>OZ005740.1:98204128-98804128 GCA_963930735.1 Dioctria linearis
AATTTGTTTTAATTGTATTATAGCTTAAGTCTAAAGACGTTTTTTTCTTTAGCTCAGAAGACCAAGATTTCATAGATATAGATTGATCCTTATAATGAATATTCCTTATGCCTTTACACCAATGTGGCTTTAAAAGGTTCGTGGTGCACCACTTTTCACAAATAACATCTCTCCATCTTTACTTTTGCGATCTTTGTTGGAATATCCTGATTTTTCGACCTGTTGGTAGGGGACAGTCGACTCGTTTTTGGATGAAAAACTTTCTTCTTTATTTCTGGGTAGCATCGATTTCATATATGTAGACTGAGCCTTATATGAATATTCTTTACTCCTTTCATCCGTAGGCTTTAGAAGGTTTGTAGTGTCCTTAGAGCTCATATTGAAATTATTGTGTAATTAGCTTGCCAAGAAACAGTGATCTGTTTGGGTAAAGAGCAAAATATCAATTGGAAAAACAAGTTATGAAACTACTATTTATATGTATTTGGCACATTGTCTTGACCTCTGACATCACCTTAACCTTTGAAACCGAAAGTGTCTGCTCTTCGGTTCACTTGGATGATGAGTAGTGCAAGTTGTATGGGAGATTATAATTAGCTGTGAGTAAACTGTAAAGAAGAAGATTTCTGGTAACAGTATGTTCCATACATAATCTTACAGGTGGAAGAAAATTTTATAAGAATCTGGTAACTGCATTTCCTTATAAACTTTATATAAATTCAAATTACGAGGCATACCTTAAAAAGTGCGATTTAACTTAGCACTTGAAGTTCTCATTTTGTATACTTGGAGAGCTCATAAAGGATCATGTAAACTTACACTGTAAGCAGATGTTGATTTCAACAACAGATTCATCAAACACAGGAAATTTTGATTACATACAGCTCTGTACCATAAGATTATAAGAATTAGTACTTTTTAATTTTTAATAAATGATATTTTATATATGGCCTTCTTTTTATTCAATTTCCCATACTAAGTCCGGAACTCCCGAATAATGTTTGACCACTACAACGGCTGGTGGTGGCGGTGTGTGGTGGTGGTGGGTGGTGGTGGGAGTGGTAGTATTGGTTGTGATGGTGGGTGCCTGGTCTTGGATGGCGCTTGAAACGGATATTTGACGCGTGGTCTCAATTTGACGCTGATTACTCTAGGGTCTGCCCTTCTATCTGTGGATGAGCTGAAAAATCTGTTTTATAAGCTGATAAGCTGTTTCAGAGCTGTTTTGAAAGCTGTTAAGCTGTTATCAGACCTGTTTGAAAAGCTGTTAAGCTGTAATCAGAGCTGTTTTAAAAGCTGTTAAGCTGTTATCAGACCTGTTTGAAAAGCTGTCAAGCTGTTATCAGAGCTGTTTTAAAAGCTGTTAAGCTGTTATCAGAGCTGTTTAAAAGCTGTTAAACTGTTATCAGAGCTGTTTAAAAGCTGTTAAGCTATTATCAGAGCTGTTTGAAAAGCTGTTAAGCTGTTAGCAGAGCTGATTGAAAAGCTGTTAAGCTGTTATCAGAGCTGTTTTAAAAGTTGTTAAGCTGTTATCAGAGCTGTTTAAATGCTGTTAAGCTGTTATCAGAGCTGTTTGAAAAGCTGTTAAGCTGTTATCAGAGCTGTTTTTAAAAGCTGTTAAGCTGTTATCAGAGCTGTTTAAAAGCTGTTAAGCTGTTATCAGAGCTGATTGAAAAGCTGTTAAGCTGTTATAAGAGCTGTTTAAAAGCGTTAAGCTGTTATCAGAGCTGTTATCAGAGCTGATTGAAAAGCTGTTCAGCTGTTATCAGAGCTGTTTTAAAAGCTGGTTAGCTGTTATCAGAGCTGTTTTAAAAGCTGTTAAGCTGTTATCAGAGCTGTTTAAAAAGCTGTTAAGCTGTTATCAGAGCTGATTGAAAAGCTGTTAAGCTGTTATCAGAGCTGTTTGAAAAGCTGTTAAGCTGTTATCTGACCTCACCTCCGGTTGGCTTCATAGGTCAAGGTGACGTCAGAGGTCAACGTCAAATTGAGACCACGCGTCAAATATCCGTTTAAAGCGCCATCCAAGACCAGGCACCCACCACCACAATCAATACTACCACTCCCACCACCACCCACCACCACAACACACCGCCACCACCAGCCGTTGTAGTGGTCAAACATTATTCGGGAGTTCCGGACTTAGTATGGGAAATTGAATAAAAAGAAGGCCATATATAAAATATCATTTATTAAAAATTAAAAAGTACTAATTCTTATAATCTTATGGTACAGAGCTGTATGTAATCAAAATTTCCTGTGTTTGATGAATCTGTTGTTGAAATCAACATCTGCATACAGTATAAGTTTACATGATCCTTTATGAGCTCTCCAAGTATACAAAATGAGAACTTCAAGTGCTAAGTTAAATCGCACTTTTTAAGGTATGCCTCGTAATTTGAATTTATATAAAGTTTATAAGGAAATGCAGTTACCAGATTCTTATAAAATTTTCTTCCACCTGTAAGATTATGTATGGAACATACTGTTACCAGAAATCTTCTTCTTTACAGTTTACTCACAGCTAATTATAATCTCCCATACAACTTGCACTACTCATCATCCAAGTGAACCGAAGAGCAGACACTTTCGGTTTCAAAGATTAAGGTGATGTCAGAGGTCAAGACAATGTGCCAAATACATATAAATAGTAGTTTCATAACTTGTTTTTCCAATTGATATTTTGCTCTTTACCCAAACAGATCACTGTTTCTTGGCAAGCTAATTACACAATAATTTCAACATAAGCTCTAAGGACACTACAAACCTTCTAAAGCCTACGGATGAAAGGAGTAAAGAATATTCATATAAGGCTCAGTCTACATATATGAAATCGATGCTTCCCAGAAATAAAGAAGAAAGTTTTTCATCCAAAAACGAGTCGACTGTCCCCTACCAACAGGTCGAAAAATCAGGATATTCCAACAAAGATCGCAAAAGTAAAGATGGAGAGATTTTATTTGTGAAAAGTGGTGCACCACGAACCTTTTAAAGCCACATTGGTGTAAAGGCATAAGGAATATTCATTATAAGGATCAATCTATATCTATGAAATCTTGGCCTGCTGAACTAAAGAAAAAAACGTCTTTAGACTGAAGCTATAATACAATTAAAACAAATTATTGCATTAAATGGCATTATAACCATGATACAATTTTTATTTACAATACATATTTTAGACTAGGCTAGACTTAATATATTTTCTGCGGTACACATCGCTTAATAGTGATAATTGAAGCAAGAATGATTATTGCTCACACCGTGTGTCGCTTTCAGCCATATTTGTTGTTTGCAGATGAAGTGAACCTACTTTCCTTATGTAATCTTAATCATATTATGTAATTTTTTCAGACTTGGTAAGATTTAAAGATGAATAAATAATACTTCCATATCCTACTAGAATTATATCATTCCAAATACCCACTCTCAGCATCGGGGTCTACACTATTGAACTTGAAGCATTATCAACTTTTTTTCGGCCTTTCTGATACTCATACAACACTATTTCGAGGAGATAAATACCAAATACCATCCATCAAAACTTTTAACGTAATACATAGCTTACAGTACCTACTCTCAACCCCCCATCACGATCTTCACTATGGATTTGGAGAATTATCAAATATCCAGCGATATTGCTGATTAGGATTTTACTGCTTATGCATAGTTCCCATACAACTTCCACTACTCACCTCAGCCAACATATCATACCACATTAATATTATAACACAGCGTTCTTCTATCAAAGCTTTTAATTTGACCCACTCTCAACTTAATGTTAAGTAAACAATGCACCTGCCCCAATAGTATGAAGATAAAAATATCATATTCTTATCAGCTTCATGTGAACTATGATATCATGATAAATAACTCTGCAACCTTCCAATGCTTACCAGCCCCAGCCACAAAAAAACAAAAATCAATTTGTTTATTTTATTCGAATGTATTTGTTTAAGCAAGAAGTTATATTACTAATTTATATTACTCATCTAAGTCGGCATATCATCCTACATTAATATGATAGCTCGTTAATGCTTATAATTAACCCACTCTCAAGCTAATGATAATATGTAATTTTTTCAAATGTGGCTCCTAAAACCACTTTCATGCTAGGCTAACAAGTTCCTCTAGAAAGATTTCATGTAGCAACACTGGTCCTGCCATTACACCTTATCACCAAAAATTTGATGCAAAGTCTTTTACTATACCAATAAAACTTTCACTGCTCATCTAAGTCAACATATCATATTATATTAGTAGGTATCACCCTACATTGATATCATAGGTGATCAAAGCTTTAAATTTAACCTGCCCAAAAATAAATTTTATTGAAAATAAAAAAACAATTTTTCATAAAACCTAAGATTTTTCAATACACACACACACACACACACACACACACACACACGCACACACACACACACACACACACACACACACACACACACACACACACACACACACACGCACACACACACACACACACACACACACACACACACACACACACACACACACACACACACACACACACACACACACACACACACACACACACACACACACACACACACACACACACACACACACACACACACACACACACACACACACACACACACACACACACACACACACACACACACACACACACACACACACCTGCATCGAAAATTTTCTGATTAGGTTTTAATTTCCATTACTTCATGTTTCTTAACATTCGAAGCAACCGTGATCTATTTTTAGATATCGAATATCATAGCATGATCCGTCTTGTTTATAAGATATTTTTAATCCCCAATTTACGTTATAGTTGTTGTTGTTGTTTTTTTCAGCAAAAGAAATTTTCAATTATAACTTCCACTACTCAGCTAAGACATCATATCCTACAGATTAATATCGGTTGTTGTTGTTTTCAGCTAAAGAAATTAGGAATCTTTCAGAAATCGCCCAATTTGTTTACTTTACTCGGCTGCTGTGCGAATTTGTTTACATTATTCGACTGAGAATCTGTTTACTTTACTGAACTGTGATAATTTGTTTATGAAAACAATCAAATTAGAAATGTTACACCTGAAGAGCAAAATTAGGCATTTACTAATTTCCATTACATATCTAAGTCAACATATCTACCTACATTCATCCCCAAACCAGCTTCACCTGATCTATTTTTAGATATATCACCTGAGAAGGTAAGATCGCTAATATCTCGAACCATAGAGGATTTCTGATGAAAATTTTATCCCCCCTAGTACTAATACTATTGGCATGAACAAAAAATATCCTAGGGCTAACTTGAATTATTACTACTATTAATTATACCAGCAAAGATAAGATCGCTAATATCTCGAGAACCATAGCCCGTGGAGGATTTCTGATGAAAATTTTGTCCACCTCTAGAACTAAGACCCCCACTGACACCTTCTAGAATCTATTGGCATATTGTAGGGTTAACTTGAATTATTACTAATACTAATTACACTAATTTAACAACATTTCTTATCCACCAGCTGCACACATCCACACACCCCTAGGTAACGTTTCCTCAGGCACCAAGTAGCCCAGCCCAACATACCACAGGTACTCATACTAAAAAAAACAACTGAAACCAAACTCAAGCTGACAAGTATACAGTCCCCGATATAAATTCGCTTAGGGTATTTCACATCATTACTTAAGCCGCACACATTCTACCCAAGCATTGGTACAGGTAACGTAGCACAGTCCAACACACCCCAGACAGTCCTAGTCATAGTATCAGATATTACCACTAATGCTCTCAGCCTCCAGTACCCAGACACAGGAGGGGGCACCTCAAGGTCAAATTGTAGCCTCCAAGACCAGATCAAACTAAACCAGCAACCTCCACTTTGATATCATCCCCTGGTCAGCCAGACGGTAGGAAGGAATTTCCCCAGCTTGAATTTTCCGGACACTTTTTGTACCGGCATAGCGTAACTACTGGCGCGTTACCTGGAGTAAATATTACATAAGTTTTTTTTGTGTTTATTGATGATTAAACAATAGTTTGATTACCTGCGCTAGTGCAGAAGAACGTCGCAGTTAGATAATATAGCGCGCTACCTGAAATAGTAATAGAAATTACATGTTTATTAACGACTAAAATAGTCGTTTTACTTACCTGCGCCAATGCAGATGAACGCTGCAGCCAGCTGATTTAGTGCGTTACCTAGAATAGAAATTACATAATCATTTTAGTGCTTATTAGTGGTTAAAGTGACAGTTTTGATTACCTGCTCCAATGCAGAAGAACGTTACAGTCAAATGATTTAGTGCGTTACCTAGAATAGGAATTACCTAAATATTTTCGTGTTTTTTAATTATGAAAATTATAGTTTTGATTACCTGCGCCTATGCAGAAGAACGTTACAGTCAAATGATTTAGTGCGTTACCTAGAATAGAAACTACCTAAATATTTTCGTGTTTATTAATGATGAAAATTATAGTTTTGATTACCTGCGCCAATGCAGAACAACGTTGCAGTCAAATGATTTAGTACGTTACCTAGAATAAAAATTTCATAATTATTTTTGTCTTTATTAGTGATTAAAATGACAGTTTTGCTTACCTGCGCTCAATGCAGAAGGACGTTACCGTCAGATAATATAGTGCGCACCTGAAATAAAAAAATTATGTAAATATTTTTCTTTGTGTCTAAGGACAACAATAATAATTTGTGCTTACCTGCTACAACGCAGGAGAATCCTTGCTACCATTAATCGGTGCCTACCTGGAAGGGAAACTCCATACCATTCCAGGAGTATACATCCATTAAATCCAGTAATTGGCGCGTGTCTGAAGGAAGCAAAAAGGAGTGCCACACCTTAGGCGGCAGAAGAATTTTCGCATCAAAAGTTTAACCCATGTGGCAATCACTAACATCTAAATAATCAGGACTGAGTGTTGGAGATACCAGACGCCTCAAACCCGCCCCACCTCACCTTGGCGTTTGGCAGGTATTTAAGAAGTTTGAGTTAACTATATATATATATATATATTTCGGCACACATTTTATTTTTTTTGTGCTCAAGATTTGTTATATTTGATTTTTTTTTTTATATATATATTTTAATCTAAATATGAGTTAAGGTTACGATAGGTGAGGCATTGTCAGTCACTTACCTTTAGTTATATGTAAGCCATGTATAAACCTTAGGTTTTGATAGGTTAGTAGGGCCCATCTAGTGACTTAATGATATCAAGACAATCATTGGGTTATTTTTGTAAAAAGTAAGATTATGTAAGGATGAATGAACTCGTAAAAGTACCAAGAAAAGGAAATGAATAAATAAATTTTGCTTAGTACATATATATATACTCTCTGGGTCATTTTTTTTATATTTCGCCCCGGCCCCGTGGGCATTGACACTTAACTTTCTTTTCAGATTCTTCTTCGAACTTTCATCCTTTAGGTACTACTAGTGTGATGCTAAAGGCAAGGTGACGAGGGACGGAGAATTGCTCCTGTGGCTAGCCACTGGGTTGGATTTTATCGAAATTACTTCGGCTTCTTGCTTCCTTCGCCATTCCGTACGGATGTCGGCCTAGGTGACACATACGGTGGCGTGATTGTCGCGGGGTAGCCTGAGCACACACACACTTGTTACGTTGGGGCTAAGAATCCTACACTGACTGCGACGTCTTAGCCAGGGTGGATGGGGGCGATGGGCCCAATCAGAGTCCAGTCAGGACTCCGCATACATCAGGAGTCCACGTTGTCTCTCTCTCCCTTCCTCTCGGCGTTGGACTCTCCGGGTGGTTGTACATTTGTACGGCGTTGCTATTACAGTTTGTTTTGTTACGGCTCAGTGCATCGCTGGTAATATTTAGATTGAATCATTTTCAGCGTTTTTTTTTAGGTTGCACCATGGAGACGAATCGGCAGTACGCCGTGAACGAGCAATTATATTATATACCTGTTCATCTACTCTTTTCTTTCTTTTTCCTGTCCGTCTGTCT
Organism: Dioctria linearis; assembly: GCA_963930735.1. Lineage (NCBI taxonomy): Eukaryota > Metazoa > Arthropoda > Insecta > Diptera > Asilidae > Dioctria > Dioctria linearis. Next base: position 98,212,107 of record OZ005740.1, read on the forward strand.
GTCTGAAGTCCCCACAAGACGTACAAGCCTCATTCATTCATTCAATTTCTTGTATTCTTTTATTATCTTTTCTTTTGGTTCTCGCACAGCTTTCAAGCATCAAGGGATGTGGGTGGCAAGAACCACCCCAAGACGGCTGACCGCTAGCGGCAATATGCTGTGCGGCCACCCACACTAATCCCGAGATGAATTTTGCAGCAAGAGGTGTCAATTGCAGCGCGCCTATCTGCATTCATTGTTGGATGGATGTAGGTAGACCTGGCAATGGGCCCGCTCTTCGCTACAAGGGCGCCCAAATTTGGCTTTCTTTCCGGCCTTTGGTCAGGCCTCTCTTGATCAAAGTGCAAGTTTAGTTTAAAGTTTTATTTTGATTTTTCTGGTCGCTCATTTATGCTTCGCTACAATGGCGCCCAAATTCGGTTTTGTTCTTTTGATCCTTATTCAAGCTTCTCTTGACTAAGATGCACATTTTTCGGTCTTTCGGTTTCGTGGCTTTAAGTTTTGGTAAAATTCTATCTTTGATATTCCTGCCTCAAACCTTTGGTTTATTTTTTTTTGTGTTTATAGATCTTTCGACACTATACTTTAAAAATTATGTCGCTAGTTTCATATCGTTTTGCCTCGTCTTCAAGCTATTCGGTACTCTCTTCTCAATTTCGATTTTTTTTATAAGTTCTATATTGCGTCAATTCATTTCAAATGAGGCTGGAGCGAGTTGTCCTGCTATGCCGCCAATGGTTTGGTCTACGCAGAGCTACCTTTTTCTCCCGTAAAGCTCGTTGCTTTCGTGGCAGTCCCTTTTGGCTCTCGTTAGATCTGGCTTTGGTGGCTGGCGGGATGGCTCGTGATTTGGCGTCCTTGGTGCAACCACGTAAATCTCCTCTAGTCTCATTCAAATAACATATACAATTTTTATTTCTTCTTGAATTTTATAATCTCCATGATGAAGTTTCATCTTCCTCGGTAGGTAGTAAGTTTTGTACGCTAGGCGTATTTTCCGAGACTAAAGCTTCAGCCCATGAACGCTGGGAAGATGATCACTCATCGACAGAGGCTTTCCACATTTACAGAAGCGCGGCCATATCTCAGCCCGTCGTTAAGTTGGTGAATGGCGTTCACCTTGTTACTCGGCAGTATCCTTGGCAATGGGTTTGAGTTGGCCAGCCTTAAATTTCCCATATCGATTGAAAAGCTGGTTCACAGTTTTTATTTCAAATTTTGTTACTCCTCCGTCAGTGGCTGTCGTAAGACATCAGCACTGGTAATGCATGGTGATCGGATGGACAGTGGACTTGGAACGTTGTATGCGAAGCATGCTGTATGAGCCTCAGCTCCGTTCACAGCTCCTAGTTCCAGGAAGAAGACAGTATTTTATTTTCATTTTCTTTTGTGTGGCAGTAATTGTAGTAGTTCGTCCATTTGGGACATGATTAGTGATGGTTTGTTTTTTTATTTTCTTTGGGTATCTTGTTACAAAACAGCTACTGCTTCTTCCTGAGTACTGGTAGCCACTGAACAGTCGATCATCTGCTCCTGTCTTGGTCCGGCCCACTGCCTCGGTAAATTGATGAGCTAAATTCATCTTTACGACACCGGTCTTTGCTCGGGCAGTGGAGTCGGCCAACTTTTCTTAATTCCTTTTTTTTCGCTAACTAATTCCATGTTTGTGACCAGCCCGGGGGGGGGGGGGTTGGACAAAGAGAGTTGGAGGGAGAGATTGAGAACAATTTGTTTTGTTCCAGTTCGTAGAGCTGGAGTGTTGAAATGATGTTGTGGGTGTGTGTTCGGGTGGACCACTGCGTGGCCAAGCCACCTCCCTCTTATGATTACACGCTTCAAATAGTAATATACGTAAATTATAAATTTTTCATTTTTGATTTATTCTGAGGTTAAAGTCCTCAATTTTCGTTTGAGTTTGCTTAGTTATATACGCACAATCTAGCACGAGGAAACTGCCAGATCATCCTCCAAATAAATAAGATATTATTATCAATATTAAATAAAGGTATTATTTCTGAATTTTCTTTTAAGAATAGATATTTCCCTATATGCGAATGTCATACACGTACATCGTACAGGTATTTTTTTTTGTAATATTTATCATTTTTGAATTTCCTTTGAATTAATTAAAATATCGATACAGCGCACAATTCCCAGATTTTCCCTTTTGATGCACAATAAAGTAATATCTTTGAAACTTCGTTTGAATATATATAGTTACATAAGCACAAATTTAGCACAAGTAAAAGCTTTTTTTTGTTTGTTTTTCTTGAGCTCCCATCTTTCAAACGTATGTATATTTACTGGCATATGCAAACAATACGCCCGCATAATAGGTGTTCCTTCCGTAAATCTATAATAAATTTATTATTTTGAATTTTCACTGAGTTGAGATAATAATAGTACGCACAAGTTATAAATCTTCTTTTGTGTCTCACAATAAAGTATTATTTTTGAATTTTCTTTCGAACATACATATATATTTCTATATATATACGAATAGCATACACGCACATAGTATAGGTATTTTTTTTTGTTAGATTTGTAATAAATTTTGAACTTTCTTTGAACTAACACATTTATAAGCGCACAAATTCTTAGATCTTTCCCTGTGGATTCATTATCAATTGATCAATTGAATTCTCCGCGAATTTATACAAACATTACGCACAGTTACTCTAAACGCAGAAGCTGCAGGTATTCCTCCTTGGGGCATCCTAAAGTCATTACTGTGGGTTTCGTCGGTGAACATATTACGTGCTAGTTCTACAAAAAAAAACAAACTTTGGTTCTTCGCGCAGCTGTCATCCTATATACCTTCAGAGGAAAAGACACCTAATCTCCGAACGGTTCCCACATATTAGCCAAATATAGTTCCCCTAGTTTCTGGCTATTGGTACCATCCAAATACAAATTTATATTCCAAGTGATCAGTCTCCACGGACCAAGTATGGATTTCAACTATCTATCACCAGATGAGCTGGCGGTCGAGTACAGTGTGCGCAACATCGATCCATCTCACGAAGACGCTCGAGACCAGCTCCTGAAGGCTTTCGAGGCCGAGCAGCTAGATCCTAGCAGAGAAGCGCAAGGATCACATGCGCACAAGAATCCCGCGCGGGAGGTCGACTACATCAGCAGCCGAGTAGAGGCTTTGAGGTACGATCTCACTACGGACCCTATCCGAACGGATGTGGATCGCATTCGCTATCGTAGTCAGATCATCCACGTTGTCTACAGAACCCGACGGTTGCATAATACGTCTCCGTCGGTGCGCTCCGAAGTTCAAGAACATCTCTCGACATTGGAAGGTCTCCTGAGTTCAGTAGAGACAGCCCAGATTCCATTGCAGGATCGGGTGTCCGATGGGGAAGGCGCTCGTGGCCTAGAAATTCCATCCATTAGCGGAGCAGATAGCGAGCTTGGAAGGATATCCTCAACGGGCGTTATTTCCAAAGCTTCAACTCGCACAACCTACTCGACAGTAAGTACTCCCAAGCTTAGTACAGGTAATCCCCGCTTCAACCATGGTACACCAGGTCTCAACCTTCCATTTCTAGGTGGGAGGAACATCCAGCAGAATCCTTCCAGCAGTCACACAGCGCAGCGGCCGCAGACGGCCTTTCTGGAGGGAAAACCACGCTTCCGATCAGTGAACGAACGTTTAGAGGCCTTACACACGGGACCAAACCGCGGTGCAGGAGCAGATCTCCCAGCAACTCATGATCGTTTCGAAGCACGATCACCCAGGCCACCAGCGTCAGGGGTCTCACCCCTGAACGCATCAGCATACCATCGGCAGAGTACGGCCAGAGATCGTAGTAGTTTAACCAATAGTCCTGTCTTTCGATGGAAGTTATATTTTGATGGTACTTCAGGTCTAGATGTGACTGAATTCATTTTTCGAGTGGAGTCCCTAGCCTTGCTAGAACAAGTGCCTTATTCCGAGCTCTGCGCCGGCTTCCATTCGCTAGTCACGGGAAAAGCCGCGAATTGGTACTGGCTGTACCTGCGAGACCATCGTTCTCATTCCTGGACGGAACTACGCGCGGCACTTCTTCGGGAGTTTAGGAATCAGGAGACAGACTATGAAATACGTAAACTAGTAGAAGAGCGAACACAAGGTCCTCGAGAATCCTTCAGCGACTACCGCTTGGCGGTTCATGCGCTAGTTTCAAAAATGTCCCGCCCGATCCCCGAAGAGGAGCTCGTGGAGATCTTGAGAAGAAATATGAAGCCGGCTTTGCAGGAGGCATTGCTGTTGCATCACACGGAGAACGTTCTCGACCCGAGAGACCTGTGCTGCAAGTTCGAAAAACTTTGGTCCCAGACCAAACCACAGTCTCGAGAGCTGCCACCACGACGATCGGTCCACGAACTATATTCAGATAATCAGTTTCTGTCGGAGCACCCGGAAACCGAGACACATGATGTGGTAGCAGCTCTTCAAGCTATGCCACCGAGGGATTATCAACTACCAACCAGATCAAGACTTATCTGTTGGAACTGTGCTGCAGAGGGACACGCCCATCACGCCTGTCTGCGACCACGGTGAATGTTCTGCTACGGGTGCGACTCAGCAGGTGTTGTGAAAAGCAAGTGCCCAACTTGCTCATCGGGAAACCTGAGGCGGAGTCAGAACTTAGTCGGAACTTCGCGTATTCTGACTCCGGCCCAGATTTCAAGGCGTTCCACCAGCGAAGCGGCAACCAACACCGAACCAGAGCGCATCCGTTAGGACAGCTACACGGGATTGATGAGCGTGTCTCGACCAAAGGCAGGCCAATAGAACCCCATGATTCACCTGAGCATAACCCGCTTTCAGTCTTTATCCCAGATCTTACTAAACCAATACAGTCATCTACGGCACCAACAACCACACGCAATGTGGGTGTCTAAACTACACAGACATTACCAATGGAGGAACCATGTGACTCAGAATCCTGTAGTTGCACATCCTCCGAGAGCATATCAGCAGATTTCGCCACCAATTCAGACAGCGATGCCAGTGAAGAGCCGTTTCCCCTTATCAGGATAAACGTGCATCCTCCCAACACCGAATCACGCACCCGCCGTTACCACAGCCTGCGCAGAAATATAAAGGCTGCCGTCGCGGAGACAACGCTACTAAGTATTGCAGACCTTCGGCCTTACGCTGACGTCTTCATCCAAGGCCAGCGAATAAGGGGTCTATTAGATAGTGGCGCAAGCGTGAGCGTGTTAGGTTTCGGGGGCGAACAATTTTTGGAAAGAGCAGGAATCCGCTTCCATTCCATGCCGTCTACCATTTCAACTGCGGACGGCCAACAGCAACAGGTGTTAGGACACATTCGTGTGCTAATGAAGTATGGAGAGAAGATTCGCATGATGCGTCTCCATATAGTCCCCTCTCTGCAACAGTCTCTGTATTTGGGGATCGATTTTTGGAAAGCCTTCGGTCTGGCTCCAGTCATGGTAGGTGAGCTATATTCACTACCTAAACCCGCACCCATGTGCTCTCAGAAGCAGGACTTGTCCGATGAAGGTAACCATCGCTTGCAAGCGGTAGTGGAATCATTTCCATCCTTTAGTAAACACGGCCTCGGTCGCACATCTTACGTAGAACATGAGATAGATGTCGGTGCTGCGAAGCCCATCAAACAACGCTATTACGCTGTGTCCCTAGTGATACAGAAGGCAATGTATGACGAGCTCGATCGTATGCTCGCACTCGGAGTTATCGAGGAGAGTGGGAGTGCATGGTCTTCTCCCGTCACCTTGGTGAGAAAACCGAATGGGAAGGTTCGACTATGTTTGGACGCTCGCAAGGTAAACTCGGTGACTGTGGCGGATGCATTTCCTTTACCTCTCATCGATGGGCTCCTGAGCCGATTGCAAAAGACTCGTTATATTTCAGCCATAGATCTGAAAGACGCCTTCTGGCAAATTCCACTAGCAAAACCTTCCCGCGATAAGACCGCGTTCGCCGTTCTAGGGCGGCCGTTGTACCAGTTCACAGTACTCCCTTTCGGGCTCTGTAACGCTCCCCAGACGATGTGTAAGTTAATGTGTAAGGTCATTCCACACCAACTGCACGACCAGATATCGGTCTACTTAGACGACTTGCTTATCACCTCCTCCACTTTTAATGAACATCTCAAGCTGCTTAGTACAGTCGCAGAGCTGCTGCGTAAGGCCGGCTTGACCATTAACGTGGAGAAGAATAAGTTCTGCATGCGAGAAGTCAGGTACCTTGGTTTTGTAGTTGGAAATGGCTGCATGAGGGCAGATCCAGAGAAAGTGACTGGCGTCCAGAACTTTCCGAGACCAAACACCGTCAAAAAGGTCCGAAGCTTCCTGGGGGTCTGTGGCTGGTACCGGCGTTTCATTCCGCAGTTCGCGACAATCGCTACTCCTCTCACAAACTTGCTGAGAAAGAATATTAACTTCCTGTGGAACGAACAGGCCGAGCAAGCATTCACACAGCTGAAGAGATGTCTTACCACTGCGCCAGTACTTGCTAATCCAGATTTCTCGCGGCCGTTTTTCATACAATGTGATGCCAGCACGACGGGAGTGGGCAGCGTGTTATTCCAGCGATCTGCTGACGGAGCCGAACACCCCATCGCGTTTATGTCAGAGAAATTGAACGCGGCGCAAAAGAATTATAGCATCACTGAGCTAGAGTGTCTGGCGGCAGTACTTAGCGTCAAGCGCTTCCGACCATATGTTGAGGGCCTGGAGTTTACGATTATCACCGACCATGCTAGTCTTAAATGGCTCATGGACCAAAGGGATCTATGTGGCAGTCTGGCACGGTGGAGTCTGAAGCTCCAAGCTTTCACCTTCAACATCGAATATCGGAAAGGCAAGGAAAACGTGGTGGCAGACGCTCTGTCCCGCTGTTTCGCCGAGGAATTGAGGGGTTGCTCCCCCACTATTGAATCAGTCGATCTAGATTCACAGGCATATCGTGAGGCGTCTTATGTTGATCGAGTTCAGCGAATAACCTCTAGTCCAGACGTTTTTAATAACCTCCGAGTCTCAGACGGCAAGGTATATATATCATTTAGTTCTCCCAAGAACATCGTGGAAGCTTTGGGTGCCCGAAGGGCTCACCACCAAACTGATCGACGAGGAACACTGCTCACCAACCTCCGCGCATTTCGGCATTGTTATGTTTATGTAGCATTAATTCTTTAGTATTACTAATCTAATTATTTTTAATTCTATATACTTTTTGTATATAGTGTACCAGGGCTACTCATTTTGTTTAAATTTGACATTGATTTGGTGATCCATGTTGACAGTGTCCGTGTTCCATTTTTTAAACGATTTGGACTGATTTTGTTTCAGAGAGGCTTCTGGCTCGCCTTAAACTGGGTTGGGGAGCAGGAGTTCGTTCTTCTAAAGGAATTTGCTCTGATGAAATTTCGGGGTTACCTTGTGGTTGATTTCTCTGTTGTCTCACCTTGATGACAACAGGGTTAAGATATTTTACTGCCACAGCGATCATTATGGCCAGAACTAGTAGGCTCGTAAATGATAGAGAAGTTGTGGACAGGATATGGGAGTTTTTACTTGATATCTTTTCTTGGTATTTTATAATTTTGTTTTGGATTTCTTCCAGCGAATGGGTGTCGGTATAAATTGATTTATGGATATTGTCTCCCGTTAAGATTTCGATTTTCCCCAGACTGTGGTTTTGAGTTCCTTGTAAAATTTCAGTCAGGTTTACGTTGAGTAGAGAGTGGTTGAGCTCAGGAAACTGATTCGGCTGGATAATTTTTAGTGGAAATTTACTCTGACCTTCGTATTTAAGCACTTTGTCACCTATTTGAACTTGACATGTTTGCGTTATCTCTAATATCCCTTGTCCTTCCAGTTTCGAGATTACAAGGTGATCTGGACATGTGATGTGCAGCACCGTGGAGGTGATAAAAGAAAATAGCCACGTATTGGGCTTACTTAATTTGATCAGCATGTCTTTTTGTGGGATTTGTACTCTGGTCTTGCATTTGGGCACTTCACTTAGAGGGTTGTATAGCAATTTAATGGCACATTCGTTGGACGTTGCCGCTTTGATTATAGGCGTGTTCAGCCGGCCTACATACGTGTTTTCTTCCAAATTACTTGTTATTTTTTTGAAATTTTTCATGTCATCGCCTCTTAATAAGAGAAATTCCTGAGTTTTTTCGCTATTGGCTATGTATGAATAACCAGGGTCTGGAATTAATGAGTAATTTGCTGACTTGGATACAGGATAGCATTGAATCTGTTGTAGCCTCATTTTTGGCAGATTGAAAATTGGGAGAGTAATCCTCACCACCAATTTATTCTGCATAAGGAGCGACTGAGCTCCTGCTGTCTGATATAGGACAGATAGACAATTTTGGGCATTTGGGCAATTCGAGGCCGTCTTGCGGTATATCTCCAACAGATTTTTGGGAGACATTAGGAGTGGATGAATATGATTGGTTTTATTAGCCATTATTATATCCAGGAGGGCTTGTTGTCGATATTCAACTTCGATGATTTGGAGCAATAAGCTTGATATAATCTCTTGTCTCAGTTGCCTCCTAGTTAAATCATCGGCCACATGGTGGAGATCGTTTACCTGGTGGGCTATTTTTTGTTGTCTGTCTATTAACATTGCCAGCGGTTTTTGAATCTTTTCCAAGGTAGTTTTTACAACACTGATTTGTTGTTTCTCTAGCTCGGCTAGGGCTTGTGTATTCGATTCAAGTTCTTCTAACCTGCTGTAAATTTCTTTTTCGTTGTTGCTGTCCATAGTTCCAAACAAATAGTGCATGGCATTGCCTATTCCATCAAATAGCGATCTGGCCTTGCGTTTTCCTGGTACTAGTTCCCTAATAGTTTCCGCGCGCTTTCGTACGCTGTCTATAATAGCGTGTATGTGTAGTTGCTGCACGTTACAGAGGTCTTCTGGGTTTGTTATATTTATGCAGAGTTTATGCACTAAGTGCTCTGCATATTCTGCTAGCTTTATCTGTGCATCTAGTTCATCCAAGTCTATCTCGGTGAGGACATTCCAGGTGTCATGATATACCATCAGATTTCCTAGGTCCTCGAAAAATATACCCGAGCCATTTAGCTGGGTTATTACATAAGGTTTGTCAGCGGTTGCTCCAGTTGTGTACTGGATGTAGAGGACAACTATGATGAATTTTAGCGCCATTTCTGTGGACAATTCAGGAGAAGAAAACAATCCTTTAAGCATACTTGTACGTACATTGTGCCGATTTAAACTGGGCAGTGGAGTGACTCCACCGCAAATGTTTATGGGGAGGTATTGAAATGAGGTTTAATGGACACTATAGTAGGAATGTCAAGTCAACCTGGTTCATTTTTGTTTGATATATTTTTATTCGAAATATGGTTTCAAACGGTTATTATGTACCGTTACCGTTCGCTTACCAATTTTGATTGTGGTATTCACATCACTTGGTATTGCGATTACCTGATAAGGTCCTACCCAGATTTGGGAAAGCTTATGTTTTCTGCTTTCATTCTTGATGAGGACCTTGTCTCCTACATGGAAAGTTAGGGGCCGTACTGTCTTATCGTAGTACCCCTTTGAGTGCTGTTTACTTGCCAATAAGTTCTTTCTTGCCGTGGCATATGATTTTTGGAGCTTATACTTCAGTATATGATAGTAGCTCTCATGATTGTAAACGGGTTCGGGATCCCGTTTTAAATTTGATGGGACATCCGCTGTGAAGCCGTATAGGCAGTCCATTGGGGTAAGTTTAGTACCCTCGTGTACACTATTGTTATACACGAATGCAGCGGTTCGTAGGTATTGGTCCCATGTTTTGGGATTTTCATCTACGATTGTTCGCAGGTATTCAATCAGTGGCCTGTGGGCACGCTCTAGTGCTCCGTTAGACTGTGGGTGGTATGCCGAAGTCTGTAACTTCTTTACCTTTAGAAGCTTACATACTCTTTTGAATAATTCACTCAGGAAATTTGTTCCCTGATCGGTGAGTATTCTTTTGGGTATGCGATAGCGCGTAACGATTTCATCAAAGAAAACTTGCGCTACTGTGACTGCTTCTGCATTAGGTATTGCATACCAGTCGACAAATTTTGTTAAATTATCTTGGAAGGTCAAGATATATTTGTTACCTGATGTGGTCTCTTCTAATGGACCTACAATATCGAGGTAAACTTTGTCGAACGGTTGCTCTGCGATGTCCGTGATGACCATTGGCATTTTATATTGTGGAGATGCTTTCATCGTCTGGCACTTTGGGCATTTTTTAATGTATTTTTTAATATCGCTAAGCATGTGTCTCCACCAATACTTGCGTCTTATGCGTTTGTAAGTTTTTATGACACCTTGATGGCCACCAAATGGAGAATCGTGATAATCTTTTAAGATTGTTCGGATTTCCATAGGGCTCGTGATAACTTCGGGTGTCTTACCAGTACCCACTTTTTGATCAAGCGATGCTGGGTTTAGTGTTTCCGCCTCAGTGTGTTGAATTTCGTTTTGGTCCGCTTTCGTGTGCTCTTCTGTCTCCACACTGGAGCTATTTACTGTCTCTTGAGCCTTTTGCTTCTGAGCTCGAGTCACGACGAAACAATGAGCGGATTTCTTCTTTCTCTTGTTATTTGTGGAATTGTTTTCCTCCACATCTGAGTCCATCGTGTGGTGGACTAGGGCTTCTACCGTTAAGGTATTGCCTAAACTGTCTTCTTTTAATGCTTGAGGGATGCGACTTAGTGCATCGGCATTAGTGTTGTACTTCCCTGGTTTATATTCGATGTTGTAATCGATTTCAGATAATTTGTGGTGAAATCTCACCAAACGGGAAGTAGGGTCTTTCACATTGAAGACACCTTTGAGAGGTTTATGGTCAGTATAGACCGTGAATTTCCGGCCTTGAAGATAGCACCTGAAATTCTTGGTAGCCCAGACAATAGCCAATAACTCTTTCTCTATAGTAGAGTAATTTCTTTCGGCTTTGTTTAATGTGCGGCTTGCATAGGCAATGGGCTGGTCCTTTCCGACTTCTCCTTGAGAAAGAACAGCTCCTAGAGCCTCGTTACTTGCGTCTGTAGTGAGATTAAAAGATTTCGAAAAATCTGGGTAAATTAAAAGTGGTGGAGAAATTAAAGCATTTTTTATGCTTTGGAATGCTTCTTGGCATTTCTCTGTCCAAGTGAATTTTACATCCTTTCGGAGTAAATTTGTGATTGGACGTACAATTTTGGAGAAGTCTGGAATGAATTTCCTGTAGTAATTGGCAAGTCCTAAAAATGACTGGACTTGCCTTACTGTTCTTGGAACAGGAAATGTTTGGACGCAGGCCGTCTTACTTGGGTCTGGTAGGGCTCCTTCACTAGAACATTTATGTCCTAGGTAAACAACTTCTCTTCGTAGAAACTGGCACTTTTCTGGCTGCAGTTTTAAGTTGTTTTCTCTCAACTTATTGAAGACTTTCCTCAACTTTTCGTTGTGGTCGTTTAAATTTTTACCATAGGTGACAATGTCATCTAGGTAGACAAAACATTCGAGGCCTTGTAGGCCTGTTAGGACGAAATTCATTAGGCGTTGAAATGTGGCGGGGGCTCCTTTGAGCCCGAATGGCATACGCTTGAACTCGTAGTGCCCATAACTTGTGCTGATAGCAGTTTTATGTCGATCTTTTTTGTCGACAAGGACTTGGTGATAGCCGTTGGCCAAATCGAGTGTGGTGAAATACCTTGCGTGACCTAGTTGGTCGAGAATATCCTCGATTCGGGGTAGCGGGAATGCATCTCCAATTGTCTTTTCGTTTAATTTACGAAAATCGACAACGACGCGCCACCTTTTTTCACCGTCAGGTCCCGCTTTCTTGGGGACAACTAGTAGAGGTGAATTCCAAGGGCTCTTACTAGACTGGACTATCCCGCTGTCTAGCATTTCTTTTAGCTGCTCGTTAATGACTTTCCGCTGTGTTTCAGGTAAGCGGTACATTTTTTGATTGATTGGTGCTTGATCTTGCACCAATGGAATATTATGCGTTATCGCATTTGTATAGGTGAGTTTGTCACCTTTGAGGAAGAAGATATCGTTATACTCTTCGCAGAGTTCTGATATCGAAATTTTTTCTTCCGCGGTTAAATTAGGGTCTAGGCTGAGTTCTTGCTCTAACCTAGAAATACGCGGATATTGTTTTGGGTCGTCCGGAGTTTCATTATCCGGGTATAGATATCGTACATGTTGTAATATTGCCGTTTTGTCGGCTGAACCTTGGTTTGACTTACTCTTCCTTTTAGGTTTTTGACCTGTAGATAGATGAGGATTTTGCGATTGCTTTTGAGGCTGTATTTCGTTGCTCTTAATAATTGACAGGGTATTTGCTTCCTGCCTTGTTGACGGCTGAGTTTGGTACACCTGTGTGGTCTTTGCCTTAGGTTGTGTGGGATACTCATGCGCGTCAATGCTACTGCTTTTTGACCATGTAGAATTTTTTGTGTTGTGTGACGGTGGAGTAATATGCACCTTTAATATAGGCTTTAGCGACTCGCTACCGTTTTTATATGGCCGTTGTTTGTTTAAGAGTGATTTATGCCTCGGGATTTTGGACGGAAGAGTTATATGCACCTTTTTGGCAGGCTTTAGACACTCAGTTCCGTCTCTTGTGTTGTTTGATATTGCCTCTAAATTTGGTAGTGGAATGTGTGTTCTTTTGTGGTCTTTTGTGTGTGTTAATGGGACTAATATGTAGTCGTTTATTGGAAATAGCTGTAACTTTAAGCTATGTATGACTACTTGATGACCGTTAGCGTTGAGAATACTGACCAGCACTAATTCTTCTCCAGATGACAGTAAACTGTTTGCCAAGAAGACTCCATCGCTTATCTCTTGTGATAAACAGAGCATTTCTTCTTGAGTTTGTAACGGGACTGGGGCAACAATTTGAGAGCGGGCAGGTATGCAGATTGGTTCCTTAAAGGTAACCAATTGCTGCCTGATTTCATCGGTCTCTTGCTCGCCCAGACAGCCTTTTTCACATTCCTTGGGCTCTTTTGGAGCTTGGCAGCCAGCTTTTCTCGTTTGAGAAGCCTTGAAGACACTGCAGGTGGATAGTTCAGCCTGTTTAGACTCTACCTCTTCTGCAAGTGTTCTTACTTCGACTGCTTTTTCAGAACGTGGCTTGTCCGTTTCAAAATCTAATGGCAAAGCAAATTCGTCTGGATTAGTTTCCGTGCGAGGAAACCTTAGTGCCTTATTAGGACCCTCAACGTTACAGTTTTTTGCTAGGAAATCATTTCCTAGAAGTCCATCATCGGAAAGGCCAGGCAAGTTCTGTACGACTTGAAACTTGCAGGGAATTTTGTTTTTGAAAACGAAGTTTCCCTGGCAATTTCCCAGCGTCTTTCCGGTACCAAATGGGGTCTGAAGTGTACATGCCTCATTGTGGTTAATTTCTTTGAGATCTTTTAACGACCTTTTCTTTATTATACTAACCTCAGCGCCTGTGTCTACTACTAGTTTAGCTTGGCCGTTCAGGCCTATGTCTAAGGGTAGTTTTACTGTAGCGACACTGGAATCGGGCTGCTGAGGGGACCCTATTTTATTAGACGGGAGATTTATAGTCGAGCCGGGGAGTTTTGGGTCGACTGTACGTCGTTTCCCTGACTCCGGGCCTCCCATTTACGTTTTTGTTGGCAGTTATTTACTGCATGTCCAGAACGACCACAAAATTCACACTTTTTTCTTACGTTATATACTCTGAAATTGTTATTGGAATTCTGCGGCTCTCTAGGGCGTTGATTCGATGGTCCACCATTGTTGTGTGGTCTCTGGAAACTATTATTGTTTTTTCGGCAGTCACGCACGTCATGGTTATACATTTTACAGTTCACACAATAGGGCGTATTTTTCCTTTTGAGGCAATCAGCATATGTGTGGCCTCTCAGATTACAAAAACTACAACTGATTTTATTTAAATAATTATTTTTATTGTTTACATTAAAATTTCTATTTGGTGATTTTGGCTCCTGTTTTATATTTGCCTGTGTGAACTGTGATGGAAATGTACTGGTGCTTGCATTGGTGGGCACACTGTTTTGCCAGGTATCCTGTGCGCATGGTATTATGCCTGGATTATATATCGGGTAATTTGCAGGCGAATTATTTAGAATCCCTTGCGGATTACTCATCACAGGTGCATTTATTGACTGTGGTATTGGGTTCTGCACTGTACTGAATTGAAAATGCCCTGGAGGTTGCAGAAATAGAGCACTTTGCTGGAGACGCTCCATGTCAAGCGCTCTTTGTACGAGGTCATCCACCGTGCCGTCTGTCATGGTCAGAAGGTATTGGCACATATACGGGTTATTGACTCCTGTTTTTAGTGCGTTTTTCGCGAAGTCTTCTAGCTGTGTTTTCACAGCGGGGGCTGCTGTAGCGCCATATTTGGACTCTGCTGCTTCATTACAGAGTGCCAGCATTTGTTTCACTCGTGCCGTGAAGGCTGTGAGGTTTTCCAAAGGATACTGCCTTGTAGTAATTAATTTATTTACCAGTTCCTGATAAGTTTCCCTAGGCAGGTATGTACGATTTAGCCGTTCTTCTACCTCTTTGAAAGTAGTAGGCATATTTGCGGCAAACAGCTGGTAAGCTTCGCCTCGAAGTCTGGTGGGGAAGATTTGCAAAAATGCCGATAGTTCCTCCACCGAAATGCACTGGATTACCTGCCTGCAGCATCCTAGGAAAGTTTGGAGCTCCAGGCTCAATTTTGGGTGCTGCTCTCCCGAGAATAGGGGAACGAGCTGGGCAGTTAACTTGGCGATTTTCGCGTAATCTGCCATGTTTATATTGGGGATTCTGAAGCTTAAGTTTGATACTTTTGGGGAGCTAGTTTCTTCTATGCTGGTTTCCAAAAGGGAGTCGCCCAGCCAATTCAATAGGATTTCACTCACGGTGGAATCACTGACACTGTCTTCAATGGCACCTTCTCTTAATTCTACACTATTATTGGTAATTTCTGGTTCGAGAGAGTGCGAGAGTTCCCCAAACTGTTTTAAGCTTTCTTTAAATTTTTCCGTACTTTCTTTGAATTGCGCGATTTGCTCAAGACGCCGTTCACGGGTCCTTTTGAGCTGGTTATCGATAGAATCGCACTGTATAACAGAAAGTTCGGAGGAGTCTCGCACTTTCCCCTCTAGATATTTTAAATAATGTTCTAAATTTAAACTAGAAGGTCTTACTTGTGGGGGACCTGTAAGGATTGTCCCACTCCTTAATGTTACTCCTGGTGCTGTTGAATTTGTTGGGGGTGTTTGATTAGCACCCTCTGTTGCAGATGTTGCTCCCTCGTTGCCTCCTTCGTACCGGGACGGATCTTCCTGTGCGTCGCCCGGTGAGGAAGATTGTTGTGGAGTTGGTGGAATTGGTGAGATTTCCGGCGGCGTCTCCTGGTGGGAGCTTTCCTCGCTCATGGACCACCGTATGTAGAATTTGCAGCTAGGGGGGCTTCTGCCGTCTTAATTCCCTTGGTTCAAATTGAGAGGGGGGCTTATTGCCTTCTTCGAGGTCCCTCTCGATTCAGGATCGCTGGTTTTTGTGATTGAAGTTCTTTTGCTGCCGGGGGGGCCCGTGGCCTTCTTAAATTCCCCTGGATAAAAGCTGAAAGGGGGGCACGTTGCCTACTTCGAAGTCCCTTTCAGCTCCGGATCGCAGATTGTCGGTTGAGGATTCTTCCTTCAAGTTTCGCTTTGAAATTTTCGGCTGTGGACGTCTTATGTTCTTGGGCTGGGATGAAGCCCGCTATTGTCCCACGTTGGCACTTTGTGCTTTGATGAGGGGGTGGCTGCGTGTTTTTCAAACAGAGGCAGTTAAAGCTGTCCGACCCCGAGCGTTGGGAGCCGACTAGATCGAAATACTCCTGAAGCCAGACTCAACTTCAGGCGAAGGGTAGGGTGTCTTGCCCAGTATTCGATTTCGTCCTCAACTCCTTTTGATTCGTAGGATAGAGGGTTTTCGAGCACTTATACTTTTGTTTTTTGTAAAGTAGGCTTCCTCTATCCTACCGGCTGCGCCAATTTTTGTTATGTCTAATTTACTTGGGGTACTCACTGCTAAATGCCCTGTCCGTTCTGCTGCGTGCGTATTCCAATAGGGGTATTTGGAGGGGTTGAATACCACGCCTTATTGCCTCGTTTATTTTGCTTTCTTTAATTTTATCCAAACTTGTTTCACTTTCGCATACACTTTTCTACTTTAATTTTTTCTTAAACTATTTTCACATGAATTATTTTATTTCCTTTGTTCTTTTGCCTTTTATTTTTTCAACCGACCGAATCCGTAACCCTTTTACTTTCCAAATCAACTATTTTCTTCGCGGTGGTACTTACACTTTTTTATTTAACACACAACGATTCCTTTCAAAAAACCTTTTCTACTTATCTTCTTTCAGCACGACCGCGCCGCCACCAAGTTAAAAATACAACTCGCGATCCGCCGTAGTGAGATTTTAAGAACCAACTCCCGAACCGCCGTTATTCAAGTTAAAAATCAAACTCGGCTCTTGATCACTTTTGTCGCGATCAAGAGCCTTCGTTCAGGGTAAAAAATGCATAGTTGCATTTTCACCCTGAGAAAATTTTCATTTATTCTGGACTTGATTAAACAAGTCCAGAATATTTTTCGTTGGACGGAGGCTTGAAATTTGATGCTTTTATAAACATCAGCCACCGTCACGATGCCGCGCGCGTATACATACAATGTACTTTCGCGGCGCGCTCTTCTTGTCGCGAAAGCTTTTTTGTGATATGTATGTACGTTCGTACATAGATATTGAAATTTTCACGACAAATCGTACTGAAGGTACGATTTGTCTTTTGCTTTATTTTTTTTTTTAGTAAATATTTCTACTGGCAAATTTTGCTGAAGGCAAAATTTGCCATGGGAATAATTTTATTTTAATTTATGGAATGTGAAGAAAATTGCTGACGCAATTTTCTTCACTGATTAAATAGATAAGCTAACCATGTTTTAGGCATGGTTAGCTTATGTGAAAATTTGGAATATTTTATTAAATTGAATTTGAAGAACTTATTCAATTTTTTAATATTTTTCAAATTTTAGGGTTTTCTATGTGAGTTTTTGGAACTGATTTGCTTTCTTCAAATGTTTTTGAAGGTAAGCTAATCATGTTCAACATGTATGTACATATGCCTGTAAAATCATCCCCTTTCTATACTTTTTCAGGGTATAATTTACGTACATAACATTGGGGACGATCACCGGAACTGGGTGAACACCTGAGTGAGACAGCGTTCGCGCTCCGAAACGTAGTGCACGATTCCACCAAGTGCTTCCCGTACTTCGCAATGTTTGGAAGACACCCCGTAACCCATGGGAACGCCTACCAACTACTGCGAGATCTGACCTCGGACAGAGATGGTGCACCTGAAATAATCCCAGTGAATCAACGAGTGCACTCAGTGCGGAGCCAGATCAAAGCATATCTGGCGGAAGCATACACAAGATACTCCGCAGGCTACAATCTCCGAACCCGCGTGAGGACCTTCCAACCAGGACAGATCGTCTTCGTACGAAATCACGTGCAGAGTAGTGCTGTAGATCGGTTCGCTGCTAAGCTGGCCCCAAAATTCATTAAAGCGATGATTGTGGAGCGTGTAGCCCGCGTGGCGTATCGTCTAAAGAACGACAAAGGTCTCCCAATTGGAGTCTTCCATGCTTAGGATATTAAGTCCTGACCCGAACTAGATCAGTCTCGGTAGCCCTAATAAGGCATCCGGCAAGCTTCACTTGCAAACTATAGGGTATCACATAGCCCTCCTACTGCCTCATCAGTGGTGGGTGATACACCTTTTGTAGTCCAACCAGTTATACCCTCCCCTGTCCGACAATGTTTCAAACTCAATCCACACGGTACCCTACGCGTAGGAAACTACGGCAGGAATTGCGCTTGCATAGCCCTTCTGGATTAGCCTCGATATGAGGATTTATTCTTTCCTATCCCATCTTCATATTTCCAATTCTGTGGTGGCCGAGCGACAATCTTATTAATGGACAACGATCCTAGTATATCCAATCTCTACCTTTAATGAGTAGATGTTTCACCTCTAATCCCGTCTGGATTAGCCTCGATATAAGGATTTTATTCCTTCCTGTCTCTTCTTCATTACTTCCTAATCCGCGGTGGCGAGCAAAAATTTTTTATAGGACAGTGATCCTAGTAGAACCCATCTCTACCTTAACTGAGTAAATGTTTCCCCTCTAATCCCGTCTGGATTAGCCTCGATATGAGGATTTTATTCTTTCCTGTCTCTTCTTCATTACTTCCTAATCCGCGGTGGCGAGCAAAAATTTTTATAGGACAATGATCCTAGTAGAACCCATCTCTACCTTAACTGAGTAGATGTTTCCCCTCTAATCCCGTCTGGATTAGCCTCGATATGAGGATTTTATTCTTTCCTGTCTTTCTTCAATTTGCTTCCAATCAAAAGGTTTCCGAGTGGTGTTTGGTGTGGCTGAAGTCTCTGTGGAGCGTAGTTTTTTTTTGTGTATTATCTCTAAACTATCCAGTAGATGGTCTTAGCCTTTGCTACTAACCCCTTCTGGGTTAGCCTTCATCTGAAGGGTTTTACTTTCCTGTCCTTTCTTCAATTTCCTTAGAGCTTGAACCCGCTTGCTGCATTTCGCGGGATTTCCGTCGTCCTAAGTGAGTTGATAGATGAATTCTATCTGTCACGAAACAATTTCCTCTCTGGGGATTGGGGGAATTTCCGGGGTGCTGCGACCGGATTCAGCAGATCACAGAACGATAGGTAGCGGCGTTTCACCGACGAAGTCATAGTTTCGAGGCGAACATTTCTATACGTAATAAACCGATCGCTGCACTTCTTCCTGGTCAGCTTATTGCGCGTGCGAGTTGATAGACGAAGTCTATCTGTTGATAGGTCCTCCCTCGCCCAAGGCGAGCTAGGATTATGGCCGCAGATGGGACGTTTATTTCTCAACAACCCAGGGGTTAGCGCCCGGCTTGAGACTCTAGTGGGTCGTCCCCACGTTGGGCGCTGCTACGAATGTTTCATATATTCCCCCAGCTAGTTCGAGAATTTTGGGTGTTGTTTGGCCCGGCTTGAGACTCTTTTCTCGGTGGGTCGTCCCCACCCTGTAGCGTTCTGCCCTCACGCTACTTTCCGGTTTTCTTTCTGTTTTCTTTTCTCTTCTTTTCATCATCAACAAGCTCCCTTTCCTTTTCTTTCTTCTCCTTTATCTCCCCCTTTAAATATTTTTTTTTCCTTACCCATTTTCTTTTATTTTTAATGTTGTTATATTTAATTCCGCGGGTACCTAAAAAGGGGCAAAAATTGAAATACTTTCGAGAAGTAGCCCTATGCTACTTCTCCACATTATAAATCCCTAAAAATTTCAAATCTATATACATATATGTTGGCAAGAAGTAGCCCTATGCTACTTCTTCATATTAAGAAAGTCCGGAAAAATGTAAAATGTATATTCGTAAGAAGTAGCCCTATGCTACTTCTTCATATGTTAAACAGTCCTGAAAAGATGAAATTTATATTTTCAAGAAGTAGCCCTATGCTACTTCTTCATATTAACAAAGTCCTGAAAAATGTAAAATTTATATTTGCAAGAAGTAGCCCTATGCTACTTCTTCATATTTTAAAAATTCCTGAAAAGATGAAAACATATTCATACATACCCGCATTTATCCGAAAAAAAAAATATAATTCGGCAACGCAGCAAAAACCTCTTCACTCCCAAATCCAACTGAGAAAAAAAAAACATAAAATCATAAAATTTGGCATCTACGCCCCATTTTCAGTGCAAAAATTTCCAGGCAGACACCGCTCGTCATCAGAAATTCCAACGAACGAACGGCAACTCGCCCAGCTGTAAAACATCACGCAATGGATTACAGCAAGCCCGTTAGAAATTCTGGCAAAATCGTTGCGATACGGCTGGTCGCCGGTGGCAACGATTATGGCCGTAAGTCGCGAGCGAACGAAGAATTCTCGGGATTGAACCGATGAACGAACAAAGATACCCGGCCTGTCGGTGGCGAGAGCGAGGAACGGTTGCGATGTAGGCAGACTGTGCGAAATCAGAAAAGTTTTAATCGAGATCTTGAGCAGTACGGATCGAATCGGGTGGCAAGAAAATAGCTTCTTTAAGCACGGTGCCTGTTTCTAATTACTGCGGTAGATTGTTCTGGCATGTTTTGTCGCGTTTGGTTTTTTTTATGATTCGAATAAGAGAGTTTTTTTTTGGAATTTTGATGAGATATAGCGCGTTACTTGAAATAAGATCTCATAAGTTTTTTTATTTTGTGTCTGTTAATGATAATACAATAGTTTTACTTACCTGCGTTAATGCAGAAGAACTTTGCAGTAAAATGACCTAGCGCGTTACCTGGAATAAAGATTGCATAAATAGTTTTTTTGTGTTTAGTGATGATAACACAATAGTTTGATTACCTGCGCTCAAGGCAGAAGAACGTCGCGTCCAGATGACATAGTGTGTACTTAAAATAACAGTTACGTGAATAGATATCGTGCGTTACCTGAGAGGGAATCTCATACATATCTTTGTTAGTGCCTATTAATGACTAAGTAATAGTTTTACTTACCTGCGTTAATGCAGAAGAACTTTGCAGTAAAACGACCTGGCGCGTTACCTGGAGTAAATAATGCATAAGTTTTTTTTTGTGTTTATTGATGATTACACAATAGTTTGATTACCTGCGCTCAAGGCAGAAGAACGTCGCGTCCAGATGACATAGTGTGTACTTAAAATAACAGTTACGTGAATAGATATAGTGCGTTACCTGAGAGGGAATCTCATAAATATTTTTGTTAGTGCCTATTAATGACTAAGTAATAGTTTTACTTACCTGCGTTAATGGAGAAGAACCTTGCAGTAAAATGACCTAGCGCGTTACCTGGAATAAAGATTGCATAAATAGTTTTTTTGTGTTTATTGATGATTACACAATAGTTTGATTACCTGCGCTCAAGGCAGAAGAACTTTGCAGTAAAACGACCTGGCGCGTTACCTGGAGTAAATATCGCATAAGTTTTTTTTTGTGTTTATTGATGATTAAACAATAGTTTGATTACCTGCGCTAGTGCAGAAGAACGTCGCAGTTAGATAACATAGCGCGCTACCTGAAATAGAAATAGAAATTACATGTTTATTAACGACTAAAATAGTCGTTTTACTTACCTGCGCCAATGCAGATGAACGCTGCAGCCAGCTGATTTAGTGCGTTACCTAGAATAGAAATTACATAATCATTTTAGTGCTTATTAGTGATGAAAATGACAGTTTTGAGTACCTGCTCCAATGCAGAAGAACGTTGTAGTCAAATGATTTAGTACGTTATCTATAATAGAAATCACATAATTATTTTAGTGTTTATTAAAAATTAAAATAACAGTTTTGATTACCTGCGTTAATGCAGAAGAACGTCGCAGTTAGACGAAATAGGGCGCTACCTGATATAGAAATTACACGTCTATTAACGATTAAAATAGTCGTTTTACTTACCTGCGTCAATGCAGAAGACCGCTGCAGCCAGCTGATTTAGTGCGTTACCTAGAATAGAAATTACATAATCATTTTAGTGCTTATTAGTGATTAAAGTGACAGTGTTGATTACCTGCTCCAATGCAGAAGAACGTTACAGTCAAATGATTTAGTGCGTTACCTAGAATAGAAATTACATAATCATTTTAGTGCTTAGTAGTGGTTAAAGTGACAGTTTTGATTACCTGCTCCAATGCAGAAGAACGTTACAGTCAAATGATTTAGTGCGTTATCTAGAATAGGAATTACCTAAATATTTTCGTGTTTTTTAATGATGAAAATTATAGTTTTGATTACCTGCGCCAATGCAGAAGAACGTTACAGTCAAATGATTTAGTGTGTTACCTAGAATAGAAATTACATAATCATTTTAGTGCTTATTAGTGATTAAAGTGACAGTTTTGATTACCTGCTCCAATGCAGAAGAACGTTACAGTCAAATGATTTAGTGCGTTACCTAGAATAGGAATTACCTAAATATTTTCGTGTTTTTTAATGATGAAAATTATAGTTTTGATTACCTGCGCCAATGCAGAAGAACGTTACAGTCAAATGATTTAGTGCGTTACCTAGAATAGAAACTACCTAAATATTTGCGTGTTTATTAATGATGAAAATTATAGTTTTGATTACCTGCGCCAATGCAGAAGAACGTTGCAGTCAAATGATTTAGTACGTTACCTAGAATAGAAATTTCATAATTATTTTTGTCTTTATTAGTGATTAAAATGACAGTTTTGCTTACCTGCGCTCAATGCAGAAGGACGTTACCGTCAGATAATATAGTGCGCACCTGAAATAAAAAAATTATGTAAATATTTTTCTTTGTGTCTAAGGACAACAATAATAATTTGTGCTTACCTGCTACAACGCAGGAGAATCCTTGCCATCATAAATCGGTGCCTACCTGGAAGGGAAACTCCATACCATTCCAGGATTATACATCCATTAAATCCAGTAATTGGCGCGTGTCTGAAGGAAGCAAAAAGGAGTGCCACACCTTAGGCGGCAGAAGAATTTTCGCATCAAAAGTTTAACCCATGTGGCAATCAATAACATCTAAATAATCAGGACTGAGTGTTGGAGATACCAGACGCCTCAAACCCGCCCCACCTCACCTTGGCGTTTGGCAGGTATTTAAGAAGTTTGAGTTAACTATATATATATATATATATTTCGGCACACATGTTATTTTTTTTGTGCTCAAGATTTGTTATATTTGATTTTTTTTTTATATATATATTTTAATCTAAATATGAGTTAAGGTTACGATAGGTGAGGCATTGTCAGTCACTTACCTTTAGTTATATGTAAGCCAGGTATAAACCTTAGGTTTTGATAGGTTAGTAGGGCCGATCTAGTGACTTAATGATATCAAGACAATCATTGGGTTATTTGTGTAAAAAGTAAGATTATGTAAGGATGAATGAACTCGTAAAAGTACCAAGAAAAGGAAATGAATAAATAAATTTTGCTTAGTACATATATATATACTCTCTGGGTAATTTTTTTTTATATTTCGCCCCGGCCCCGTGGGCATTGACACTTAACTTTCTTTTCAGATTCTTCTTCGAACTTTCATCCTTTAGGTACTACTAGTGTGATGCTAAAGGCAAGGTGACGAGGGACGGAGAATTGCTCCTGTGACTAGCCGCTGGGTTGGATTTTATCGAAATTACTTCGGCTTCTTGCTTCCTTCGCCATTCCGTACGGATGTCGGCCTAGGTGACACATACGGTGGCGTGATGGTCGCGGGGTAGCCTGAGCACACACACACTTGTTACGTTGGGGCTAAGAATCCTAAACTGACTGCGACGTCTTAGCCAGGGTGGATGGGGGCGATGGGCCCAATCAGAGTCCAGTCAGGACTCCGCATACATCAGGAGTCCACGTTGTCTCTCTCTCCCTTCCTCTCGGCGTTGGACTCTCCGGGTGGTTGTACATTTGTACGGCGTTGCTATTACAGTTTGTTTTGTTACGGCTCAGTGCATCGCTGGTAATATTTAGATTGAATCATTATCAGCGTTTTTTTTTTTTAGGTTGCACCATGGAGACGAATCGGCAGTACGCCGTGAACGGGCAATTATATTATATACCTGTTCATCTACTCTTTTCTTTCTTTTTCCTGTCCGTCTGTCTGTCTGAAGTCCCCACAAGACGAGCAAGCCTCATTCATTCATTCAATTTCTTGTATTCTTTTATTATCTTTTCTTTTGGTTCTCGCACAGCTTTCAAGCATCAAGGATTGTGGGTGGCAAGAACCACCCCAAGCCGGCTGACCGCTAGCGGCAATATGCTGTGCGGCCACCCACACTAATCCCGAGATGAATTTTGCAGCAAGAGGTGTCAATTGCAGCGCCTATCTGCATTCATTGTTGGATGGATGTAGGTAGACCTGGCAATGGGCCCGCTCTTCGCTACAATTGTCGGAAAGGGAGGTATGTGAACTGACCCTGACAAAATTTCAGCCATATTTGACTATCCGTCACCTAAAACTGTTCGGCAAGCCCGACGCCTACTAGGTATGGCAGGATGGTATAGACGGTTCATCCCGAACTATGCTGATATAACTGCCTCCATTACAGATAGCCTGAAAAACCCTAGTCAGTTCAAATGGACACCTGAATCCCAGACGTCTCTTGATATATTAAAGCAAAACCTTACTTCTACTCCGTTGCTGGTGATCCCAGACTTCACGAAGCTGTTAGTTATCCAGTGCGATGCGAGCCAACAAGGTATTGGAGGAGTGCTGTTGCAGCTAGATGACGATGGCCACGAGAAGCCAATAGCCTACGTCTCGAAAAAGTTGAACACAGCACAAAGAAATTATACCGTCACAGAGCAGGAATGCCTAGCTGCAATCTTGAGCGTACAGAAGTTCTGGCCCTTCATAGAACTTATGCCGTTTAAGATAGTGACGGATCATGCGAGCTTGAAATGGCTAATGTCTCAAAAGGACCTCAGCGGTAGACTTGCTCGGTGGAGTTTGAAGCTTCAAGGTTTCGACTTCACTATTGAGCACCGAAAAGGAAGCCTGAACGTCGTCCCTGATGCGCTGTCACGCATCCATTGTGACAGCCTGTCCATCAACGAAGATCCTGGCCCGGAAGTTGACCTTAGTTCACCATATTTCAACTCGTTGGAATATGAGGAACTGAGACATAAGGTGAAAATGACTTCTGGTAAACTACCAGATCTTTGAGTCAGGGATGGCTTCGTTTACATTCGGACTGTTTCGAGAACAGGCGATCCGACTCAGGAAGAAGAAGCTTGGAAGCTTTGGATTCCACGAGGGCTTTCACCGACGTCATTTCAAGGGCTCATGATCCGCCACTGGCTTCACACGGAGGTATAGGGAAAACACTGGAACGTCTGCGAAGACATCTGTACTGGCCACGAATGACAGTTGATGTCAGAAACTACGTAGGCGCCTGTGACGT
The DNA here is from genome assembly GCA_963930735.1 of Dioctria linearis. Taxonomy (NCBI): domain Eukaryota; kingdom Metazoa; phylum Arthropoda; class Insecta; order Diptera; family Asilidae; genus Dioctria; species Dioctria linearis. Next base: position 98,237,130 of record OZ005740.1, read on the forward strand.
GTGTAAGGAAACGAAGGCTCACAATACTATTGTGAGACCACCTATGAGAATTCAGTCTGTGACAGAACGACCATGGCAAAAGCTGTATATCGATTTTCTGGGTCCATATCCTCGGTCAGTGAAAGGAAACGTCTGCATTCTAATAGTTCTTGACCACTATTCAAAATTTAAAATTCTCAAACCTATGAGAAAATCATCTACACTCAATGTGTGCCAATTCATCGAGACGGAAGTGTTCCACGTGTTCGGAGTCCCGGAAACGATCGTCTCTGTTTGCTCGTCCAGTTTTGCTCGACTCAGTTTACCAGATTGCTGGATAAGTATGGGGTGAAGCACTTGCGAACGGCAGTTTACTCGCCGCAAGCAAACGCCTCAGAGCGAGTAAACAGGTCTCTATTGTCAGGGATTAGAGCTTATATTCGGAAGGAACACACAAATGGGATGAGAAGCTGAGCCAGATAGCTAGTTCCCTCAGGAGCTCCTTCCACCAAGCAACTGGTTTCTGTCCTTATCGAACGCTTTTCGGTTAACAAATTATTGAACATGGCAGCTCCTATTCCATCTTGAGGAGCCTTGGAATTCTTAATGAGCCGGTGAGAGTAGATGCTGAGGACAAACTGAGATTGATCCGTGCGAGAGTGCAGAAAAATTTACAACATGCGTTCGAACCGGGTTCAAGAGCCTACAATCTCAGGGCGAAACCTGTCGATTTCAAAGTGGGTCAAGAAGTATTTAGGCGAAATTTTGCCCAAAGCAACTTCCAACAGCAGACTAGTGCTAAACTGGGACGGAAATTTGTCAAATGTCGAGTCAGAGCCAAGAAAGGAAACGCTTATTATGAACTTGAAGATCTGCAGGGGAAACTGTTAGGAGTCTATCACGCCAAAGACATCAGGCAGTGATAACCATTCTGGAACGTCGTCGACCTATTGCCGCTATTCCTGGTAGCCCTAATAAGGCACCCAGCCAGCTTCACTGGCAAACTACAGGATGTCAATGTGCCGCTTAGGACATCCCCAGCGCTAGGCTGGCATACCTTTTGGACAATAGTGAAATTTTTTCTTTTTCCCTATTCCCTAGCATAGTAGTGCTACACTACATTAATACCCTCCTACATGGTAACCCTGCGGCAGATAGCCTGTCGTAGGAATCCCATTTTTCTACAAGTCTCCGCAAATTTTAGGACGAGTGTCAGCATGTCACTACTTCGACGACGCCTTGGGGGCACACCCTTGAACAATCGCCGGTCGGAGATCAGGGTGAGATGTTGCGCCGGGAAAGCTTAGCGATCAGTTCTTTAGGTTACTGATCGCCGGGCTTCCTCAGCATCTCGGTGAGGGAGGGCAGAGAGACATCGACCGGCTGGATTTTTTAGGTTACCAGCTTGTCGATGTGACTTTGACTTCCCACACAGAGAACGATGGCGAGGTCTGATCAAAGACTGACGCGACTTCAGGGAGGTGTCCTCAATGCGTCATAGGTCAAGTAGAGCAACGTGAATATAGCACGAGTGATGAGGAATGCGCATTGGGTCGTGGGTCGAGACACACATTGAGCGCCCGCAGTGATGAGGCCTATGTTTAAGACCGGCTATATAGCAATATGCTACAAGAATTACTGAAGCGTGTAGGCCAGCTGCGTCAAGCATAAAAAAATGAACGCACCCCGACCGAAAGAAATGCATTTCCTCAAGCTGCAGATGACAGGCTGGGGATGACAAAGAAGAAGAAGAATCAATCTGTCTTACTTCTCGAGTAAAAGTCGCGTGCAGGAACGAAGACAGAAAACTGATCAAAAATCCTCAACGACTTCTGGCCCAAAAAGGTAATAATTTCGATAAATCTTGGTAGTGTCAAATCCAATAAATAAAATACTCTAGGAATTTCCAAAGGGTGCTGGCCAAAGAGAAAGAAAATTTTGCTGAGCTCTTTGAAAGGGAAGAACTTTTTACTGCTCCAGAGATAAGTTGGCCGGATTGTTTTAATCCTGGCGTTTCTGTGTTCCGTCCAATTTTGAGACATACACAAATTTAACAAAATTCGCTGTTGAGCAAGGAAGTTTTGATGCAGGCGACCAAGGGCTTTGAAATCAATATTTCTCGGACTGGTCACAACAAGATACATTTAAACAGTTTCGTGATCGTGTTAAAAGTTTACCTTGCTGGAAGATTTAAACCACGGTTAGCGAATTTCAATTCAGACGTGGCGGAATACTTAAAATCTGGTATAAACTCAATACTTTTTCAAAGGGGAATATATCCTCCGCGAACAGGCAGCAATATGGATTAGCAATTTTAATGTCAAAGGATAGTAAAATCGAAGAATTCTTGAAAACGTACTCTCTCAAGTGCAAGAATGGTTGTCTAAAATTCTTATTCATGATTATTACACATGTTCACACCAAAGAAGTTCTGGAGTGGTGGGATTTTAAAGTGCAGACACAACCGGGCGACAACAGTTCTGGTGATCCGAAGAACCCAATATCTAATAAGGAGTTGAAGCGTATCCAACAGGAGATTCGGGATGTAATGAGACAAATCTCTGCAACTGTTAGCTATTTGCCACTTTTAGATTGCATTTGTACTTTGGATATACTCATCCACACATTGCGAGACTGCAAAGTGCCTGAATCGTGGAACGAAACTGAAGCTGTTCTCATACAAAATAGTCAAGCAGTTCAGTTGAGAGTGTTTTCGACGGGATTGCACAAAGTAGATACAGTCGTCAACTATAAAATGAATTTGTAAATTGTTTTGAATTTTAATTTTTATTATAATTACGTTCCGAACTTTCTTATTTAATTTCGTTCAAGATATAAGTGTAGATACAAGTGCCGCTGGGCAATATTATTTCAACTCAACAAATTAGTTTGTGATAGAGCCTACAGACAGCAAGTCGAAGCATTACATTCTAATTTAATTTTTAACTAGATGGCGGATGCTGAAGTGCTTCATCATACCGTGGAATTTTAACTGTGAGTATTACTGGTATATTGCACTTTTCCTTTGACACATGTATGTGGAATTTGGGTTTACGGGAAAGCGAGACATTTAAATAAAAGCCGCGACTAGTAATAATTGAATCTTTATTTTCTATTCAAAAAAATACTTCTGATCAGTTCGGTGGCTGACGTCCAAATCACCTCCTGTCATTCGCGCTCGCTCTCTTGACACTGTCTGCTTTGTACGATGTTCGTGTGCAATTGTAGGGCTGAACAAAATGTATATCCTACACTCGGCTCTCCTGACGCTTCGACCACCCGGCGAAAATTTTGTAACATCCTACAGAGTCTCTGCTTCATCGACTTCGTCCTTCTTATGTAATATGGACTTCTTAAGTGTTTCTTCATAAACTTTTTCTTCGTCTTCCTCGTCGTGGAGTTATGGCTTCATCTTCGTGATATCTTCATAGGCTTCGTCTTCCAACTTCATCTGTACTTCATGTTTCTTCGTAGAGAGATCGAGAGAACTGAGGATGTCGCCTTCAATGAGTCTATACTTCTGCTCACTTAATTTGTTCTTATTGATTGTGCAGTGCTCTATATCAGTGCGAGGGCTTCTATTATTCAAATTCATTGTGCTTTCGTCCTATATAAATTATTTAAATTCATTTCTTATTTGATTTCTAGAAGTTATATTCATTTGTAGTTTTATCTAGGTTTGCGCTTCTTTCGCGTTTAAATTTAGAGAATTATATTTTCCTTTAGGTAACTATTCCTTCCTGCTTTCAATCTTCATTTTACTTCTTCTGTTGTAATTATTAACTCATTTGTACATAATTTAATTTGCTTACATCTAGTTTTGTTGTTTACTTAGGCTTAGAAAATGATGTTAGTAAATTAGGCTTTTCTTTTGGTAACTTCATTTTATATAGACTAAGTACTTCTTTGGATGGGTATTACGTTGACATTTAGACTTCATTATTCGTTTGGTATGCGTCCGCATTTTGTTGCATATTGTTTCCTTCACTACACATTGATTCGTTTTCACTCTCACTGTCATCTGTATCCGATTCGTATATTGAGAAAGGCTTCATATAATCAGCTGCTGTTGACGTAGACCGCGGTCCTTCATGGCTCCCGAGTTTTATTACGTCATATCTTTCATTTCCTTTAATACATGTTACGCGATAAGGTCCGAAATATTTTGGCTTGATCTTAAGACCTGTTCCAAATTGCGTACGAGCAATTGCCACCAGGTCTCCCATATTGTATTGGTGTGCTTCTTTACGCCTTTTATTAAAAGATCTTCGATTTTCTTGTTGAATTTTACTTATATGCCTTAATGCTTCCATTCGTCTCTCATCTCGCTCATGTTGGAATAATTGCGCGAGTTCTTGACTGATTGCTTCGTTAAGATTCATATCTTCAGCAGTTCTCATTGGAATACCGAAAAAAAATTGGAAAGGAGTCATACCAATACTCCGTTGATAGCTGTTGTTGATCCATGCTTGCACTTTCGCCGTGTGCCTATACCACATACTTTCTTCCTCCATAGACAGCTTTGTGAGAATTGCAATGATGACTTGATGCACTCTTTCCACTTGACCGTTTCCCCTTGGCACCCCTGTTGTAATTTTCAGATGTTCTATTCCTTCATCTTTGCAGTATTTCTCAAAATCTGCGGACGTAAACGCTGGCCCTCGGTCAGTGCTTGCTGCATCATCAACTTTTTAAGAGTCTCTGATGTCGTCGTCGATTTTACAGGATAAATCCAGACAAATTTTTTAAATCCGTCGATCACCCTTAGGATATATCTATATCCCTTCTTCGTCATCGTCATTGGCCCTAGATGGTCTATATGGTAGGTAGATAGTGGAATTGTTTCCTTTGTTATGGGATGTAAAAATCCTTCCTTTTTCCCCGATTTAGCTGCCAAAATGCGAGGCAAACAATTAGTAATACACTGCGAAATTTTCTTGCTAAGCTTTGGAATATAATAATCTTTAACTATTACTTGCTCCATCTTGCGCTGACCAAAGTGCCCTTTTTCATGAAACGTACATATTAGCTCATTCTGCATAGCTTTCGGTACCACTAGCAGCTTTGCGCCATCGACAAATTTGAACAAAATATTTCCTTCCACGTAGTAATCTTCAAATTCTCCATGTTTAAGAACTTCGAAGATGACCTTAATCCCTGGATCCTTCATCTGAGCCGTCTGAATTTTATTAACGAGACTGATACTCTCCACTACTAACAAGATAGGGTTCCGACTCAACGCATCAACGTGTCGCATGCTACTTCCACTTCGATGCTCTATATCATACTCGAATTCTCCTAAAAGCATTGCCCATCTAGCTATCTTCGGTGTAACTTCCTTCTTGTCCATAGTAGCTTTGAACGCTGCACAATCAGTGATTAACTTGAACTTCAACCCCAAAAGGTAGACTCGGAACTTTTTCAATGCCATGACAACAGCCAACACCTCCAACTCGTAACTACTATATTTTTCTTCAATGAGTGACGTTTTCTTGCTTAAGAAATGAACGGGATGTAACTTCTGATCTTCACTGTTGCGCTGTAACAAGATTGCGCCATATCCCATTTTGCTGGCATCTGTGTGTAACTCTGTGTAGGCTTCTGGATCGTAAATAGCTAGCACTGGCTTTGCACATAAAGCTTCTTTTAATTTGGTGAATGCCACCATTTGCTTATCACCTAATACGAATGCATTTTGACTTCTTAATATATCGCTTAACCGTCTTGATATAATTGCATAGTCTCTAATGAACTTACGAAAGTATCCTGTAAGTCCAAGGAAAGACTGAACTTGTTGCATTGTCCTTGGCATTGGATAATTGTTAATAGCTTTTATCTTATCTTCCGAAGGACTCACTTGTCTGTTTTCTATAACGTACCCTAAGTACTCTACGCGTTGTTGCAAGAACTTACACTTTTCCCATTTAATCTCAAGACTATATTCAGCTGCCTTTTCCAATACCTCCTCGAGTCTAACGAGCGCTTGCTCTTCATCTTCAGCTAAGACTATAATGTCGTCAATGTATACTAAGACTTTATTGCGACGTATAAGTTCCGCAAAAATTCGATTTATAAAACGTTGAAACTGAGTTGGCGATATACAAAGACCGAAAGGAGCACGAGTGAACTCGTACTGTCCACTTGGCGTAACGAATACCGTATATTTTTGGCTCTCTTTCGCCACTGACAAATGGAAGAATCCATTCTTTAAATCTAGCGTAGAAAACACGCTTACCTTAGCCAGACGATCAATTTGGTCTTCAATTAATGGTATTGGTTGGTGATCCCGTACTATGATCTTATTAAGACGCCTATAGTCTACGCATAATCTTTTCGTTCCGTCCTTCTTAGTCACCAATACAATTGGACTGGCATATTCAGACCTACTAGGCTTTATTATTCCTTCCTTTAGCCATTCGTCTATCTTCCGGTCTACTATGTCACTTTCAACCTTGGGTAACCGTCGAGGTGGTTGATGTATGGGTGTATCATCCTTTAAAATTATATTCATTTCGAAATCGAGTCTTTTTGGGTTTTTACTGACTTCGTATTGCGTGATTAGGGCCAGTAACTGTCATCTGATTTGCAGTGATTGTATGTGATTAACTTCCACCTCCCGTTCATTGACCATGTTCACGCACTTGAAGGCTTCATTCTGCGAAATTGGTTTTATCAATATATTACCTGCTTTTATTTGCAATTCCACCTGATCTAACAATGTTTTTCTTAAAATGAATTCTTTAGGGAGTATATTTGCAGGTGCTACGTGAACTCTCTCTAGATAGCGATGATCATCGATTTGAAGCTCTACTAAAACGATCCGAGAGTAAAAATTTCATTTGATCCTACTCCTCTAAATGCAATCGGATTATCAAGCTTCGGACTTCCTAAATATTGGTGCATATCTTCACGCAGGAAGGTGATATCGCTTCCTGTATCAACAAATGCTTTGATTTTATTTCCGTTTATCTGTATTTGCTTACACATGTCGCTTCTTATTTCTGCAGGCTTCGACAAGAGTGCGATTTCTTGCTTGTTTCGTTTATTTGGACATGATCTTTCTTAGGACATTTGTTAGCTACATGTCCTAAATTTCCACACTTGAAGCATCTAACCTGCGGTTTCCTATCACACCTTGATATGCTCGTCGTTTTAGAACTAGTTCGTATCTTCCTTGATAGCGACTCATATAATGATAGCTTCTCCTTAAATTCGACTAATGTTGTGGCACCGTACAATATAATCTTATTTCGCTCATCGTCAATTATACCGTCTATCACATATTTAATAACTGCATCTTCTTCTAAGTCAGCTTTACTGCCTAACTCCCTAATTGCCAACAAATAATCGTGACATGTTTCGCTTGGAGACTTTTTTCTTTGCCTCAGCTTTTCGTGAATTAAAGCACTGTTTTCCTTTTGCTTAAATTCTTCACCCAAATGGGTTTTAAGTTCATTCCATGTATTTAAATTGCGCTGGCACCGCACAGCAAGTTTTGCCGAGCCAGTCAGAAGTCTTTTCGCAAATACCACTTTTTCTAAATCTGACCAACCAAAAACCAGTGCTGCGCTTTCGGGGGGGGGGGGGGGGGTATGTGGAACAATTTTTTGATCAGCTTACCTCAAGGAATCGCGTGGTATACCGGAAGGTATCCTGATCAGAATCACTCTGTAGGTTTGGCTGTTTAACTTTCAGCAGTTCCAATTCGTAAAAGCCTCCTGAGACTGGATTTCCTTGATAATCTTCCAGTCGATATGTGATGGGGTTTGTGTTTTGAATTTTAATAATTTTATAAATCTCAGCTGTTTGCCTTTCTCAAATATATGCTTGTATTTGCTGATGCGTACAAAATCTCCAACTTTATACTTTGCAGAAACAACAATTTTTATATGATTGTATACAGTTGAGAGCAGTTGTTTCTCATTGGAAGCGTTTATATCACATGGTCTCTTTTTCGTAGTTCGATGTATTCTTGAGATGTATTAAGTGAGCAGTTTCTTTACCATACCAATCCACTGATAATTTCCATTAAAGCTGAATTCCTTCCACATCATATGCTTCAGAGTTCGGTTAAATCGTTCCACTATTGATGCTTTGAGGTAACTGTATGTAGAGTAATGATTAACTGCATGCTTCATCATTAGATTTTTAAAGAGGCTGTTGTAGAATTCCTTTCCATCATCAGTCTGCAGGTTTTTAGGTATTCGTCCCTCGCTTAATATATACTGCATGGCATTTCTTACTTCTACACCAGTTTTTCTTTTAATTGGAATTGCCCATACATATTTGGAGAAGGTATCAATTACTGTCAGTAGATAGCGGTAACCCCTGTTCACATACTTGTAGGGATCCGTTTCACCAAGTCTGCCTGGTACAAGTCATCTAGTCCTTCGATAATCACACGACGTCGTTTAAAATTTTTTCACGCTGGTTTATGCAGCTCATTTACCACTTCTCGCTTACTCATCGTAATTATAAATGAAGCAGATTTCTCAAGAGTTTTTACTCATATACACCATCTTTTGGTATTCCTTCTTATTTATTACTGAAGTAACCTCTATATTAATAGTTTCTTTTTATTTCTTCAACACTTATTTCAATTTTCTTGTCAACATAGTCTTTGGTTGTAGCATCATCATTTTCAAGGGGTTCACCAAGTCGTTTTATACACTATGAGTTTAGATCGTAGTCTCCGTTTATCGTTAAATTAAATCCAATACCCCGGACTCCTTTTTCATCAGCTGGACCCTGAGGTCCTTGTTTACCAACTGATCCTTGAATTCCTGGTTCACGGGTTGGTCCCTGAGCTCCTGTTGGTCCACGTTCACCTGATTTCTCAAGATATATTCGCTTAGAGAAACGTCCAAACTTGTCAACGCTCATCTGTAGATTGTGTAGAAGTATGGTAATGGAGTAGTATTTAAACTATAATATCTGCTTCTCGCAACTCCTCCAGGATAGATACAATTTTATTGTTGTGACTGGTGTTTCAGCCTGCTTTGATGCCATTAGAAGGCGCAGTCTATCCACTAATTCATTTGGATCATCCCAGTAAATGTGATCAACGTTTTCCTTAGGCAGACGCATTAGTCCCATGCCTTTATGCTGTATAAGTTTACTGATTATAGCTTTATACTTAGCCGCTCTGGAACCTTTTATTTGTCCATCTTCAGCATAGTCACGTTTATATGCATTGGTATCTCTCAAAATAGATCCATAATTAGTTAAATCCTCTTTAGTATATAGACTTTTTACAGGATTTTTCATAAATAGCAGCTCACATAACCTCGAAGTTGTTTTATAGCCCTTCCCCTTGATAACAATATTTCCTACATCATCAACATCAAACGTTGAATTACCGATTCTCCACGCATTGTCGTCATAGTAAACTCCATAGGTTGGATCAATTTTAGGGCTATTATCAGTGAATAGCTTTAAATAGTTTGAAACTATGTATCCAGACGTATCGGGGGAGGTGACAGGAGACCTTCCTATCAATGTTCTTGAATGTTTGGGTGTTGCGAATTCTTCTTCAGATGTTAAGGAATAATCCCCATAATTTATAGGTGTGCTACTAGCCTCTATTTTCACATATTTCCGTTTGGGAGGGGTAAAAGGCTCCACAATCTAATTGACTTCTTCTTCTGCTCCTTCTTCTTCTTCTACTTCTTCTGTTGTGATCAATTTGCACAACACTGGAGAACGTTCTTTATTTGGGTCAGTGCCAATTCGCACGGAACAATGTTAAACAGTACTCAATGCACTTCACGCTATATCTCGATCGTTATCGGTTTTACAGGTCAAAGTTAAACAACACTTAATTCGATTCACGTTATAATTTCTATCACAACTTATAAGATTTACATTAATTCCCGTTTAACTAATAAGTATCAAAATCTTTACATGTAATGTGACACTTGTCACCGCGCGAATGGTCAGAACAGAACTCATTTAACTTCTCTCCTACTTCTGGCTCGTCGCTTCGTTTCTTCTGTTTATTTTTTATTTGTGTTCTACTTAAAACAATAATTTAATGTACTACCCGGGCCATTAAGTAATATTTTTTACTCACTGACCACAGGTGTACAATTTCAAAACAGTGCGCTTAAATTCGTGGTCACTGATTACATATATTTTCTTTAGTTCCGCAAATGCATTGCGATTACCTCATAGCTACACAATTCATAGCGGCGCTTAATGGGTCATCATGAAATTGTGCAGCTGACGAGTGTCATCACATTGCATTGTGTTCGAACTACAAATATTATTTTCACAACACTTCTATTACATCTTTTGCCTCAAACTTGGCTATATTCGGCGGCTCGTTTTTGACTCTTCTAACAAACTCTTTTAGGGGTTTAGTGATTGACTTAAAGGTTTCTTCAAGTTGAGCTTCTGCTTCAATCCTTCCCCTCTTTAGGGCTTTTAATTTCCTTCGCATTGCATTCCTAGTCTTGATAATTTCTTATAATAGATTTTCATTCATCTTCGATATTAACTGAATAACAGCTTTCCAAACAGCTCTGGCAAAGCTTAACAGCATTTCAAACATCTCTGATAACAGCTTAACAGCTTTTCAAACAGCTCTGATAACAGCTTAACATCTTTCCAAACAGCTCTGATAACAGCTTAACAGCTTTTAAACAGCTCTGATAACAGGTAAACAGCTTTCCAAACAGCTCTGATAACAGCTTAACAGCTTTTTAAGCAGCTTTGATAACAGCTTAACAGCTTTTAAATAGATCTGATAACAACTTAACAGCTCTGATAACAGCTTAACAGCTTTTAAACAGCTCTTATAACAGTTTAACAGCTTTTAAACAGCTCTTATAACAGTTTAACAGCTTTTCAAACAGCACTGATAACAGCTTAACAGCTTTTCAAACTGGTTTGATAACAGGTGAACAGCTTTTCAAACTGGTTTGATAACAGGTGAACAGCTTTAATCTACTCAGCAGCTCCACAGGCTTCAATGTGCTTTCGGCTGAGTTACGACTTCGACTTATGAAGATTTCGCAACTTTCATCCTTTTATAGTACAATGAAGATATCAAATCCTTTACGGTAGCGTCCCTTGTACATACCCAGCTGCACACATCCACCCACGCCTTAGGTAACATTTCCTCAGTAACCGAGTAGCCCAGCCCAACATACCACAGGCACTCATACTAAAATAAATAACTAAAATCAAACTCAAGCTGACAAGTATACAGCCCCCGGTATAAATTCGCATAGGGTATTTCGCATAATAATAAACATAAGCCGCACATATTCTACCTAAGCCTTGGTACAGGTAACGTAGGCCAGTACAGCACACCCCAGGCAATCCTAGTCATAGTATCAAATATTGCCACTAAAGCTCTCAGCCAACCTCTAGTACCCAGACACAGGAAAGGGCACTTCAAGGTAAAATTGTAGCCTCCAAGACCAGATCAAACTCCAGCAACCTCTACCAATAAAGCTTCCCACCCCTTCACAAATGTTTAGAGCTATGATCTCCGAGATGAAAAATAAGTGAACTCCAGAAATAATATCGTAAACCCATGCTATTTCCCTATGTTGGAGAGTGCTGAAAGTGATCTCATATCCCCAAAGTGACCTCGTATCCCCAAGACTCGAGATGAAAAATAATCGAGCTCCCGAAAGAAAATCGAAAACCTATGCTATTTGCCTATGCTGGAGAGTGCTAAAAGTGATCTCGTATCCCCAAAACTCGAGATGAAAAATAAGCGAGCTCCAGAAACAAAATCGAAATCCTATGCTATTTCCCTATGCTAGAGAGTGCTGAAAGTGATCTCATATCCCCAAAGTGATCTTGCATCCCCAAGTCCGAGAAGAACAACATATGTAGTACCGGCTAATGCCGCTAGGGAACCTTACTCAAGAAATGGAGTTTGTGAAATTCGAAAGATGCTGATATCTACAACTTCCCAGCTAATAAAACTTATTTAGGTGCAGCACCTGTAAACAGCAAGAGCCAAGATGACGTCATACATGATATCTACAACTTCCTCGCTAATAAAAGAAAACAGCAAAACCAAGGCATGCTGGTAGTACCGACTAATGCCACTAGGGAACCTTACTCAAGAAATGGTGTTAGCACTCGAATCCTATAAAATCCTAGGCGCATGCTCATATCTACAACTTCTCCGCTAATAAAAGAAAACAGCAAAAGCAAGGCATGCTGGTAGTGCCGGCTAATGTCGCTAGAGAACCTTACTCAAGAAATGGCGTTTGCACTCGAATCAAAATTATGGAATATGCCAAATTGTATCAGGGCAATGCATGGGAAACATATTACTTACCATTAAATGCCTGTAGTACCGACTAATGCCACTAGCGAACCTTACTCAAGAAATGGCATCTGTACTCGAATCCTGTCAAAGCCTAGGCGCATGCTGATATCTACAACTTCCCCGCTAATAAAAAAAAAACAGCAAAAGCAAGGCATGCTGGTAGTACCAGCTAATGCCGCTAGGAAACCTTACTCAAGAAATGGTGTTTGCACTCTAATCCTGTAAAAGCCTAGGCGCAACATTTAAAGTTTGACACCCAGAACACCCACTGACATCTTCTAGAATCTGTTCATGGTGATGTCATGTTGTGAAATTCGATTGATGCTGATATCTATAACTTTCCTGCTAAGAAAACTTATTTAGGTGCAGCAATTGAAAACAGCAAAACCAAGATGACGTCATGCTGATATCTAGCACTCTCATATCCCCAAAGTGATCTTGTATCCCCAAGTCCGAAATGAACAACATTGTAGTACCGGCTAATGCCGCTAGGGAACCTTACTCAAGAAATGGTGTTTGCACTCGAAATATCAATACGCACACCCCCTAAACCCATTATAATAATAATAATTTGCTAAGAAAACATCAAACCAAGCACCAAGCTGATGTCATGTTGTGAAAATCGAAAGATGCTGATATCTACAACTTCCCCGCTAATAAAACTTATTTAGGTGCAGCACCTGTAAACAGCAAGAGCCAAGATGACGTCATACATGATATCTACAACTTCCTCGCTAATAAAAGAAAACAGCAAAACCAAGGCATGCTGGTAGTTCCGGTTAATGCTGCTAGGTAACCTTACTCAAGAAATGGCGAGCCCGTAGAAGATTTCTGATGAGAATTTCGTCCCCCATCTCCCACCCCACACCGCCTAGAATCCATTGGCATGAACAAAAATAACTTGAATTATTAATACGCTAATATCTCGAAAACCAAAGCCCGTAGAGAATTTCTGAAGAAAATTTCATTACCTCCCTCCCTATCCTAGATTATAATACCCCCACACCTACCCACCATCTAGAATCCATTGGCATGAACAAAAATTTCCTACTGTTAATTATTACTAATATTACTTCAACAACACTTGAAAACAACAAAAGCCTACATTTAGGCGCACCGCACATCCAAGAAAACCGTAGCATTTTGCTGTTACGTGTGGGCACAAGTGAAGCAAAAAACTTCACACATCCAAAAAAATCCATAGCATGTTGCTACATGTGGGTACAGAAAACCGTTGCGTGCTGCTACGTGTGGGCAAAAGTGAAGCAAAAACTTCCCTAATCCAAGAAAATCGTAGCATGCTGCTACGTGTGGGCACAAGTGAAGCAAAAAACTTCACACATCTAAGAAAACCAGGCGCTCAAAAAAATCATAATAAAAAAGCCCACATTTAGGTGCACCACACATCCAAGAAAACCGTAGTACCGGAGCATGCTATTAGTACCGGAGCATGCTAGTAGTACCGGCTAATGCCGCTAGGGCGCAGTCAAAACTCAAAGGTGCATCCAAGACATAAACTATTACAGTCAAGGCCCAATGGTGCATCCAAGACATAAACCAATAAATCCAAGACACAAACCCTAATTTAGTATGGATTCAAACCACCTAACGACTGTGGCACCATCTGTGACGAAATCCTGGAAGTTAAACATTGGGCCAGAATGAACATAGCGTAGCTACTGCCTTTTGCAACAGCTTATCGCAAAACCTTCGAATCAGTGTTCCTGAAATTTCACCGGATATTGATTATTTATGTAAAAATATGCAATCACATCCCTCCCATTAAATTCTTATTTTGTTAACAAATTTGAGATTAATTTGTTTAAATTTAGTTTTATATGTATAACATTATTTTTGAAATAGTTTTGAAGTATATTTTGTTTGGAAAACTTGATTTAAAAGCATTATTAGTAATAAATATATTGCTTAAAAAAATTAATGATTATTTTATTAGTATCATTTTTTGAAGAGGACTGAATTTTTTCTTCAGATTTAGGGAGCCGCCATATAAAAAGTTTTGAGAAGCACTGTTATAGAGGAACAAACCGAATGTCTAAGATAAGACTAATCGGAAGTTTAATGTGACCAGGTTTCTATACTGGAACTTAGGGTACAAAAAACGTTAAAAGCATATATGAAAACTATAAACCACACTTATTATAATACTCTATGTATAAAAGTGTTGTGCAAGTGCACATGTTGGATATCATATAACACCACACTTTCTAATTGTATGTACCGAAAAACACTAAGAGACATACATTTACGCTTTCGTGCTTTTATAAATTACAACAAAAGAAATATTTAAAATTCTTCCACTTCATTTCGCACTCAAGAAAACTAAGCTGAATTTATACAAAAACAAACTGAGAATTTTTATTGTCGATATGTACATTTGTTTGTATAAAACAATCAAATTTTTAAATGATCTTTTAAGAGCTTTCCTTTTCCTTCCTCGGGCAATGCATTTTTCTGGTTTTCAAAGCGAAAAGTTTCTGTTGTTTCTTCATATAAATAGCTTGAAACTTTCCCCTAGAATTTGGTCGTTTTTCTTCCTGATCGATAGTTATTGTCTTAGGTTTGTCGGTATTTTCATCTGAAGAAACCTTAAACGGCACTGGCGAACTACTACAATCAATAAAAGCATTCCCTTGAAGTAAATATTCAAAATCATTGCTCAAATCTGTTTGGAGGTCTGTGTGCATTATACGCACTTGCTCCTTAAGGGAACTCATCTTCGTCTGAATATGTTTCGTTTGTTGCAAAATTTTTTCGTAATGTGTAACCAAACCTTGAAATTTCTCCTTATTGTTGTTCCTTTCTAATTTTAATATTTTTTCTAGAGAGTCGATTTTAAATAAACTCTCATCCATGTCCTTTTCTCTGTTTAATTTGAGTTCATCGACTATATAAAAACGAAGGAAAACAAAAGGTTATGGAAAGCACATTTAATTATATATCTGAATAGTATCAATATACCTACTCACTTTCTTTTTGTAGTTCAGCTGTCTTTATTCTGAATTTCTGTTCATATTTTTTTCCTACTGAAGACCTTTCAATGTTAAAATCGTCCTCTTGTTCAGACCGTGGCAATACATCCTAAATATACATTTACATATATGGACTATATCTATAAGGCGATATGTAACTAAATACTAAGGCAAAGCCAAAGGATGATTGACGGCAAGACATAACCCTCTCAAATTAATTTTACTAATTCGTTAACGACCGTATTTTGACATGAAATTGTTTTGAGATAATAAACAAAAATTTTATTTACCCACCCATAACTACGTTGTTCTTTTAACAAATGTATGTATGTATGTAGTAGTAACACTTTCCATATAATTACCTGTACTATACATTCTTAATTATATTATAAATTGTAGGTACTAGTAATTTCAATAAATAAATAAATTCATTTGCTCTGATTTTTTTTTATTATAGGAAATTTCTTGTTGTTCTTGGAATTTCTTAAATGCTCAAGTTTACGCTTTACCCCTGGCTGGCTTTATAATCATCTGTTCAGAAATTTTCAAACCAAGGTTGGAGAGAACACATTACGCAGACAGGGTATTTTCACATAAAGAAGTTCTGGAATAAAGAGTATTATGGATATATCGCAGATCTCTATAGGCATAAAAAATGTCTAAAAATATTTCACCGCAGCCTTGGTAAGAAACCGTCGAGTGCAACTTCCAAGGATATTCGTAAGTAACCAATCTGAGAATCGAATATATCCAGAAGTAGAAGTTCTTAATAAAGTCTCTTCTTCTTTGGATGGGTACGTTAATTGCAGAAAGGATATGTTGTCAAAAAAACGGAATATTTCAATACACGTTTTTTACAACTTCCAGACTAATTTTGTAAGTAATACAAATTTATCAGCTTATTACGAGCCTTCTAACAAGGTCCATAGCAACTTAGCACACAAATACACACTATCAACTGTTTGCAACTATGTGCAGGAGCATATTTTACAGCTAAAAGAAATGCATTTATTTGACTATACTACTTTGTACCATTAAAGGAGAAGTTTGAATCAATAACATTTTCAAGAGATGCATTAAAAAGGAAGTTACATGATATTTAAGAGAAGGAATTAAAAAAATTGCGAGGAATTTGGTCATTTTGGATGCAACTACATGAGTATAACGGCAGTTTATTGAAAGAAAAATTAAAAACTGAAAATTTGAAATTGACCGTAAGGTAATTAATTAGTATACATATAAAGGTGTTTCAAAGCGCGCTCATGAACTGCCTTACCCGCAGCCAATCAAACGTATCTTGTAGCCTGGCATAGCTGCATGTACCTGCTCATGACTTTATGAACCTATTTAGCCGCTACCACCCAGCAAACATTACGTTTGACGTACGAATCGCCAACGCCATAACTAGTCTGGGGCAGCTAAGACACTAACCTCGAGGTGAGCAACTGCTGGAGTTCATAACTTCAGCGGACCTGGTTCTGTTGAATCAGGGCAACGAGCCAACCTTTGCTACCAGCCGGAGACAAGAAGTCATTCATGCGAATTTCGCGTTCTTTGACGCTTTTCATCTATTCTTCGGCTGGAGGGTATCGCGAGAAGAGTCTCTCTCTGATCACAGCTACATTGAATTCTGTATGGGTGCTGACCTCATTGAGGTAGAACCACACAGGAATCCGAAGCGGACTGATTAGGGGTGATACCATAGGAAATTGCTTCCACGCTCGCCTCTCCTGCTGGAAGAATTAGAAGTATTATTGCCTTGGAGAAGGCATTAGGAAAGCTGCAGTCCGCAGTGACTGAGGCGTTCGAAGCTTCCTGTCCTATTAGCATGGACATACGAAGGAAGCCTATGCCGTGGTGGAACAGCAGTCTTAGTAAATTCCGTAGGGCTTCCAGAAGGCTTTTAAGTAATGCCAGGAGGACTGGCTTGGAAGCTGACTGGCGGATCTAGTTAGAGACTCAGAGTAACTACAAGAGGCTTGTTAGAAAATCAAAAAGACAGTACTTTGTAGATTCCTGCGAGGAGCTTGACGGCTATCGTGAAACGATTAGGCTGCTCAGGGTTCTTAGGAGTGACCCGTCGGCCTAGCAGAGTGTTCTGAGAAGGCTAGATGGCTCCTTTACAGCATCGAAGGAAGAAGCCTGTAGGCTTTTTCTCTCGACGGATTTTCCAGACTATAGGCTTAATGAAGACCTGCAGTTGTATGGCGGCATCCCCTACCTCTCTGCACTGGTGGTGACTGGTCCACTGCTGCCAAGGTAGTTGATGTCGAGAAAGTGAAATGGCCAATTTCAACCTTCTCGACAACCAAAAATGGAATCAATTTAAGTGACAATTTCACCTTCTCGACATCCAAAGCCGTGGGACAATGTGGTAGTCTGCCTGTCCTTCCTAAAGCAGAAAGCGTTGTGCTGGCTCCTTACATTGATTCCATTTTCAGGGCATGTATCTCTATTGGATATGTCCCAGAGGTATGGAAGAAGGTGAGGGTTGCGTTCGTTCCAAAGCCTGGTAAGGAGTTTTCGAACCGTAAACCTCTCCTCACTCTTTTTGAAATTGGAGAGGCTTGTAGATGAATATTTCAATGAACTATCCCTAATGGTCTCTCCCTCACAGCACGCTTACCGGAGGCTCTCCATTCAATGGTTACTGTCATTGAGCCGAAACTGGATCGTGATCTGTTTACCTTGGGAGCCTTTCTGGACATCGAGGGCGCTTTTGACAGGGTCACCCGCGAGTCGCTATGTGTGGCAGCTCGTCGCCATGGTGGACCGCACTGTAGTGCGGTGGATCGACCAAATGTTAAGCCGACGATACTGAACGGTGGATTGGGCAGCCGAAACTCTGTGTGCTGGTGAAGAGAGGCTGCGCGCAGGGTGGCGTGCTTTGCCCCGTACTCTGGTGTATGTTGGTTAACTTACTCATCACGATGCTGAAAAACATAGGATTCTCATGTGAAGCGTATGCGGATGACATCCCTCTGCCAATCTCCAGGCATAGCATGGCTGCTGCCTGTGCCTGCATGCAACGAGGCCTCAATACTGTCGAGGACTGGTGCGCCCGTCATGATATTACAGTGAACCCTAAAAGACCAGCTTGGTACTCATCTCCAGAAGATGTAAGCTTGGACACTTAGTTCTTCCAAAGCTCTTTGGACACACTCTGTAACTCTCTCCCCATGTGAATCACCTCAGAGTCTACCTTGACTGGAAGCTGACATGAAGATTGCACTTAGAGTCTTAGTCTTTGCTCAATGCAAGAGAAGCTGCGCATGGGGCATAATACCGCGGGTGGTGCACTGGATGTACACCTCGATCGTTAGACCTATGCTCACATATGCCTCCTGTACATGATGGCCGAGGATGCTTGTGGGGACTGCGATCCGGAAACCAGCGAGCCTGCAATGGTTTTACTGCGTGGGAATTATGGGCTCCTTGCGATCTACGACTACTGCTGCCCTTGAGGTCCTACGTAATCTGCCACCCTGGATCTTGTCATTTAGACAGATGCCAAAAGGGCTGTGTGCAGATTGCGCTCATGGGGATGTTGTTAGATCGTCTGGACTGGCTCTTCTCATTGCTCTTTGGTATATGGACTGGATGAAACCCTCTGGCCAGCATCCCATTTGATGCGATGGTTCCAGAGCTTGGTTTCACGCGTCGAGTCGCTTCTCTGTGAGTTTTCCTGTAAGGGAATCGTGGACTGAGGGAAGTGCCTTATCGAGCCTTCCCCGGTCCGCTCTAAAACTTTTCACAGACGGCTCTCTCACGAATGAGGAAGCCGGGGTGGGCGTTTATCTTCCTGAACCTGACATTGGTATGGAGTACTCACTTGGAAGACACACCACTGTCTTCCAGGCTGAAGTCTTTGCCAGCGCAATGGCAGCGAAGATAGCCATTGATATTGAGATCAAGGGAAAGGATATTGCTATCCATTCTGATAGTCAGCAGCCTTAATGGCTGTCAGTGGCCCTCGTATAACATCTTGAGTTACTGGAGGACTGCAGGTCGTCTGTGGATGAGTTGTGTATCCACAACAAGGTGTCAGGACAGCACAATGGGCCGCTCTGGCTTCCGTGCTTCGGACCTCTCGTCCCCTGCCTTTAAAAAAACATACAAAACAAAACAAAAAATTCAATTAAAGAATACGAAAACAAGGTGTGTACTCACTTGCGACTTATCAGAATCTGAATCTGAATTAAAAGTATTGATAAAACGATTACAAAAAGGAAAAGACGAATACTGGGAACTGTAAGACTTATTTGATATTTGTCAGTATAGTACTTCGTCTAGGAAGGAATTTTGCGCGCGGAAAAAAATTTTGGTACTACATATTTGTGCTGAGGGATATTACCATTGTTTCTTAGCGGAATTTCATATGGTTATATCGAATAATCTAGACTAGACCATCCCAATGAGAAATACTCCGTTTTTTTAAGACGTACATTAAATGAATATAATGTGTTTCAATTTTAAAAAAAAATACTTGGCTTCAACATACTATTACTCACTTAGGCCACCAAAATTGCTGGCCAGACATTGCTTTTCTTGTAACTTCATACTAATTCATATATTTTTTTGTTCTATTTCACAATCAAAATTTACTGCGGGCTCTTGGTCTACAAAACGCCGTTTTACCTCTCACAGCTCATCGCTCACCATTGAAATCGACCTAAGATCTCCAAATGAAAGCTCTACCAAAGAAAAGGAAAGTTTGGCTAAATGGAAGAATAACGTGAATGCCACGAAAGAAAACTATAATCCTTTTGAAATTTCATATTTTCCGAGTTAGTACATCCATCATTATACATATGTACATATGTATGTACATAAATGCATAATTGGTCACACACAGGAAAGTTTATACACAAGTTTAGATGGTGATCATAAAAATATTAATTATGCAATTTACAAATTAATTGTGCACAGTGTGCCTTACTAAACAAACTACAATGCGAATAATTATGTCAATAATTATAAATATTTATACCTTATTTGCGGGGTTTTTATAGCACTTATAATTCTACTTTTGCACAAACAAGCCTATTTATGGGTATCTAAAAGCGTTTTTTTTAATTTGAAAATAATACTCTACCCTTTCTGGTTCACTTTGTAAACTTTCTTCTTCAATTAATTCCTCTGATCTATAAGAAGAGCATGCTCCTAATAATTTCGATGAGTAGTTTGTATTTCTGCAGATTTTTCTCGAATATTTTCTCCTGGCCAAAGGAAGTGAAGGTAAAGTATTTTTTTCATAACTATCTTGCTCATTTTCTCGTTCCCGATTAAATTCTTCGCATATATTTTTGTAATTTGCATAATTCTAACGGAAGGGATAATTTGATCAATTGGCTCTACATAATTTAAACAATACACCTTCAACAACTTGTCCATGCCGTCCGGGAAAATTGATTCATTTGGTTCCATTTTAATAGCATAACCTCTTGCTTCTTTTCAGTTCTTGTAATTATTATGAAAAATGTTGTTGCAGTTACTTGTTGATGTAAATAATTCAAAATTTTATATAAATGCAATGCCAACTTTAACTAATAGAATTAAATATAAATTTTTCGGCAGAACTAGTTTAAACTAATGACAGTGTATTAATAACAACTTGGCATATTTTTAATATGAGCCAAAATATCAATGAATATCATTTAATGCAAATATTTTCGGAAGTACATAATTGTGGCGTGATAAATGATTCTCACTGATGTGAGTGAATTCGAAACACATCAGGAATTTTTGAGCGCGTGAGGCAGTTCATAATGGAGGTCATTTGGAACCTTTTTAAGATTTCATTAATATTTTATTATTGTACTTTTTTTTTGTAGCACCTTTGAACTGAATAAACATAATTTCTTTTTAGAATAAAGGTAATTTATTTTTAGCGCAGTAAACTAAAACCTCAAAGGCTACAACTTAGTAACGAATCAATTTAGGACAGGCATGTTTATATAAATTTTCTTGCTAGTTATCTTCGTAGAAGCGACCTATATATGTATAAGCAGCCTGTGTAATAGATATCGACGGCAAGCGTGCAAAGGGTTCTAGCTGTATTTTGCTTACTTTTCGAGAAACAACAAAAAGCTGCTTAAGCTTGGTACGCTGTCCAAGCGAAAATTTCGTTTCCTATACAAAATCTATGAAAAAAAAATGTGGCCGAAAAGCGCCATGAAAATTTCGGTTTGAGTTTAGATCATGGAATGTAGATGGCGCTAATATGAAGTGGAGACATTTTTCCGCAGCGATTTATATGTTTGGATATATAAATCGCTGCGGAAAAATGTCTCCACTTCATATTTTATTTCACACGGAAAAGTTGACAGATATAACAGTGTAAAGTTATTTAATTTGTGATTTAACATTTTCTCCACAACTTTTTTTCGTGTAGAATTATATGCCCAGAATGCACGCGGAATTTCCGCTTAAAGCCTAATACGCAGTTCAAGCGAAAATTTCGCTTGCATTCTGGGCATATAATTCTGTAACTTTCTCACGATTGGTCCAACTGTACCACCATCAATCACACACAAACAATAAGTATTTTAACAACAGACACTTTACTCATTTATTATTCTTTAAATTTATGCATATTTAATTCTCCTTTAAATATATGTGTATATAATTCTCGGTCACTTATTTTTTTTTGTTCTTCTTTAAATATATGTATTTCTCGATAACTTGTTTTACTTCAACCTTTATTTTTCACTAGTTCCAACTCAGCCGACTCACTCACTAAATGGTGTTACATGGTTTTATGATGTTGTGATGATGACTATGTGAAGCAATACCGTAACAATATCTCTCCCTCTTAAAAAAATTTGTGTTATTCTTTGAAGACGAATAACACACTTCACAATCTAATCATAAGGAGGTAAGGAGATGTTAGTTTTATTTACTTATCTAAAGTAATTTAATTATGGGTTAAACCTCTTATTTTAAAAGACTGGGGGGAAATTCGCACCCCATTGTGCGAATTTCCCTTGCATGCCTAGTAAAAGTGAAATTCGCACCGTCATTTTATTTAACTAAAAATGCACATACAGTATAAAAAAAGTCGAAAAAATGATCGTGCGAATTTCCCCCCTATAGGGGGAAATTCGCACCGTTGTAATTTTTTTTACAGAAATCACAAATTTATAAAATTTATAACATAGCGTAAAGGAATATACAAAATACGATTTTAGAGATCCGACGGGAATTATATACCTTATAGAATGCTCACATCAACAGACTGTTATCTTGTAAGCAACTATACTTTCAGTTCAAGCAGTTCAATTTATAATCGAGAAGATTAACATGTGTGCGAACTTTACCAGAGCAATTATTATGGTGTGAGTTATGGCTTTGCATTTAAAACAGGGTAGGAAAGTTACTGGTGCAATTTTTAAAAATTCGAGCGATAGCCTTTTACTTTAAACAGGGTGCGAATCTTTTACATACAATTTTTGGCAGTTCGAGTAATAACCTTCTACTTTAAACAGGGTGCGAGTATTGCAGGTACAATTTTTGGCAGTTTGAGAGGTAGCCTTCTTTTCTTAAACAGGGTGCGAATTTTACACATGCAATTTTTGGCAGTTCAAGTAATAGCCTTCTGCTTTAAACAGGGCGCGAATGTTACAGGTGCGATTTTTGAAAATTCGAGCGATAGCTTATTTTAAACAGGGTGCGAATCTTATACATGCAATTTTTGGCAGTTTGAATGATAGCCTTGTATTTTAAATAGGGTGCGAATTTTACAGGTGCAATTTTCGGTAGTTCGAATGACAGCATTCTACCTAAAATAGGATGTGAATCTTATACATGAAATTTCTGGCAGTTTGAATGATAGCCTTGTATTTTAAATAGGGTGCGAATCTTACAGGTGCAATTTTTACCAATTTGACTTATCCTTCTATTTTAAATAAGGTGCGAATTTTACAGGTGCAATTTTTGAACATTCGAGCGATAGCCTTTTACTTTAAACATGGTGCGAATGTTACACATGCAATTTTTGGCAGTTCAAGTAATAGCCTTCTGCTTTGAACAGGGCGAGAATGTTACAGGTGCGATTTTTGAAAATTGGAGAGATAGCCTTTTACTTTAAACAGGGTGCGAATCTTATTCATGCAATTTTTGGCAGTTTGAATGATAGCCTTGTATTTTAAATAGGGCGCGAATTTTACAGGTGCAATTTTCGGTAGTTCGAATGACAGCATTCTACCTTAAACAGGGTGCGAATCTTATACACCCTGTTTAAAGTAAAAGGCTATCACTCAAACTGCCAACAATTGCACCTGTAAGATTCGCACCTTATTTCAAATAGAAGGCTATTACTCAAACTGCCAAAAATTGCACCTGTAAGATTCGCACCCTATTTAAAATACAAGGCTATCATTCAAACTGCCAAAAGCTGCATGTATAAGATTCGCACCCTATTTAAAGTAAAAGGCTATCACTCGAATTTTCAAAAATTGCACCTGACCCTATTTATAGCGGAAGGCTATCATTCGAACTGGCAAAAATTGTACCAGCAACATTCGCTCCCTGTTTAAAGCGGACGGCTATTACTTGAACTGCCAAAAATTGCATGTGTAAAATTCGCACCCTGTATAAGAAAAGAAGGGTACCTCTCGAACTGCCAAAAATTGTATCTGTAAAACTCACACCGTATTTAAAATAGAAGGCTATTACTTGAACTGCCAAAAATTGCATGTGTAAAATTCGCACCCTGTTTAAGAAATGAAGTCTACCTCTCGAATTGCCAAAAATTGTATCTGTAAAATTCACACCGTATTTAAAATAGAAGGCTATCACTGGAACTGCCAAAAATTGCATGTATAAGATTCCCACCCTGTTTAAAGTAAAAGGGTATCGATAGAATTTTCAAAATTGCATCAGTGACATTCGTACCCTGTTTAATTTTTAATGCTCGTATTTCTTCTTCTAATAATCGCATCCTGTTTTGAATGCAAAGCCATAACTTACACCATACTAATTGCTCTTGTAAAATGCGCACACATGTTAATCTTCTCGATTATAAATTGAACTGCTTGAACTGAAGGTATAGTTGCTTACAAGATAACATTCTGTTAATGTGAGCATTCTTTAAGGTATATAATTCCCGTCGGATCTCTAAAATCGTATTTTGTATATTCCTTTACGCTATGTTATAAATTTTATAAATTTGTGATTTCTGTAAAAAAAATTACATCGGTACGAATTTCCCCCTATAGGGGGGAAATTCGCACGTTAATTTTTTCGATGTTTTTATACTGTACGTGCTTTTTCAGTTCATAAAAATGACGGTGCGAATTTCCCCTACACGATTTTAAAAGTATTTTTAAAGTATGTATATTCTAAAAAGATTTTTATCAAGATATATGGAAGTGCTCAATGTTCTTAATAATAGTTCTAAATTCGTTAGTTAATGCATAGTGAAGAGTACCGATACATATATATTCTTAATTCGCTAAAAGTAGTAATACTAATTAAATTTTTTCCACTCTCATTACGTTTCAATTATTTTTTTCTTTTTGTTAAATAACTTATGACGCGTGGATCAAATAACCTGAACGTGACGGTTACGGGGTGGAGTAGTTGTTTTTCTTAGGTGAATGTTTTCAGTGGGAACATTTAAAGAGGAAGGTGGTCTTAACCGTTTAAGTTGTATGTTAATAGCATTTTCAGAGGGTAATGCTGGTGGGGGAGGAGATTTGACTTGTTGCAATTGAGTCGCTTGTGCTTCAGTTTCCGCAATTGGGGTTGGTGACTCAACGTGCTGTAGTTTTATTTTTGTCATTATGGATGGTTTGGATTGCTTATCCAA
Source organism: Dioctria linearis (assembly GCA_963930735.1). NCBI lineage: Eukaryota > Metazoa > Arthropoda > Insecta > Diptera > Asilidae > Dioctria > Dioctria linearis. The sequence continues at coordinate 98,262,205 of OZ005740.1, forward strand.
TGCCTTTTTCTCAACTTGTTGTACTAGCTCTACGGTTTTACCAGGTGTACGATCTCTCTTTCTTTTTACTAGCTTGATTGCCTTAATCATCCCTATTATAGTAAATAATAAGATAGCCAAGGAGCTCAAGCTTAGCGAACTTAGTTGAATGGCTTGTGTTTTTTTTCTTTCACGACGTTGGGTTTCTAAATTGTGCATTTCTTGCTCTAATTGGTCTAGGGAGTAGGTGTTCTCGTTTTGAATTTGGTTAGAGCTTTCCCCCCGTAGTACGATAATTCGGTTGGAACTACTCGAGTTACTCAATGTTTTCAGTAAGCTCTGAACGGTTTCGTTTAAATTCAAAGTTTGGGGTTGTATGTGCTCTGGTTGTGATAATTTTATGTCATAATGATCTTCATCTTCATAAAATATCAATTGGTCGTCAATTTGAAATTGACACGGTTCATTGAGTATTAGTACTCCGTGATTGTTGAGGCTAGAACTATGTAGTCCGCTTTTGCATGACATCGTGATCTTTTGTTGGGAAGAGAAAGAGAATAACCAGGTATTTTTTCGAGTTAATTTCACCAGAAGTTGTGGTGCATACGCTTGAGCCAAATACTCGCAATGATTCGACTCATTGAAGGGGTTAAATATGAAGTTTATTGGGCATTCTTTTACAGTTTGTCCCTTAAAAATTGCATTTAGTAAAGGGCCAACATACGTGTTTTGATGTGGATTAATTAATAACTTTTTGTATATTCTAAATTCTGACTACAAGGTAGCCTTTTACGACCTGTGATTTAACTTCTAGGGTTTCAGATAATAGTGCAAAATCTTTTTTTTCGCAAGGCTCTCTTGGGTTTTCCTTTTAATAGGCTTCTAGAAGAGTAGATGGAGATATTAGCAAGGGGTGGATTTGATTATTTTTTACAGTTGTTAACATTTCAAGTAGTGTTTGTTGTCTTAACTCTATGTCGATAATATGCAAACTGATTGTTGTCATTACCTCTTATCTCCTCTGTCACCTTTTCAAGCAGATCGTTTACTGTTCTGACGATTTCACGTTGGTTCGACTCCAGCTTCTGTACAGACTTCTTTTGTTGTTCGTACGTTGATTTGAAAAGCGTAATCTGATGTTTTTCTAAATCTAACAGTGCCTTTGTGTCTGTTTCAAGGTTGGAAATCCGGCTATATATCTCCTTTTCGTTATCGCTATCCATTGTGCCAAATAGAAAATGAAAACCCTTTCCTATTCCATCGGCCAGTGATCTACTCTGACGTCGGGTTGTTGTTAGTTCCTTGATAACAGCGGCACGCTTTTTGATCACTTCTATTAGGTTGTGGATTTGACTACTCTGTTCGGTGCAAACAGTTATATTTTTATGCTTTTCGCACAGTTGGCTTACGAGGAATCCAGTATGCTCCACCAACATGGTTTCCGTCTCAAGGCTACTTATATTGATTTGGGTAAATAGATTCCATGTGTCGTGGAAAAACAAAATCTCTCCTAAATCTTCAAACATAATACCCGTATTCTTTAGAGGCTGTACTTCGAAAGGTAGAGTTGCTCCCAAAGAAATAGATATGCTGACGCAATAGAACCCTAGCAATAGTCGTGCCATGTCTGGAAAATATATATACATATTTTGTTTTAGACTTTATTCATAGAAAGGTTTTAATCTATTATTATGGACTACGACTTTCCTTTTACCAATTTGGATTTTAGTATTCACTGAATTGAGAACTTCAATCACCTGATATGGTCCTAGCCATACTTGGGAGAGTTTGTGTTTTTTGGCTGCGTTTTTCAGTAATACTTTATCTCCGACATGGAAAGTTATTGGCCATGAATGCTTATCATAAAGTTCTTTAGAGCGATTTTTGCTATATAAAAGGTTTTTACGAGCAATGGCATACATATGTCTTCTGTAGTTTGTATTTCAGAAGATAATAATAACTTTGATGATTGTATACAGGTTTCGGTTCTCTTTTCAAATTGGAGGGAACTTCAGCCGTGAAGCCGAATAAACAGTCCATGGGGGTAAGTTTGCTACTATCGTGTACGCTGTTGTTATATACAAAGGCTGCAGTTCTTGAAAACTGATCCCAAGCCTTTGGATTCTCATCAACCATGGTCCTAAAAGATACTCTACTAATGGTCTGTGAGTTCTTTCTAAGGAGCCATTTGATTGAGGGTGGTACGCGGATGTCTGCAACTTATTTATTTTAAGGGGTTTACAGACCTTCTTGAATAGGTCGCTTAAGAAATTGAAGCCCTGATCGGTAACCAAATTTTTAGGTATGCGGTAGCGAGGAATAATTTCATCAAAGAATTTCCGTCTACAGTCTCCGCCTCTGCGTTTGGTATAGCATACCAATCAACAAACTTTGTTAGGTTGTCTTGGAATGTTAGTATGTATTTGTTTCCCGCATGCGTCTCTTCTAGAGGCCCCACGATGTCTAGGTAGATTTTCTCGAAGGGCATTCGATCTGTGTCTGTAATGGTCATTGGCATACGTGTTTCTGGGCTAGCCTTCATTTTCTGACACTTTGGACATCTCTTAACGTATTTTTTTATGTCCCTCAACATGTTTTTCCATCGAAATTTCTTTTTGATTCGTTTGTACGTTTTCATAACACCCTGATGTCCACCAAAAACAGAATCGTGGTAGTCTTTTATTACCACTCGAATTTCTGTGGGGTTCGTGATTATCTCGGGAGGCTGGTTGTTAAGATTTGATCTGAGAGAATAAGGCTCTGTAGGATTTTCATCACTATGCTCAGCTTGTCTGCCATTAGAAATATTAGTTTGAGATTGTGAGTCAGAACTAACTGAAGACTCTGAAGGTATTCTTTTTTGGCTTGTCATTTCGCGTGAGTCATTCGTCACACGGGTACGCTGCGCCTGGGTACGAGTGATTGCAAGACAGTGAACTGGAGCTGTATTTGATTCCTGTAAGTCTGCCGTAGTATGGACTTGCGCTTGTACAGGTATATTTGAAAAATTTTGTTCAACCTGCTCTGAGTTATAAGAACTTCTACTAAGAGCATCCGCGTTTGTGTTGTATTTCCCTGGCTTATACTCGATGGAATAGTCGAACTCAGAAAGCTTGTGATGAAATCGAACTAATCTTGAAGTGGGGTCCTTGGTGCTGAAGACTCCTTTCAAGGGCTTGTGGTCTGTATATACTGTGAATTTACGCCCTTGCAAATAACAGCGAAAGTTCCTTGTAGCCCAAACAATTGCTAGTAATTCTCTCTCAATTGTCGAGTAATTCCTTTCTGCCTTATTTAGAGCCCGACTCGCATAAGCTATGGGGCGATCTTTACCTATTTCTCCCTGAGACAGGACAGCTCCTAGAGCTTCCTGGCTAGCATCCGTGGTTAAGTTAAAGGGCAGAGTAAAATCTGGATATATAAGAAGTGGCGGTGAAGTGAGATTTCTTTTAATCTCGTTAAAAGCATTCTGGCAGTTTTCAGTCCACGCAAATTTCACATATTTTCGCAATAAATTAGTCATAGGACGAACAATCTTGGAGAAATTGGGTATAAATTTCCTGTAGTAGTTAGCTAAGCCGAGAAAAGATTGAACTTGTCTAACTGTACGCCGGACGGGAAAGTTGTGAACGCATTCTGTTTTTGAGGGTTCTGGGAGGGCTCCCTCACTGGAGCATTTGTGTCCCAAATATATGACTTCACGCCTTAGGAAAGGCATTTCTCTGGCTGTAACTTTAAATTATTTTCTCGTAAACGATCAAAAACTTTTATCAATTTACTGTTATGATCTTCAAGGTTTTTCCCATAGATAACTATGTCATCTACGTAAACGAAACATTCTAGACCCTGAAGACCTGTGAGAAAATAATTCATCAACCGTTGGAATGTAGCTGGTGCTCCTTTCAATCCGAAAGGCATGCGCCGAAATTCATAATGCCTATAAGCTGTACTAAAGGCTGTCTTGACTCTATCTTTAGGATGAACCAGTACTTGATGATAGCCACTGGCAAGATCCAAAGTAGTGAAATACCGGGAATGACCTAGTTGGTCGAGGATATCTTCATACCTGGGCAACGGAAAAGCGTCACCTATTGTTTTATCATTTAATTTCCTAAAATCGACCACAACCCTCCATCGTTTTTCGCCATTTGGCCCTGCTTTCTTTGGAACCACTAACAGCGCGCGGGGAGTTCCAAGGGCTTTTGCTAGGTTTAACTATTTCACTTTCTAGCATTTCATGGAGCTGTTGATTTATAACTTCTCTTTGCGTCTCTGGAAGTCGATACATTTTATGATTAACTGGAGGTTGATCAGAAACTATTGGAATGATATGCGAAATGGCATTGGTATAAGTGAGCTTATCGCCAACCAGATGAAATATGTCATTGTATTGGTGGCAAATATTCAGGATAGAAGGTTTTTCATCTTCAGAAAGAGTTTCATCTAATGTTAATTCTTGTTCTAGTCGTACTAGGCGTGATACTTGCAGAGAGTCTGTTTGAAAGTTTGATTGAGTCTGCTTGAGTAAACGTGTGGAATTAATTAGTTTTGTAGGTGAAATCTCGTTTTTCGGACAGCTACTGTTAGTGAAGTTATGTTTCGCTCTTGAAGTTAGACTAGAGCCGCAATCGCTACTTGGCTGCAAGCTGTAGATATTGTAATTACTATTGGGCTCCAGCGTAAGTGTGAGTTTTTTTAATGTAACACTATGGCTATTAACGTTAAGCACACCAATTAAGTTTCCTCTGTTTTCGGAACTTAGCAAACTATTAGCTAGAAAAACTCCTGATTCCACCTCTTGAGACTGGCAGAGCATTTCTTGCTCTTGTGTCAAAGGTGCTTTAACTACTACGTGCGACCGCGCAGGTATGTGTACTGGCTGTGGGAATTCAATAGTATAGTGCGTGATATTGTCAGTGAGCGAGATTTCCTTCAAATTTGGGTTTTTCTTCTTACTTTCTTGAAGCTCCTTTACTCGTTTGGTGGCACTGTCGTATACCTGAGTTTTGACATAGTGGGTGCCTTGAATAGTCTCCATGGTTTTCTTTTGGTTCCCTTTGTTCTTACCAGTGTCGCAACAATGTTTCTCATTAATTGCGGCCAAAAGCGGTACTGTGAACTCTGTCGAATTGATTTCCATGCGAGGAAATCTGAGAATTCGGTTTGGGCCCTCGATGTTACAATTTTTTGAAAGAAAGTCGTTTGCTAGCAGCCCGTCGTGCGTCGGTGTGCTGGTTTTCACAACTTGAAAATTGCATGGTAATGGGTTCTTAAAAGAAAATTTACCGTGGCAACTACTAGTGTTTTACCTTCACCAAAGGGAGTTTTCAACACAGTAGTATCATTCCGGTTGATTGAGTTGCTAGTATTTAAGGCGTTTTGTTTGATGAAGCTGACTTCAGCTCCAGTATCCACTACTAGCCGAACCGATTTTTTTTTGCCTATATCTAAAGGTAAGTGAGCCAGTGATATATTTTCGCTGCTACTGGCAGGCAGCGGGGAGTACCCTAATAGTGGTTGAGAATGCGATTTTAAAGTCGAGCCGGGGAATTTTCGGTCGACTGGCGCGCGTTTCCCGAAGATCTGGCTTCCCATCTCTCTTTCTGCATGCACTCAGATATGGAATGTCCTCGTCTTCCACAGAAATCGCATTTTAGTTGCACATGATAAACCCTCGGGTTACCTCGGGTTGTGTCATGGGCACGATGCGTTTGTGAATTCTCGGGTGGATAATTATTCCTGTTTCTACAGTTTTTAGCATCATGTCCACCTATTTTGTATTTCATGCAATATGGGGTATTCTTACGCTTTAGGCAGTCGTCATAAGTATGCCCCTTAAAATTACAATATGAACATAAAACTCTAGATAATGCGGATTTGAGCTGGTCCTTATGTCTTTGTGGTAGCTTGTTTGAATGGTTTTTGGGTGAGAATTGGTCAGTTAATGAGGCAGCAATAGGTGCACTTTTATCAGTGGGGTGAGGTTGATATCTAGAAATTTCATGATTATTAGACGGAGAATGGTATGTCGAAATAAGTGATGTACGTTGCGGAATTGGGTGAAATATTTGGGGTGTATGCAGTGCACTTGCTGCTTGATGGGTTATATGACCACCTACTGGGATGGCATTAGATGGAGTTTGTCTAAACGAATTCGAGAAATCATCAGTGCGTTGCACTGAATGGATATTTCCTTGCATACCCATATATGCACTTGGTTATATAGATATGGGTGTCCTTGCTGCATGTGGGGATTTCCCTGAAGTAGTCTTTCCATGTTCAGACATTTTTCTATTAGGCTGGTTAAGGTTGCTTCACTTAATGACAGAAGATGTGTACTGTGAAGTGGATTCGTTACACCGCATTTTAGGGAATTTATAGCAAAATCTTCTAGTTGCGTAGTCACAGCTTGGAGAACCGTCGCACCATACTTGTATTCTGCAGCTTCCTTACATTGCGTTAGAAACTGTTTGATACGGTTTGCGAAAGATGTGAGCGATTCCATGGGGGTACTGTTTACATGTAATCAGCTTATTTATTAACTCCTGGTATGTTTCCCGTGGTAAATTGGACTGATTAAGTAATTGCTCCATTTCTTCAAACTTTGAAAAAGTGCTGTAGGAAACAAGCATGTACGCATTCCCTCGCAATCTTGTTTGGAGAATGTGTAGAAATGCAGGTTTTTCTTCATCTTCTAGGCATTGTTGAACTTGTCTACAACATCCAATGAAAGTCTGCAGCTCTGTTACAAGTTGAGGACTAGCCTCACCTGAGAATAGGGGCACCATTTTGAGCAGTTAATTTAACTACCTTTTCATAATTTAGTGGAATTTTTCCGTTGTATTCCAGAGAGTCTTTATTACAAGTTGTAATGACAAAATTTTCTGAAACTGACTTAGTGCGTGCCTTTGCGGATACCAAAGTGGGTAAACTACTAGTTTTTGTAAGAAACCTAACCAAGCTAAGTCGTCGGAAACGTTTACCCGAACGGTGTTCGCGATATCAATTTGTGGGTGGTCTGCTACAATGTGAATTTTGCTCCGTTCTCGGGCTGCCTGGAGGGCTTGTATTTTCAAAAGATAGAGAATTTATTGCCGTTTCAAAATCGGAACAAGAAGAACGTCGAGTAGGCAAAACCATGGAAATTTTTTGGCAATTTACATACAATGAAAACAGTAGACAGCTGAAGAGCAAAGAGAGAAGTAATAATTAACGGCAGAAAATTTTGATACAATATTACCCACTGCGAAAAAACGTATCAGTAGTTCCGAAAATGAAAAAAAATTCTTTATGGGAACAAAGAGTACGAAAAACATAAAAATTATAGAAAACAATCCAGTTTTTGAAAAAAAATTTTGGTTATCAACCACACGGACTTCAGATTTATATTTGTATGTACGGAGAGGAAAAAAATTTTTTTCACTGAACACTTAAGACTTATTAAATCAATAAATAAATTATTTCACTGACTGATATATAAAATAAAATATATATAATAGATATATATATAAAAAAAAATATTTTCTCTACTTAATTATAATTATTTTGTATTCAATTGCTTACTCTTCCTACTTGTTTTTTTCTCAATTCTTCTGGGATGTTTCCAGCTTCCAAAACCAGGAATCTCTAGTGTCGTCCGGGAAGGAGGATTATTGAAGTGTTGATTATTTCTTTTATCCGTCTTCCTTCTTCAATTTGGGCAGGGATGAGGCCCTCTAGAATCCCGCGTTGGTGCTTTGCACGTTGGTGAGGTGGCTGCTTGCTTTTATCAGCAGAGGCAGTTACAGTTGACTGACCTCGAGCGTTGGGGGTAACTTAAACGAACTTGTACTATCCTTATTACCCATTCTTTTTTTAATTCGTGGAGAATCGAGGGTTTTCAAGCTCTTATGTTTATATATATATATATAGGCAAAAACTGGCTTCCCCGATCCTACCGGCTGCGCCAATGTAACGTTCTCACGATTAGTCCAACTGTACCACCATCAATCACACACAAACAATAAGTATTTTAACAACAGACACTTTACTCATTTATTATTCTTTAAATTTATGTATATATAATTCTCCTTTAAATATATGTGTAACTCACTTCTACTCAGCTCCAAGTTTTTACATACATATCATAAAAAAATCTTATTCTACAGAAATAAACAAATTGCTGCACATCGTCATCACCTCATTAATTCACTTTGCAATTAAACAAAAAATGAATTAATCATCATTTTCCATATTTCACTTTGAACCACTTCTGGTATCGATATGTTGTGACATTTGATCCGACGTACATTTTGCAAAGTTATTAATGCAGGTCAGATTTTTTATGTCACAACAAGTGAAATGGTGTTACATGGTTTTATGATGTTGTGGTAACAATTCTACACGGAAAAAAGTTGTGGAGAAAATGTAAAATCACAAATTAAATAACATTAAACTGACTGAAGTAATACACGTAAAATCACAAATTAAAGATATGTGCCAAAGCGCCTAACATCAAAGGGAATATCTATCAACTTTTCCGTGCGAAATAAATGTCTGGATATATAAATCGGTGCGGAAAAATGTCTCCACTTCATATTAGCGCCATCTGCATTCCATGATCTAAACATTGATTTTTTCTTTCGAACAGCATACTACTTTACGAAATCTCAAACCGAAATTTTCGTGGCACTTTTCGCCCACATTTTTTTTACATAGATTTTGTATAGGAAACGAAATTTTCGCTTGAACAGGATACTAGGCTTAAGGATAAAGTACATTTCTTTTCAAATAATGTATCCCAATAGATAAAAATAATATCATTAAGTTACATTTGCATTCTGAAGTAGAAATTAAAAATTCGCGTATAGAGGTTTTGCGCACATCCCGTCGATATAATACTGTTATGTGCTTCGAGTAAGCATATGCTTAACCTAAAAGTAAGAAAAACAGCAGGAGCTCTTGCAGACACTAATCAGTGATATTTATTAAAACTTTTATACATTGAATCAGACGTATCGTTTGGATCTTTAAGTCTGCAGTCCGTTTAGATGCAGTATCTGTAATAATGAAAAGCAATTCAATACTAAACTTTTAACCCATGCAAATCACATGCGACATTAAAAGCCACTGACATGAACTCACTAAATGGCTGGAACACAGACATTCTTTTACCTCTTTTCTAAAGTTTTATATCAAAAAATAAAAATATTGAAAAAATTATGCAAAATACTTCAATGTTTTTCAACGTGCTTCTGCGTAAAACCACAAATTTTAAGTTTTACCCTCCAGTGCGGCACCAAACTCATTTATCATTATTCTACACAAAACTAAATTTTTCTTTCATTTAATTTATTTATTCACTTTTAATCAGGGACCGAAAATAACAGTTATTATTTTTTTAGAAGCGAAAAAACTCTTTCATAAAGTTTTCTATGAAGTAGCGTAGTACAAAAGGGGTATATGTACAGCACTTAGACTAGCTGCCTACGTTGAAATCAAGAAAGTTTTGATTTTAATATATAAATCCAATCCCAACTGTTATTGTAAAACATATTTTTTATATTTCAATTTTAACTGTTAAAAAAACTTATATTATTTTACAATGATATAAAACTCTTTGCCAGAGTTTTGCATATTTCGTCTATTATAAGAATTAAAATGATTTTTTTTTTTGAAATAATAAAACTCATAATTCGAGTTTTATATTTTCCTCGTCTTATAACAGTTAAAAATGAGTTTCATTTTTTTCCTCAGGAAATAAAACTCATAATTCGAGTTTTATATATTCTTCGTTTATAACAGTTAAAAATGAGTTTTATTATTTTCCTCGAGAAATAAAACTCATAATTCGAGTTTTTTATTTTCCTCAGAAAAGAAAACTAATCAATGGACGCTTTCTATTTTTGTTGTCATATATTTGTTACAAGACAAAATTTGTCAATATTTGTAAAAAATTTTGTATAGCAACCGTACGAAGTGCCCGCCCGATTGGTCCTATTTTTGAACATAAATTTACATTTTTTTTAAAAACGCCGTTTACAGTGAAAAACCAAAGCTATATATAGGAACACCAAGAAGGGGTTGCCGATTCCAATTTTCCTTTCCCTAAGAACCTTATTCGGACAGGGTTATTTCTTGAGGAAAAAAATAAAACTCATTTTCAACTGTTAAATGCTGAGAAAAATTATAAATTCAATTAAAGAGTTTTATTTCTTGAGGAAAAAAATAAAGCTCATCTTTAACTGTTAAATGCTGAGAATTAAAGAGTTTTATTTCTTGAGGAAAAAAGTAAAACTCATTTTTAACTGTTAAAAGCTGAGAAAAATGAAAAACTTGAATTATGAGTTTTATTTTTTGAGAGAAAAAATAAAACTCATTTTTCAATGTTAAACCGAGAGAGAAATATAAAACTTAAGATAAGACTGTTATTTACTCAGAAGAAAATAAAATAAAATATAAAATATCAATAACAAAGTGTTAAAACCAGACTTTTAAAATATTTCTTATAACTCTTTAGGTCCCTGCTTTTAATATTATCATAAAGATTTACATAATCTCGAGCTCAAGTAGCATTTAACAAAATAATAATTTGACTACAATAAAAATGTTGTAAAACGCTCACCATTTGTAGAATAAATTAGTCGAATAAATTTAATGTTACGAAAATAACACAAAGTTCCCAAAACAAAATAGCAAACGCCGAAATCCGCAAGTTTAAAATCAATCTCATGGAGACTTGGAGATCTTTTTTCTGTTATTACTTTTTTGACGTTTTATTCTTTTGATATTTTCATAGTAGGAAAATGAGCAAATTTAGGATATTGTCAATTTGAGGATACTGCAGCATGGATATTTTCTGTCGTACAGTATGTAAACCTTACGGGGGGAAAAAATTGAGAAAAAGTTGTTCTTAATTTGTCGGACAAAAGTAATGTTTTCAAAGTTCCTTAGGTCGTATAGTTTACACAAGCGAAGTTACTGTCCCAAGTAACATCATTTTCAGTCCCTCACCTCCTCTTGACATACCCACCAGTTTACTTGTGCCAGTACGAAAAATAGTTCCACTCACTTCAACTTTTTAGCGAAGTGGAACCTGAGAAATAATCAAATTGAGTATATTTTCAGCAATTGGTACACGTTTTGATGTGTTTAGTCATTTTTAATATCATCTGAAATGTGAAGATATTTATTTTTGAGAGAAAACGGTTTCAAGTGAAAAATTACATATTGAAAAGGTCATAAATTGTGCAACAATGTAGTTAAGGGCAAATTCGGAGAAAAAAATCTAAGAAAAAAGAAAGTGCGAGTACGTTCTTGGCATATTGATTGCTAAGGAATAATATTTTTGCTTACGTAATTATCTTTAAAATTTACGAAATTTTTTACTGAAAAATAAAAAGCACTCCCATCGTTTAAAAGCGCAAACACAAATGTGTTGACATTTTACAAATTCCATACCAGCTGATATTATTAGATTACTTAAATCAAAAAATGTACTCAATTTGATTATTTCCCAGGTTCCACTTCGCTAAAAAGTTGAAGTGAGTGGAACTCGTTTTCGTACTGGCGCAAGTAAACTGGTGGGTATTTCAAGAGGGAGGTGAGGGACTGAAAACGAGGTTACTTGGGACAGTAACTTCGCTTGTGGGTATGCCAAGAGGAGGTGAGGGGATAGAAACGAGGTTACTTGGGATAGTTTGCGGGATACAGCCATCACCTTATCTTGAGACAGGGAATTTAGATAATTAGCAGGGCGCCAAGATTCTTAGAATGTTTACTCTTAAGGCGAAAACCCAATGAACGCGGCAGGCGTCGCGTCGCTTTGACAGTTCAATAGAATATACGTGTTTAAGTTCGTGCTGGCCAAATGGCTGCGGCGCTTGCCGGATTCGACGCGAAAGTAGAGTAATGTTCTACTTTTAACGCGCGGCAGACGCTTTGACAGTTCTTTTGATTGATTTTAAACTGTTTATATGCTTAGTAAGCTGCAAATTCAAGAACTGCCACATCTAATAACTCTGATATATCCACTATTTCACTTTTAAATAATAACTCACGCTTTTCTATCACTTTTTCTTTTTATAAATAAATCTTAAAAGTACCAACGCGACGCGACCATTGGGCCGTGCTCAAATCCTACACGCGTCTGCCGCGGAGAACTGTCAAAGCGACGCGACGCCTGCCGCGTTCATTGGGCTTTCACCTTTAGTTTGATGAAGAAGGAGATTCAGATTATCTGTGGGCTCGGAAGCGAGTTGATGTTCGTGGCGGTTTTTCAATTTTGTTAAAATAAAATTAAGTCTGTAATAGTCGGTAGAAAGTGTATATAAGGAGCTAAAATGGAATGTACTTAGGAAGGAACACGTAATACAAGGAGTCTCAGAACTACCAGGAAAACAAATTTAGCAGATTTCGGATAAACTTGTAGATCACGGAATGAACGAACAGTTGTCCTCGGCCGATTAAACGAGCAATAGACCAACTGATCTTTTACAAAGATTACAAAACCACTGCATATTATTTCTAATTATCAACAAATATTTACATAAAAATGAAAAATATTTACACGACTTTTACTTTAAAATTTAACTCTAGAGTCAATGTAAGATAAAACTGAGTCAGCTAACGTAATCCTGGTTTTAAGTAAATCCAACTGCTCACGCGGAACGTGTTTTTTACTTCCACTTTTAAGTAGAAAATGATGCATAAAAAGCCGTACACAGTCCTTAAACGTGTTTAATTTTGCGCTCGGTGCTATTCTTGTAAAAACCTTTAAAAAAACGAATAATTTTTATTACTTACTTTTTTACTATGATATTCAGAAAGTTTGACTTACTTGTTTACAATCATCCTCCTTGCCTAACAAGAGTCCCAAAATAATTGGACGAACCAATCTTAAAGTCACTTTATCTAACTGAGAGAAATCAACGATCTAAACAAAGAAAATTGGTAACTTTCAGCTAAAACTAAACAGAATGTTACTCTCACCTTAAGGACGGAAATTGGAAGACCACCATTGATTATCAAATGAAGAAGAAATTGTGCTAAATTCATAATTTGTGTTTTAGTTGCAGATTGAAGATCTTTTATTCTGTCCCACGTGGCGAATTGCAGTGCAAGCTGGAAAACAATTTCAATTAATAAACCAGTCTTCCACAGAATTTTACTCTATTTACCTGATATTTGCGATCATGTTCGCAAAATTTCTGGCCTAACACGGCATAGTATGGATTGAAGGACATTTCCGATAGGCAACAATGAATTATTATTGATGGAATAACTCTATGATCTTTTATCGCCAAATGCAACAACCGTTCGAAGGCGTCGATGTAATCTTCTGCGCTCATTATTATGCAAAACACGTTCCTTCTATCCTCTGTATTCATTCTTTGCTTGCGTGCTAATGTTAAAAGTTTTTCACTAAATTTTTCAGTCTCAGTTTTGTTCTTGTTTCCTTGATTAGCCGAACCAATGTCCTTAATATTACCAGTCCAGGCTGATCCAATAATCCACCATTTACCATTTTCATCAGCTAAAAAAGTTTTTTTTATATGTATACTTAAAATTTTAAGCACTACTGCAACATTTTTAACAAAGATTTATAAACTTTAGGTTTTAAAGTAATCAAAAATTGTTATTAGTAAGAGTGTACGATATAGAGAAATTCAACATGAGTGGACATTTTTATCAACTACATATGTACATATAACCGTTCTGCACAAATTAAAATATACTTGTCTTATTTTCTCAACAAATGATGACATCGTTTCATTTGGCTACAACTTCGCTGCCCAACCTAGATTAAAGGCCGGGGACCTTAAACTAGAATGGTTCAATTGTATAAATGATTGTAGACGTGTTATTCAATGCTTACTCAACGCACCCATACCCATTATAATAATTGTAACCTTTTGAAACAGGTTGGTAAGTGCTGTAAGTTTTCGGTTTTTTAATTTCCCAGATTTCTAGGTTTGCTGTCTACCTAGTTTGTAATTTTAAATCTAACCGTCACGTCAGTTTAATGCATGAATAGCAAAAATTGCAGAAAAGTACAAAATCATCTTTCAACTTTCACTTCATCAAGAAGTCTATCTCACCCTATTACCCAGATATCGACGGCTGTACTAACAGCTGAGCCCATAGCAAACCTCAATAACTCATTGACCTCGGCTAAATATATCATAGGCACGAGCCAAACATTTTTTCAATGTAAAAACTTTTCCATGTCAGTAAGAATTAATTTTTTTATTACAATTTTAATCGGCCATATTTCTTCAGAATTCGTGTGCATTATTGGTGGCTGAAGATGGTCGGAACAAGTTGTGTCTGAGCAAATAAACATTTTTATGAATGCAGAAATTTACTGAACCTTTTTCTTCAGCATACATGCAGGCGACAATAGTCCAAATGAAATGAATATCGAGATTAAAACTAATCATCCAGATCGGAACAGAAAAACTGTTGTCCGTTACATTGATTCTGTTCAGACATATAATAAGAACGGACTGAGCCATCCAAAAATGGCACAATGGTTAAAATTTGTCTCCTTCAAGCTCAAAATGTACGTTGAACTGTAAGCAGTTTTGGAAAGAGTACGGTTGATTCAAAGGAATGCATGGGGATTGACATAAAATTCAGGCAAATATATTGCTGATATATGTCCAGATCTTTCATACTCAGATTTTGTTTGCATTCCAATATGCAAAGAAGTACATTTTTCAGTAATATTAAAAATTAATTTTTGTTAATTAAAACAAGTTTAACTTCCTAAACAATTTTTATTTAATGCAATAATATTTTATAGAGTTTATAATCGGCAAATAATAATAAATTATGAATCAGTGTACAATTGTACGAAATAAAGGGTTTCATCCACTGACTTATAACAATGGACTGAGGGTATTGCCATTTTCCTATAGGAAAGAATGGCACAAGTTTTATAGTTTTCTCTTTCGCCCTATGGAAGAGTCGGAGCTACCAACACAAAATATTGCTTACGTTTTCTTATGCCATTTGATGTTTTCATGTGGGCCTCAGATGCAATCACTACAGAAAGAATAAGGTAAAGATAGTGTTTACCATGCTCCGTCTCTCTCGCCCATACGCAGGATTCAGGGAAGAATAACTTTTGAAAATTAAAATCGGAATGAGTTTAATTCCTTATAAGCGATTAAAATATCACTTGGGCACAAGAAAATAAATTTTTTTAATTTAATTCGATTTACGGGTGTAAAATTTCATCTGATTGGTTGAGTTTTACATGTTTTTATGTACTAAACGTTTTAAAAGGTGCTCTAACGGTGATATATAGAAACACAATATTTGTGCTACATGAAATAGCAAATCGCTCAGTCCATTGTTATAAGTCAGTGGTTTCATGTAAGAATATAGAAACTACAGCAAGGTGACAAGCCAAATTTAGCGTAGTCAAATTCTGGTTGTATTAAAATCTGTTGCCACTGTGTGAGGCGTGTAAATAGTAGAATCAACATAGAGAGCGGGACAACAAGGTGTATGGTTAAAATATTGCGCTTCCTCCCACCAAAAGTGCTCTTAGTCGCTATCACTACGCCAAGCACCGCAGGAGAGTTTCTCAGCTGTTTTAAATGTAGGCAGCTGAACATGTATTTCTCCAATTTCCCCTACTCAAAGACCGCAAAGAAAAGCCATGCTCATGTACATCAATTTTAGATGTATCAACACTTCCTGTTCTCTCTATATTCTAAGCTCAAAACTTCTTTAAAACGCTTTCGAAGTCACTATAGTGTGTTGCTCTGAGCAGACTCATTGATTATGGAGTATAACATAGATATCTCCACTTTCTGGTGTACGAGTATTCTGTGTTATCCCCATGGTGTATTGTATAAAATCGACGATGTCTCAACTTGATGACATATCCAAAGGAAACCAGCAATGCCTCGCTCCAATTTAAACTCAAGGATGCCTCGCTCTAGACCTGATGTAGACAAGCAAAACACCCGAGAATACTTCCTAAGCCATGGGACAGATATTTATATATGTTCAATATTGATACTTATGGAACAGTGCCAGACATTGACTTTATAAATTCTAAGGAGCATAAACTACTATCCATACAGGTAAACAGGCTTCCAGGCTTCCCAAAAGCTACACTTACTATATACCTTACTTAACAAAATAATAAAATAGTTTTGATTTAAAAGTAACCTTACAAATCTGTAGGCAGACTGATTCGAAGTCATCACTCCACGGCATGCCACGGCACAGCGACATACATATGTACAAAATTATTACTCAGCTGAGAGCTTTTGTTTGGGGAATCGTAGTTATTTGGTTAAGATAAATTTTTTTAAATAATTTTGTTAGAAAAGAAATAAAAATTATATTTCGGTTCGGAAGATAAGAACGCAAGCTTAAGATTATCAAAACACCATTTGTCAGTATGAATAGTAGTTAAGGGTGGAGGAGCTATTCAAATCAAACTTTTGCCCGTTTTAAATAAGAATATTACAAATATTTTAGAATGTTAGGATTCTCATGCGGTAGTCAGGGAATCTGTTTCATGGCTTGTGAAGTATTCTCGGCGGTTTTAAGGGAAGCCCTCAATTTTTTCTTAGAAATTTACTGGAAATTTACCTTTAAACTTTTTATGTATTATTGAGGCCGCCAGATAAGAAAGAAATTTACAGAAAATGTTTCGGCATAATTTTTATTCATTCTTGGAGGCCGCCAGCAGTTATATACAGATATGCATACAAAATAATTTCATTTCGTGTCGGCCTCCAATAATGCAAAAAAAATCTAAAGAAACAATTTGAGGGCTTCGTTAACTGGTAAACGCATTTTTATAATTTTTTTTCTGATTAACTAAATTTGCAGAAAAAATATATTTTATACATATATTTAACAACAAAATTAAATTTATGTTGAATTCGGTGTAAGTACCCAGCGGGATATGAGAACATAATATTATGCATCCGAGCGGCCACTTGAAGCAGATGAGAAATAATATATTTAGACTCGCCCTTCATTATTATTTAACACGGCGGCGTCATTAGAAAGGAGCAATTCAGGGGCTTGATTCCGCAACTGTGAAGAATTTGCAAGTGTACACGATTTGAAAAACTTACGTGAGCGCAAGTGTACACTTTTGAATTTCAAGCGATTCCGTAAGAATCTGTGTACACTAAGTGCTGAATGTTGTTTGAATGAGAAAATTGTCTTTTTGAAGTTTAGGTTAATTATAAGAAATAAGTTACATGAATTCACTAGTATGTATTAAGGCGATTACCACTTAGAGAAAGGTAAAATAAATAACATAACAAATTTTTTTTTTAAATACCGCTTGACTAAAACTCGCAGGTACTTCTTCAAAATTCACGACCAAAATGGCCGTGTGAAAATATCAGTTAAAGTGCACACAATTTTGACAGAAAAACTCATTTCCACTTTTGCGGAATCGGAACAAGATTGTGTACAAAAGATTTTGTGTAAACGCGAAAACTCATAGTTGCGGAATCCAACCCCAGTACTGCAACATTCTATATATATTGCTTTCCTAGGCCTAGTCGTCTTCAAATAAGTATAAAGCAAGCATCTCTCAGGACAGGCTCGTAATATTTTCTATTGGGTAGAGTACAGACATATTTTATGTAACACAGAAAAGATTCTAAAATCTATTAGTCTAAAATCAATATATTTTCCTAAAACCAATGTTGGGTCTCGATAGTGCAAGAAATTCTAACGAAACGAGTAAAAAAGCTAGAATTGGTCAAAGAACCAATTCTTATGATGCCCTAGATGAATACCCGTATTAATTTCATAATGGTCATCTGCGGAAGTTTGATTTCTGAGGTGTATTTTCGATTATATTTCTAGAATGGTTCGTCGGACAACAAAAATGATTATAACAAATTTCATAAGATTTCATATTCTGAAGAACTTTTCAGTACAATAAGAAGTAAAAAAGGTAGAATTGGTCTAAGACCAATTCTTATAAAATATCGTATTGTAACCCGTCTGTGCAAGTTTGATTTTTGAAGTGGTTTTTCGCATATATTTCTAAAATGGTTTGTCGGACAGAAAAAAATATTATAACCAATTTTATAGGATTTCGTATTCTGAAGAAGTTTTTAGTACAATAAAAATGTCTAGGACTGATCGTTTTCACTGTATACGTAAAAAACCTGAATTTTTATATGTCAACACCAAGAAGGAGTTGCCCGATTTAGTCCATTTTTCAAATTTTTTTTGCTAGTACAATAAAAACACCATGTACCAAATTTCAGATCTCTATATCGATGCGTTCTCAGGCAGTGTCCAACTATATAGTGGAAAACGAAAGCTTTGTATGGCAACCTCACGAAGGAGTTGCCCGATTTGTCTCATTTTCGAACATAATTTTTTTTTTAAAGTTCGTGTACAAAATTTCAGTTCTCTAAGTATACACGTTCTCGAGTTATCGTGCGCACAGACGGACGGACACATGCAAAAATCAAAATAACTTTTAATATTATGCGTGGGTGTCCAATCTATTTTACTCTACCATCATTATTTCGAGGTGTTACAAATGGAATGACAAACTTAGTATACCCTATAGATTTCATCTAGGGTATAAAAACGTTTTCACGGTATACGTAAAAAACCAAAAAAATTTATAGCACCACCAGAAGGGGTTGCCCGATTTCTAAGTTTTACATAATACTTTTCGATTAATTTTCCTCTTCCGTTCCTTACGAGCGACAGCGGTCCCCTAAATAAAACATCTCCGCCATGGTGCAATAAAGAATAAAACATCTCAAAAATAGAAAGAACAAATTGTGGGAAAGTTATATGACGGTGTTCCGAACAAGAGTGGATTTTGGACCAAGACGCATACAACTATTTTTCCCTAGATAACGCGCAGTCAATAACACCATCCAATCCAAGGCATCCAACTTCAGGGAAGAGTTTTGGTTGTAAGTGTGTACCTGATGAAAAGTTACAACGTTACGAGAAGGAGAAGATGGATGTGCAAGAAATCATGTATCATCTCAAATTATTATTTTGTACAAAAATAGAACGCAGATCGATTTATTTGATATCACGCTGTAAAATACTAGAATAAGTAATAAAGATTTCAACAAAAATTAAAAACGCTGAGTTATCAACATTTGGTCCTTCGTCCGGATTGATTTCGGATTTGCCGCACATCATTTATTATTGGATATGTAGCGCAATTTAAAAATTGGCTTATACTTAGTTGGTGAGTAGTGTTTTATCTACAAAAACCACGTCGTCAAAACGATATGAATTTTTGTATTTGCTTCCCACTCTTGCATTGGAAAATTCATGCTTGCAAAACTTTCTCTTCTCTTTCATTCGTTTGACGCCATGAACACGAGCTTATGTGTAGTAGTTAATCAACAAAAACGATGTAGTAATACCTTAGGTGTATTCAGCATAATTTACAACCATGTAGGGGAATTTAGAACAAAACAGCTGTAAACTGGAATTTGTACTTTCAGTCTTGAAAGGAATATTTTATATTATTCGAGTTATCTTAGTTTACTATACTGTAGTATAAATTATTGAGACCAAATACTTTCTTTGTTAAATTGTGCAATGAAATCGAGAAAGCAATTATGTACATTTGGGATAATTGACATGTCAACAGCTGTTTAATTTGGCAGCTTACACTACTTACGTATTTCGTGTATTTATATGCATTCTTGAGCAAACGATATCGTTTTGACGACGTGGTTTTACCATGCATTGTAGATTAGGCATAGTACTCATTTATCCCTCGTTATCTAAAAATTCCAATCTCATTCCACTGAGCTCGAGAGTACAATTAAGTTTGCTGTCTAAAAGTAGACTGTAGTTAATTGATGAAATTTCAACGATTTGCATACAACAAATCATCGGAATTTAATTTTGTGAAAAAATTGTTTGAACAATCGGTTCCCGTAAACGGTATATGGTCGCATTTCTTCTGTGTTGATAAATGGAAAACAAATAGTAAGCAAATAATTATTGGTCGTTTCATGTAAACGGATAAAACATAGGGTGATATTACTAATCGTGTGATAATTTGTGATTTTTTTCCTAAGAATATAAGTAACAATGGAGGCTTTGTTAGAAAAGGAAAAGAAAATTTGGAGTAATGTGGAACTATTAATAGCATATACGCGTAATTATACAGTTCTTAGGAGAGGAGAGCATATGGGTATTATAAGGGTAGATTAGACGGCTTAATTGAGTTGTGGAATAAATATACTTTGGTCAGTGAGGAAATTGACGAGACCGAGCGCAATACAATAGAATTTTTGAAAGAAAATCGTTTTGAGCAGAATGAAGAAAAAATCTACGAATATCGCGGCGAGTTAAATGATTTGTATGCCTTTTTCGCTGTTTCTTCAGCAATAATAGTAACGCAGCACGCGCAACAAACACCAACTAACATTATAAAAGAAGGCAGTTCGAATACCTTGCCAATGCAATACAATGTATCTGAGCAAGAAAATCATCGTAGTGGGGATAGGTTTCCAGATATACCACTCTCCGTAATTCGGAATCACTCTTTTGTTATGGCTTGTTCACGAGCGCGATTTATCGCATGCGACAGAGCTCTGATTGGCTGCAGCAATGTAGTTGTCGCTGAACATGCTTACTCTTTCTACGTTTCGTGCGATACACAAATTTATCGCAGCAATGCTCTTAGTTTGGTGCGATTTTCACCTTAGCCTCAACATTTACGTTTGTTTACATTTGTAATCGGATACTAAAGCTCCGTAGTGATGTCAAAATTTATTATAATATGTAAATATATAAATATAAAAACATAAATATATGTAAATTTCACACTAATATCTCCTTGCCACTACAAAACGAAACAAATTAAGTTGTAGCCTCTGTCAACCTTGTGAACGTATCGCGCGATAAAAATCAGTCGCAAATAGAGATAGATCTATAGAAAGAGCAGAACGTCACCAAAATATCGCACGTATCGTGTCGCGCTCGTGAACAGGGGTTTAATCTCCCCCTATTACATTGTCTAACTTTTGAGGTGATTATCGATCGTGGGCATCATTTCGAGATTTATTTATCTCACTTATTGACTCAAACTCTGCACTTACAAACGTGCAAAAACTCCGTTAACTTAAAATGAAATTAGTAGATGATGCTGAGTTACTCTTACGTTCGTTTTCAATAACAGACGCAAATTATAGTCCAGCTTGGGCCTCACATCTGAAAACATTGATGTCATATCCCTCAATCAATACAGAAAGCGCGTTGTCTATTAAAAAACTACTAGATACTGCTATGAAGTCTTTAATCGTTGAAAGCTGCTAAAGAATTAAGTTCAATAATCCCTAAGGTTATTGACTTTTTGTCAAAATATTCTTTAAAACATTCTATAGAATTAATTGATAAAATCAAAGATCTTAAGATACCAAGAAATTCTCAATTAGTTTCCTTTGATGTGTGCAATCTTTGTCCCTCAGTACCGTTGACCAAACTGAAATCTATCCTTTTTAACTTAATTAGAACGAAGGTTTCAACCCGGATAAGTCGTCTCAGTTAATTAACTTGTTGAATGTTTGTATTGACCAAAATTATTTTCTGTTTAATAGTGTGTTTTATTCACAGTCGAAAGGCTTAGCTATGGGATCAACTCTGTCTCCGTTTTTGGCTGAGTTCTTTATGTGTCATTTGGAAGATATTTTATTTAACACAGTAAAAAATGATTTATTAAAACATGTCCTTGTCTGGTTCCGTTACGTGGATGACGTTTTTTGTACGCAGCGTCAGCTTACCAACTTTGTTAATAACATTTTAAACAGCCTTGACGACTGTATAAAGTTTACAGTAGACATTGGTAATAATAGCTTAAATTTCTTAGATATTAATATTTTAATTACTGACAATTCCTTAAGTTTTGACATATATAGAAAGGATACATATTCTGATGCTGTGATACCTTTTAACTCCAATCATTCTTGGTCCACAAAAATGGCAGCCTTCCATAGTATGCTTAGCAGGCTTATCCAAGTTCCCTTAAGTCCAATAAATTTTAAAAAAGAGTTAAACATGATAATCAACATTGCGACAAATAACGGTTACACGAAGAAAATAGTCTACAAACTTTTATACCAAAAAAATAGAACTGCTGCATTAAATTTAATTTTTCCGTTGTCAATTCAACAATAATGGCGAAAAGGCCCATATATTAAGGGTACAACTAATAGCCTTAAAAATGTTCTACTGAAATACAACATTAAGCCAGCCTTTGTTAACAATAATAATTTAAAGAGAATTTTGGTTAACAACAAAATAAAAAATAAACTTTCAAATTTAGAAAAAAACAGGTATATACAAAATTAAGTGTGACGACTGCTCCGCGGAATATATTGGCAAAACATAATTTAAGCAATGGTCCTATACTTGACAAATATGAAATTTTCGAAATTAGACAAGCTCTAGCTAATGGCAATGTATTAGTGAGTGACCAAATAGATTTTTCAGATAGAGGCCCGCTACTTAAACCAGGCCTATTTTTATAAGTTACCTAACTCTGTTTGCAGTCAGTAGCCAGCCCTTGATAATGCCCCAATAAGGCGAAACGCGTCGGGATTTTGTATTTAGTAGTTTATAACGTAGTTTTAAATTTGTTTAAACTTAAAGAAATATATCTGTGGAATATTTACATACAAGTGTTTTGCTTTCGTTTTACCCTAGTTCTAATAATGAGGGTTTTACATAATACGATCATGTTCCACCAAGTGCCCGAATACTCCTCGATTGAATACATTACAAGTAAAAAAGCTAGAATTGGCCTAAGACCAATTCTTATGATACCCTAGATGAATGCCCGTATGAAATTTCGTATTGTCACACTTCTGTGCAAGTTTGATTTTTGAAGTGGTTTTTCGCATATATTTCCAGAACGGTTTGTCGGACAGAAAAAATGATTATAACCAATTTTATAGGATTTCGTATTCTGCAGAAGTTTTTAGTACAATAAAAATGTCTTGGACTGATCGTTTTCACAGTATACGTAAAAAACCTAAATTTTTATATGGCAACACCAAGGAGTTACCCGATGTAGTTTATTTTTGAAATTTTATTTGCTAGTACAGTGAAAATAACATGTACCAAATTTCAGCTCTCTATATCGATGCGCTCTCAGGCAGTGTCCAAATATATAGTGGAAAACGAAAGTTTTGTATGGCAACCCCACGAAGAAGTTGCACGATTTCTCTCATTTTTGAACTTAATTTTACTTTTTTTTTAAAGTTCGTGTACAAAATTTCAGCTCTCTAAGTATACGCGTTCTCGAGTTATCGTGCGCACAGGCGGACGGACGGACATACAAAAATCGAAATAACTTTTAATATTATGCGTGGGTGTCCAATCCATTTTGCTCTACCATCATAATTTCGAGGTGTTACAAACGGAATAACAAACTTAGTATACCCTATAGATTTCATCTAGGGTATAAAAAGGAATGTCAAGGAATACATCCAGTACATTTCGATTCTGATAAGGGTGTAAAGGCTCTAGGCATTTATTGGAGTACGGTAACCGATCATTTCATTTTTAAGGTTGGAGGTGCTAAGATCGATCCTAGTTATACCAAGAGAAAAGTACTCTCCTTTATAGTTTTACGATCCTTTCGGATGGATTGCACCCATAATAATTACTTCAAAGGTATTCATGCAACGAATATGGCTTTCAAAATTCGAGTGGGATGTGCAAATTCCTGAACAGTTGTTTCAGGAGTGGCGAATATTTGTGCAAACTTTCTCTTTTCCAATGGAGCTTAAGATCCCTCGATGGTTAGGTTATACGCGGGAGGTTGTAGTAGAAGTACATGGTTTTTGTGACGCTTCGGAGAAAGCCTACGCAGCCGTTGTATATACCCAAATAAAGAACGAATCTAGTGATAATGATGTAAAGTTGCTAGCATCCAAAACAAGAGTTAGTCCTCTTAAGATAATTTCCATTTCCCGCTTAGAGCTATGTGGTGCAATGTTATGCAAACTGTTGAAAGCGGTAACCGAGTCGTTGGATATTGAAACTGTCAAGTTTTTCGGAAATAGTTCTGTCCTGGTTGAATGGGGGAGCTCATCGGTGGAAAACATTTGTGGTTACTAGGGTAGCAGCAATTTCCGAAATCTTACCTCGAGAATATTGGAAGCATGTTTCGGGAAAAGAGAACCCAGCCGATTTAGCTAGTCGAGGTGTTGAAGTGCAGGAGCTTCAAAGGTCATCTTTGTGGTGGAATGGACCAGAGTGGTTAGGAAAAGATACAGATAGTTCGAAGATGAATCAATAGGTGAATCAATAGTAAATTTGACACAGATGAAGAGATAAAAACGGTCAAATCATTGGCTATCACGATCACATCTGAAACCTTCACCTAATTTTTAAATCGTTGCTCGTCGCTCAATAAACTGTTACGGATAACAGCTTATGTTTTACGCTTTTGTAAAAATTGTCAAATCAAAAAGGAAATTCGAACAACAGGTCTAATTCAGGTTAAAGAATATGCAGCTGCCCAAACTCTTTGGGCAAAGATCGGACAAAAAACTGCGTTTGCATCGGAAGTCGCCAGTTTAAGGGGTGAAAATACATACAATTTAAAGAGTAAAAAATTATCGTCGCTTTAACCGTTCTTGGACCATGAAGGCTTATTACGTGTAAGTGGTCGGTTATCAAATGCCCAATCGTTGTCAAATTCGTAAAACAAACCCTGTCATTTTACCAAACAATCATCCATTCACTCACTTACTGGTTGCTCATACGCATCAGATTACTTTACATGGAAAAAGTCAACTAATGCTTAACGTTTTGGGAAAAAGATTTTGGATCGTGAAAGCTCGTGACACTATTAGGATATTAGAAAAGACAATCAAACTCAATTAATGGCTCTGCTTACGCCTCGCTTGTCCATAGCTCGTCCATTTAGTCATGTGGGCGTATACTATGCTGGCCCGGTCGAGATCCGTGCATCAAAGTATCGATGAGTTCGCTCTTATAAAGGATATATAGCTATCTTTGTGTGTCTCACCACAAAGGCGGTGCATATCGAACAAGTAGGGGATCTGACTACAGATACCTTTCTTGCTACATTAAAACGATTCATATCCCGACGCGGTTTATGTAAACTATTTATTCCGATTGCGGAACGAATTTTGTGGGCGCTTCTAAAATACTTGATAAAAGAGTTTATAAAGGCGAAGGTACACTGGCATTCGGAGGCAGCCGCAATGGTCGCTGCCGACGGCATTCAGTGGAACTTCATCCCACCTGCTAGCCCACACTTGGAGGTCCTTGGGTAGCAGGGATGAAGTCGATGAAATATCACTTAAGAAGAATTCTAGGCAATTCGGTCGTCACAAGAAATGCGAATCCTGTTAGCGCAAATTAAGGCTTGCCTTAACTCTCGACCCTATCTGACGACCCTTCTGACATGCAAGCTCTTACACCAGGACATTTTCTGATTGGTGAAGCACAGTGCTCACCGCCAGAGCCCGAAGAATCTGAATCGGCCACTTTGCGAGCAAGATGGAGTTTCTTACAAAACTCAAGCAAACATTTTGGCGGCGTTGGAGCCCAGTTGCAGCAGCGTCCTAAATGGATTACCAAGAAACCCAATATCGAAGTTGGAGATCTTGTTCTTATAAAGGATGAACGATTACCCCCATTAAAGTGGTTGAGGGGTAGAATCATGGAAGCGCATCCGGGTCGTGATAACTAAACTCGGGTAGTTACAGTTCGTACCCCAACTTCAGAAATGAAACGACCTATTCTAAGATATGTCGCCTACCAGTTGAGCAGATTACTCCAAAGGAGAATGATAAAATTACTGATTAGCGCGGCATCACTGAAATGCGTCCAATTATAGAGCACTTTGGAAGAGATATTATTTTATTTATTATGAATAGTCGTTTATAAATCATTAATTAACCCACAAATTTGTGAAAAAACAGTCTTTATTTCGAAAAAGGAATATTATACTTCAATTTATATGATTGTACGCCCGATCTCAAATTACGTCCTCCATCTCCTTCTTTTAACCCAACCTTGTTCCTTTCATCCCTCACGGACTCAACTAAGTCAACAATTCAACTAAACCAAGGACTCAACTAAGAAAATAATTCAACCAGTCAACATTGGAAACCCAGCGATGCTACACTGCAATTCAATCAACAACAACAGCACCAAACATTGAAGAAAAACAATTGAAAGTTCAACAGCCTGTGGAGATTTCAAGGCTGGGGAGAATGTTCCGAACCAGAGTGCGATTTTGGATCAAGACGCATGCAACTTTTTCTCCCTAGATGACGCGCAGCTAATAACACCATCCAAGGCATCCAACTTCAGGGAAGAGTTTTGGTTGTGTGTGTTTACCTGATGAAAAGTTACAACGTTACAAGAAGGAGAAGATGCAAGAAATCATGTAAAATCACGTATCATCTCATATTATTATTTTGTGCAAAAATAGAACGCAGATCGAATTATTTGATATCACCAGAATAAGTAATAAAGATTTCAACAAAAATTAAAAACGCTGAGTTATCAACAACGGACAAAGACATTATAAGTCACAACCATTTCCTCTCATCCTATAATGAGTTCAAAGAACTTTCCTCTACACTTTATGATGAGTGTATTCAAAGCATGCGTGCGAAATTATTTCGTTACCCACGTATCTTTTCTAAGTTTATTAATATGAAGAAAAAAACGGACAACTACCACAATACCATGAAGTACAAAAATTCTTTTAATGATGATTCGTCTGAAATTTACAATATGTTTACTTCATTTTTTGAAAATGTATTTTCTTCGTCAAATTTCCTTCCACGAAATAACAACTTCAATCGTATGAACGATTCTCATAATGTTTCATTTACTATCCCTACAATTGCGCAAGAGGATATATTCGATCATATTAATGGGCTTCCAAATGACTTCACAACGGGCCAGCCTTCTTTAAGTCATGCTGCCATGCCCTTGAAGCTCCGCTGAGAATTCCTTTCCAAAAATCGCTTTTCCACAAAAAAGGTAGTAAAAGTGAAATTTCTAACTATAGGCCTATTGCAAAAGTATCTTGTATGCCTAAATCATTCAATCTATCATTTACTCTCAGTTATCAATTTCCTGCTAGAATTTGCTTTCTTCAAACCAGCATGGGTTTATATCGGACAGGTCTACAATCGATAACTTGTTGGAATTTGTCTCGGATACATTGGCGGGTTTGCAAAAGACTATCAGACAGATTGTATTTATACTGACTTGGGGTTTCCTCTAATGTTTCTTAAATTTGCGAAATCTTACTTAGATGAAAGAACATATCAAAATCTTATTTCGACATTCCATCTCTAGAGTCTTGAAGGCCTCATCCGGCGTACTTCAAGGGAGTCTATTGGGCACGCTGTTTTTTATTCTATCTATTGACGACATTGTATCTGTTGAAGCACTGCAATGTCTTGATTTATGCTAACGACATTAAACTTTTCGCTCAGCTTAAATCTTTTAGCGATTGTGAACGGGTACAAGGTGATCTTCACAAATTTTCCATTTGGTGCAAACACAATAATTTGGCTCTCAGGGCCTGTCCGGATCCAAGTCTTCGTCTTCGTCTTCGTCTTGTTATTACAGCTAGTGACGTAACATCGAGACAAGCTCTATCCGAATCCATGTCTATGCCACCGAGCTTTGCTAGTTTATATAACAGTTTTGACATTTGGTTAGCTTGATCACCGAGTCAAGGTTCGAGTTGACTTATTTAAATAGACAACGTATTGTGAGGTTATGTTTGTTTGCTGTCTGTGAAATCAAGCTGAGCAAACGAACGAATTCGGACAGGTTAGCTTCGTCTTCGTCTAACTATTATAATAGCTGAGCTTGTTCTGTTACGTCACTAGCTGTAATAACAAGACGAAGACGAAGACGAAGACTTGGATCCGGACAGGCCCTCAGTATCGACAAATGTGAGGTTATGACTTTCCACAGGAATCAGAAAACCAATCACCTATTATTATGTGTTCTCGGATTCCACGATTCGCCGCCGCGAGGGTGCTGCATAGATTGAATTTTATCTCCCACATAAACTACATGGTATCAAAGAGTAGTTCTGTGCTTGGCTTTATCAAACGTTGGTCTCGAGAGCTCTCAAAACCTACCATAACATTGCGTTTGTACACTTGCTTTGTGAGACCTCTCTTTGAATACGCTAACCAGGTCTGTTCAACGGAACTTTCCTTAGGCACCTACCCTGGAATAATTCATTGATTCTTCCACCTTATGAGGATCGCTTGAAGCTTTTGAATATGCACTCGCTTGAAAACCGTCGCATGGCCGCCGATTTAACTTTTGTGCATTAACTCTTAAACGCGAATATTGATTCTCCCCTGCTACCGCGCAAAATCTCTTTCCGTAAAAGTGGGCACAATCTGAGAAGGTTACCTCTGTTGGATGTTAACTCTGCAAGATCCAACTTAAGCATGTAGGAACCCATCAATCACATGTGCATTGCTGTTAATATTAAGGCAGAGCATTTTGTCGTTGACGTTTCCAAGCATGTTTTAAATAAACGTCTATATAATACTTAATTTTCCGTTTCCATGTCGCATTGCATGTCATTTCATCCGGTGTTTGGTCTATGTTTAGTGTAACATACCAATACTAACACCGACTAAGTGATGAAACGTATGTATTGTTGACCATTTATTTATTAAACGTGTCCATGCAGCGAGCTTGTGTTAAGCTAGTTCTGATAGTCAATTATGCCTAGAGGGTTAAAGATGTGTGCGATTTCGCAGTGCTATGCGTTTAGTAACCTTGTTCTTATTATTCCACGATGGTCTGATTTGGAATTCATCGATTTTAGGTAAACAAGTCCAGCCAATGGTCTTGATGTCTTTCTCAGATTTATTGGTGAAGTGTAACTGTTTGTCGCGGGTGATTTGAGCACCACTTCCTCAATTTGAATCCTGAAGGATGAACTTCAATTGGTTTGCATGGCTATGGTATTTGTCAGACTATCTCAGCCGGTAAGCACATCATCAACATAACAATCGTGAGCGCCAAGAGGGTACTCTACAGCTCCTTCTTCTGACAACCAGATAAGGAGCACATGTTGTGCCGTAAGTAACCGTTGAGAATTTGAAGCATTTGAGCCTTTCATTTGCATTGTTTCTCCACCATATTAGTTGAAATTTCTGGTCAATCTCATCAACTTGTATCTGGCGATACATTTTTTCTATATAGGCAGTGCAGGCGAATCTTGATATCCGAAATCTCAGGGGAATCGAAAATTCATCACCTTGAATAGTGGGCCCCGTGATAGAATATTATTGAGAGAGACGTTGGACTAAGTCTTTGCAAATGCGTCAAGCACAACCCCGAGTTTTGTGGTCGTGCTGTCAGGTTTGATCACACAGAGGTGAGGTAGGAAGCAGTAGGGACGTTCTACCTTATCCAGAATAACTTACTTCATATGACCGAGGTTTATGTATAAATTGAGAATATTGATACTTCAGCTCTGTACTTTTGACGAGCCGTCGCTCTAAGGCCATAAAGCGTTTGAAGGCGACATCTTTTGATTCTCCTAGTTGTTTGGGATCCTTCTAGAATGGCAATCGTACAATGAAACGATCGTTGGAGTTTCTTCTTGTTGTTTGGTTAAAATGGCTTTGGCAGCATGTTTCTGCATCTGTGAAATTTTTGTCTCCTCCAATCTCCAGAATTTTTCCAATTGTTGCGCCAATTTCTGTTCCTGGAAGTTCGCATGTTGCCTGAATTTGAGTTTCGTTTGTGATCTTGCCACCTGCCGTCCACCCAAAGACGGTATTCTGAAATGTTGTTAATGTCTCGCTCAATTTGATTTGCCCGATGTATAGTTTCGTGTAATATAGCTCCGCGCTGATTAAGAGATCTATTGAGTTGGATGTATTGCGTGGCAAGATGTATGCCTCCAATCTTGTGTTAAATTCATTGCTCTTGATTGCAATGCTAGGGTTACTCTGCGTTGTCCGATTCCTTCTATGCACATTGATTCGGGAATTCCGTTCGTCTCAATTTTTTGGCCATTTTTTCAGTGATGAGATTTATTTGCAATCCTGAATCCAAGACTGCTCTATAGTTAATAGCTGGTCCAGTTCCATCACTTAGCTTGACCAAAACTGTGCATAGGAGTATATATCACCTTGTTGTAGCTGCCGTTTTGGTTGTTACTGATATTGACGTGTCTATTTCTGTTGGACTTGTCCCAGGTTTTTTCGCAGATCGGTTGGTGGATGCTGATTCTCGGATTGACGCCAGCACCTTACCTGAATTTTCTTTGATCTTCTCTGTTCTGTGAGTTTTGTCTGGAGGATGCAACCGTGTATTGTGCTTACGAGAGCACTTTGAACAATTGCCGGAAGGAGAAGCAGCTAAGTTGTGTCCTGTGCTTAAGCAATTGAAGCAGAGTTTGGCGACCTTCACGAGGCCGATTCTCTTTTCTGGTGATAATTGCAAGAGCTTTCTACAAGCAAAAAGCTTGTGATCTTCTTTACAGGCTTGACAAGTTCCCCTGTGTTGGTTACCGAAGATAAAGACTTCAATGTATGGAGTCTCCTTTCCTCTGTTCCTCTGCCCTTGCTCCCCAGCGCTTCCTATGATTGAAAACGAGTCTCCAGGAAGTCTAAGAGTGTTGACGGGTTGCAGGCTTCTTAGTTGGGCTAATGATTGTTCCCACAATGCATAGGTGGTTTTGTCTAGCTTCTTGACCAAGATATGACGGACAACAGGGTCCCATTGATCTGTGGGTACTCCTAAATTCTGCAAGACCAGCAAGCACTCCTGAGTTGAGTCATGCATAGACTTGACTGCTGTTGGGCCTTCGACGGATATGCTTGTTTATTAAGGCGGTGACGAGTAGTGTGGTGTTTTCATACCTGTCATTGATTAGCTTCCATGTTGCTGCATAATTCGTCTCTGAAGTAGTGAGATGCGAAATGAGCCTTTCTGCTTCTCCCGAGAGACTTGTCTTCAGATACCACAACTTTTGACATCCTACAATGGGCTGAATGTGAACCAACTCTACGAAGAGATTACGGAATTGCCGCCACTTTACGTAATCCCCGCCGAACGTTGGCAAGGAGATCTTGGGTAGTTTCACTCTGATAGCATTGGTAGCGGTAGCCTCTTTAGTAATTGATCTGATACTATTCGTGCCTTTGGATGTCAGGCTCAACTGTTTGTGTAGGTGAGTAAGTGTATTCTGAATTTGTTCTTCCAGGTTAAAGTAGCTTTAAATGTCATAATCGAACGTGTCAGGAGCATCTCCTAAATTCAAAATATTATGATGAAGCTCTTGCAGTGCTGGAAAGTACCGCTCAACTGTTTTTATTCTCATCTGGAGCGTTTGAGATTCACTTGGCACTTGTGGGTTGTCTAGAGTGCGTTAAATGGCATTCATAAGTGACTGCTGTTTACTGACAAGAACACGAAGTTGATTTGTTCTCACAATTGAAGCAAGAGTTTCTTTATTATATCCCACTACCTTGGCAGGTAGCTCTCCTTGTATGGGCTCCGTCAACAGGTTGATCTGAATCGTATCTTGCCCTTTGATGCTGGCTTCAGTGAGTAATGTTTCTTCAATGCCATGATCCTCTTTACGTGACGGCAACTTAGACATAGTCTGTGCTCTAGATTTCTCATAGCCAGTCTGTATACCGTCATAGTATCTCTTTGTGAAGTAGCTGGTCTAAGCTCATGTTGATACGGAACTGGAGTTATTCGTTTGGTACGTGAACGAAGTGTAACGTGCACCAATGATCACGTCAGGATCACTAAAATGTATAAACGGGTTTTACTTTACGTTTGTTGAAGAGTCAAAGGTTTTTGTACCTTGACTTGACTTGGCTTGTGAAACCACGCGCCGTGAGAAGCATGTTTTACGCAAATAATAGTAGATTTAGAGTGAAAGTATCGCAGACTTCGTGCCCAAGTTGTTATCGGCTTTAAAAAACAACTTAGGAGTGAAGCAACCGATGCATACGCTGCGCTCACTCTAATTCCACCTTAATGCCAGTTGTTTCGGGGAACAAATCAAAACAAGAGCAGCCGTTGTTTGCTGATAGATTACATGTCCTGCGTTCTTGCTATCACCAGTTAATGCAACTTCTTAACTCCGGCCCGTTCATGGTGTCTTGTTATCAGCTTCTGACTTGGACAGTAACATCCAGACATTTACTAACAAATCGTAGTAATAGAGTATTTGTTTCCCTCAAATTTGATCTTATTTCCTGGTTTAAGTGCAATGGAAGCAAGCCCTTGTCTTATGTGCCCGCGGTCCGGTGAATCTATCGTTACTATTATGCCACACTAGCCGTATTATGTACAAAACCGTACAGAAAAAAATCACTGAACCCAAGCCCGAACGGGGATCGAACTTACTTAACTACGATTATTTTTATCGAAATCACATTTATTTCACATCTGATACAATCACAAATGCTATTCTCGGGTTAAAACCAACCTACTGGTACTAAAATCGTATGTGTTGCTTTTACGGTCAACTTTCATATAAAAATGGCCATTATCTTTTACTGTATTAAGCAGGATTTACATTATGACGGCATGCATTTTTTACAGAAATTGTGAAGGAGATAGTACATCGTATACGGAAATTTTTTTATGAGTGACTAGAGAAGCAAATGCGTTCTGCATTTTTCCCAAACCTTGATTTGTCAATGAGTGCTTTTCTTTATTCATTCCGAATATTCAAAACGCACCAAAAGTGTTTATTTATCCATTCGGAATATTCCGTTTATTCCATTCTGTGTTTCCTTATTCGCAGTGGTGTATTCTGAACGTATTCTTTTTAAACTACCTCCTTAGTTGGAATAAATGGAATACAACTTGACAAATGTCAAATGGCAAACATCACTCCAAGAAAATGGAAGCCAGCAACAGCAGAGACACGAAAAATTGATTTAATTTTATTTTATTTTCTGAACCTGAAAATTGTATATGATGGTCTCCACGTGATAATACATTTTGCGTTATGCACAACTGTCAAATTTTTATTCTTTTCTGTTTACTTAATAATTTCTGTTCCGAATATTCTTGTACCACGTGATCAGTATTCTGTTCCTTCTATTCCTTCCACAGAAAAAAAATAAAGAAAAGCACTCAATGTGTGCGTATCCGGACCCATAAAAAGACCTCAAGCATAGTAAGTTTTTATAGTTACTGAAATTAAAACATTGTTATTGGCAACCCTAATTTGTCAGTTCGACTACTCGTACTGCCATATTGTTGTTATTACTATAATTTTATAGAAAATATTTATTCATCTGTCAAAAGTGGAAGAAAATAAAAATAAGTTTTTAATTTGTAATTAAATATTACGAAATCGAAAGTTTTTACATATTTGTTTATAGAAAAGATTGAAGTTATTTCGGACATAGTTTTTCATCCAATTTTTAACAACTATTATTATTACAAACTATTAAAAATTTACAATTTGATAACTTGACAATCTGATACTGCGATTTGTACCATAAAAACTGGAGTGGACTGTTGGTGAGAGGTATTGCAGTGATGCTTCGGCAGCATTTAAATTTACTCCCTCACAATATCTGTAAAAAATGCGCGCCATCATAATGTAAATCCGGCTTTATCCTTTACACCATTGAGTTACATAATTTCGAATTTCTTATAAAATTTGACCTGTCAACAGTCCTTAAAAAAATAATTACCCAATGTCTGGTTCTGATAACAAATTTTTAATATTTTAATTTTAAGCAAAAAATGAAAAAAATCTAATTTCCACAACAAAAATGTGAATCTTGCAAGAGGGGGCTACGAAGAACACTTATTGTACACTGGAAATTAAACTTTTTTGACTTTTCGCTTAACATAAAAAATACCAATAACTTTTGAACGGAAGCACATATTGGGGTATTTATGCGTATGAGCATTTAAGTGAATACACTTCCTTTGAACAACTAAGATCTGAGGGGGAAGGAATGATTTCAAGAGAGGGAGGATCTAGAGCAAAAGTTTGATAAGGTACTCCACCCTACATAATTACCGACCACCCTGTGTATAGTAATTAATTTTATAAATTAGATTGAATGAGTCCTTCTAAAAAACTATTCTGAAAAAAATTGGAGAAAGTGAAATAATGTATACTTTTGTGTCCCAAACTATTCGGAACAGACCTATAACGTTTGATTCTGCCTATTAGTTCTTAATTCTATGCTAAAAACGAAGGAAATTTCTACTTGCATTACAAAAAAATAGATTATTAAAATTATTCCACACTTTTAATTTAGGAAGCAAAATCCGACGTCTTATAAATGAACTGATTTTTTTTCTAAGCTCGATACGTCGTACCCTGGTGTATGTGAAGCAAAAAAAAATTTTCTACTGTTTTCTCATTGCCAAATAATAAAGAGGGGAATACAACATAATACTCAGAAACAAATTCCTTAAACACAAAAAATCCCCAAGCGCAAAGCCGGCAGGCACGAAATCCCAGAGCACAACATCGTCGTCGTTATTATGGGTAATGCCAAGAGAAACTATTCAAAAGTTTTAGGACAATATATACTTTTAGTTCTTAAACTGTAGTTCTCGTACTTGAGGATTTTGGGTTTTGAGATTGGCGATTTTATGCTTGGTGACTTTGATTTGAGGATTATGTTTTTAATCCAATAAAAAGTAAACAAAATGTATATCCGTACCATAGACAACATCATCAGGAAAAGCGTAAAGATACAGTAACAATTGCGAATGATAACGTAATTGTAGTCAACTCTTACCCCGTAATAAGTCATCCATCGTGATGTTCAGAGTGGCTATATACTTGCCATTAGTCAACAAAGACTTGAGAAGTTTTTTAAGATGTTCTGCCAAAGATGGATCATAGTTTGGTATTTTAGTCATGTTGTTATTTTTTATGGCATTAAGTACATCCAACATAAATTTTAGCCGTAGACTAAAAAAAAAAATTATAAATTTGTTATATTTGTTTCATATAGTAAAAATTTATACTTTTCTTTAATTTCTAAAGATGATTCACTCGCCTTCTTCTGGATCGATAAAATTAGCTCTTTAAGTTGACCGGGATCGTCCTTTCGAAGCTGAAATCCAACTGATCGTAACACCAACAAAATACACTCAACGGTTTTTTCACATAAATTTTCTATCAACTTGTTGACAATTTCGAAAATCAACGAGTGTTGCATTATCTGTTGAAATATAGAGGAATTTTGGTTATCCACTTAAGCACTAAATTAAAAAAAAAAATGCTATATGGAAAATCCCAAAGAAAAATTGTCAAGCAAATTTTGTAAAAACAAAAAATTAATGCTTATCAAAGCCCATACACCAATCTATATTCTAAGAATTATGCCACAGAAGTTATCATAACAGATAGGTCAACCTCGAAATCAAGACCTAATAAATTAAGGTATGGCACATTCTTGATCTGCAAAATTTGCTAGTTCGTATAAATTTGTATTACTTTTTCTCCTTCTCACTCTAAAGACGTTATCTCTCTGTGTCATGTCGACATAACTTCTAGCCTAACGTTCTTATAATTTTGAATCTTTAACAATCTCTGAATGTTCATTTCCCCAACACTAACGCAACGACCAAAGACTGTTCTTAGCACGATCAGTAAAGAAAATGAATTGACACAAGGAAAAATATTGCCCATAGAAAGGATATATGCATTGAAATATAAAATTGAAAGCAGAAATTATAGATATGTACGTTACTACCTAGAATTTTTGTAATTTTTTCTTGCAGCTTATTCGATAAAAAAGGATTAATTTCTCATTTAACTTGTAAAATAAACATAAATTTAGAGCCGGCGTGACCTTTTGTGGGGCCTAGTTCGAAAATTTTGCCGGGCCTGAATACATCCAAATCCTGCACTTAAATTTTACAACGAAGGATTATTTATTTAAAAGTGCTGTTACATATCTTACATATATATTTTATATTTATATATAATTTTTCTCGAGAGCGAGAACACCATCATCATCAAAATAGAGCCAGAGATGAAAATCGCTCTAGGCTTAGCGATGATCACAGATAATTTTTTATTAGTTTCAACCGTGAGAAACTAAGTTCTGCTGAAGCCACGGTTACTGGCGGCGTTAACATAATTTTTAATGTGATTAATAAATTTGGATATGCTTCCAGGAGATAGTTCTTTACAATGAATTTCATCGAATCTAAAGCCGAATAATTGGTTTGCGTTATTGAACGGAACGTCTTAATTTCTTCCAACATTTCAGTTCAATTTGATCTCCTTCCAAATGTAAGTGAAGATCTTGACACTTAAATATTTATCACCTAAATTCTCAATCTCATTGATGTACAGAAAACGAAAAATATATTGGTGATTTTCATATAATTCGAATCTACTTTTAAAAGATACTAACGCAGTATCTATTATTTTTGAAAAGTAATCCTTGTCGCTGATCGTCGATGATTCATACTGTCCTTCATAATCGATTAATTTCAGCTTTTTTGATCCTGTATGATGATTTGAAATCTGGTGTTATGTCCATTTTATTTCGTGGCCAAATCGATTTGCATCTTTTAATCTTGCAATATATACTTTGCTGACGGTTATTTTTGGCGGTACTATGCCAAATTCCTATGCAAGTTTATAGAAACTGCGACTTGTCGACAGACTTCCAAGAATTTCAGAGTTTTATCTCTATTTTTAAGCAGTTGTATAAATAAATCCAAGTAATATTTTTCCACATCCATAATTAGTTTTCAAGGGGAAAAAAATTCAATGAAAGTACAAAATCTGTAATCATGTATGACTTTTGGAAAAAACTATTGATGTAGTTTAATTTCTCTAAAAAGTACATTTCTCTGAAAAAGTCTGGATTATTTATCTAAAGTAGTTTCCAGGATATGAGGACTTTATGGAGTTACACTGATCTCTGATGATTTTTGTCACTCCTTTAAACTGAATCATCGCTACTAAAAAAATGTCTTGCATCTATTAATCGTATCATCATTCTGTAAAAAGTTAATCAAAATCTGTGTTTTTTAATTAGGTGATTTTCTTAGACCGCTGGGGCGAGTTCCGGCGAACGCCTGAAACTACCTTGAGCCGGCCCTGCCTGAGTCCACTGAGTTAACATTCTTGTATAGTTAAGCAAATAATTACAAATAATGGAATAACTATAGAAATATAACTAAGTAAGCAATAATAAAAATAACAACAGAAATACTACAAATAATTGCACTAAAGAATAAACAATTAATAATAATCAATTAGCATGTCAGAAAAAGTAATAATGAACTACTCGCTCAACAACGATAGAAACTGAAGTGGGGGTCCCACAGGGATCAGTTTTGGGAACTCTTAATATAACCGACTTAAAGCAAGCAATAGTCCATTCTGTTTGCTGATAATACACTGATATTTTGTACTAGGGAAAACATTGATGTAGATGTGTCGATCACAATTGAGCCAATTGAAGTAGTTGATGAGATCAAATATTTAGATATAATGTTGGACAATAAACTAAATTTCAATAACCGCGTAGATTATATATGTAAAAAGATTGGAAAAAAGGTATCATATTTTAGAAGTTTGAGAAAATCAGTATCATTATCTAGTGCAATAAAAATCTGCAATGTCACTATGAAACCTCATTTTAAATACTGCTCGACGGTACTTTATCTTTGCACACGTACATCGAAGGACAGACTACAGAAACAATAAAATAGGGCAGCACATCAATTAGGTGGATGCTCTCAACACTGAAATTTATATTTAGGATCAAGAACGGGTATCTTCCACCATATTTTAAAGAGAAAATAGCACTGGCGACGGATGCGCAGCCATACAGTCTAAGGAATACAGATCTAAATATAAGATTACATAAGGGGCTCATCCCGTGAGAAAACACTTTTTTCGGGTTTTTTGTAATTTTATTCTGGCGCACTCAATAAACATACAAGTATGCAATTTTTACCACGTATTTGTTCATGCCTTGAGTACACTCTACAATTTTTTCAGCCCGAAATCGTAGCTCATTGCTGGAGTACATGGCAACTTAGTTACTCATCTTTAAAAAAAACATTTTTCGGTAAACACGATTGCGGACTTTCTGCTTATCCAAAATAAAAAATCAAGCGGCATTTTGATCTGTGAAGTATGAACTAGGATTATTAAAAAATATTGAAAGGTAAATTTTTGGCATCTTGTTGAACATTTTTTCGTGAATTTTGGTGTTTTTTCACTACTTCTTCAACATGTAAAAAAAAAGGGCTTGATGAATCCAAATTATCCTAGTTTGCAAAGTGTCTACTTGAGTACTGAATAAGTCAATAAAATTTCAAAGGAATTCGTTCGATAGATTTCAAGATATCGTGGTTACCAGTTTGAAAAATACAGTTTTGAGAAAAACGCATTTAAAAATGCAAATACGATTATCACCAATAAAATTTGAACAGTTTGGATACTCAATCAAGACTAAACGAACCGTTATATTCGAAACAGGAAATGAGTTCAGAGATATAACGGCATTGTGCATTTATACCTGCGTTTGTATTAATAGGGCTCAGGTAATAAATCTAAGCGAAAGAGAAAAGGTCCGATGCTGGAGCGCATGCTCCAAACACCCGGCCTATTCAACGCTGTAACTTCCGAACGACTCCGAATATTGTAAAATCACTTTACCCACATATTTTTCAGTATATTTGGATGCAATTTATGCACACAAAAAAAAACAAAAAAAATGTTTTTGAATTAGTCACACGGGATGACCCCCTTAACTACAATAGATCAGGTAAATAGAATTCATTAATATATCAGGGTTTTCAATTGTATAATGATTTGTCAGTGATAAAGGAAGAAAGAACCCTAAATGTACATATTTGTAAAACTTAGTATAGAATATATTCGAGCTATGTCATAGAAATGGGTTAAAAGGTAGTATAAATATAATTATCGTTTTTTGTGAAAACTACGCTTAGTGCTAATACATTTTTATTATTATTATAACTACTCTAATAATTATATATTTTAATTCTGAATTTACTAGCTAAAGTAGCCCTCTTAAAACGGGATTCTCTCTTAAGTTTTTAATTTTTTTAATTTTTTTTTAATATATATATATTGTTGCGAGCGTGGCCTTTGGTTCGTTATTTAAAACACAATATTAAGTATTTAATATACAAGTTCTTTATTCCACTTCTAATCTTATAAAATTCACAATCCTTCAATTAATCAACTCAACTTTAATTATCGCTAATACTGTACTTTCAATTATCGCAATCCAATTACAACACTTTCGCCCGTTTATTACTTTCACTTGTTAACACTGCAACGTCTAAGACACGACTCTTTTCCTGGCGGTGACAACTGATATATTTATACCCTAGAAACTCTCCAGATTATTCTGGAGTGTTCTATTCCAGAAGCTTCTTGACTATTCTATTCATTTTATTCCTGAACCTTCCCGGAGATTCCATCATCGGTTCTCCAAACCCGAAGTTGGTTACTCAAATGTGCAAAAACTGCAATCATAATAAACTAAAAACAAAAAATCCTCGCATTATATATCGTTTCTCTTTGCCAAGCGGTAGGCAGGCAGACCAAGCAATCCAGCTTCCAAGAATAATGTCTCAGAAAACAGTGCCCGTCACTAGAAGCAAATATACATGAAATGAATGCAGAACATTACCAAACCCTTACGTCTCTGCTCCTCTTTAAGTTCCTAAAGTAACAGAACACATCATTACGACAGAATAAAAATGTTCGTTTCAAGCTTTCGGGTTTTCAACTTTGATCACCTACAGCTTTAATATTTATCACCTGGAGGTGATGTAGCACAGGCTGCGAACAGAAGTGGTTGCACATTTTGTGTTCTTCTTGTCCCTTCTTGTAATTTTATTATTCTAAGATAACATACAAAGGCTAGGCAAGTAGAAGAAAAATCACCAACGCTTTTCTTGAATATAAAACCGACGATGCCTCAACTTGAACATGATGACGTAACCAAAAGGTAAGCCAGCAATGCCTCGCTCCAATATAAAATCAACGATGCCTCGA
The DNA here is from genome assembly GCA_963930735.1 of Dioctria linearis. Taxonomy (NCBI): domain Eukaryota; kingdom Metazoa; phylum Arthropoda; class Insecta; order Diptera; family Asilidae; genus Dioctria; species Dioctria linearis. The sequence continues at coordinate 98,302,226 of OZ005740.1, forward strand.
CTCGATGAACGTCACATTTTTTTTCTTAGAAATTTACTGGAAATTTCATCCATCGAATTTTTATGCATTGTTGGAGGCCGACAACCTTAAAACATATAGCAAACAGGAATGATGATAAGCCAAATTTTGCGTAATGAATTTCTGGTTGTGTTGGTAGTCCATTTTTACATGTATTTACACGCCATCCCTATTCTAAGCAACTTGTCAATTTGGAAAATGTAAACAAAGGTTTTGAGCGGAGCATCTGTGGTAAAAAATGTTCTTTTTCTACTTTATTTTGAAACAATTCACAAAATTAATTTATATAAATCTTTGCTTCTATTAACAAAAAAAAGATAATTTAGGTAGTGCAGTTGCCTCAAACAGGATTCCCTAGTTTATAACCCAATTTATATTTGCAAGCAGTGACCGAACACTTCATTTCTGTTTTTTAAATTGTTATGAAGGTTTTAACAGGCACTAGTGACACTATAAAACTTTACACAAAATAAACTTCCAAATTAAATAGTTTTGAAAAAAACTGATTCCGCACTTTTGTTGAATTTCACAAAAGAATTTTAGATTGCATAAACCTGTTCACAAAACAAAATCGCATTTGACAATCATGCGCGCAGCTTTGACAAATTCTCATTCCAGCATCTCACTTACTCCTATGTATAGTCTCCTGCTCTTGACAAATTACGCTCATGTACACGAATTATACACGATTCAACCATTCCTGTTTGCTATATATTCTGGCCAGTTTCACAGTCTGAGTTTAAACCAAATATTTAGTTTAAACTCGACGAATGAGTTTCACAGTTTGGCTTAAACCCCGATTTAAACTAGAGTTTAAACCGTGCCCTTCCTCGGTTTAAACTCAAGATAATTTTATTTTAACAGTAGCATTGCTTTTTTTGTATCAAGAAAATAATTTCATTATGGATTTAGATGTAGACATTTCTAGCGATGAAGAAGATTTTTTTAGTTAAATTTACAACTCTGGCGACGACTGAGAGTAATTAGAAATCGGCCAAATCATTTTAATTAGTGGGACGACGTTGATTTTTATGCTAGGTTCAGTTTAAGTAAAGAACTTTGTCACTTTGTCATCGAATCTATTCTTGTCCGTCTTCTTGCGCTCTATTATATATCTCTTTTTTATGCATTAGTGAAGGCAATAGCTCAACTTCACTTATGCTAAAATTTTCATCCATTTTTAATGTTGGCATATTTAAAATTAGAAAATATAACTACATATTTTTTATTTTTTATTTCTGATCTATTTACTTTTTCCGATTGACAGATTGATTCATTGCAAAATTGCTTCACAATGGTGGCGATAACTAATTTAATTCACAATTTAATCAGTACTACCAACGTTACTAAAAGAATGCACTGTGAAACCCGATTTGGTTTAAACTTGGAGGGTGGTTTAAACTAAACCTTGGTTTAAACTCGACTGTGAAACTGGCCGACAACGGCACACAAGAAATATTAGCTGTGTTCTTTTATGTACCTTGTTTTAGAACTCCCATATACTGGAGAGAAAAGATTGTTCTGTCGATTGAAGCGAACTATTTGTACTGTTCGCTTCATTTAAATCTTTCTATGAAAATGTATGAGGCGTTCTTTTGTGTATCTCTTGTTCTGCTCTGTTCTGCGCACACAAAAGAACACAGCTTTTATGTCTGAAAATAACTTCAGTCGGGCACCAACATGAATAAAAATTCTACCGAGAAATGTTCTGTAAAGTTCTGAGAAGAAATGTATGCTTATTGCTCGTCTACGCTCAAACAAATTTTTAGTGGGCCAAGCGCCCGTAGTCTGCCTCCAATAATGCATAAAAATTTCCAGTGGATTTCTAAAAAAAAATATGCAGTAAATTTCTAAGAAAATATTGAGGCCTTCCCCACATCAGTCGAGGCATCGTTGATTTTGTATTGCAGGTGGAGCGAGGCATTGCTGGCTTACCGTTCCGTTACGTCAACAAGTCCAAGCGTCGATTTTATATTCCAGTAAAGCGTTGCGGATTTTTGTTCTACTTGCCCAGTCTTGTGATCTATTAATTTTCCTGTGCTTTGGGCAAAGATAACCTAAGAAGAAGATAGCACACAGCCGAACAAAATTGGAAATTTGTCGTGGTTTTTAGAAAGAAACAAATAATGTCATATACTTTCGTCTTTTGCATTAATGGGTGAAAGGAACTTGGCGATGCATTATTGTAGTTCGATTGAGACAACGAGTTAAAAACAAAATTCGAGAGAACGTAGGATTACCCGAACGACAAAATCTTATTGAATCCCTCAAAGTCCTATCAAACTATTCATAATAATGTGCTTCGAGTCGCACTACCTCACTTTTCTAAGAAAAAGATAAATTTCGCTTTGGCCAAGGTGTTGAAAGGAGATGTTAAGTTTCTGTCAAATAAAATTCTCATTTTTCCGGAAACTATCAGAGAATCCAGCATGAGTTTCTCCAACTTAATTTCTTCAGAATGAATGTGAACAGAAGCACCTGCTGTTCGAATATCATAGGAATTACACCAACAAACAATGGTTTTGCTATGACAAACATTTAATTCTCATATACGAAAATGAATCATTTGCCATTCTGTTTCGTTGCATGCAATCTGCGCTTTCACATTTTTTATCTTTATTCATAAAAGTTTTAAAGAATTTTTTTTCTCGTACATTTTAAATATAAAACAATCGGAAAATTCTTCTGTGTCCTAACTTGTCATTAAGTAACTTTGCTTTGGCCATTATCTTTTGTTTCTTCTTTGAAACCTTGTCGGAGGCGCATCAAGTCATTTTGGGCGGTAACGCGTGACTTTGCCTCGCGGAATTGGCCTCCCAACAATCTGGCTCTAAGGAGATTGAGGTACAAGCTCTGATCTGCAGGGATTTTTACTGTCCTGAAAAGCGTATCACTGCTTGTTATGAATTTGTGCAAGTCTGCAGAATTTCCATCAAATTCAGGGATGCGTGCGTCTGCCAAGGAAAATTTGAAAATGCATCAAATTTGTTAGTACATAATTTGAAGATATAAGCGCAAAACAAATTGTTATCAAAATACAAAACAGACACAAAAAGTTAAATCAGCGGGAATGTATACAAGGTGTTTCCACCTAGTTAATTCATAGAGCAGGAGGTGATAGTACTTACGTAGCATATCGTTTTGAAGTTAAACAGGGTATGAATATAAAATGAAAATTAAATGAATATAAAATAAAATAAATTAAAAAAATATATATACATATATACAGGGTGTTCCGTAAATGTCTTTAATCCTTTAAGGGGATGAAAGTAGAGGTCATTTGGGTCAAAAAAGTCCATATACTTTTATATCGAACTCCGCTTGGTTTTCGAGTAAATCGATAATATCGATTTTCGAGATTTTGCATACCTCTTCAGAGTAATTTCGTTATAAGTTCTATTGTAATTAATGGATTGTGACGTTCAAACCTTTATTTAAAAGAGCACATATTGGCCTTTCTAAGAATGTATAATAAGTTATAATTGTGCCTTCAGTTATTTAAAAAAAAAAACAAGAAAAAAAACTAGAATTGGTCTAAGACCAATTCTTATGGTACCCTAGATGAATGCCCGATCTATTCAAGTTTGATTTTGAAGTTGTTTTTCGCATATATTTCTAGAACGGTTTGTCGCACGGAAGAAATGATTATAACCAATTTTATAGGATTTCGTATTCTGCAGAAGTTTTTAGTACAATAAAAATGTCTTGGACTGATAGTTTTCAATGTATACATAAAAAACCTAAATTTTTATATGGCAACACCAAGAAAGAGTTGCCCGATTTAGTCCATTTTTGACATTTTATTTGCTAATCGAAAAGTACCCTACCTAATAGCCAGTTAAGATTCCCGTACAATGACATATAAATGGTTGTCGTAAGTTGAAAACTGTAGGAGGAGATGGAATCCTACGAAAAAACCGAAGATTACCTCGATGGGCACATCTTCCAAATGTTTGCTTATAACTTTTGATTGTTATTGTTGATAGCACTTAGGGAGGACATTTTGGAAAGGGGACATAATGCGCAAATTTTTTCATAGTTTTGCCAAGTTCGTGCAATGGTGATATTTCGAATAAATGTACACTGAAGCGCGACAAAAATTTTGGTGAAATAAAAAATTCTATAGAAAACTGTTTTTTTTTTAATAACTGAAGGCACAATTATAACTTATTATACATTCTTAGAAAGGCCAATATGTGTTCTTTTAAATAAAGGTTTGAACGTCACAATCCATTAATTACAATAGAACTTATAACGAAATTACTCTGAAGAGGGGCCGGATTCTGTAGCACGGAGAATTTGGGAATTTGGGAGATGAGAATTTCGTTTTCTTAGAATTCTTAATTCCCTAATTCTCCATTCCCAATTCACTAACATGGTTGGAGAGTTAGGGAAAACGTAAGAAATGTGAAAAAGTGCGAATCGCCTGGGACGATGAAGGGTATCACTTTTCGTTGTAGAGGGTTGGACTTTTTTTCATATGTGAGGTACATCTGCCTATTACCTTCCACTGTCGAAATAAATTTAAATTTCTTTTTTGTTGGGGTAGTTTTTGAGGAATGTAGGAGGGTAGGTTCTCTCGAGTTTTTCCGGGATAACGAGAGAATGGAGAGAAGAAGGAGAATGTATGTGGTATCAAAAAAAATGGGAGCTCAGGGCGAACAAGATAGGTGTAGGAAATTTGGCGGGAAGAGTGCGAGGTAGAAATGGGGGCTGATTAACGGAAATTTAAAATAAAATAAAGACAATATCAGGAGCTGTAATAATTCGCTGGGGTAAGCTCAGGATCTGTAAGCCCAATAAAAAAAAATAAGAATTCACTTTGTTAATTAGGTATGCATGGGTATTATAGGTTATATTTTATTTCGATTAACGGTAATTTGCAGATTTGAGCGGCCTCTGCGGTAAATTTTGCTATCGCAATATTCACGGGCGCCTAACTCTGTGTGGGAGGGCTGTAGAGTATTGGAATTTTTTTTGATAGATTAAGGGTTTAAAGTACAAAAATATAGGTGAACAATTTTGGGGGCAGGGTGTTTTGGGGGTTGGGGGTCGTACCACCCCTCATAGGGGGTTGTCCAAACTACGTCATGTTTGGTACCAAATTAAAGAGGGAGTAGAGGGTAATCGGGTGGTGTAGTTTGTATTTGATCATTTTAACGTGATAGCTGAATTTTGACCGCCGAAAAACGATTTTTTTACACTAGGGTCATATACACCCAGTTCCTATATTTTGCATATATTTCTTCCGTTCTTTGTTTTACATCCATTAGTACTCCGTTGTGAACATTTTTGTCATGGGAAGTAAATTTCCACAACTTACTAGTTCTTCGCAATGATGAGTTGAAAATATGTCAATTTTTCTACCAAAAACGGCCATTTTTTCACCTTAAAATGGACCGATACACTTCTTTTACAGTTATCTCCAAAATCGTATATCGGATTCAAAAATTAATTACATATTTAATTAGGGGACAAAATATAGATGCGATTTCATGGTACACACAAGCTTTACCGTGTATAATTAAAAATTTTACAGCATCTCTTCTGTACTGGACGACGACCAAATTGATCATTTTCGCGTGATTTATAATTTTTAGCGGGTACCTTGAGACACAAAATCCATGTTCCTCTGTAAGTATTGCATGGATTTCCATAATTATTTTTTTTAAATATAGCCAGGATATGCAGTGAATACATAACTCAATTTGAAAATCCTAGATACCTAGATACCTTCATAAAACGCAACAAAAGCAGAAAATCCAATTTTTTCACTTACTTTTCCACAAGCAAGACACCGGAGAATTAACAAGTGGAATGGAGAATTCGGGAATTCTCTACTTACTTTTCGTCTTACTTTTCCGCAAGCAAACACCGGAGAACTTGAGAAGTGAAAGCAAGACGAAAAATTCGCGAAATCTGTACTCACTTCTCAAATCCTCTCAGTGGAGAATTTTTCGTCTTACTTTTCCACAAGCAAAACACCGGAGAATTAACAAGTGGAATGGAGAATTCGCGAATTCCGTACTCACCTCTCAAATCCTCTCAGTTGAGAATTTTTCGTCTTACTTTATCCACAAGCAAACACCGGAGAATTTGAGAAGTGAAAGTAAGACGAAAAATTCTGAACTGAGAGAGAATTTGAGAGGTGAGTACGGAATTCCCGAATTCTCCATTCCACTTGTTAATTCTCCGGTGTTTGCTTGTGGAAAAGTAAGACGAAAAGTAAGTAGAGAATTCCTGAATTCTCCATTCCACTTGTTAATTCTCCGGTGTCTTGCTTGTGGAAAAGTAAGTGGAAAAATTGGATTTTTGGCTTTTGTTGCGTTTTATGAAGGTATCTAGGTATCTAGGATTTTCAAATTGAGTTATGTATTCACTGCATATCCTGGCTATATTTAAAAAAAATAATTATGGAAATCCACGCAATACTTACAGAGGAACATGGATTTTGTGTCTCAAGGTACCCGCTAAAAATTATAAATCACGCGAAAATGATCAATTTGGTCGTCGTCCAGTACAGAAGAGATGCTGTAAAATTTTTAATTATACACGGTAAAGCTTGTGTGTACCATGAAATCGCATCTATATTTTGTCCCCTAATTAAATATGTAATTAATTTTTGAATCCGATATACGATTTTGGAGATAACTGTAAAAGAAGTGTATCGGTCCATTTTAAAGTGAAAAAATGGCCGTTTTTGGTACAAAAATTGACATATTTTCAACTCATCATTGCGAAGAACTAGTAAGTTGTGGAAATTTACTTCCCATGACAAAAATGTTCACAACGGAGTACTAATGGATGTAAAACAAAGAACGGAAGAAATATATGCAAAATATAGGTGTTTCGTAAAGTGGCAGTTCCTAGATAGAACTACCTTGGATGACTCTTAATATGTTTACGTACTGAATGTAATGCGAGATTGAATCACAATACTGTAATGTAAACGTAAATTCTTGATTGAATTAAACCTTGTGCGTAACGACATAAATATTACATTATATGCTTGTAAAATAAGCTGATATAATTTCCTTGATAATGTAATGCTATGCTTTGCTGCACGTGTGTAATGGAGTAGTTTGACAAGCCGTTATATACCAATTACAGTTCTTGGTGGTAATGTTAGTGTAGCGGTATGTTAAAATCAGAACAATGCAAATAGATTCACATTCGATTTAATCTCAATTCTATTCGAAGTTACTTAATCACTCTAATGCACATAATTACGTATTTAAATATTATTATTCTAGAAACTTCATATTTTTTGAACTAAACTACTAGTGATATTCTACACTTCTTCAACACTGAAATATTGATACAATTATGAGCTATGCAAACAAAGAACAATTCGCATGTGTATTCCAGCTTAACTCAAAAATGAGAAGTGTAGGAACAACTATCTTGAATTTGTTCTGTACAAGATAGATTAAATTTACTATTAAATTGATATCACTAAATTGTAATTTTTTGAACTAAACTACTAGTGATCTTCTACACTTCTTCAACACTGAAATATTGATACAATTATGAGCTATGCAAACAAAGAACAATTCGCATGTGTATTCCAGCTTAACTCAAAAATGAGAAGTGTAGGAACAACTATCTTGAATTTGTTCTGTACAAGATAGATTAAATTTACTATTAAATTATTATCACTAAATTGTAGTTAATTCTAATGAAAATTTCAAATTAAAAAAAACTATCACAACCTTGTATGTTAAATACAGATAAATTAAATTATTTACAATTCCTCCACCAAAATTGCATGTGAGCTTACTCTTACCATCAGTAGTTTGTAAGCCAATTTGCACAATTTTTAACACTTTAGAATTTTCACTTGCTACGATCTTTACTTCTTGAACTCGAATAACATAAGAGAGCGATTCATATAAATGCTCGGCCTTATATAGAGTCTGAATCGCCATTTTGGTGTGTGGAACCCGCAACCATAATGAAGATTACTCAAGATGTTTAATTTCTCATCAGTTGAAATTAATGCCATTTGATGCGGAATATTAACTTCTACATTTTTCCATTTAAAAACTCCTATCATTTATTAAATTCTTTGCGTGAAAATTAAAAATAGAAATTATACCATAACATGGCGTAATGCACTTCCTGCCATCCATAATGAGAGAATTTTAATGTGGAACGCAAATTTTATCTATCTCTCTTCCACTGGCTATCTCTTTTCTTCTCATTGCTTATATGAGAAATCTTAAAATACCAAATATCTTTAAACGAAGATATTTTTGTACCTTTTTAACGCCGCCATCGTATTCCTCGTTAAAAAATAGTCCGAATTGATGTGTCATATGTTGGCAATATATAAAGTTGACAGCTTTCGCGATGTTTATAAGTGGCGTTTGACGGTTTCGCGATCGCGAGTTTTTCCGTGCGTTTTTCCGCTGTATTGTGCTTCTACACCAAAGGTAAGTTGTGCACATTGTGTTCTGTTTATTGTGTAGTGTTTGTGTGTGATTAATTTGTAAAAAAAATCCATTTGTGTGAAAATTTTCGATCTTAACCTGTTTTCAGGTAAGATTTTCTTTTGTATTTTCTTCGCGGAAAACCATCGCGGGAAGTTGATTTTTCGTAAGAAATCAATTTAGTGATGTGTAAATGTTGTATTTATGTCGTAAATACACTGCGAAATGTTTTTAAAACTTATTCTTTAAGTAATCCATTTTCCCTTTGGACAACTGTCAAAGGGTGAAAATTTGTTTGTTTTTCCCTTAAATTGTTCGCGGGAAAGTATTTTTTTACAGTAAATGTGTTCTGTGACATCTTTTCTATAATTGGTTTAGATTTCAGTTGAGAGACATTGAAATTAAACTAATTATAACAAAATTCCAATTTCCCATATTGTTGTTGTTGTTTTTATATGTACTTGTTCACATTCAATTTGCATGGGGAAATTGGTTTTTTTTTTTTGAATTCATTTGTGTTTCTTATTCTAAGTGATGTACCATATAATTCATTAATTAATTCATTATTCTTTTATTTTCAGATATTGCTGTAGGTACATAGATGTGGTACATATATATATACATATATATACTGCCCTTCGTGGGAGGATATAAAAAATGTATGCCAGTCAACTTCCCTGGCTACTGATTAAGTTAAGTATTGTAAATTTGATTGATTTTTATTAATTCTTTTTCTTTTTTTTCTTTTCAGTTTTCTTCGTCGCTGAACATTCTCCCCCTCGTTGAATGCCTGCATTCAACCGTTTTCGTAGCTTCTCTATTCCTCTTTTGTGATAGCGATTGAAGAGAATTCCACCATCAGCTCGCACATGCAGAAACACTTGATAACGATCGGGAAGATTGATTGTCTTCGTCTTGCGTTTTGCTTTACTGATGGCCTCAAAATTTATACGCTCCAATATGTGTCGCTGTAAGTAAATGTCTATTCCCTCTCGAGTTATAAACCGTTGGTGAGTATTTTCGGCACGCATCTTGAGTTCAGTTATGGTTGTTGTGGCTTTCAACTGTTCGAGTGAGTCCAATTTCATCCCATTGGCTACAGCTGGTTGGGCTGGGGTTGTGTTTGTATGTGGAGTTGTGACATACTTCGCTGAATGTTGCTGCCTGGATCGCTGCTGTTCCTTAGAATGAGCGCCTTGCACGGATGCAGATGTGGATGGTGCATTGTGGTGAGTCGCTTTAGGAAGTCCAGTCAACACATCACAGCCAGGTTGAATATATAAATTGTCCCTAGGACTCCTTGGAGGAGAAAAGCGAATGTCCTCGAGGATGTACAGGACATCGTCATCGTGACTCTCCGGATTAAACATCTGGAATGGTACTGTATTAATATCTTGTATGCAAAGGGGGACAATCACCAAACGACATAAATGACAAATAACATAAATAAACAAGTATACTTCTGATTGTCATCCTTGATTATTATTGCTTGGCTGTGTCATATTTTCTATGGGTAGTCGACATATTTTTGTTATGGGTCGCTGTAATATGCTATCCCGTGTTCGTACCTGAACAACGCGTACTAATCCATCAGTTCCAGGGTAAACTTGTTCAATAATGCCTAATGGCCAATTGGTTGGTGACGTATGTTCATTTTTTATAATTACAATGTCGCCATTTTTGATATTGGTCTGTTTTGTGGACCATTTTGGTCTGTGCTGCAACTGGTTAAGATAGTCCTTAGACCATCTGTCCCAAAACTGTCTGACCATTTGCTGATAATATTTCCATCTTTGCAATAAGGATGGCTTGTGCTTGGAATAGTCAGGTTCTGGGATGGCATTGAGAGGCTGACCAATCAAAAAATGTCCAGGTGTTAATACGAATAATTCATCTGGATCATTGTGGACCTGACATAATGGCCGCGAATTTAGACATGCCTCAATTTGTGTCAGTATTGTGGCATATTCTTCAAACGTACCTATTGCGTTTCTTAGTGTTCTTCGTAAGTGTTGCTTTATTGATTTCACGCCAGCCTCCCAGATTCCTCCGAAATGTGGAGTGGCTGGTGGATTAAAATGCCAGTTTATTGTTTTGGATGCGAAATACTGTGCAGCTTCTGGTTCAGCTTCCTTGATGGCTTGCCTTAGGTCCTTATCTAGTGTCGTTTTGCCTCCGATGAAGTTAGTACCACAATCCGAGAATATGTCGGTACACAAACCTCTTCTGGCTACGAACCTCCTTAAGGCTGCTAGAAAGGCTTCGGCTGTTAGATCTGACACTAGTTCGATGTGTATTGCCCTTGTCGCCATACAGACAAAGATACAAAAGTACCCCTTTTGTCGTTTGGCATTACGAAGTGTTGAGGTCTTGACAATGATTGGACCTGCATAATCAATACCTACCTTGGTAAACGGTTTGGTTATGTTTACTCTTGAGGAAGGTAAGTTTCCCATTAATTGTGTGCTAGTTAAGTTGCGATGTTTAGCACATGTGATACATTTGTGTATCCTGCTTGTAATGCATCGTCTTGCATTTAGAATCCAATATTCATTGCGACTCATGCTCAAGACTAATGCTGGTCCGCCGTGCAATGATTCCCTATGAAGCTTATCAATGATGATGTTGTGGTAAGATAATTGGATGCTTTCTTGTATATGAGATGTCAGCATTCTCTAATCTTCCACCTACTCGTATTAATCCATCTCTGTCCATAAATGGATTGAGTTTCAATAAGCAACTACTTCTTGGTAACGGCTTATTGTGCAACAGATGATCGTATTCGTCTTTAAATACTGTTTCTTGTGCAATCTTCAGAATGGTATTGGTAGCTTGACTCCATTCTGTACTCGTGAAGAACTCTATTCGTTTGGTTTGCGGATTTCTACAATTATGTTTAAAGCGTAATAGCGTTGCTACGATGCAAATTAAACGTGTGAAGGATGAATATCGTGATAAAATATCATTTTCACAGTTAGTGAAAAAACTGTTGGGTGCTGCTCTTTTGGCTTCCAACTCTGTTTGATTGTTGTTTCCATTTTTGACTTGGGCCAAGTATTTTGATGCTTCCCTAGCCATGATGGTCCATGCCACCACAAATCATTTTTGTGCAGAATTTCAGCTGAACTTCCTCTAGACGCAAGGTCTGCTGGATTATCCCGAGTAGACACATGCTGCCATTGGTTATATTTGATGATTTCTTGTATTTCCACAACACGATTAGCTACATACGATTTCCATCTAGATGGGTGATCCTTGATCCATTGAAGGACAATCGTTGAATCTGTCCATGCAAATACAGGGATGTTTTGTAATTTCATATCATCGACAGTAACTTTAATCAGTCTTGCTAGTATGACTGCTCCGTTAAGCTCTAGTCGTGGTATCGTTGTTGGCTTGATGGGTGCTACCCTTGACTTCGCTGTTAGGAGAGTTACAATTATACTGCCATCAGAATTCACAACTCGCAAGTATAACACAGCTGCATATGCTCTCTCGGATGCATCGCAAAAGCCGTGTAATTGCATATGTGCGTTGCTAGAATAATGAATCCATCTTGGAATTGTTATTAATTCCACTTGTTGCAAATCCCTTTGAAAGTTTTCCCATTGGATATGAATGGTATTCGCAACTGGATCATCCCAAGAGCAACCTGTGATCCACAACATTTGCATCAATATTTTTGCTACAACTATTATTGGTGCAAGCCATCCAAGTGGATCATACAGTGATGCGACCTTTGACAATATAGTTCTTTTAGTGATGATTTTATCCTTCTCTGGTGCAATTATAAACGAAAAATAATCAGGTGCAGGATGCCAACGTATTCCTAGAGTTTTAATTGACTCATTGTCGGAAAAGGTTAAAGTACCCTTGACTTCACGATAATCCATTGGCAAGTCTTCCAGCACCTTTGGTTCATTGCTAGCCCACTTCCTAAGATTAAAGCCGCCAGCCTTCATCATATTCAGTAGCTCGGTTTGCAACTCCTTTGCTTCGGTGATGTTATCAGCACCTGTTAGTATGTCATCGACGTAGAAGTCAGTCAGCGTAACTCTTGGGGCTAGTGGCCAGTTTATGCCTTCATCTACTGCTAGTTGTTGCAGTGTGCGAACAGCTAGATATGGAGCAGATGATGTACCAAATGTTACTGTCTTAAGTTGATAATCCTGTATTTGTTTTGTAATAGGATGCTGCCATATGACTCTTTGAAATGTACGATGATCTGGATGTACGTCAATCATCCTATACATTTTCTCAATGTCTGCATTCATTGCTATTTTGCACTTTCTCCAGTTGAGTAATGTAGCAAATAGCTTTGGTTGTAATGTTGGTCCCTTCAACAAATAATCATTAATTGACTTTCCGTTTGTAGTCCTTGCCGAGGCGTCAAATACCACTCTCAACTTGGTTGTAGTGCTATCCTTAAACACTGCGTGATGTGGGATATAATAATGGTTTTCACCATCCCTTGGAGGTTCAACTTCCTCCATGTGTCCACGTTTTATATAGTCATTAAGACAGCTTTTGTATTCTGATTCGAATTCAGAATCTCTTGAAAACTGCTTTTGTAGATTCATAAATCTTTTAAGCGCTTGTGGCCTTGATTGTCCCAATATGGGGACTTCATTGTCAACGAATGGAAGATTGACTTGGTACTTTCCATCCTTTAGTCGTTGAAATGTTGTTTGATATGTGCTTTCACATTCTTGCTCTCGTTTGCTGAGCATGGATTGTATTGGAAGCTCTTCTAGCTCCCAAAATCGTTTGAGCTGTGTATTCAGGTCAGCTTCAGTTGTGGTGAAAGTATGACTTTCTGTCATGTCATTGACTGCCTCATTCGTGGATCCCAGTAAGATTCAACCGAAAATAGTGTTTACAGCAACTGGTGCTGTGTCAGAGCCTCGTCTGATACCTGCTTGGAGGATTTTTGCGTATATTCTTGCTCCTAGTAGCGCATCTATGCCACCAGGTTTCCAAAATGTCGGATCTGCCAATTGCAATCCATTTAGATGTTGATAATCTCTTTTGGAAACTACTCTTGTTGGTAGAGCACTTGTAATATTCTTCAAAATGAGAAAATCTTCTTGTATTGTAGTCGAGTCAAATCCGCAAGATCTTAGCTTTAACCTTGTTTGGTTATGTGATATAGTAGCTGGACTAGTGTTCAATCCTTTGATAGCTACTGATATGGGGGTGCGCGTAGCACATAGTTTCTTACAGGCAGTCTCCGTTATCAATGATGATTGAGAGCCATTGTCTATAAGACAACGTAATACTATAGGTTTACCACGTTCGCAGCTTACCACGACTAACGCTGTCGATAGTAATGCTTGGTGGCTTTCCCTGGTTACAAATGTTTGAGTAGTGTTTAACCCAGAAGCGCTGTCGGCTGATTGTAACCTTGTGTGGATGTTATAATCCTGTGTACTATTGTTGTGTTGTATTTGGTCTTGTGACGTTGAGACCGTTTGTGATGTGTTGCTCTGTGTTTTCGATGATTTGGTTGTTTGTTGTGATTTGTGGAGGTTTTCATGTAATGTGGTATGATGTTTTTACTTACATTCAAAGCATGTGTACTTACTACTGCATTTATTTACTAGGTGATCCCTTGAAAAACAATTAAGGCAACGGCCAGACATCTTAATGAATTTTCTTCTTGATTGTATATCCATCTTTAGATAATTAGGACATTTCTGGACAAAATGGTTTCCATTATGGTTTACATTACATACATCACCCTTTGCAGTATAACAAGTTAGTGTTGTCTGTTTGAGTGTTGGCTTTGTTTGCCTTGCTATTGGCCTTGGTTGAGATGCGTTTGATGCTAGAGCATCTGTAATGGATTCCAGAATCTTTAAACGTTTGTTTAAAAATGTAGTGAATTGTGAGAGGCTCGGCAGCTCTTGCGTGGCGCCTTGCTCTTCCTCCCATAATTTTAAAGTAATAAATGGCAGTTTTTGTACTAAAAGATGTATTAATAATACATCCCAAGAGCTTGTTTCTATTTGTAAACTCTTTAATTGTTGCAGAGATTCTTCTGTTGTATCTATCAGTGCCTTTAGACCCTTACTTGTCTCTAAATTTTGTTTTGGTTGATTGACTAATGCTTTAAGCTGGTGATTGACCAGAATCCGTTTATTTTCATATCGTTCTTTTAGTTTGTTCCAGGCTGGCATATAATCCTGGTTTGTGATAGGAGTATGTCTTAATACTTTCTCTGCTTCACCAACTAAACATGTCTTCAAATGATGTAATTTTTGTACATCTCTTAGGCGAGTATTATTGTGAACTAATGATAGAAACATATCATGAAATGATCGCCATTGATCATAATCACCATTATATGTAGGTAGTGCAATCCTAGGTAATGAGGATTCTTGTTGAATAATTGTTGTGGTTGGTTGCATTGAAACGGATGTGTTAGGTTGTGACTCTATAACAGTTGAATATTTCCGTAAGCCTTCCACTAACTCGCTCATATATTCTGCGTATTTTAGCTCTGATTTACTATAGTTATCTTCTTCCAGAAATGTACTTGATTCATCTGAATCCTGCCCAATTAGAGATTCATTGAGTTCTAGATCAATTGCGCTATAATCTTCCCAGATTTTTTTTAAATCTGAAATTCTGGTTTCGTAGAATCCTTGAGTGCGTTTAGGTATTGCAGTTTTTTTTGCGTTCTCAATAAATTTGTTTAGTCTGTCTCTCAACACCGCTTCCTTATTGAATAATCCTTGCAGCGAAGACATCTTGCCGTTAAGAATGTAATATGTAACAGTAATCTATGCAACTGTAACTGTTTACCGCTATGTAAACTAATGCTTGCGTTATCCAAGTGAACTTAAGAATCTAACGAATAAACCAGATTAAATCGAATGCTTCTATTTCCTGGATGGAACCACCAAAAAATGTTTCGTAAAGTGGCAGTTCCTAGATAGAACTACCTTGGATGACTCTTAATATGTTTACGTACTGAATGTAATGCGAGATTGAATCACAATACTGTAATGTAAACGTAAATTCTTGATTGAATTAAACCTTGTGCGTAACGACATAAATATTACATTATATGCTTGTAAAATAAGCTGATATAATTTCCTTGATAATGTAATGCTATGCTTTGCTGCACGTGTGTAATGGAGTAGTTTGACAAGCCGTTATATAACAATTACAGTTCTTGGTGGTAATGTTAGTGTAGCGGTATGTTAAAATCAGAACAATGCAAATAGATTCACATTCGATTTAATCTCAATTCTATTCGAAGTTACTTAATCACTCTAATGCACATAATTACGTATTTAAATATTATTATTCTAGAAACTTCATATTTTTTGAACTAAACTACTAGTGATATTCTACACTTCTTCAACACTGAAATATTGATACAATTATGAGCTATGCAAACAAATAACAATTCGCATGTGTATTCCAGCTTAACTCAAAAATGAGAAGTGTAGGAACAACTATCTTGAATTTGTTCTGTACAAGATAGATTAAATTTACTATTAAATTGTTATCACTAAATTGTAATTTTTTGAACTAAACTACTAGTGATCTTCTACACTTCTTCAACACTGAAATATTGATACAATTATGAGCTATGCAAACAAAGAACAATTCGCATGTGTATTCCAGCTTAACTCAAAAATGAGAAGTGTAGGAACAACTATCTTGAATTTGTTCTGTACAAGATAGATTAAATTTACTATTAAATTATTATCACTAAATTGTAGTTAATTCTAATGAAAATTTCAAATTAAAAAAAACTATCACAACCTTGTATGTTAAATACAAATAAATTAAATTATTTACAATTCCTCCACCAAAATTGCATGTAAGCTTACTCTTACCATCAGTAGTTTGTAAGCCAATTTGCACAATTTTTAACACTTTAGAATTTTCACTTGCTACGATCTTTACTTCTTGAACTCGAATAACATAAGAGAGCGATTCATATAAATGCTCGGCCTTATATAGAGTCTGAATCGCCATTTTGGTGTGTGGAACCCGCAACCATAATGAAGATTACTAAAGATGTTTAATTTCTCATCAGTTGAAATTAATGCCATTTGATGCGGAATATTAACTTCTACATTTTTCCATTTAAAAACTCCTATCATTTATTAAATTCTTTGCGTGAAAATTAAAAATAGAAATTATGCCATAACATGGCGTAATGCACTTCCTGCCATCCATAATGAGAGAATTTTAATGTGGAACGCAAATTTTATCTATCTCTCTTCCACTTGCTATCTCTTTTCTTCTCATTGCTTATATGAGAAATCTTAAAATATCAAATATCTTTTAACGAAGATATTTTTGTACCTTTTTAACGCCGCCATCGTATTCCTCGTTAAAAAATAGTCCGAATTGATGTGCCATATGTTGGCAATATATAAAGTTGACAGCTTTCGCGATGTTTATAAGTGGCGTTTGACGGTTTCGCGATCGCGAGTTTTTCCGTGCGTTTTTCCGCTGTATTGTGCTTCTACACCAAAGGTAAGTTGTGCACATTGTGTTCTGTTTATTGTGTAGTGTTTGTGTGTGATTAATTTGTAAAAAAATCCATTTGTGTGAAAATTTTCGATCTTAACCTGTTTTCAGGTAAGATTTTCTTTTGTATTTTCTTCGCGGAAAACCATCGCGGGAAGTTGATTTTTCGTAAGAAATCAATTTAGTGATGTGTAAATGTTGTATTTATGTCGTAAATACACTGCGAAATGTTTTTAAAACTTACTATTTAAGTAATCCATTTTCCCTTTGGACAACTGTCAAAGGGTGAAAATTTGTTTGTTTTTCCCTTAAATTGTTCGCGGGAAAGTATTTTTTTACAGTAAATGTGTTCTGTGACATCTTTTCTATAATTGGTTTAGATTTCAGTTGAGAGACATTGAAATTAAACTAATTATAACAAAATTCCAATTTCCCATAGTTGTTGTTGTTGTTTTTATATGTACTTGTTCACATTCAATTTGCATGGGGAAATTGGTTTTTTTTTTTTTTTTTTGAATTCATTTGTGTTTCTTATTCTAAGTGATGTACCATATAATTCATTATTCTTTTATTTTCAGATATTGCTGTAGGTACATAGATGTGGTACATATATATATACATATAAGTATATACTGCCCTTCGTGGGAGGATATAAAAAATGTATGCCAGTCAACTTCCCTGGCTACTGATTAAGTTAAGTATTGTAAATTTGATTGATTTTTATTAATTCTTTTTCTTTTTTTCTTTTCAGTTTTCTTCGTCGCTGAACAATAGGAACTGGGTGTATATGACCCTAGTGTAAAAAAATCGTTTTTCGGCGGTCAAAATTCAGCTATCACGTTAAAATGATCAAATACAAACTACACCACCCGATTACCCTCTACTCCCTCTTTAATTTGGTACCAAACATGACGTAGTTTGGACAACCCCCTATGAGGGGTGGTACGACCCCCAACCCCCAAAACACCCTGCCCCCAAAATTGTTCACCTATATTTTTGTACTTTAAACCCTTAATCTATCAAAAAAAATTCCAATACTCTACAGCCCTCCCACACAGAGTTAAGCGCCCGTGAATATTGCGATAGCAAAATTTACCGCCGAGGCCGCTCAAATCTGCAAATTGCCGTTAATCGAAATAAAATATAACCTATAATACCCATGCATACCTAATTAACAAAGTGAATTCTTATTTTTTTTTATTGGGCTTACAGATCCTGAGCTTACCCCAGCGAATTATTACAGCTCCTGATATTGTCTTTATTTTATTTTAAATTTCCGTTAATCAGCCCCCATTTCTACTCCGCACTCTTCCCGCCAAATTTCCTACACCTATCTTGTTCGCCCTGAGCTCCCATTTTTTTTGATACCACATACATTCTCCTTCTTCTCTCCATTCTCTCGTTATCCCGGAAAAACTCGAGAGAACCTACCCTCCTACATCCCTCAAAAACTACCCCAACAAAAAAGAAATTTAAATTTATTTCGACAGTGGAAGGTAATAGGCAGATGTACCTCACATATGAAAAAAAGTCCAACCCTCTACAACAAAAAGTGACACCCTTAATCGTCCCAGGCGATTCGCACTTTTTCACATTTCTTACGTTTTCCCTAACTCTCCAACCATGTTAGTGAATTGGGAATGGAGAATTAGGGAATTAAGAATTCTAAGAAAACGAAATTCTCATCTCCCAAATTCCCAAATTCTCCGTGCTACAGAATCCGGCCCGAGGTATGCAAAATCTCGAAAATCGATATTATCGATTTACTCGAAAACCAAGCGGAGTTCGATATAAAAGTATGTATATGGACTTTTTTGACCCAAATGACCTCTACTTTCATCCCCTTAAAGGATTAAAGACATTTACGGAACACCCTGTATATATATAATTATCATCGGAATAGTTGTAGTTCCATTTTTAGTTTATAGTTCCATTTTTTGCAATTAGCACCAACTCAAGATTTACTTACTATTTTTGGAAAGCTGAGATTGGAAATTCTGTAATTTTTGGATTGAATTAACAAAATGTCCCAGTTTCCTGGAAGAGAAATACTACTAAAAGTGACAATAACTTATATTAAAGCTGAGTGTTTTATATGCATTGTGTTTTGTGAACGAATAGATATAAAGGCACTTTCACATTGAAACCGAAAACCGATAAGTTCTACACCAAAAATTCGTTTTTTCTTTCACAACAAAACCGAAAACTTTTTTTCGGTTAAAGAGAAGTAACATTTAATTATCTTGACTGCTGTATGATGAGACCTATTTTAATTTTACTTGGAAATCCCTATCCAAATTATAAATGTAATGTATAATTTTCAATGTAAACACAAAATTGAGGTTTAGTATGACCATAAAGTAATAAAGGCTAAAGAGACGACAAGATTAACTTTGCTTTGCGCACCAATATTTGAAAGCTCAATCTGAAAGTTTGGATGCAATCGTAAAAGCTTTTCTTCCAGAGCTCGTGTCTTCTGTATTGAATTTTGAGCCCACTGTAGCAGAAGGTTTCACATGAAGTCAAGGCATGAGTACTGAATGGAGTAAATGCAACACTACCATATTTTACCATGGTAGATATTAATATGCATATGAATGTGTTACTTTTGGAAGCTCTTTTCATACAAAATATTATTGCTTCACGCGGAAGAAAAATTTTGTGATGATATACAACTGATATAGAGGTATTAGCTGCGTTTTTTATACTGTACTGGTTCATTGGAAATTTAAATTAATTTCATTCCATAAAACGTCTATAGGTAGCCATGATTTTTTTATAGGGGCCAATTATCAAATTGAATATCAATTTTCACAAAGTGACAAAATAGATCTAAAATATTTGGTTCTAATTCTAAAGTTGTAATTCTTCAAAAACTGACAATTTGATGATTTTATCTCCTTTTACATGGATCGGAAAAAAAGAACGCAGCATTGTAATCATACTAGTATTGGAAATTATATATAAGCAAATATCTTAGACGGCGATTTTTTTTCACAGTTGTATAATTTTCAAGCGATTTAGTATTGTCGTATATTTCTATCTCCTTCTACAGTTTTTATCTTACAGACGTAAATGTAATGAAATAGTTGACGAATAATTCTAACAGGTCGAAATGGGAACATTTTTGAAAATATAAAGAAATTTTTACAAATTCATAAATTGTTTTTCTCATATGTCGATGTACTTCATATTGTGATCGTGTGATATTCAAATTGTCTGTACTATGAGCGGAGTGAGAGCGACCTACAAATCAATTTAATATACTTTGTAGTTTGCTACTTTTGATTGATGAAGGTAAAAATTTGAATACAATTATATTTTTTAAGTCCCCATCGATTTACGTTCCAAAAATATTTTAACAAATGTTTTAATTTTATAAACTCATGATTTTTATACCTTAGATGAAGTCTCATAGGTTATGTTAAACTTGTCATTCTGTTTGTAACGTATAGAAATAATGCTGACAAAATCCAAATGGATTGGAATCACACGCATTATTAATTATTTAGATTTTTGCGTGTCCGTCCGTCACCATGATAACTTGAGAACACATTCATCGTTTGTTTCAAATTACATCATTTTGCACAATTTGACCTATTACACCCTATGTGCTCTCTGCAGCCGTTAAGGAGTTATTAATTCACAACCTATTTCGGTCATACCGAATTAGCCGATATTTTTTTTAAATGACGTCACCAAGGGAACAAATTATCTTTGAGAATAAGTTTGGGAATAGGCTAAGGGCTAATGATTCTTTAACGGCTGCAGGGGCAGGGGAGCCATATCAATCGTTTCGGAGTTACAGGATGATTTAGAAAAAAGCTTGTTTATCACAAAACACCCTATATATTAAAAAGTACAGTGCATACGGTCACAGTAACGAGCTCATTATGTGCAAAACTTCATGGCCTTTCCAACAACTGCTAAACCAGATCCATACCCCTCTCTTCTCAGGAGTTATGGTGGTCTCAAATAAAAATTTCGGATTACTTACCTTTTTTCACTTGACTGACTTTTTTTATAAAAACTGTAAACTATAGACTCTCCTTTTTACTTTGAACTATTACACCCTATGTGCTATCTGAAGCCGTTAAAGAAGTATTAGTTTTTAACCTATTCCCAAAGCTATTCTCAAACTTATTTTCAAAGATAATTTTTTCCCTTGGTGACGTCATTTAAAAAAAATATCGGCTAATTTCGGTATGACCGAAATAGGTCGTGAGTTAATAACTCCTTAACGGTTGCAGATAGCACATAGGGTCTAATATGTCAAATTATGCAAAATGATGTAATTTGAAACAAACGATGAATGTGTTCTCAAGTTATTATGGTGACGGACGGACATGCAAAAATCTAAATAATTAATAATACATATGCGTGTGTATCCAATCCATTTCGATTTTTTCAGCATTATTTCTATACGTTACAAACGGAATGACAAGCTTAACATAACCTATGAGACTTCATCTAAGGTATAAAAATCATGAGTTTATAAAATTAAAACATGTTATGGTCGTAGCGTATTGCATATAGCAATATGCTACACGACGTACTGAAGCGTGTAGGCCGGCTGCGTCAAACATAAAAAAAATGAACGCACCCCGACCGAAAGGATTGCGTTTCCTCAATCTGACATGTTGAGTTGACAGTGGAAAAAAAGAAGAAGACAATCAATCTGTCTTACTTCTCGGACAAAAATAGCGCGTGAAAGAAGTCTAGTGAAAAAAAAACTGAATACCGAAAATTTTCAACGACATCGCGCCCGAAAAGGAATTTCCGAAGGATGCTGGATGAATAAACAAGAAATACTTCTTAAAGGAAGCTAAAATTCATCCGCTTGTATTGCTTGCTGAGAAAAGTAAATAGATTGAACCAGAGCCAGCAGTATCGCCAAAGCTGGTTAATTGCTTTGAAACTACCATCACTTTTGCCCCTGCTTCTCAAATCGGAAAGATTCTGTGGTGTTTATACTTTTTCACCTGAAACTGATAAACTAACACAGATACCATGGAATAAAGATTTGACCTATAAAAAAAGAAAAAAAAAGGCTGAAGAAGAGCTAGAGGAAATCCCATGAATAAACCTGATAAATTACTGGATCATCTTCATGAATATCGGCAGAACACAATAAAAGAGCAGAACGGTGTTAATAAATCTTTGCGGTTTAAACCAGGATACATAGTGTTGACCAAAGAGATGGAATCTTGGGAATTTGCGGTATTGATGAGAATACAACAAATTTGATTAGTGCTTTTGGAACAGCTGATTTCTCATAGAAGATTAAACTGGTATGAACAGAAATTTTCTAAAATGCTAAATAGTAATACCGCAACATACATTAGATAAAGGAGTTAAGTATTATTTGTCTCTATATCTATTAAATTAGGAATAGTCTGACTGAATATCTGTAAATTTTTTTTGAGTGTGTCTTCTTTACTTCTCATTTCATGGGTTAAAAATAGTGAAGAAAAAGACCCATAGAATAATTTTTTTATTATTAAATTTTTAGTTTTCCAAGGTTTGTCTACTAAGTCTGTAGAGAAATTAGGACTAGTGCTAAATTTTTATATAATGGTACAATTACCTGCGAGAAACGGGTGATTTATTGAGTGCTCTTCAGATTTTGTTAATCCACCTTTGGCATTTTTCCATTTCTATGGAATTGAATTTTTAAATTTTTAGTTAGAAATCATGGGCTATGCCCATGACCAACATATTACTTTAGGCTACAATTACACGGTGACCGTAGTTCTAGTTCCAGCTCGCTACATACTTGCCATTTTATAGATGAGTGCTCACACATGTGAGGAATTAGATAATTTAGTACTAATGAATTCCTATTACTTTTAAGATCTTAATAATTTTGTGTTTTGTCTGATATTAGATTAAATTTAGTAGTTCTAGTTCCAGCTCGCTACATACTTGCCATTTTATAGATGAGCGCTCACACATGTGAGGAACTATGACTTCCTCCAGATATATATTTTCTTTTGCTTTATTTCTACGCTTTGGTATTACATTCGCTAATGTTTGAGTGGATTATATGATCCTCATATTAAGAATGACATGAACGAAAACAAAACAAGACAGACAATTGGATATCCAATCGTGTGACGATTACATAAGGTTCTGCGATATTATTTTTTTTTGATCAGATGAAGTACATTACACATATATATATCTGTAGGCAAATGTCATTATTTTGATTATATTCTTTTGATTAAGTGTAAGTACGTTAAACTGCAAGCGCGGAGTGCATGACAGCTAGGAGATTTGTATTCGCAAACTTTATATGAGGAGAAGACCAACATTTTGTATTAAATGAGAACTATTATAACGTAACTATGAGAATCTGAACTTTTTAATTCTTCCTTCACATCCCGGAGCCCTCGCACATAGGATGAAGGTCGTCTAGGCTCGCCTAGTCTCTCTCTCTCTCTTTACAGGTCAATAAGGGACTTTGGATAATTGTGCCCCCCAAAGTCAAATGGGAGGATGGGGCCGGCAAAGGAAGGTAAAACATCTACGCCTTCCACCAAAATACAGGTAAGGACCGAGTGGGTGCTGGCTGTTCGTTGTATGCACGAAGAATTTTTTTTCTATATGGCAGACGGCAGCGGCAGGTCTTTTTGTGGAACCCCCCCACACTCTCCGCCAATAGTTGAGGCGAACTAGCGTGCCGCCCTGCAGTCAACGCTACCCATAGGGTGATCTGTCAGCTCATGCTGGCAGTCGGGACTTCACGTCCGATGTCCATCACTCATTATAGTTCCATAACAAACATTTGTTAAAATATTTTTGGAACTTAAATCGATGGGGACTTAAAAAATATAATTGTATTCAAATTTTTAGCTTCATTAATCAAAAATAGCAAGCTACAAGGTATTATAAATTTATTTCTAGGTCGCATGCTGCGTTCTGTTTTCCTGATCCCTATAAAAGGAGATACAAGGATTTTTAAATGGATAAAAAATCATCAAATTGCCAGTTTTTGAAGAATTACAACTTTAGAATTAGAACCAAATATTTTAGATCTATTTTATCACTTTGTGAAAATTGAAATTCAATTTGATAATTTGCCCCTATAAAAAAAATCATGACTACCTATAGACGTTTTATAGAATGAAATTAATTTAAATTTCCAATGAATCAGTACAGTATAAAAAACGCAGCTAATAATTCCATATCAGTTGTAACACATTCATATGCGTATTAATATCAACCATTGTAAAATTTGCTAGTGTTGCATTTACCATTCAGTACTCATGCCTTGACTTGATGTGATGCCTGCTGGTACAGTGAGCTCAAAATTCAATACAGAAGATACGAGCTCTGCAAGAAAAGCTTGTACGATTGCATCCAAACTTTCAGATTGAGCTTTCAAATATTGATTCGCAAAGCAAACTTAGGCCGTTTACACATCGAAAAACGAAAACACTAAACCGAAAAACACAAAATTTGTCCTAAACTAACACATATTTGCCGCAATACATGTAATAAAATATTGGATATTTATTCTAATTACAGTTTCAATAAAAAAAATATCAATATTTAAAGCTTTATTTCAATTAAAACACATTTTTATGTTTATTCGTACGAGAAACAAATTTTCGTTCCGAACTGTCAAGTATATTTTCGTTCCATACTACGTTCCACACACGAACGAATATTCTTTTCGGTCGTACATAACCTCATTTCCGTTTATTTACATTTGATACAAACCCAACCCAACTTTTATTCGTTCGTTTTTGATATGTAAGCATAAACAAATTTTCGGTGTAGAGCCATTTATTCGTTTGTTTTCGTTTTTCGATGTGTAAGCGGCCTTAATGTTGTCATCTCTTTAGCCTTTATTACTTTATGGCACGACCAAAAAATTTTTCGTCCCGATACGTTCCACATGTGGAAACCGAAAAGAAATTGTCAGATGCAACCGAAATTTCGTTTTTCGGTCGAAAAAAAAAATAAAAGTTGTGTTTTTTTTAAAAATCCGAGATAAATATACTATTTTATTAGTAAAATTATTAGTTTATTCTATTTGCCATGATTTTATTAATCATTGGAGCAAAAATCTTGTTTTAAAGTGAAATAAATTGAGTTTTTCGGTTTTGATGTGAAAGGACCTTAAAGGCACTTTCACATCAAAAACAAGAATCGAAAAAATGTAAACCGAAAAACTCAATTTATTCCACTTTAAAACAAGATGATTAATAAAATCATGGGAAATAGGTTAAACTAATAATTTTACTAATAAAATAGTATATTTATCTTAGAATTTTTAAGAAAACACAACTTTTATGATTTATCGGACGAATTTTTCCGCCGAAAAAGTTTTTCGGCCGATAAAACATAAAAGTTGTGTTTTTCTTCAAAATCTGAAATAAATATAAATATTTTCTCAGTAAAATTTTTAGTTTATCCTATTTCTTTGGATTTTATTAATCATTGGAACAAAAATCTTGTTTTAAAGTGGAATAAATTCAGTCTCTCGGTTTGCATTTTTCTGTTCTTGTTTTTGATGTGAAAGTGCCTTAAAAAACTGTAGAAAAATTCAAGAAATTAATTATGAAAAAAGCACAAATTGAGTGACAGCTCTGGATTTTTAAATAATTTCGGTCGTTGCCATGGCAACATAGCAACCTTGAACAAATTTAGAGTTTTTTGATTAATTTGATTTAAAAAGAAACAAACAAAAAAATGTATAAAAATTAATAAAGTTAAGATTATGCTTTTATACAAAATACCTCCAAGTAATTGGATTCAAGGGAGTGTGTGGAACCATATGTAAGTAATAAAACTTTTATGTACAGCCCAACTGCAACAAGACATAAATTTGGGTGCAGTTATAAATGACTATCAGAACCAGCTTAACACAAGCTCGCTGCATGGATACGTTTAATAAATAAACGTCTCAACAATACATGCGTTTCATCACTTAGTCGGTGTTAGTATTAGTATGTTACCCTAAACACAGACCAAACACCAGATGAAATGCCATGCAATGCGACATATGTAAAGAAAGTAATTAGTCCACAAATTCACGACCTAGTCTTGGCAAAAGTAAAGGAAATTAAATTGCAAGCTTGGCATATTTCGTGTCATTCACATTTATTCGCATTTTCAATTGATGGGCAATAACCTTAGCTTCGCGAATTGTGACCCAGATAAACAAAAATTATTAATTAATTGCAAGCTTTACACTTTGAAATTACTCGATATCGCTCAAATCGAATATTGGGCAGAATTGATGATTGAAGAAAAAACAAGAAGTGACTCTCAATGCGGGGATTGTAACGGGAAAGATCGAAGAGTACGGTTTGGAATAAAAGCGAAGCGGCGAGTTAAAAAAAAGAGTTACGTACGGGTCGTGAATTTGTGTGCAAGTTCGGTGTGTTGAAAAAGGTTTAATAAAGCGTCTGTCCAGAACAATCAATATAAAATTTAGTGTATGTATATATAGATAGTGTTAAATATTTGAAAAGATAAATGAGTAAAATGTGTTAGCAGTTCAATATAACAATAAAATGGAAAAAAGTGTTAACCTCTTTTGTGTATTGTAATAACCTACAAGAAAGTTCCTAACATTTGGCGCAGCCGGTATATACATGCAAGAAGAGGTACCAACATTGCAAACACCAGAAGGAAGAAGATTTGTTGCAAGAATCAGTGCACTTTCCCTTGAAGACTGCACCGATCTAGACGAAGACGTTGCAAGAATCAGTGCACTATCCCTTGAAGACTGCACCGATCTAGACGAAGACGTTGCAAGAATCAGTGCACTATCCCTTGAAGACTGCACCGATCTAGACGAAGACGACGTTTTTCTACGCGAGGTAAAAAGACACCTTTTTCGCACCAGCAGCACCGGGAGACTACATCTCCGATCAGGAAACAAATATCCACAGAAGGTAGAAACAACACGATCCAGTAGTATTGGGAGACTTCATCCCCCCCTGAAAAAAAATCTACAAGGAAAACGCAAGCAGCACCATCAAGTAGTACGGAGAGACTTCACGCTCTTACAGGAATTCATCATCAATCAACAGATATTGTAAATTCGCCTAGTAAGTCATTTTTTTCTGAAAACCTAACATTAGATTATAATAATAAGCAGGCACTAATTAACAATAGAAATACTAGCAATAAGAAAAAATCTGAGGAAATGGCGCTAGATTACAATAAGGTTAATCAATTGATAAATTTAAATATACCCATGTTCACAAGAGAAATATGTAGCGACACATATAATGAGGTAGAAATATTTATAAAGTGTTGCGAAAAAGTTTACGAATGTTTAGCGGGTGATCCGGAAACTGAACTATTTTTAAAACTAATCCCTACAAAATTAAGACGTAGAGCTTTTTCGGTTCTATGTGGGGAAACATTTAGGACGTTTGACGACCTCAAAAATCTCCTATTTGAAAAATTTACGGAGAATAAGCCCTTTCGACTTCTCGTAGATGAACTGAGATTAGTGCATCAAATTTCAAGTGAAACAGTGAGCTCGTACGGTTCAAGACTGCACCAAATCTATCAAAGGTGTAAACAAAAGGCAGAAAAGGGTCCCAAAAACTGCGAGGCGCTTTTGTGTGACCTTGAGGAAATCGCAGTTAACACATTCTTAGGAGGTCTTTTGGACCCGAATTTACGTTTATACTTTTTACGTGAAAACGAAACCTCACTCAAAGAAATTTTAGATAAAGCCGGAAAAATTGAGGCACGGGAAAAACAACTCTGTATACAAAAATATCATCCCATTTTATCAAATTTGAGCCAACAATATAGTCTTGTCACACCAAAATTGAATGATAGCACGCCAGCCAATATTTTATACGAACATTTTTCTAACTTCCAGCCAAATATCAACAGCACTTTATCACTAAATAATCCTTCTAATCAAGTTATCACTTCATCGGAAATAAAAGCTGAATCCACCAACAACAACATCAATACAATCCCTTTCAGAAATAACAGCTCTAAAGAAGTTTGTTTCAGAAATTACAAAAATGAGCGGAACAATGGAATAAAATGTAACTTTTGCAATCGACTTGGCCATTCCTTCTCTCAGTGTCGTATAAGACAGAATTCACCTTTTTGCATTAATTGCCGAATTTACGGTCACACCGCCCAGAATTGCACACCCATAGCCAATTTTTCACAAGGTCATTCAACTTCGAATCAGATTCACGCATTTAATAAAAGTAACACACAATTCAAACCATGGAAAAAATGCGATTTTTGTAAACGTGCGTCACATAATTTACAAGAATGTCGCGCTAAACAGGAATGGGAGCACAAAAACTCCAACCGTAACATTAAATCGGAAAACTAAGCTTGGACCTCCGAAGACACCACGGACAAAGCCCAGGAAGCGAAATTCAACGGTGTCCCTCTCCAGTTAGTCCAAAACCTTTTATAAAAGTTCCCATTGATATAGCGAATAAGCCCGAAGTTGAACTGCTTATCGACACGGGTGCAGATATAAGTTTAATCAAAGAGTCAGTAATTAAACCAACCAC
The DNA here is from genome assembly GCA_963930735.1 of Dioctria linearis. Taxonomy (NCBI): domain Eukaryota; kingdom Metazoa; phylum Arthropoda; class Insecta; order Diptera; family Asilidae; genus Dioctria; species Dioctria linearis. Next base: position 98,330,694 of record OZ005740.1, read on the forward strand.
AAAAATTGTTCACACAAATCTGGAAATAAATTGTGCTTTTGGGAACGATAAAACCTTGGGCAAGTGCAAAGGTATAATTAAAACGCCATTGACTAAACCCTGTGAATTATATATCATTAAAGATAACCCAAATATACCAGGGGATGGCATTTTAGGTAATAATTTTCTTTCAAAATACTGTAATGTTGAAGGTCCAAATAAACTCCTAAGATTCCCCCGATCGCATGTTAACACAAAGGAGTTTATACTACCTTTAAAAAAAACTAACTGCAATAATCCACTACCAACAAACTTCAAAAATTCAGTCACATCTCAGACTCCCTTAAAAACCACAACTGAGGTATCGTCAAGGGTAAAATCGGTTAAACATAACATAGTAAATATAATTGATAAACCCAAAACTTTCACGAGGAAATCTGGTGTAGATCAACATAACACCATCCTATATAGCTCCAATAGTACTTCTAAAGGTAGAAATGTAATTAAAAATACGAATACGAATACAGTCGAACATAAAAAATTAGACAACCCGTTCTCAAACCCGCCTAATGATGAAATATATCCGGAATTGGTGTGTAGAACGGCCGTGAATAAACAAAATACGGTGTCCAGTTTTAATATTGGAAAGGAATGTGAAGAGGCTCCGACAGAAATTCGCATTCCAGCACGCGCGGAGAAATTGGTTCAAGTGCCTTCTGAAGCAGTTGAAGATATGCTTTGCTTGTCCCAGGAAATTAAACGTGGAATTTTTCTTCCAAACTGTTTAGTTCGCCCCGTGAGGAATAAGGTTCTGATCAGTATCTTAAATGCAACAGAAGTTGATCATGAACTTGAATCAATTAATCTAAATTTAGTAACGTTAACACAATTCGAAATTAAAGAAGCCCGGAATTTACTCGATGACAGGGTTACAAATAAATATTATAACAACACAAAAACGAGTAGTATAAATTTATTTAATATATCTAACAAATCGCATGAGACAAAAAGCTTTTTAGAAAATGAAGTTTCACATGATGATTTGAACATAGAAGAGAAAAATGCGTTACTTTCTATTTGTAAGGAGTACTCTGATATTTTTTATCTACCAGGTAATAAATTGACCCACACTAACGCTATTAAGCACACTATTCCCATTAAAACAGATCATCGTCCAATAAATCAAAAGATGTATCGACTGCCGGAAAAACAGAAGTTAATTATACAGGAGCAAGTTGAGGAAATGATAGAAAATGACATCATCGAACCTAGTAAAAGTCCGTGGAACTCGCCACTACTTGTCGTTCCAAAAAAGGACGGATCTCAAGGAGAAAAAAGGTGGCGAGTGGTGGTGGATTTCCGAAAACTAAATGCAATCAGCATAGGTGATGCTTTCACACTACCAAGAATCGAAGACATTCTCGATCAGCTTGGCCATTCTCGTTATTTTACAACACTTGACTTAGCTAGCGGGTATCATCAGGTACTAGTAAGTGAAAAAGGCCGGCCAAAAACAGCGTTTAGTACAAATTTGGGACATTACCAATTTAAACGAATGCCTTTCGGACTCTCTGGAGCTCCAGCGACTTTCCAGAGACTGATCAATTACATCCTAGCTGGGTTGCAAGGTTTTAAGTGTTTCGTGTATTTAGACGATATCGTTATATACGGGCGGAACCTAGAAGATCATAACGAAAAGTTAAGAGCAGTTTTTGACAAGTTGCGCGAATATAATTTAAAGCTCCAACCAAGTAAATGCCAATTCTTAAGAAAAGAGGTCGTATATCCCGGGCACATATGTACAGAGCTAGGGGTGTTTCCAGACTCATCCAAAACAAAGTGTGTCCAAAATTTCCCAATCCCTCGCCCTGTTCGCCAAGTACAATCTTCCCTAGGCCTAGCAAATTACTACAGGAAGTTCATTCCTAATTTTTCAAAAATGGCTGAACCAATACAAAAACTTCTCCGAAAAGGCGTAAAATTCAAATGGACCGAGCAGTGCCAACATTGTTTTATATCTTTAAAACATTGTTTGATAAACCCACCACTTTTGAGATACCCAGATTTTTCTATACCTTTTATACTTACAACGGACGCTAGTGCAGAGGCACTGGGGGCCGTTTTATCCCAAGGGGATATAGGTGAGGACCAACCAATTGCGTATGCTAGTCGTTCACTTAATAAAGCAGAACGAAACTATTCAACTATTGAAAGAGAGTTGCTTGCAGTAGTTTGGGCTGCGCGAAATTTCCGTTGTTACTTATATGGACGGAAATTCACTGTATACACGGATCATAAACCTCTTCTGGGAATCTTTAACACAAAAGACCCAACATCTCGGTTAGTTCGTTTTCACCACAAACTTTCAGAATTTAATTATGACATTAAATAGAAGCCTGGAAAGTTCAATAAAAATGCCGACGGACTCAGTCGAATACCACAATCTGAAAACGCTAATGGAATATTGTTAGATAATGAAAAACAGGGAAGCAATGAACAATTAACCCAAGACCGCCTTGAATCGGTTAATGCTTCACAGAATACAAAAGTCAATAATGACCCCCTAGATAAGGGTGAAAGAACGAAAAATCAACTAGTAGTAATTGCTCAGGTACACCACTCTATGGACCCGGGCGGTAAGAATGATCTAGTTAAGTCATCAGCTTGCCATGTTGTAACCCGATCGCAATTGCTAAAGGATTTGGTTGAGACATCGACACACAGTGACGAAGTAGGCCTAATTTCTTCTCGAACTACTAGCAGTAGTAGTTTAGACGAAGAGCACATAACTAGTAATTCTGAATCTGAAACTGAATCCTTTCCACTGGGACGAGATTCAAAGCTTCAAACGCTAACTAACCCAGAAGATATTAAAACTGTTTTACATGATTTTCATAACTCCGCACTCGGAGGTCACAAAGGCGTATACAAAACGTATAAACGCATTAGCAAACAATTCAAATGGAAAAATATGCTAAGAGATATTACGCAGCATGTAAAGAAATGTCTTAAATGCCAAAAAAATAAATCTGGGAAGCAAACGAAAATGCATATGATGATAAGTGATACAGCTCAAAAACCTTTTGAGAAGGTGTACCTTGACATTGTAGGACCTTTACCCACGTCGGAAAATGGGAACAAATATATTCTTACTTTTGTAGACGATTTGACCCGTCTATTCGACTGTTTTGCGATCCCCGATGCAGAAGCAATAACCGTTGCAAATAATTTCTACAAAAATATAATTCTCCGTTACCAAGTACCTAAAAAAGTTATTACAGATCAAGGCTCTAATTTTACTAGTGGTCTCTTTAAGAACGTGTGTAAATTACTAAGGGTTAAAAAGATACAAACGACAGCATATCACCCGCAATCAAATGGAGTTTTAGAGAGTGCACATGGCCCCTTGCTCGACTATTTGCGCAGTTTCGTTGATGATCAACCTGAAAAATGGGATGAGTGGCTAGCAGAGGCTGCATACGTACATAACAACACTGTTCATACTGGAACGAAAATGACACCCATTGAAGCACTATACGGTTTCCGCAACCCACATGACGACTATGATAATTACATCAAATACAAAATGCAAAAGATACACAAAAAGGTTCGCGAAAATCTAATACGAAGTAAGGAGATAACTAAAAAATATTATGACCGCAATACAAATATGATAACAATTCATGTCGGAGATCAAGTTCTTCTGCGAAATGCCCAAAAGAAACACAAACTATCGCCTATATGGACAGGGCCATACACAGTCAAGAAAATCGATAATGATATAAATTGCACTATCCAAATCGGTAAAAAATTGCGACGTGTTCACAATAATCGTCTCAAAATTTTTTAGAATTAGTTAAATACGGTGTACGAACGTTTTTATTTTTCTCATTCCAATTAGTTTTTTTTTTAATCCAGGCTACTTTCAGGAATAATGCTGTTGGTAATTTTGCTGCTTCTGCCAGGGATATTTTGTTTACGACCGGAGATCCAAGAAATAAGAAACGCTGGCATTTTATTCGAGCAAATTGGAAACGCTGTCGTGTACCAAAGCAAGTGGACCCTAATCACCCAAGTGAGATTTGCAAACGAAGTAGAAGTAGTAGGATTTATTGAGAAATGTAATAAAATTATAACAGAGATGTGTAAGGTTTTAAGAGCAGAAGGTGACCTAAATAATTCCTGTATTTCTTGGCATGAGCAAATCACGCGAATAGTTAAAAATATAAGAGATAAGTTAGATAGCATAGAATTCTATTCAAGTAGGGTTAGAGGCAAAAGGGAAATACTCGATGGTATTGGTAGGCTATCAAAATTTTTATTCGGTACCATGGATGATCGGGACGCCAAGGATATTTACAGTCGTTTAGAGAACCTGGAATCCCATGATAATGAAAACCTACAATTAATTGCCAAGCAAATAACAGTGGTAAAATCAAAGTTTAGCACAGTAGATACTATTCTACAGAACCATACCCATCATCAATTAGATCTGGAACAGAGGTTAATACATTTCTCGGAGAGATTAGGCGTGCACCTCCAATATGTTACGGCTGAAATTCAAAAGGTTCACATACAAGCACATTTCAACGAAATAACCATTCTCATGTTATTAAAGCTCCAAGAAGTTTACTTCCACCTCGCAGAAGAGGATACAATTTTTACAGCACTACACCAGAAAAAATTACATCCGGCAATTCTATCAGGGCAATATCTTTCCAAAACCTACCAAGAGATAATAAAAATAAATTACGGACACCCCCTCCTAAACGATTTGACTTTATTGAGCCAAGTAATCAATTTGGACTATTTCCAAATTAATAACCAATTTCTTATTCGAATTCACATCCCACTCACAGAATCTACAACTTATACAATAAATAAAGTTTACTCACTTCCGATACCGATTTCAAATACACAGTCTTACTTTCTGGATATCCACACAAATTACCTCTTTAATAATACTAAGCATCGAAACTATTTAGAATTCTCAGAGCAAGATTTTACAACTAAATGCGATTCGTACACATCAGCTAATTATACCAGCATATACATTTGCAAACAAATCCAACCTAAATTTATAGGCCAAGACAAGAATAATTGCTTAATAAACGTTTTTGATAACCCTTTCAGCGATCAGCCGTCTTGTTTGCATCGGATCACAGACGAAAGCAAAGATTTCTTTATCAAAATGGTACAAAAAAATATGTGGCTATATAATTTTCAGCAGAGGACAAGTTTAGTGGTACGTTGTAAGGAAGCTAATTACCGTGAAACCTTACACGATCAAGGGATACTTACTCTGAAAGAAATGTGTTCGTATCAAATGGGCGTGTTTGAGATACCGTTTGAAAGAACATTTGAACAAGCTATTCCTGTTAGGGAACCAGACCAACCAAATATCCCGAAACTAAGAGTTAGTGTAGATTCCCAGGAAATTCTTAATTTTCCTAAATTGGAAGTTATGAATGCAGTCCTCGTTCAAAATAACGATTACTTAGACGCACTAAAGTCTGGCACAAAGGCAATAGACGACCTGGAAAAGGATATAAACTTACTCAAATTAACGAGAGATTCTAAACAACAGCGAATTCAAACCCATATCAATTCCACAATTGGTATTTTGTGCGTTTTCATTGTTCTTTTTCTGATTGTGGCAGTAATTCGTAAAAGATTCCCTAAAATTACTAGAATTACAAAGCAAACCGAACCAGCGAAAGAATCCCCCCATAACGAATCGAAAAGCTCTGAAAACCCAAATAAACAAGACCACGAACTCAATGAAATAGTGGTACCAGTAACATCAGTTTCGGAAAACCCACCTAGCAGGTTTAGTAAATTAGGACGTTCATTTAAGGTTAAGATTTAGGAAAATATAAACAAAAACAAGAACAGAATACCATAATAAAGTTATTGATTATATATTATTATACTCTTCTGCCCTCTGCTCTTTATACTTATCCATTCTATCTGATATAATAAGGAATAATAATAGATAAGGCACATAAACAAAATAAATCATGATGTATATTTCCATTTCAAAATTATTGTAGAAATTTATGAAGATTATAACTAATACATAATAACAAAAGTACATAAATAAATATGCGCATGCCTTCTGATGAATTTTATGTAACATTCCGTTGGGATTTTCTTTCATTTTTGTAACACATTTATACTTCTTTCGTAATTTAGTTGAGAAAGGTAAAGACGGACATTAATAATGTAAGAAAAATAACTAAACTAGATTCCTTATTTCGAGTCGCATAGCCTTATTTTTTATTATTGTAGACATGTAATTAAATTAGATTTAGTACCTACTGCTTAGTTTCTTTTCTTGGTAATATTATATAAAAGTTTATTGGTTGTTCTATAGTGAAATTAATTGGTTCTTATAGATGAAATTTATAAATTTGGTTTAAATTAATAATTTAATGAATAATGAAAAAGTAAAATTACAAAAATGTTTGCTAATTTCCTCTCATACAAAAAAAAAAACAAAAACAATATCTAATAAAAAAAATAGGAAAGAAAAATGTTACCTACAGTAGGCATCATTTTTCTTTTCTACGGGGGTAAGGAATGTAAAGAAAGTAATTAGTTCACAAATTCACGACCTAGTCTTGGCAAAAGTAAAGGAAATTAAATTGCAAGCTTGGCATATTTAGTGTCATTCACATTTATTCGCATTTTCAATTGATGGGCAATAACCTTAGCTTCGCGAATTGTGACCCAGATAAACAAAAATTATTAATTAATTGCAAGCTGTACACTTTGAAATTACTCGATATCGCTCAAATCGAATATTGGGCAGAATTGATGATTGAAGAAAAAACAAGAAGCGACTCTCAATGCGGGGGATTGTAACGGGAAAAATCGAAGAGTACGGTTTGGAATAAAAGCGAAGCGGCGAGTTAAAAAAAAGAGTTACGTACGGGTCGTGAATTTGTGTGGAAGATCGGTGTGTTGAAAAAGTTTAATAAAGCGTCTGTCCAGAACAATCAATATAAAATTTAGTGTATGTATATATAGATAGTGTTAAATATTTGAAAAAATAAAATGGAAAAAAAGTGTTAACCTCTTTTGTGTATTGTAATAACCTACAAGAAAGTTCCTAACACATAGAACAAAAAGTTAAAAAATTAAATTAAATTTAACAAAAGATTAAATATTATATAGACGTTTTTTTAAGCCATGCTTAGAGTCGTCAACAACAAAATACTCAGCCAAATTATTAACATTAATGCACATGCGATTAATAGGTTCATACATGCCAAAGTTAGACCTTGAGGAGTTGACATGCAACAGAGGTAGCCTTCTCAAATTGTGCTTATTATCACGGAAAGAGATTTTGTCAAGTAATAACGGGGAATCAGCATTCGCGTTTAAGAGTTGGTGAACAAAAATTACATCGGCAACCATGCGACGTTTCTCAAGCGAGTGCATATTCAAGGGCTGCAAGCGATCCTCATAGGGTGGAAGAATCAATGAGTTATTCCAGGGTAGGTCCCTAAGAGCAAAGCGCAGGAAGTTTCGCTGAACAGACTCGATACGGATGATGTGTGTACTGTAAAAAGGAGACCAGACCTGGCTAGCGTATTCAAGAAGTGGTCTCACAAAACAAGTATATAAACGTAATGTTATGGAGGGATTCGAGAACTCTCGGGACCAACGTTTTATAAAGCCCAGCATAGAACTACTCTTAGATACCATGTGGTTTATGTGAGAGTTAAAATTCAATCTATGGTCACATTTGACACCCAAGTCACAGACAGAACTAACGCGGCGAATCGAGGAAGCCGAGAACCCATAGACATAAGAGATAGGATTCAGATTCCTGTGGAAAGTCATCACCTCACATTTGTCGATTTTGAGTACCAAATTATTGCTTTTGCACCAATCATAAAATTTGTGGAGGTCATCCTGTGTCAGTTGACAATCATTAAAAGATTTAATTTGAGCGAAAAGTTTAATGTCATCAGCATAAATTAAGACTTTGCAGTGCTTCACTACGGAGACAATGTCGTCAATAGATAGAATAAATAGCAACGGGCCCAAATGACTCCCTTGAGGTACGCCAGACGAAGCTTTCAAGACTCTAGAAATGGAATGGCGGAAATAGATTTGGTATGTTCTGTTATCTAGATATGACTCCGTCCATTTTAGAAACGTTGTGGGAAACCCATACTTTTCCATTTTGAACAGTATCACGGAGTGAGATAGTTTGTCGAAAGCTTTACTAAATTCTGTATAAATACAATCTGTCTGGTTGCCTTTTACAAACCCGTGAATGGTATCAGAGACAAATTCCAATAAGTTAGTGGTTGTAGACCGACCCGAAACAAACCCATGTTGGTTTGAAGAGAGCAAATTCTTGCAGATTATTGATAACGGAGAGTAGATGATAGATTCAAATAACTTGGGCATGCAAGATAATATTGCAATAGGCCTATAGTTAGAGATTTCTTTTTTACTGCCTTTTTTGTAGACAGGTATGATAAAAGAATTTTTCCATAGCTGAGGAAAACAACCACTATCGAGGGATTTCTCAGCGGGGTTGCCAGGGAGAGGCAACATGACTTAAAAAAGGCTGGATGGATCCCATCAGTACCCGTTGTAAAGTCATTTGGAAGCCTATTAATATGATCAAGTATATCCGCTTCTGAAATTGGAGGGATAGTGAATGAAACGTTATGAGAGTCGTTCATATGACTGAAGTTGCTACTTTGAGGTTGAAAATATGACGAGACAAAGCCATTGTCAAAAAAAGAAGCAAACATATCGCAAATCTCAGACGAATCATCACTAGCAGAATCATTGTACCTCATGGTATTGGGGTAGTTGTCCGTTTTTTTCTTCATGTTAATAAACTTAAAAAAGTTACGTGGGTCACTAAATAATTTCGCACGCATACTTTGAATATACTCGTCATAGAGTGAAGAGAAAAGATCTTTGAACTCATTATACGATGTGAGGAAGTTGTTGTGACTTATAATGTCCTTGTCCCTCATATAACTTTTCCACAATTTATTCTTTTTATTTTTTAGACGCTTCAGTTCTTTATTGAACCATGGTGGAGACGTTTTAGAGAGCCGCTGACGCTCGCGGGGAACGTGAGAGGAAAACAAATCGAAAAGAATTATATAAAATTTAGAAACGTCTTCGTCAACATTATTGCTAGCCAGTAATGTGTTAAAGTCAATAGATGTAAGTGTACTGGAAAGTTCCGAAAAGTTAGCCTTTCTAAAATTGAAAAAGTATTCTGTTTCGTCACAATTTGTAAAGTTTTCAGTTTCATAGCAATATGTAATTAGTAGTGGGGGGTGATAATTGTCAAGAGTAGACAATATAACTGGGCTAGGTTCAACTAATAAGTTACCCGTGTCAGTAAAAAATACCAGATCTAACTGCCTACCCATGTCATTCTTAACATTTCTGATTTGACTGAGACCAAGAGATGAAATAGTGTCCAGAAAGAGTGATTCTCTTATTGTCAAGTTATTAAGTGGGAGATAGTCTTCGTTATCATCGTTTAATACCCATTGTATATTGGGTAAGTTAAAGTCACCAATAAGTAGTAATTCGTCAAGAGGCTCCATCTTACCATGGATAAAATTAAAAGTTGAAATGAGTAGGTCGTATAAATTTTGACCTTTGTCATCAACAATATTTATACAATCTGGAGGAATATAACAACAAAGTATATATAAGTCGTGTCTTAAGAGAGACAGCTTAACTTAACTATAAGTTCGGTGTCAAGAGAGTTGGAAAAACTGGGAACCACAATTTGGGTGCAATTGAAATGGTTTTTACATGCGAGGAGTACGCCACCTCCGCGAGCTTCAGAGTCACCATATCTATCTTTCCTAAAAATTTGGTAAGAATTGTCTAAGATTTCGGCATCGCGAAAGCCATGATGCAACCAAGTTTCAGTGAAAGCAACTATATCAAAACAAGTTGCAGTAGAGGATTTGAAGATATTAACAGTTTTTGTCCGAATCCCCCTTACATTTTGATAGTAAAGGGAAATCGACTTCAGTTTTTTGGAACAACATTGCTTGTCTTGGATGTTTTCTGGGATGGCGCTCAGAAGGCACAAATAATTTAGTAAAGGCTCCGGAGGGCCAAAATAAGGGATCCAATAACCGGTCCCGCAGATCCGCTGAAACAGTTAGGACAAAGGATGCAACCGGTTTAGAGGATTTACTAATCTTACGATACGAAATACTCTCCGCTGCAACATTTCTGGACCTTAGATATTTCAATATGTCCTCACACAACGTTTCAGGAGAGAAACGGGTGACGAAAATACTCGAAGGTTTTGGTACTGTTCTCAAAGAGGGACCAATAACACTTCCAAACGAGGACACAGGTGAAGCAACATTCATAGCTGTGGAATTAGATGCAGGTGCAAGCGAGAATTGACGCACAGCGTTTCCTAAGGCGACATCAGTCGAGGTACTCGGACTGATATTGGTAATAACTGATAATTTGCACCTTTAATTAGGTCGCTTTCCATGGCGCGACTGGCGCTTGCGACGAGGCTTAGAAGCAGGTAGGATAGGTGGCACATCAGTTCCTCTATTTGGAGCAGAAGTCCTTATATCGGAGGCTGTATTCTTTAACAATTCAGCATTATTAGTTAGAGCATTATTAACATTGACATTATTAAGAGAGGCAGACGGCGAGTTATCATTAAGCACAATGATATCGTTAAGGGGCGAAACCGGCGAGTTACCAATAGACCCATTATTTGGAGTAAGCACTGCATTGAGTTCACTGCGTAAATCAGAGCAGCAAGTGGTGGGAGGCGGTAGATTATATTGGGTAGCGGGCCGCACTTTTATTTCATCAGCAATGTCCCCCATAAAGCGGGTCTTTTCTACTTGGACTTGTTCTAAAAGAAAGCAAAGCAAACTCGATGATGGATTTGTTTTAGAACTGACAGGGATGTTTTTTGTTTTTAGCGGGGGCGTTATGATGGTGTTGAAGTTGGTCGACTTATGTTTTGATTTATATAATTGAAATTAAATTCTTTCAGCTTACAAATCAGAAGTGGGATAAATATCCACTAGAGTGCCTTCAGAGCTAACGCCTTGTCAGCCGAAATGCGGGAAGCAGCTGGAAAAGATGAAAACGAACTTGCGAATGCAATGGGTGATGCCTTTATAAATGTAGCCCTACCAGAAGACATATTTACTGGAATATGGGGAACACAGTTAAGAATAATGGAGGAGCAATTGATATCTACATAATTGATCCAACATGTTCAAATGTGATGATGTATTTGAAGACCCCACTGGAACGAAGTCATTATGGGACAGGAGTCTACTTAACGGAGCATCGCAAAAGCTGAAAAGAGTTGTACCTACATTTCATGTTGGTGAAATTGTAATGTCTCTACAAAAGGCTACTTTAATAACAGGAAGCTCAAAACCCATGTTATATATGCAGCACTTGGTGGGTCGGTAGGTGTACCTGCACAAGCAGAGAAGATTGACTTCCTTTTACATCTGGAAATAATTACTTGTACCAAGTCGCTCATTTACGAGATGATTATGAACCTAGGTTTAGCTCAGTTGTGCCTCTGGAGGAAGGAGACACGTTCTTCTTTGCGCCGCGACCTCAAGAACTGTTATGATTGATGAAATGCCATCTTTTGCGCCAATTATAAGCCGTCTTTGTGTAGATTTAGCAGATGAGGATACACCGCAATTGTTACGAGATTATTATGAACCTAGGTTTAGCTCAGTTGTGCCTCTGGAGGAAGGAGACACGTTCTTCTTTGCGCCGCGACCTCAAGAACTGTTATGATTGATGAAATGCCATCTTTTGCGCCAATTATAAGCCGTCTTTGTGTAGATTTACAGGTGAGGATACACCGCAATTGTAATTGCTTTATTGACGAGTATCACTCCGTGTACTTCGACAAAGCTTAGTGGTATCCGAAATGGCTGTCTCGGAACCTCCTGGCAACACAAGTGCTGTCTGCACTGTGAAAAGAAAATAGACGAGATAACTGGAAATTCATTGGGTTAACACGTTGAAAGTAATTGTGGCTACTTACATATATATAGTTTGATGCGTATATAATTGTGTCGTTTGTTAATGCTACATTGGTTTAAAGCATTGGTGAAACTGTGGAAGAAGCAACAGACAGTGGATTTTTGGGCCCAACTCTCATACTTAGTTTTCATCTTTAGGCGATGATGTTCTTGTCCAAGTTTATCCAGATGGGATTCAACATATTTGTGCCACTAAACGGTTTTAATAAATGTGACTACGAGTTACGTCAGGGTTTTCCCGGTAACGGTTTCATGTATGATGTTAAAGGTTACGTCAGGGTTTTCCGGTAACTTTTTTCATACATAATAGGTTGGAAAAACCTGTTACTCCTCCTCCAGTAGAAGTAGAATGTTCTCCAAGAACATTTCAACGTATTCAAAGTGGTAAATTAAATTTGTTTATTGCACTAGGAAAATTTCACGTCGTTATTACAGATCCCGAAAAATTGCAAGTTTTCACAAGTTTTTACTCGAAGCCGTTCGCGTACTTTGTGAGTGTTACTCTCAATTTCTCTCTTTATCATACATTTTGACGTTTTTCATGTTTTTACTTGAAAAAGTACGCGAACAGACCTAATATTACGAGTTACGTCAGGGTCTTCCGGTAACGATATTTAGACATGTTGTTACGCGTTACGTCAGGGTTTTCCGGTAACGGTTCATGCATGTTGTTACGCGTTATGTCAGGGTTTTCCGGTAACGGTTCATGCATGTTGTTACGCGTTACGTCAGGGTTTTCCGGTAACGGTTCATGCTTGTTGTTATGCGTTACGTCAGGGTTTTCCGGTAACGGTTTTCATGCATGTTGTTATGAGTTACTTCAAGGTCTTCCAAAAAAGGTTTTTGATGTATGTTGTTATAGAGTTACGACAGGGTTTTCCGGTAATGCTAGCGTTAGTGTTACATGTGGATTGAACGAGACAATGGTGCGAGCTTGAAGGAGTAACAGACGCAGCACCCAGCGAAAGTAGTGATGGAGGAGTTGTGGTTTCTTCAGGTGAAGATTTGAACGCTTTGCAACTCGAGGCGAGTTGAATTCAGGATGGTCGAATGTAAGTAATAAAACTTTTATGTAGAGCCCAACTGCACAAGACATAAATATGGGTGCAGTTATAAAGCGGGTCTTTTCTACTTGGACTTGTTCTAAAAGAAAGCAAAGCAAACTCGATGGTGGATTTGTTTTAGAACTGACAGGGATGTTTTTTGTTTTTAGCGGGGGCGTTATGATGGTGTTGAAGTTGGTCAACTTGTGTTTTGATTTATATAATTGAAATTAAATTCTTTCAGCTTACACATATTGCGCGACCTTGTCGGAATACGATGCTAAAATGATCCAAACGAAAAAAAATATTCTGTTTATGTATGCCTACAGAAAGACACTCACTGAAAAAATGGAGGATGTTTTGAGAGAAGTTAAAGAGAGCAAAACGAAAATTTTATAGCAAGGAAAACATATTAAGTCTGTTCACGTACTTCTCGGGTGTTTTCGTTCTTGGGCTTTTTTGTGTGAAAATGTGCAGGAGGGGAAGCTATGAAATTTGGAAAGTACATGAACAACTTTTGTGTGTTCTTGGGCAGAAAGCGAAAGTGACAACTACAAACTGTCAAGCTAACAACTTTAATTTGACAATAAAATGCCAAACATAACATGTCTATTCATTTACTTACTATTTTGTAGATTTTTATACGACCTGGGCAAACAGTGCACATCATTTGCAAATTCAGCCGCCTTGTCCATTTTTCCTTTGACAATTCAAATTTTAATGTGTTTGACAGTTTTTACACATTTACCCCGAGTTTTTTCTTGGGTAGATTTGGGCTAAAACTTTATTGAATGGGAAGTATGACGTCTACATATTGTCCCCAATTTTCTGAGTACGTGAACAGAGTTTGGGTGCTTTTGGGTGAAAATGTTATAATGCATTCACACAAATTCGAGTACGTGAACAGACCTATTAAATCAATTGTCAGTGGTCTAAAGGCTGTGAACGAGAATGAAAACAGGGTGTTTAAAAAACTAAAAAAGGGTAATGAAATGCAGTCAAGAACCTTTGCTCAAATAGTCGAATCTGATCCGCCGTTAATAAATAGTAAGCCTGACCCATCATTAAGAAAAGCAGAGGGCTCCTCCTACAACATAATTATTAAGTCAAAGACGCAACAAGCTCATGAAGTTACAAGAAGACAAGTAAAGAATCGACTGACATAATAAAAATAAAAGCACCAATCATGAACATAAAGACGACGAGCCCAGCGATACGGGAAAAAATCTAACGTGAGGCGGAAAAAAGGAGAAACAAGAGGCTCTATGAAATGAAAACGAAAAAAAAAAAAAAACAAAACGCACCCAATAATACGCTTATCAAATCTGGATAAGGATTATAAAGAAGATGAGTTGAAGTATAGCCTAATTAGATTAAACCACTTCATCAATCAGGAGGATGAATTTAAAATTGTTCACACAAGGGAATATCTGACAGAGGAAAAAAGGTGGACACTTATTGTTGACGTTCCAGGAAAAACTTTGAACAAACTTGTGAATCGTTACATCCACCTGGGGTATAGGGCACACTATATAAAGGAAGAAATAAAAGTTATAAGTTGCTTTAACAGCCAGATGTATGGCCATGTAGCAAATAACTGTACAAACAAGGCCTGTTGTCTGAAATACGCAGGCGAACACCATTCGCAGATATATTCCGCCAGCACACTCAGGTGTCTAAATTGCATTACATGGAAACAACACAAGGAAATAAATCACTGCGCGCTCAGCTATAACTGCGGTAAATACTTGAATTTGATTAGAAGACTGAGAGAATGAATTGACTACTACACAGAGACGCTAGAAACTACAGAAAAAACACCCTGAATATGGAAAGAAGATCAAGATATAGAAATTCAAGAAACATGGAAGTAAAGATAATATACGCCAACATAAGAAGCCTAACAAACAAGTTAGAGGAACTAATGATAACAGAGGTAAGACACGTTGATATTGTGATGCTAGTGGAAATCTGGGTTAGGCAAGATGAAATTCATTTCTTCAATCTGCAAGGATTTACCCCGATTTTCAGTTGTCGTAATGCTACTACGAGAGGACAGGGAACAGTGATATATGTAAGAGATTCTATAAAATTTGTAACGAAACACGCCATGGAAGTAAACAATGAACAGCTCAATGTGATATCCATTAAGCTAGAGGACTTAGTTCCGAAATTAATGATTGTCACATATTATAAGCCGCCTAATGCTAATGGTGAACTGTTTCTAGAAGCACTAGACTTGTAGGGTATTCAATCAAGTTATAATTCAATTCAGCAACATCGAATCTTAATCCGTTGACTTGGCTTGGCAATACCGTCAGTCTATGGAAATAAACACAGCACAAATACATGCACACGATGAGAAATGTTGTCGATGAACGCGAGCTTAGCTGAATGCTCAGTCGCAGTCTTTATCTAGGATTCGTTGCAATACAAAGCCGCTTGTCACTGTCGTTTCCGCCGAGTATAATAAAATATAGTATGTTGGGAGTTTTCAATTTATACAGAATATAGTCAAGTTTATTTAAAGTCTTAAAGTTTTTATAAATGCTAATTGAATAGCAATAGAAATAAAGAAGTTACTGGAGTGAACGTCGAGCCTTTTCATTTAATTGCATTATTGAGCCCCACAGACTCTATGTTATCTAAATATAGAAATTGTTTGACAATGTCGGATACTATCATAAACCTGCTTACTGATAACGAGGTTTCTAGAAAATACTTGAAGTTACTATCAACTAATAACGTAATAGTGTTGAACAAAATTGACACGAAATTCGCTACAAGAATTACGGAACACGGCTGCACTTTAATTGACATGTGGTAACTAATTTCAATTTTGAAAGATATCACTATACATTGGAACTCAAAGATTGGCCCCATCTGGACCATCGCATTATAATAACTACGCCTTGAAAGGCTTTAACGAGGAGAGCAAAAATGTCCAAAAGAAAAGTGCAGACAGTGAATGTTAAAATATTAAGAACTAAGGTCAGATCTGCGATTGATAAGATAATTTAAACTTTGACAAACTTATTGACATAATTCATAAAGCGAAACAGGAAGCAACTGAAACTAAAATGATCAGAAATCATGAAAATAACTGGATCACTTTAGAGATATTAAGCAAAACAAAACAACGTAATAAATTATATAAGAAAATAAAAGAGGAGTTAATTAATCCACAGTTAACACAAAACTACAAGAGGATTAAGAACTACATCACTTGGAATATAAGAAGAACACAATTGAGCTATGTACAACAAATAATGCAAAAAGCAGGAAGCGACTCAAAAAAGAAAACATTAAACGAACCTATAAGAAATGATAATTCGAAAGTTAGAACCGGCTGTATCGTTGAACTAAAAGTAGAGGATAATGACAATAGAGACAAACAGCAAATTACATAAACAAACACTTTGTAAATATAGAGCTCTCACTCGTGAAAAAATTGGAGCACAAATGCGGTTCTCGTAATCAACCAATCAAAAATGTGACAAGACCAAACTGTTTTTTTATTAGGCCGATGATTTGTACTGATGTGGAACAAGAGTAAAAGACGTGAAGAATATCAAAGATATAATCACTGAACCATTAACGAGAATAATAAATAATTGTATTGAGAATGTGCAATTTCCAGCTTGTCTGAAAACTACTTGCATATTAGCAATCTTCAAAGAAGGTGATAAAAGTGATGCTAATAATTATCGGCCCATATCGCTCCTTAATGTTCTCAGTAAAATATATGAAAGACTGATTCATAATCAACTAACAGCTTTTATACAATCCAATGGAGGTTTTGATAAAAAACAATATGGATTCCAAAAGTAATGGAGTACATTAACAAAGAACTATGTAGATGTCGGTAACTACATCATTGGAGTATTTGTAGACCTGAAAAAGGCGTATGATACTGTAAATCATAATATACTAATCGAAATATTAAACGAATTGGGAATTACAAGAAAGACTAACCAGTTGCTACCTGCATGATAGACAGTGCTGTGCTGTACGAAAGTGGAAAACTGTTATAGTGAGAATGAAGTGATGAATAGTGGAGTCCCTCAGGGATCAATTCTGGGATAATGACAATAGAGACAAACAGCAAATTGCAAATTACATAAACAAACACTTTGTAAATATAGAGCTCTCACTCGTGAAAAAATTGGAGCACAAGTGCGGTTCTCGTAATCAACCAATCAAAAATGTGACAAGACCAAACTATTTTTTTATTAGGCCGATGAATTGTACTGATGTGGATTATCTCTGATAAAAGAGGACATGGCACCTGGTCGTGATGGAACAAGAGTAAAAGACGTGAAGAATATAAAAGATATAATCACTGAACCATTAACGAGAATAATAAATAATTGTATTGAGAATGTGCAATTTCCAGCTTGTCTGAAAACTACTTGCATATTAGCAATCTTCAAAGAAGGTGATAAAAGTGATGCTAATAATTATCGGCCCATATCCCTCATTAATGTCCTCAGTAAAATATATGAAAGACTGATTCATAATCAACTAACAGCTTTTATACAATCCAATGGAGGTTTTAATAAAAAACAATATGGATTCCAAAAGTAATGGAGTACATTAACAAAGAACTATGTAGATGTCGGTAACTACATCATTGGAGTATTTGTAGACCTGAAGAAGGCGTATGATACTGTAAATCATAATATACTAATCGAAATATTAAACGAATTGGGAATTACAAGAAAGACTAACCAGTTGCGAGCCAATTACCTGCATGATAGACAGTGCTGTGCTGTACGAAAGTGGAAAACTGTTATAGTGAGAATGAAGTGATGAATAGTGGAGTCCCTCAGGGATCAATTCTGGGTCCGCTCCTCTAATCTCTGTACATCCAAAATTTAATGGAAGCTGGGATGACCGCAGAATATTATATATATGCGGATTACACACTACTCCTGTACAAGGGAAGGAATGGTGAAGCAATACAGAGGGAAATAAATGAGGACTTTACGCGGTACACAAGATGGCTATATGATAATAAGCTTACAGTAAATAGAAAACAAGTTTTATGGTGTTTCAAAAGAGAGGCAAGCAAAACCTGGACATTAGACTACAAGTGGAAGGTGAGCACATTAAAAGAGTTGAATCAATAAAATATCTGGGAATGATAATGGACGATAATTTGACCATTAACCATGTAATGCTTGAACTCTTCCGTGAACTTTCTCCGCTTTTTTTCATGAGCACTGTTAGTTTTGCGTTTGTTGTTATTCCCTTCTGTAACTACATATGTCAGGAAAAACGTGGCACCACTTATAGGAATCATGAGGAGAAGAGATTTTTTTTATTACTGGACGAGAAACCTGATCTACAATGCTTTTATACTACCAATAATTATCTACAATATAATCAATGCAGCAATAATCAAAGAAAATGCATGCATAAAGTATTAAATATAGCAATAAAGTCCATCTTCAATTTACATAGTCTTACATCAACGCTTGTGCTGTATGAAATGACAAAATTCCTGAGCTTAAAACAATTAATATACGTGGAAAAAGCTAAAATAATATATAAGATAAGAAATAAAATGATAAAGTCCAACATAAGCTTAATACGTCTGCCTTATGCTAGAACTGACAGAAAGCTAAAGAGTTTAAAGCGTACCTATGGACTACCAGAAGAAATTAGAATACAAAGCAAGTAAACAAGTTCAAGAAGTTACTAAACTAAGTTATTTGACGAAAAACAAGAAAATTAAAAAGGAGCAAAATTGGAAATAAGGAGAAGTGCGCTTCACGAATACCAGCCCTAGGCTGTCTGTGGAGATGCCCAAAGTTTAATATTGGAAATAAAAGAAAGAAAGAAATAAATATTACTATTATTATTATAAGTTAATAAAATAAATAAATAAATAAATTAAGAAAAAAGCTAGTTTTTTCACAAAACACCCTATATCTTAAAAAGTACGGTCACCGTTAAGAGCTCATTGTATGTAGAACTTCATAGCCTGTCCGACGATTGCTCAATCAGCCACTCCTAATTGTAAAAATTTCGGATTTTCTTACCTTTTTTTTACACAAATTTAGTTAACATAACTTTTTTTTATAAAAACTGTAGACTCTAAACTCTGATCTTTAATTTGACCTATTACACCAATGTGCTATCTGTAGCCGTAAGAGTTATTAACTTATAAAACCGTATAGCCGATAGGGGAAGAATATGTGGTGTATTGGTGAAGAGCTGTTATCTGTGCGCCGGATGCTTACTAATCTGTCTCTTTCAAGACCGTTTACTTTCAGTGAGAATAGAGATTTCTAATAATAATAAAGATTCTAGCCTTTTTATTTGTTTGAATAATAATTTTGGAAAATATTCTGGAATTTTCAGATAAATGTTATGCACGGCTTTTTATTCATCAAATCGACATCATATTTCGTTATTCAATTCCATGTATTGATCGTAAAAAACCCAACAGACTCCACTATAAAAAATTATTTTGTCTCTGTGCTTATCATTTATATTGCACGTTGTCACTTCTTGCAAATTGAATTAATTTTCGATTAACGGGTATATATTGCACGCTCCTAACAGCTTTTCTAATAAGTATTATATCTTTAATGACAGTTTTATACTCGTTTTGTAACCGCTATTATTTTAGATATTAATCCACGAAAATTTATAGAGCTAAAAGAAACACGTCCGAATTTTCTGAGTTATATGTTGCCACTTTCTTTCTTTTTTCTCTCCAATTAGTACGTGTACCAACACTGTAAGTACACTTTCATGGTACAACAAGTTACCAGAAGAAATAAAAAGAGAATTGTGTTAGAAAGAAATATGTAGAGTATATACGATTTTACTATTGTTGAAAGTATTCTAAATAATACCTTAGAATAATAAAATTACAAGGGACAAGAAGAACACAAAATGTGCAACCATTTCTGTTCGCACCCTGTGCCACATCACCTCTAGTTGAAAAATATTAAATCTGTAGATCATCAAAGTTGAAAAACCGATACGAACTTTTTTATTCTGTCGTGATGATGTGTGATAGCAACTTGGAGAGGAGTAGAGACGTAAGGGTGTTGTAATGTTCTGCATTCATTGCATGTAGCGACAGGCACTGTTTTCTGAGACTTTATTCTTGGAACTTGGATTGCTTGGTCTGCCTGTCTGATATAATGCGAGAATTTTTTCATCAGTATTTTTGTTTTTAATTTATTATGATTGCAGTTTTGCACAGTTGATATGGTTTTCATGGTTTTTAGTTTTTTTTTGGCTCGACCTGATGAGGGAAGTCCTGAATTTTTCTTAGAAATTTACTGAAAATTCAAATTTGTTTCCTTAGAATTTGTTTGCATTATTGGAGGCCGACAAAGGGTGCCTGGGCCGCCATAAATTCTAGCGTAGAATAGACTCATAGATGAGCAACACGCATTCACTTCTTAGAAATTTACAGAAAATGTGTGACCGGCTGGAGTTATTTTCAGATGCAATACTTTTATGTGTGCCGTTATCGACCTCCAATCCATAAAAACTCTAAATCGCTTGGAGGCATAGGTAGTCGTAAAATGCTGTTTCATAGCCTTCCCGTACATTACGTACATACTCGTGCCAACCAAAAATCCACCCTTAACTGTTCTCGCTTCCGTGCCGCGTCTATCCTATCACCTATCCTTCCTTTCCTCCATTCATTCCATTTAACCATCCAATTCATCTAGAAGTTACCCCCACTCGCGCCCCCATACTATTGATCCATCCATATTCGTCTAATCCATCCTATAATCGACAGTGGCGTAGCTAGGTGGACAAAGGCATCGGTGCATAAAGAAAACATCGGACCCGCCGGGGCCCCACCCCCGCTTTCCAGTGCACTTACCCCTAGTAGGGTAAATCCTTACACCGTCTTTATAATGTGTTTAATAAAAGAAAATGGTAAAAAATAAACAACGATGCAGATGACAATAAAAAATATTTATTATACAGATGAGATCAATAGACGGAAAAAGAAAGATTGTTACAAAATTCTTAGTGAAATTCATAATCTCTTGCGCGATAAGATTTTTGCAAATTCGTCTATAACTTCACTCAATTCCAAGTTTGATGCCGCCTTGATTGCTTATTACGTCGAGTACATTGCTGAAAATGGTAATTTTAAAGACCTCTTCCTGGCTTTGAAGCCGGTGATCGAAATGCTTTTTAGTTTTTCTTCGTCGCTTTTCTGGAAAGGTGGAATCGATATCGTATTTTTTCGCGGTTTCGGTGGCCTTGCATTTAAATTACTCGAAGTCATTTCTGTACTTTTTAATTTATCAGTTGCTTCGTCCAAAGCTTTACTCGCCTCGTCCAAAACGATATCACGTTTTTGCAAGATTTTGGAAACATAAGTGATCTTGTTTAATACACTGTGCATTAATTCACAAAGAAATACAAACTCAAAATTGAGAATTTTTAATTTTATAAATTATGCTTCACTACGTTCGTCTTTACTGGAATTCTTTAGCGTTAATTCAGACAATGCCTTGATAATATCGAAAAAACTAAGTTTGACTGCAATTATTGGATTAACCCTGCTGAACCATTTTGTCGGATTCAATATTTTCAGGGTAATTTCTGATTCGCCGGTGAATTCCGATAAGAGGTCCCAGCGCTTAATACTGTTTCCAAAGAAGTTAAATAAGTCTTTCATTATTGTAAAGAATTTCTGAATTTCGACAGAACCTCGAACGGCATCGTTTATTACCAATTTAAGTTATGACTGGAGCAATGTAAGTACTTGGCGTTTGGATGAATGTACTATACAGCACATGCCTCCGTATGTCCAAAAACGATAACGATCAACTGGTCCGTATTTTGACGTAGAAACATAATACGCTTCTGAAAAGCTCCTGTGGTCTTTGTGTGGGTCCTTCGGAAAAGGTCCTGTCAAGAATCAGCCGTTTTTCGTTGCCGTTCAAGTTCTTGTTTTTGAACTTTCCCAAGTCATTTGAAATTCCAAGAATTTCCGCGGAAGCGTCGACATAGTCATTTGCAGAAGTAGGATTGGTGAGAGTTATTGGATTCTGATCTTCTTGAGTCGCTTTATTAACTGATAGGGCGGTGACTACGCTATCACTGGATAAAGATTCCTCACACTTGTCACTTTTAACAGATATTTCTGGCCATGGAAGGAACTGTAGCTGAAAGAGGTTAGGTAAAAAACTGTCTAGCTTGAGCATTTTTTTTTCACTTTCTTCTCTTTCCTGCCGTTGTTTCCGCTTCGAAGCACCGCTACGCTCCGTTTTTCTATCCATAATTTTCAATTTTTAACTATCGAAATTTTAGAAACTCAGAATACATCCTACATTGCTTGTCAATGTTTAGTAAAAATTACAACAAGTCAAACAAAAATACATAGGACACAATTTTTTCTTAGAAATTATCCACACTTTTGGGGGCCGACAACGGCACACATTATATCTGAAATTAACTGTAGTCGGCCCCCAAAGTGAATAAATTCAGTCGAAATATTTTCTGTAAATTTCTAAGAAATGAATCCTCATCTATCCTCATAAAAATTTTTTAGTAGCCCAAACCAAGCACCCGTTGTCAGCCTCCAAAAATGCGTTTAAATTGTAAGAAAAAATTTCCAGTAAATTTGTAAGAAAAAATTGTGAGCTGGCTCGAGGTTTTCCAGCTTCGGGAGCTCGCTCTTTTCTGAGGTTAGGGGGCCCTCTGAGCATCGAGGCCCTGGTGCACTGCACCACCCGGCCCTACGATAGCTACGCCACTGATAATCGACCCTTCCATCCATTCAATGATTTTGTCAATAAAAATTATTCTAAAATACGTTACCCTTACTTTATACTAATGAAATATTACAGCATTTAATAAAAATAAGAGGTACGCAGAATCACAACTGTTTATTTTTTCCCACGCTTACGCAATCGCATTCACCTAAAAACCATGAAAACCACATCAAATGTGCAAAACTACAATCATAATAAACTAAAGCAAAAAATTCTGATGAAAAAATTATCGCATTATATCTCTTCTCCCTTTGCCAGGCAGTAGGCAGGCCACAGTGGGACGAAACCCCGAAAAAGCGGCCAAAAATCAAAAACGCTTGGAATTTGGGTGAAAGTCTGTACGCAGGGGTTTTTGGGGGTCGCTGATCACGAATCCGAAGCCAAAAATCTAAAAAACAAAATGGCATATATTGCATATGAAAACTTGAAATAATTAACGTAAGCTATAATGAATAAAGCACCATAAAACTCATTGAATAAACCAATTTTTTCCTAAAATACATTAAAATTTAAACAAATCATGAATAACATTTCTCATAAACAATGTGAATCTAAAATAACTGTACTACCTTGTTATGGACACCCTATATACTCTAAGACCGCCATCGGTATTAGTTCTACCCGGGTACCTGCTCAAGGTATGTTATAACAGCCAAAACTACACTTTTGCGCAGGATCCCGCAGGTACTCCTCGGCATTTTCAATTGTTAATAGACTCACCTAAAGCCTTTCACCTAGAAGTTTGGACAATAGTGAACAATTTCATACTTTTTGTCTATTTGAAAGTAGAAGTCTCTAAAATCATATCGTTTTCGCGATGGTACCGAACATGGCCGTATTTCAAGCAGATAAACATGACTTTTCAATTTAACTAATATAGAAATATTTTCTACATACCTCCAGGAATAGAATCCATTTTGAAGAATTGAAATCGGTCAATTCACTATCCAGATACGGAATTTCAAAGATTGCGTTTTTGCTTCGTATACTCGCTCGACGTGTGCACTCTGAACGAAGGCTGACTTTGAACTAACGTATTGAGCTAGGTATAGAAGGGACGGCTTTACCCTTCAAGGTTTGAATGCACCAATCATTTCTCTACCCAACCCACTGGTCAAAATACCCCGAATCGAATTTTCATGTTTTCGATTTTTGGCCACTTTTTCGGGGTTTCGTCCCACTGTGAGGCAGACCAAGCTATCCAGCTTCCAAGAATAATGTCTCAGAAAACAGTGCCTGTCACTACATGAAATGAATGCGAAACATTACCACACCCTTACGTTTCTACTCCTCTCTAAGTTCCTAAAGTCACAAAACACATCATCACGACAGAATAAAAAAGTTCGTTTTAAGCTTTCGGGTTTTCAACTTTGATGACCTACAGCTTTAATATTTTTCAACTGGAGGTGATGTGGCACAGGGTGCGAACAGAAATGATTGCACATTTTGTGTTCTTCTCGTCGCTTCTTGAAATTTTATTATTCTAAGATAATACTAATAAAGATTATTCTATTCAACTATCTAATGATCGAGTGATCGAGGCATCAGGTTTTGCTTTGACCAATGCTCTGGTTTCGAACACCATTAGATCGCATCTGGTCCATCGTTATTGCATGAAAGAATTGGGGCTAACAACAGTTATTACCTGGCCACAGTAATGTACGAGCTGATGGTCTGGCCAGGAAAGATGAAACTATGAATATACGCTTAGCGGAAGAATTCATAGATTTACCAGCTGACCATTCGCAGATGGGGAGAACCAACCACACGGGTGATTTGAAGACAGCTATGGCCCATGGTAAGTACTAGGTAAGACAGAAATTCTACTAAGGAGGAACCGTAATGATATGCGGAATCTTACCACAGTTATCACTGGACTGTGCTTCTTTAGCATAAATGCGGAACGTATGTAAGCTCCAGGTTGTGAGCATTGAACAAATAACTCATAGTTACTATAGTTATATATTACTATTTGCTCCTAATTTTAATTAACTTTATTACTCTTGAATGAATTTAGGACTACCATCCACAATTGCCTATATTTATCTATTTTATTTTGTTGAAATGTCATTTTATAATTTTGAATCTTCTGACACCTAAAATTGTACGTAGTCTTAAACTTAAAGTATACTATTTATTAATTTATAATTTGGAATCAATATTCTAAACTAATCGCTTAAAAACACTGACCTTGAATGTGTAAAAATGACTAAGTAAGAAAACGATATTATCGAGCTGCTTATCGTCAACCCGCAGTGTTTTCACTTCTTGAATTAATTCATGGAATCTTGAAATCAAAACTTGAAGAAATTGAGCCCCTGGAATAATAAAAGGTATTTAAAGAATAAAATAATACAAACCCAGAAATATACCTATTTCACTTCCTATTTTTCCATGTAAAACAGCCACTAGCATAGCATATTCAAGAACCATTCGTTCTTTGGATAGTATATTTGTAACCAGAGATTCCATAAAAAGCCTATTGATTGTGTTGTTTACATCAAACCTTGGATTGTTCCTGTAAACATTCTCAATTTCGGAGGCAATTTTATGCATATTAGCCTCGGACAATCTGTTGAGAAATCCTTTGCAATGCTTCATTAATCTTTCCAGTTTCTCTCTCTGCTTTTCGTCAAAGTTTTCTGTAGCTTGTAAACGCATACGAACATGAGGTGGAATATACCTTTGAGTAATTTCCTGCAATATAATGTTAGTAACTTTTGTATTAATAAATTTAATATGTACAATTTACATTGAGGACATTTCCTTCCTTGTCCCGCTTTCTGCCATATATGTCTTCCCAAGTCTGGTTAGTAGACGTATTTGGGTCATTATCGGATTGTGATAATCCGTCTTCATGGCGTTTTTTTCCTAATTCATCATTCTCATAGAACGAACCTTCGTTATCTGAATAAACCATCGATAGATCATCGTCGACTTCATTTTCATTATGTTTGATATCTTCCTCAATAATGCCCGCAGTATGCGTTGTTATCTTCCGCTTGCTTTTAGTGCATTCCTCATCAGACTCTTGAAACTCTGAATCACAACCACTGAAATCTGATTCCAAATCATTTTTGAAGTACTTCTGTTCAATTTTGCTCAATTTAGACATTCTCTCATTTTCTCGCAGATTATCATTTTTGGACTTAGTTTTCATAGTTTTGCCTTTATTTTTACCTAAAGCAATTATCATGTCCTCTTCAAAATCTTCCTCACTGTCAGCTTCATCTAATACAGCAGCCTCTTTTGCCGCTGCATACATTTTTTCAATATTTTCAGGTAAACAAAGCTCTAAAGCATAATCCAGTCCATCATTAAACATTTTATGAACAGAATTTTCATTTCGATGTTTATCAATTCTTAATCTTTTTTCTAGTTTTCGGATCATTTTTTCATCATCCTCATTGGCAACTTTCAGCTGTTCAATTCTTTGTTTTCGCATTTTTCTTCGCAATTCTTTTTCATTTTTCTTTTCGCGCTGTTGAATCTCATGAAAACGGTCCGGTTTTGCAGCACTTGATGATTTCTCAGAAACTTTCTTTAATTTAATTTTAACGTCTTCATCGCTCAAATCAAAGTCAGACTCAATTATTTCATCATGAACATTGTTATCAATTTCAAGCTCTGCTTTTCTTCCCTCTGCCCAATTTTTCACAAATTTTCCATGTTTTTGGTTATTTGAAAAGAATTTTCTCTTATTTATTTTCTTCTCTATACGTTTTTCTTTTCGTAGTTCCTTCCGCGTTTTTGGAACAGTTCTTTTCTTCTTTTTTCCTCGACTTTTTACCATTTTTTGCACTCTTAATTACGTATTTGTTAGAAAAATAACTTGCTGGTTAGTTCTATTTAATTGACACTTCTCTCTGCCACATTCTTATTAGATCCACCCCACTGACATATCGACCTCTTCTTCTTCTGAAATGACGAAAAAGTACAACTATTCGTCAACACATATAACATGAATAGACGCCACCTGGCCAGGCTTAAGCCAAATTCAGAAACGGCGCAGCATGCAGCAAGGTTTGATATCATTGGATCATATGGCGCAATTCGCAATCGGCGCAGCATGCATCATGATGCAAGAGTTTAGAAAATTTGATGCATGCTGCCACAGTTCTACCAACATGCTGAGGCCAAAAATAAATTTCAAATCTTATTTATCTCATATTTCCTCCGCATCTATTTTTTTTAAGAAAAACGACTAAATTAAAATTTAGCACAATATAAAAACTCGATATTAAGGTGTTATGTTTGTAAATAATTGTGAATTATAAAAAAGGTTAGCATTACAAAGTTTCCTACACTGCTTGCTGCGCCGATTGGGAATTGGCCGGCAAAATTTTTCCAGCATACATCATGATGCATGTTGCGTTGATGCATGCTGTGCCGATTCTGAATTGTATTGCCGGCCAATTATGTGATCTGTGGCGACATGCCGTGCGTTCAGGTGCACGCACATAATGTCATATTTTTCACAACATGTCGTTCAGGCGACCGAAGCGTTGTCATTTCCCCAGCACATTGGCACAGATTAGATATATATATATCTAATCTGTGACATTGGTGTGCACATTTTTACGCTACGGTCTGGTAGCGTAGTATCCCGGTGCGCTTTGTAGTTGTGACGTTTAGCGTAGTTTTATCCCTAAAGAACTTTCAAAATTGACATTTCGAATCGGAGTGCACACCAGCCGTTCAGGTGCTATCCCTACTTTTTCAATAATGGGATGTGCCAAAACCCTCGAGAATACTTCACAAGCCATGAAACAGACTCCCTCCCTACCACATGCGAGGCCCAGCGTAGTCCTTACATTCTAAAATATTTGCAGTGTTCTTATGTAAAATTGACAAAAGTTTGATTTGAATAGCTCCTCCGCCCTAAACTACTATTCATACAGAAAAATGGTGTTGTGATAATCTTAAGCTTGCTTTCTTATATTCCGAACCGTAATAAAATTTTCATACCTTTCCTAACAAAGTTATTTAAAAAAAATTATCTTAACCAAATGACTACGATTCCTCACACAAAAATTCTCAGCTGAGTAATCATTGTAATGTTGCTCTGCCGTCATGGGATGCCGTGGGCTGATGATAAGGAATGTAGCTGCCTACAGATTCGGACTACGGCTGCACATACACACATGCAATTATCACTCAGCTGAGATGTATTGAGCGTAAAATGGTAAGGTTACTTTGTAATCAAAACTATTTAATTATTTTGTTAAGTAAGGTATATAGTAAGTGTAGCCTTTGGTAAGGTAAGGAATCAAGCTTTAAATTACTAGATGACTATTTTCCTGTATGGATAGTAGTTTAGGCTCTATGGCATATATAAAGTCAATGTTTGGCACTTTTCCATAAGCATCAATATAGAGCATTTTAGAGTACGGACTCCGAACGCACACATATAGATTTCTGTTTCATGGCTTGGGAAGTATTCTCGAGGGTTTTGGATGTGCGCACCGATGTGCTGAAAAGCACATCGGTGTGTACACCAGGGTCAAGATGTTATAACTTCAAAAAATTCGACGTTCGACAATTTATCGATAGTCGGTATGTTGTAACACATTCGACAGGCGATAATTTCGATAGAATATCACTGAGTTGTGCTGAGAGTGATAGTACAAGCGAAGATTAAAAAATGTATGTAAATTTAAGAAATTAGATTTACCTATATGTAATATTGTTTTTTTTTTTTAATTTATTCAATATAAATGATTTTATTTATTAATTATATAGATTCTTCAAACTTGAAGTTATAAAACTTGTAAGAATATTTCTTGAATTTGAAAATTAATAAGGCAGTACATTTTGTTATGCATATATATGACATAATACCGCTGCCTTAAAAATTTTCTTTTGTCCCGGTAATTAATTGTTTCCGTTATCCTCCTCAAATAAATTCCAATTTTATTATTATTAAAATTTATTAAGAACTAGAAAAAGATTTTATAAATGTCATTTGTGCTAGGGGTAAAAATTTGGAAATAGTTTCGAAACAAGCAAAATCGCCTGTCGAACGAAAATCTTATAACATACCGCCAGATCGAAATCTTCGCTTCGATGATCGCTTTCGATGCGAAGTTATAAAATGTCGCCATTAAACGCACGGCATCCGTGTTATAACTTCGCATCGAAAACGATTATCGAAGCGAAGTTTCGCTTTGGCGGTATGTTACAAGACTTTCGTTCGACAGGCGTTTTGCTTGTTTCGAAACTATTTCCGAATTTTTTCCCCTAGCAACTGAACGCACGGATGCTATAACTTCGCATCGAAAGCGATTATCGAAGCGAAGATTTCGCTCTGGCGGTATGTTATAAGATTTCCGTTTGACAGGCGATTTTGCTTGTTTCGAAACTATTTCCGAATTTTTCCCCTAGCAACTGAACGCACGGATGCTATAACTTCGCATCGAAAGCGATTATCGAAGCGAAGATTTCGCTCTGGCGGTATGTTATAAGATTTCCGTTTGACAGGCGATTTTGCTTGTTTCGAAACTATTTCCGAATTTTTCCCCTAGCACAAATGATATTTATAGATTTTTTTCTAGTTGTTGATAAATTTTAATAATAATAAAATTGGAATTTATGAATTTTTCAAGCGTAGTGGCTTTATTTGTGGAGGATAACGAAAATGACGAAGAAATATATAATTACCGGGACAAAAGACAATTTTTAAGGCAGCGGTATTATGTTATGGATAGCTTTACAAAATGTACTGCCTTATTAATTTTTAAATTCAAGTAATATTCTTACAAGTTTTATAACTTCAAGTTTGAAGAATCTATATAATTAATATCTAAAATCACTCGAAAATTTACTAAATGGAAAAGTAATAGATTTAGCCAGCATTTAGCCCGTTTGGCAAACGTCCTTAATTACAAATTTCACCTCAGCGTCGACTTCGACTTAAAATCAAGTCGCAGTCGACAGATCAGTCGTAATTGTAATTCACGCTGTCAGTAGTCGGTTTTTGCTGAGAGTGATAGTACAAGCGAAGATTAAAAAATGTATGTAAAATTAAAGAAATCAGATTTAATTATTATGCCTCGTTTTCATCGTTAAGTTAATTTATTTTACTAATTGAAAAATATCTCCATCTTTTTCTAACTCTTGCAACAGTTCCTAAAATCTTTTCTCCCTTGCACATCTCCAATGTTGTTCACTTAAACCACAAGAATACCGCACTTACAAAGTAAAACATTTGACACAGCCAAACTTTTTCTTTAAAATTAACTCACTCACGTGTGGCGAAATTGGAGAACTTCATTTTCTAAATCAGTAAATCAAGCTAAATTAAACAAGTAAAAAAGCTAGAATTGGTCTAAGACCAATTCTTATGATACCCTAGATGAATGCCCTTATAAAATTTCGTATTGTAACCCTTTTGTGCAAGTTTGATTTTTGAAGTGGTTTTTCGCATATATTTCTAAATCGGTTTGCCGGACAGAAAAACTGATTATAACCAATTTTATATTCGTATTCTGAAGAAGTTTTTAGCACAATAAAAATGTCTAGGACTGATCGTTTTCAAAGTATATGTAAAAAACCAAAAATTTTATATGGCAACACCAAGAAAAGGTTACCCGATTTAGTCCATTTTTGAAATTTTATTTGCTATTAGTATGAAAACACAATGTACCAAATTTCAGCTCTCTATATCCATGCGTTCTCAGGCAGTGTCCAAATATATAGTGGAAAACGAAAGTTTTGTATGGTAACCCCACGAAGGAGCTGCCCGATTTGTCTCATTTTCGAACTTAATTTTACTTTTTTTTTTTTTAAGTTCAGCTTTCTAAGCATACGCGTTCTCGAGTTATCGTGCGCACGGACGGACGGACGGACATGCAAAAATCAAAATAACTTTTAATATTATGCGTGGGTGTCCAATCCATTTTGCTCTACCATCATTATTTCGAGGTGTTACAAACGGAATGACAAACTTAGTATACTGTTACATGCCTAAAAACATACCTGAATAAGGATATTTAAATAAAAAATTTTAATAAATATATTCCTATAAGCTAATCATGCTTAAAAACATGATTGGCTTATCACACAAATAGGTGAAGAAAATTGCATCAGCAATTTTCTTCACATTCCACACATTTCTTAAAAATATTCCCATAAAACGACTTGAGAAAAACAAAAGTTTCAGTTTTCAACCAAGTCGTTTTAATAAAAAGAATTATCACGACAAATTTTGCGTTCAGAGTAAAAGAAAAGACAAATCGTACTTTCAGTACGATTTGTCGTGAAAATTGCAATATGTATGTACGAACGTACATACATATCACAAAAAAGCTTTCGCGATAAGAAGAGCGCGCCGCGAAAATACATTGTATGTATACGCGTGCGGCAATTCTAATCATCCTGACGGTGGCTGAAGTTTATAAAAGCATCAAATTTCAAGCCTCCGTCCGACGAAAAATATTCTGGACTTGTTTAATCAAGTCCAGAATAAATGAAAATTTTCTCAGGGTGAAAATGCAACTATGCATTTTTTACCTTGAACGAAGGCTCTTGATCGCGACAAAAGTGATCAAGAGCCGAGTTGTGATTTAAATTTCCTGCGCGGCGGTTAAACGAAAAATATTTGGATTAAAAAACGAGTTGGATTTTGAACTAGAGTAACGGCGGTTGCAAAAAGTAGAGTTGATTTTTTGGATTTTCGGTTCTTGTCGGCTACCAACGCTCGGGGTCGGACAGCTTTAACTGCCTCTGTTTGAAAAACACGCAGCCACCCCCTCATTAAAGCACAAAGTGCCAACGTGGGACAATAGCGGGCTTCATCCCAGCCCAGGAACATAAGACGTCCATAGCCGAAAATTCCAACGCGAAACTTGAAGGAAGAATCCTCAACCGACAATCTGCGATCCGGAGCCGAAAGGGACTTCGAAGTAGGCAACGCGCCCCCCTTTCAGCTTTTATCCAGGGGAATTTAAGAAGCCCCCCCCCCCGGCAGCAAAAGAACTTCAATCACAAAATCCAGCGAACCTGAATTGAGAGGGACCTCGAAGAAGGCAATAAGCCCCCCTCTCAATTTGAACCAAGGGAACTAAGATGGCAGAAGCCCCCCTAGCTGCAAATTCTACATACAGTGGTCCATGAACGAGGGAAGCTCCCACCAGGAGACGCCGCCGGAAATCTCACCAATTCCACCAACTCCACAATAATCTTCCTCACCGGGCGACGCACAGGAAGATCCGTCCCGGTACGAAGGAGGCAACGAGGGAGCAACATCTGCAACTGAGGGTGCTAATCAAACACCCCCAACAAATTCAACAGCACCGGGAGTCACACTCAGGAGTGGGACAATCCTGACAGGTCCCCAGCAAGTAAGGTCTAATAATTTAAATTTAGAAAATTATTTAAAATATCTAGAGGGGAAAGTGCGAGACTCCTCCGAACTTTCTGTTCTACAGTGCGATTCTATCGATAAACAGCTCAAAAAGTCCCGTGAACGGCGGCTTGAGCAAATCGCGCAATTCAAAGAAAGTACGGAAAAATTTAAAGAAACCTTAAAGCAGTTTGGGGAACTCTCGCACTCTCTCGAAACAGAAATTACAAATAATAGTGTAGAATTAAGAGAAGGTGCCATTGAAGACAGTGTCAGTGATTTCACCGTGAGTGAAATCCAATTGAATTGGCTGGGCGACTCCCTTTTGGAAACCAGCATAGAAGAAACTAGCTCCCCAAAAGTATCAAACTTTAGCTTCAGAATCCCCAATATAAACATGGCAGATTACGCGAAAATCGCCAAGTTAACTGCCCAGCTCGTTCTCCTATTCTCGGGAGAGCAGCACCCAAAATTGAGCCTGGAGCTCCAAACTTTCCTAGGATGCTGCAGGCACGTAATCCAGTGCATTTCGGTGGAGGAACTATCAGCATTTTTGCAAATCTTCCCCACCAGACTTCGAGGCGAAGCTTACCAGCTTTTTGCCTCAAACATGCCTACTACTTTCAAAGAGGTAGAAGAACGGCTAAATCGTACCTATCTGCCTAGGGAAACTTACCAGGAACTGGTAAATAAATTAATCACTACAAGGCAGTATCCTTTGGAAAATCTCACAGCCTTCACGGCACGAGTAAAACAAATGCTGGCACTCTGTAATGAAGCAGCAGAGTCCAAATATGGCGCTACAGCAGCCCCCGCTGTGAAAACACAGCTAGAAGACTTCGCGAAAAACGCACTAAAAACAGCAGTCAATAACCCGTATATGTGCCAATACCTTCTGACCATGACAGACGGCACGGTGGATGACCTCGTACAAAGAGCACTTGACATGGAGCGTCTCCAGCAAAGTGCTCTATTCCTGCAACCTCCAGGACAATTTCAAACAAATATGATGCAGAACACATTGCCAAATTCTGCCAGTACCAGTGAACCAAATAACGCACCATTAACTCAAAGTAGTACCCTAGTAAATCAAAGCGTATATAATCCTGGCATCATATCCTACTCACAGGATCCCCGGCAAAACAATATGCCCATTAACCCAAGCAGTCACATACCAACGTCACAGTTCACACAGGCCGGCACAGCATACATCAAACCGGAGCCAAGATCTCCTAATAAAAATTTTAATGTACAAAATAAAAATAATTATTTAAATAAAATTACTTGTAGTTTTTGTAATTTAAGAGGCCATACATACGCAGATTGCTTCAAACGTAAAAATACTCCGTACTGTGTGAACTGCAAAATATACAACCACGATATACATGACTGCAGGAGGAACAACAACAATATTCAAAGACCACACAACAATAGTGGACCACCAAACCAACGTCCTAGAGAGCCGCAAAACCCCAATAACAACTCAAAAGTCTATAACGTGCGTAAAAAGTGCGAATTTTGTGGTCGTTCTGGACATGCAGTAAATAACTGTCAACAAAAACGTAAATGGGAAGCCCGGAGTCAGGGAAACGACGTACAGTCGACCCAAAACTCCCCGGCTCGACTATAAATCTCCCATCTAATAAAATAGGGTCCCCTCAGCAGCCCGATTCCAGTGTCGCTACAGTAAAACTTCCCTTAGACATAGGCCTGAACGGGCAAACTAAACTAGTAGTAGACACAGGCGCTGAGGTTAGTATAATAAAGAAAAGGTCATTAAAAGATCTCAAAGAAATTAACCACAATGAGGTATGTACACTTCAGACCCCATTTTGTACCGGAAAGACGCTGGGAAATTGCCAGGGAAACTTCGTTTTCAAAAACAAAATTCCCTGCAAGTTTCAAGTCGTAAAGAACTTGCCTGGCCTTTCCGATGATGGACTTCTAGGAAATGATTTCCTAGCAAAAAACTGTAACGTTGAGGGCCCTAATAAGGCACTAAGGTTTCCTCGCACGGAAGCTAATCCAGACGAATTTGCTTTGTCATTAGAGTTTGAAACGGACAAGCTACATTCTGAAAAAGCAGTCGAAGTAAGAATACTTGCAGAAGAGGTAGAGTCTAAGCAGGCTGAACTAACCACCTGTAGGGTCTTCAAGGCTTCTCAAACGAGAAACGCTGGCTGCCAAGCTCCAAAAGGGCCCAAGGAATGTGAAAGAGGCTGTCTGGGCGAACAAGAGACCGATGAAATCAGGCAACAATTGGTTACCATTAAGGAACCAATCTGCATACCTGCGCGCTCTCAAATTGTGGCCCCAGTCCCGTTACAAACTCAAGAAGAAATGCTCTGTTTATCACAAGGGATAAGCGATGGAGTCTTCTTGGCAAACAGTTTACTGTCATCTGGAGAAGAATTAGTGCTGGTTAGTATTCTCAACGCTAACAGTCATCAAGTAGTCATACATAGCTTAAAGTTACAGCTATTTCCAATAAACGACTACATCATAGTCCCATTAACACACACAAAAGACCACAAAAGAACACACATTCCACTACCAAATTTAGAGGCAATATCAAACACTACAAGAGACGGAACTGAGTGTCTAAAGCCTGCCAAAAAGGTGCATATAACTCTTCCGTCCAAAATCCCGGGGCATAAATCACTCTTAAACAAACAACGGCCATATAAGAACGGTAGCGAGTCGCTAAAGCCTATATTAAAGGTGCATATTACTCCACCGTCACACAACATAAAAAATTGTACATGGTCAAAAAGTAGTAGCATTGACGCGCATGAGTATATCACACAACCTAAGGCAAAGACCACACAGGTGTACCAAACTCAGCCGTCAACAAAGCAGGAAGCCATTACCTTGCAACATCCTAAGAACAACGAAATACAGCCTCAAAAGGAATCCCAAAAGCCTCATCTATTTACAGGTCAAAGACTTCAAAGGAAAAGTAAGTCAAACCAAGGTTCAGCTGAAAAATCAGCAATTTTACAACATGTACGATATCTATATCCGGATAATGAGACTCCGGACGACCCAAAACAATACCCGCGTATTTCTAGGCTAGAGCAAGAACTCAGCCTAGACCCTAATTTAACCGCGGAAGAAAAAATTTCGATATCAGAACTCTGCGAAGAGTATAACGATTGTACTGTCCGTTAATAGAACGTACACGCAAATTTGATTAAGTGACTGAAATGAATACACTGGTAAATTTGGATCAAGATCAGTGGTCTATTTCCTAACAACAAATCAACACTGTTCACTTTCTTTGACTTTCAAGAAACTACTGCACTTAATTTTTAGAATCTCCCAATATTAAGATCAGATTATGTATAAAAGGGTTTCAGGTCAACGATTCAAAAGTTTGGGAAAACACACTTACAGGATTGTTAATAATAGATATATAAATAGATAGTCAATATACATACAATATATATAATTAATATAGAGCAAAAGTTAGAATAATTTAACTTCAAAACACTGGCACACTTGCTTAACTTAAATATCTCGAGTAATTGTATTAAGACAGAATTATATAAATTGTTGGGTCAGAGATCAACACACACTAGAAAACACACTATTTGACACCGATTTATAATGTACAATTTTCAGAAATAGATATGTTGAGACAAAACTCTGTACATAAGTTTGGGTCTGAGATTTTTGTATTACACTAAAAACACTTATTAGCACCAAGTTATAATATAAGATCGTCAAAAAATGTAATAAAAATATATGTATAAAATAGATATGCACATGAAATGTATAATAGATATATGTGTATATAAGTCAAATTATAGTCAAATAGATATATGAATAAGAATTAAAATGTTACAAGTGACTGGTACTCACCGATCTCCACCTTGGCACTTGAGGAATTGGCTTTAAGCTAATGTTAAGACCCTTTGTTCTAATATTTAGAACAATTCTTTATTCCCGTCGAGACCAGAAATGAAGTGTTAATGTTAGTAAGATTATCTTGACTTCAGTCGAGACCAGAAATAAAGTGTTTTGTTAGTAAAAGATTATCTCAGTCGAGACCCGAGATAATATTCTTTAAGTCAGTCGAGACCCGACTTAAAGTGAGTGTTAGTAAATATCTTAACTTCAGTCGAGACCCGAAGCAAGATTCTTTATTTCCGCGAGACCAGAAATAAAGTGTTTGGTTAGTAAAAGATTATCTCAGTCGAGACCCGAGATAATATTCCTTAAGTCAGTCGAGACCCGACTTAAAGTGAATGTTAGTAAATATCTTAACTTC
The DNA here is from genome assembly GCA_963930735.1 of Dioctria linearis. Taxonomy (NCBI): domain Eukaryota; kingdom Metazoa; phylum Arthropoda; class Insecta; order Diptera; family Asilidae; genus Dioctria; species Dioctria linearis. The sequence goes on from OZ005740.1 coordinate 98,367,167, forward strand.
AGTCGAGACCCGAAGCAAGATTCTTTATTTCCGTCGAGACGAGAAATAAAGTGTTTGGTTAGTAAAAGATTATCTCAGTCGAGACCCGAGATAATATTCCTTAGTCAGTCGAGACCCGACTTAAAGTGAGTGTTATCTTATCTTCATTTGAGACCCGAAATAAGATGCGTTTATTTCCGTCGAGACCAGAAATGATTGTTAGTAAAAGATTATCTCAGTCGAGACCCGAGATAATATTCTTTAAGTCAGTCGAGACCCGGCTTAAAGTGTTATCTTATCTTCAGTCGAGACCCGAAATAAGATGCGTTTATTTCCGTCGAGACCAGAAATGATTGTTAATTGTTAGAAGTGAAATATCAGTCGATACCCGATATGAATGTTAGTCCCTAAGCCAACTTACCCCAAGCGATGCCAAGCACAAAAAGAGATCGAGATCAGTCAGCTTGTCGTTTATATAGCCCTTGCTTGCACACGACACCACTGATAGAGTAGCAGCGGCGCATGATTACAAGAATTGGCAATGCAGCTGTGATCTTACGGTATCAGCGATAAAATTTGCCTAGCAATGAACAAAAATGCATAGCAACAAGAAATTTAGAGCTTCACATGCTGCTGTGTTAAATTAAATTATATTTGCAAAATATTCTCTTTATCACGTAGCGAAGAAATTCCCGTTGGATATTACTTGTAATGATGATAATGATAGAGGTGCAAATTGATCGGCTTGATCTGATTATATTTGCGCCATACATTGTATGCTACATGACAACACATGCTTTTGTTAGATGTTTTACCCATTTTTTGGAAAATTATAATTAGATTGAATTTATTGTCTTTTTAGAACTCAATTTTAGCATGGTATTTTTAATGTTCCCTTTCCAGGAATTGGTCTTGGCATGAATCTAACGGTTAAAACCTATGATAATGATTTGCTCGATGAGGCTATATTGTTGTAATGTATTTGTGCAATGTGTTATGTAGATGACAAATACATGGCTTTGTTGGCTTATGTACATGTTTTATGATTGATGATTAAATTTTTCTAAAAGTTTTTGATGTTTTGTTTTTAGGATTTTCTTTTCAGAAGTTGTGTGTTTATGAAAATATATTCGAATAAATTTGGTTCGAACAACGATATCTCCTTCCTCAAAGGTGACAAACTCACCTACACAAATGCGATAACGCATAATATTCCATTGGTGCAAGATCAAGCACCAATCAATCAAAAAATGTACCGCTTACCTGAAACACAGCGGAAAGTCATTAACGAGCAGCTAAAAGAAATGCTAGACAGCGGGATAGTCCAGTCTAGTAAAAGCCCTTGGAATTCACCTCTACTAGTTGTCCCCAAGAAAGCGGGACCTGACGGTGAAAAAAGGTGGCGCGTCGTTGTCGATTTTCGTAAATTAAACGAAAAGACAATTGGAGATGCATTCCCGCTACCCCGAATCGAGGATATTCTCGACCAACTAGGTCACGCAAGGTATTTCACCACACTCGATTTGGCCAACGGCTATCACCAAGTTCTTGTCGACAAAAAAGATCGACACAAAACTGCTTTCAGCACAAGTTATGGGCACTACGAGTTCAAGCGTATGCCGTTCGGGCTCAAAGGAGCCCCCGCCACATTTCAACGCCTAATGAATTTCGTCCTAACAGGTCTACAAGGCCTCGAATGTTTTGTCTACCTAGACGACATTGTCATCTATGGTAAAAATTTAAATGACCACAACGAAAAGTTGAGGAAAGTCTTCAATAAGTTGAGAGAAAACAACTTAAAACTGCAGCCAGAAAAGTGCCAGTTTCTACGAAGAGAAGTTGTTTACCTAGGACATAAATGTTCTAGTGAAGGAGCCCTACCAGACCAAAGTAAGACGGCCTGCGTCCAAACATTTCCTGTTCCAATAACAGTAAGGCAAGTTCAGTCATTTTTAGGACTTGCCAATTACTACAGGAAATTCATTCCAGACTTCTCCAAAATTGTACGTCCAATCACAAATTTACCCCGAAAGGATGTAAAATTCACTTGGACAGAGAAATGCCAAGAAGCATTTCAAAGCATAAAAAACGCTTTAATTTCTCCACCACTTTTAATTTACCCCGATTTTTCGAAATCTTTTAATCTCACTACAGACGCAAGTAACGAGGCTCTAGGAGCAGTTCTTTCTCAAGGAGAAGTCGGAAAGGACCAGCCCATTGCCTATGCAAGCCGCACATTAAACAAAGCCGAAAGAAATTACTCTACTATAGAGAAAGAGTTATTGGCTATTGTCTGGGCTACCAAGAATTTCAGGTGCTATCTTCAAGGCCGGAAATTCACGGTCTATACTGACCATAAACCTCTCAAAGGTGTCTTCAATGTGAAAGATCCTACTTCCCGTTTGGTGAGATTTCACCACAAATTATCTGAATTCGATTACAACATCGAATATAAACCAGGGAAGTACAACACTAATGCCGATGCACTAAGTCGCATCCCTCAAGCATTAAAAGAAGACCTAGTCCACCACACGATGGACTCAGATGTGGAGGAAAACAATTCCACAAATAATAAGAGAAAGAAGAAATCCGCTCATTGTTTCGTCGTGACTCGAGCTCAGAAGCAAAAGGCTCAAGAGACATTAAATGGCTCCAGTGTGGAGACAGAAGAGCACACGAAAGCGGATCAAAACGAAATGCAACACACGGAGGCGGAAAAACTAAACCCAGCATCGCTTGAGCAAAAAGTAAGTACTGGCAAGACACCCGAAGTTATCACGAGCGCTACGGAAATCCGAACAATCTTAAAAGATTATCACGATTCTCCATTTGGTGGCCATCAAGGTGGCATAAAAACTTACAAACGCATAAGATGCAAGTATTGGTGGAGACACATGCTTAGCGATATTAAAAAATACATTAAAAAATGCCCAAAGTGCCAGACGATGAAAGCATCTCCACAATATAAAATGCCAATGGTTATCACGGACATCGCAGAGCAACCGTTCGACAAAGTTTACCTCGATATTGTAGGTCCATTAGAAGAGACCACATCAGGTAACAAATATATCTTGACCTTCCAAGATAATTTAACAAAATTTGTCGACTGGTATGCAATACCTAATGCAGAAGCAGTCACAGTAGCGCAAGTTTTCTTTGATGAAATCGTTACGCGCTATCGCATACCCAAAAGAATACTCACCGATCAGGGAACAAATTTCCTGAGTGAATTATTCAAAAGAGTATGTAAGCTTCTAAAGGTAAAGAAGTTACAGACTTCGGCATACCACCCACAGTCTAACGGAGCACTAGAGCGTGCCCACAGACCGCTAGATGAGACCGTAGATGAAAATCCCAAAACATGGGACCAATACCTACGAACCGCTGCATTCGTGTATAACAATAGTGTACACGAGGGTACTAAACTTACCCCAATGGACTGCCTATACGGCTTCACAGCGGATGTCCCATCAAATTTAAAACGGGATCCCGAACCCGTTTACAATCATGAGAGCTATTATCATATACTGAAGTATAAGCTCCAAAAATCATATGCCATGGCAAGAAAGAACTTATTGGCAAGTAAACAGCGCTCAAAGGGGTACTACGATAAGACAGTACGGCCCCTAACTTTCCATGTAGGAGATAAGGTCCTCATCAAGAATGAAAGCAGAAAACATAAGCTTTCCCAAATCTGGGTAGGACCTTATCAGGTAATCGCAATACCAAGTGATGTGAATACGACAATCAAAATTGGTAAGCGAACGGTAACGGTACATAATAACCGTTTGAAACCATATTTCGAATAAAAATATATCAAACAAAAATGAACCAGGTTGACTTGAAATTCCTACTATAGTGTCCATTAAACCTCATTTCAATACCTTCCCAGAAACATTTGCGGTGGAGTCACTCCACTGCCCAGTTTAAATCGGCACAATGCAGGTACAAATAAACTTAAAGGATTGTTTTCTTCTTCCGAATTGTCCACAGAAATGGCGCTAAGATTCATCATAGTTGCCCTCTTCCTCCAGTACACAACTGGAGCAATCGCTGACAAACCTTATGTAATAACCCAGATAAATGGCTCGGGTATATTTTTCGAGGACCTAGGAAATCTGATGGTATATCATGACACTTGGAATGTCCTCACCGAGATAGACTTGGATGAACTAGATGCCCAGATAAAGCTAGCAGAATATGCAGAGCACTTAGTGCATAAACTCTGCATAAATATAACAAACCCAGAAAACCTCTGTAACGTGCAGCAACTACACATACACGCTAATATAGACAGCGTACGAAAACGCACGGAAACTATTAGGGAACTAGTACCAGGAAAACGCAAGGCCAGATCGCTATTTGATGGAATAGGCAATGCCATGCACTATTTGTTTGGAACTATGGACAGCAACAACGAAAAAGAAATTTACAGCAGGTTAGAAGAACTTGAATCGAATACACAAGCCCTAGCCGAGCTAGAGAAACAACAAATCAGTGTTGTAAAAACTACCTTGGAAAAGATTCAAAAACCGCTGGCAATGTTAATAGACAGACAACAAAAAATAGCCCACCAGGTAAACGATCTCCACCATGTGGCCGATGATTTAACTAGGAGGCAACTGAGACAAGAGATTATATCAAGCTTATTGCTCCAAATCATCGAAGTTGAATATCGACAACAAGCCCTCCTGGATATAATAATGGCTAATAAAACCAATCATATTCATCCACTCCTAATGTCTCCCAAAAATCTGTTGGAGATATACCGCAAGACGGCCTCGAATTGCCCAAATGCCCAAAATTGTCTATCTGTCCTATATCAGACAGCAGGAGCTCAGTCGCTCCTTATGCAGAATAAATTGGTGGTGAGGATTACTCTCCCAATTTTCAATCTGCCAAAAATGAGGCTACAACAGATTCAATGCTATCCTGTATCCAAGTCAGCAAATTACTCATTAATTCCAGACCCTGGTTATTCATACATAGCCAATAGCGAAAAAACTCAGGAATTTCTCTTATTAAGAGGCGATGACATGAAAAGTTTCCAAAAAATAACAAGTAATTTGGAAGAAAACACGTATGTAGGCCGACTGAACACGCCTATAATCAAAGCGGCAACGTCCAACGAATATGCCATTAAATTGCTATACAACCCTTTAAATGAAGGGCCCAAATGCAAGACCAGAGTACAAATCCCACAAAAAGACATGCTGATCAAATTAAGTAAGCCCAATACGTGGCTATTTTCTTTTATCACCTCCACGGTGCTACACATCACATGTCCAGATCATTTTGTAATCTCGAAACTGGAAGGACAAGGGATATTAGAGATAACGCAACCATGTCAAGTTCAAATAGGTGACAAAGTGCTTAAATATGAAAGTCAGAGTAAATTTCCACTAACAATTATCCAGCCGAATCAGTTTCCTGAGCTCAACCACTCTCTACTCAAAGTAAACCTGACTGAAATTTTACAAGGAACTCAAAACCACAGTCTGGGGAAAATCGAAATCTTAACGGGAGACGATATCCAAATCAATTTATACCGACACCCATTCGCTGGAAGAAATCCAAAACAAAATTATTAAATACCAAGAAAAGATATCAAGTAAAAACTCCCATATCCTGTCCACAACTTCTCTATCATTTACGAGCCTACTAGTTCTGGCCATAATGATCGCTGTGGCAGTAAAATATCTTAACCCTGTTGTCATCAAGATGAGACAACAGAGAAATCAACCACAAGGTAACCCCGAAATTTCATCAGAGGGAATTCCTTTAGAAGAGCGAACTCCTGCTGCCAAACCCAGCTTAAGGCGAGCCAGAAGCCCCTCCAAAACAAAATCAGTCCAAATCGTTTAGAAATGCGAAACTGACACTGTCAACATTGGTCACTCGATTAAAGTAAATTTATAGACCAAAGAAAACCTGGTCACATGTACAAAACATATGAATAACTAACAACAACGTTTTGCAGTAAAAAAAAAAAAGGTATTATAATTACATAACAAAATAAGTTAAAATAAATAACTGAATGTAAAGAAAAATAGAATAGAAGTAATTTTAAATAAAATAAAAGTAAACAAATCATTAAGGATAAAGTACCCAAAAATGCATGGAGTAAAAATAAAATGAAAGGTATGAAATTCACAAATAGATAAAAAGAAAAAATTAGAGAAAACATGCCTTTGCAAAAGGAAAGAACTAAATAACAAATTAATAAGTAAAAATAAGAAGTTTACTGGGTTACTTATAGTAACAAAATATAAGATAAACAAGAATAATAATAACTAGTATTAGAGTAACAATACAAAAAAAAAATAAGTGCATATCTACATAACTACATAAGATAATCAGTTCTTAGGCTAAAAAAAAAATTATTTTTTTTGAAAAACAACCACAAAATCATCGACTATTATACACAAACCGATTTAAATCATTCAAAACAACAATAATGCAAAGACTATATTTGATTTCTGTGTATTTATGCTCATCAAAAAAAATTATTTCGATATACAGGGTTCAATAGTTTGACAGTCTGGTAAACAAGAAATGATTGAAAATATTTAACAAGATTCGATTCCTCGATTTAATTCGACTGTGTATTCTCGATAATTTGGATGAAAAAAAAAAATGAGAACAAAATTAACAACAACGACTACAACAACAGCAATAAATAAGATGAGAAAACTTAAGGAATTATTTCTGTTAAGCCTAAAACAAAACAAACAAATAAAATGCCAAAAAACAAGTTAGAAATAATTTCAAGTATAATTTTATAATAATTTAACGAATATCTAGTTAATTAAGCAGAAAAAAGGCGCAAAATATAAAAGAGACAAATACACACACACACACACAAACAAACACATCTACACTTACACACAGTAACAGACATAAATTACACTAAAATTAATTACATACATATATAAAAAAAAAATAAAAAAAAATAAAAATAATTATATAATTATAATAATATTGAAAAAGCGTTGTAGTATAATAATATCGAAGCATTTTTTATTGAAGAATCTAACTTAATCGATATACTTACGATAAATGAAAGAATTACCTAGTTACTAGATATATTTTTATTATATGTAAAATTAATCGTTTAATCTTTATTTTTTTTATTACACTCTGACCCCATAAAACATAAAAAAAAATTTTTTTTTTTTGGAAACAACCAAAATTTTATAAAAATAAAAAATGTTGTAAACCTCGACCGAGATCCGATCCGCCAAATTATTACCAGACCCAATAGACCTAAAAACAAAACAAAAAGAGAAAGAAGCCGAAGCGATGCGCCCTTGTCTTCCCTTTAATTACGCCAGTATCAAAAAAAAAAGGGGGAGAAAAACCCTGAAAAATAACAAAGAGAAGGGGATGAAAATCAGAACAGGTTAATGGTTTTCTTTTCTTTTATTTTTTTTTATTATCTTATCATTTTTTATTATAAAAGCAAAAAGGAAACAGAAGAAAGACAGGAAAGGTAAAAGCGAAACAAACATTAGAATATAAAAAAAAAACACATAAAATAGCCGCGAGAGACATCCTTCTCACTCCCAATCCTCGTCGGACTCTTCCTCAACTCCGAGGAGGGGAGGGGTTGCCATCAAGGGCCGGATGATGGCGGTGATGGCCGGATCGAACACCGGGTGGCAACACGCACATAACCCATATCGCCCGGTAATATTAAGGGTACCACCTGAAACAAAAAATTATGGGTAAGCGGGTGTCATGTGAAAATCATAAATATCAAACTCACCTTTGACAACCCAGGACTGCCCCTGGTGTGGGTGGATGGGTAAGTCCACCGTGTAGGTGCGGCCGGCCACGGCCTCCTCGCCCCACATGGTAAAGGAACGCTCACCTCTGCGTAACAATACGAGCCGGATAGGACCATGCCACCCGCGAATCACGTGCAGCACAAAGATCGAGCAGGCCACGAAGGTAAGGTCAGGCGGGCTGTGCATAGGCACGTTACACAATTTCTTGGTAAATAACATTGATTAGTTAGTAGTGTAATCAAGTTAGCCAAGAAAGAAAAAATGCACGACGTGAACTTGATGAAGACACATTCACAAATAATCAATAGCCCAGCATTTAATAAGCAGTCGCCCATAACACTTTCCTGCAACAAAGTATTCGATGCACGGTAAGCAGAATGGAAATCGGACCCCAGCAGATAAGAATTCCTATATGGTACACAACAATAATAAAATCTGATTCTGGGCAAGACCATCCTCCCTTCCCCGAGAGTTATTCCTCTCAAAAGAATAACTCTCTTATTTGCGGGGGGAAGGAATGTTACATGCCTAAAAACATACCTGAAAAAGGGTATTTAAATAAAAAATTTGAATAAATATATTCCTATAAGCTAATCATGCTTAAAAACATGATTAGCTTATCACACAAATAGGTGAAGAAAATTGCATCAGCAATTTTCTTCACATTCCACACATTTCTTAAAAATATTCCCATAAAACGACTTGGGAAAAACAAAAGTTTCAGTTTTCAACCAAGTCGTTTTAATAAAAAGAATTATCACGACAAATTTTGCGTTCAGAGTAAAAAAAAAACAAATCGTACTTTCAGTACGATTTGTCGTGAAAATTGCAATATGTATGTACGAACGTACATACATATCACAAAAAAGCTTTCGCGTTAAGAAGAGCGCGCCGCGAAAATACATTGTATGTATACACGTGCGGCAATTCTAATCATCGTGACGGTGGCTGATGTTTATAAAAGCATCAAATTTCAAGCCTCCGTCCAACGAAAAATATTCTGGACTTGTTTAATCAAGTCCAGAATAAATGAAAATTTTCTCAGGGTGAAAATGCAACTATGCACTTTTTACCTTGAACGAAGGCTCTTGATCGCGACAAAAGTGATCAAGAGCCGAGTTGTGATTTAAATTTCCTGCGCGGCGGTTAAACGAAATATATTTGGATTAAAAAACGAGTTGGATTTTTAACTAGAGTAACGGCGGTTGCAAAAAGTAGAGTTGATTTTTTGGATTTTCGGTTCGGCACGGTCTCGGTAAAGTGTAATAGGAAAAGCACATAGAATTAGTTTTACCGAATGAAAATAGTGAACTTGAAAAAAGAAATCAATATTGTTAGATAAAAGAAAAATTGTGAATAAAAAAAAAGGAAATCAATATTGTTAAATAAAAGAAAAATAGTGAATAAAAAAAAGAAATCAAGATTGTTAGATAAAAGAAGAATTGTGAATGTGAAAAAAGAAGACGAAATTTTCAGATAAAATAAAAGAATGAGATTTGAGAAAAGGGTGTTTTGTGTCTAAAGGAAAAGCCAAAGTGCTTTTAGTTTCGCAGCACTAAGGTGTGAGAGAGAACTGGATACGGCTCCTGCTTGCCCCACAAAACGGTATTTAACAATACCCTATAGATTTCATCTAGGGTATAAAAAGTTTTTTTCAACAAGATATCTGACAAGGTATTATTAAGAAGTCCGCAAAATCTATAGAATTAGATAATGCAACATATGAGCCTATTTGTTTAGAAACTTAAAATCCCTCTGTGAACATTTTGAAGAATGGAACATTTTAATTACGGCATATTAATTACTGCTGTACAGCAAAAAAGTATATTATGGAATCCTGAAGAAAGAAACTATAAAAATAATTTAGTACGACTATCGAAATGGAAGGAGATTTCAGAAATTACTTTTGGGGATGTACATAGATCACGCATCAGGTTAGTGAGAAAAGAGTTTAATTTTCCAATATGGAATGGATGAGGGACACTCAGGAACTTTTCCGCTCCTTGAGTGTCTCCCATCCACAAAAAGTAGCATCACAGTGATGCATGCTAGTAGCGTGCACGCCAGGGGATAGGCTCTCAAAAATGCAAGCTTCCTACTTCCGATCCTTCCCTTGTCATGAAACAAAATGTATTAGTGGTGTGGATCTTCTGCCCACGACTTATTCACTGAAAACAAAAAAAGAGTGGTTATGTGATAGATTTGAAGTTTCTGATAACGTAAAGTTATGTGATAAAACACAAGTTTTTATTTTTAGTTTTAATTTAAACAACACTAATGAATTCATTAAGTTCTTGCACAAAATAAAAAGCAATTTTTAAGAAAACAGACATTCTTCTTAATTTAAGTGTTACACTATTTGCTTTATTTTTATTACTTTTATTGTTTGCTAGAGTTTATGCTTATATTTAATATAAAAACTATTGTAGATCTATGTACCCACCGTTTTAAGGACGTGGCCTCGACCAGGGTCTTTCAATAAAATATTTTTGTATTGTATTGTATTGTATTGTATTTAAATTGGGTTGTTTCCATTTAATGTACGGTTAATGAGCCTACGTTATGTTCGAAGTTTTTTCTTTTTTGATTCAGATTTTACATTTAATATTTTATTTCTATTTAGTCATTTATACCTGCGTTAACTTTGGGTTTTCTCTTTAGCTAGATAGTTAATATCACCAGAGGATTCTAATTCCTCTTGATTTCTATTGTACGCGAATATATTGGAAATTTAAAAATTCAAGCATCGAGTTGAACATCATATGGAAATTGTCATCTGGTAAGTTACTGGAGGTTACCTGAAAAATTGTGTTTAACGTGCTAATTAGCGTTTTTAAACTAAAGAATAACTCAGACAGAATGGAATAGAAAAGCATTTATTAAGAAACCCCAGCTTACGCTACGTTACAACGTTAGGTACATCAAGTAGGAAATAGATAATGTCATTTAACGATTGAGTACAAAATTGCTTACAAAACTAACAAAATTGCAATGAACAGACTCATTGCAGTAGAAAAGAGATAATAACGAGCTATTCGAATATTATAGAACTTAAAGTGATACAAAGCAAAAGATAAAATAACGTAAAATGAGTTGAATGAAATAAAGTAACTTAGAGCAACTACAGGAAGTATATTAACATTATATATAGTAGCATAAAAATACTTTGAAACTATTGAGTGGAATCCATTGACACAAGACATCTCTAGTAGAAAATGCTTCTTGTGTAGCATTTCGTGTTCCAAGGCGAAGATTGTGGAAATTGAAGATATTCCGGTTGAGGCAGTGCTGTCTCCGGTTAAGGTAGTGCTGTCTACTGCGACGTCATTACTGGATGCGTTTCCGACAAAGCTTGCTCTGCGCAGAAAATTGTGAAGAACACATGTCGCTTTCACTATTGATTTGACTGTTTCAACATTACCGTTTATAGTACGCTGGAAGATTCGAAATCGAGATGCCAAAATACCAAAGGTATTTTCTATAATACGGCGAGCTCTACTTAGCCTCTTGTTGAAGGTTATTTGATCTGCCGGTAAGTTTCGGCAACTGTAGGGTCTCATCAAATTTTCCTTTAGTGGAAAAGCTTCATGTCCGACCATATAATGGGGGAAAGGAACGACAGTATCTGGTAGAGCCTTATCTGATGGAAAATTCAAGCTGTTTTCTGCGAGTGCCTTCCCAAATTGGTTTCCTGATAACACTCCACCTGGAATGTATATGTGTAAATATCTTATATAATATGGTATTTTAATTCATTATTTGTTACCATCAGATTCTATGCCATAAGCTCCAATGTCTACATATGTAAAGTTATAACGGGCATCAGAAACTGCAAGTAAGATAATGCTATATGTCTTCTTATAGTTAAAAAAAAGTGTGCCGCTGTTAGCAGGGAATTTCATATTAATATGCTTGCCATCTATTAACCCAAAACAATTAGGTAAGTTAAGTATATGTGTAAATATCTTGTATAATATGGTATTTTATTTCATTATTTGTTACCATCAGATTCTATGCCATAAGCTCCAATGTCTACATATGTAAAGTTATAAAGGGCATCACAAACTGCAAGTAAGATAATGCTATATGTCTTCTTATAGTTAAAAAAAAAGTGTGCCGCTGTTAGCAGGGAATTTCATATTAATATGCTTGCCATCTATTGACCCACGGCAATTAGGTAAGTTCCATAATTGATAGAAATCTTTGCTAATTTCCTCCCAATAACGTTGGTCAGGAATAGTGAGAAATTCGACTTTCAACGTATTCCATAAAACTTCTGTGACCTCTCTGATGATGTTACAAACCGTAGTTTTACCAATACGGAATGCAAAACTAAGAGAGGAATAACTGCCGCCCGTCGCCAAAAACCTATGAAGAATTGAAATTACTCTTAGGTTTAAAACAATATGCTGTTATGGTCGTAGCGTACTGCATATAGCAGTATGCTACACTGAGAATTACTGCAGCGTGTATGCCGGCTGCTGTCAAAAAAACAACCCGAATGCACCCAGACCGAGAGAAGTGCGTCTCTTCGGACTCGGTGTGGCGTGCTGAGTGAAAAAGAAAGAAGAAGAAGCTTCTCCGTATTTTATTTGACGTCTCGACTTTGAACAAGGTGTGTGGCAAAACGGCGAGATAAGTAGTGTTCACCGGATAATTCCATCGGGAAAAAATCGAAAAATCCGTTTTGCATCACGAACGAAAGAAGGGTTGAATTCTCATCAGAGGAGCTTCTGATGATGATGAACAAACTGCCGAAGTATTGCCTTAGAAAATTGGGAACACGCCGAAATTTAAGTTCTGATAAAGAAAGTATAAGTGTGAGTAAATTTAAATGTTTTATTTTAAATATTCTGATAATTTAGCAATTATCAATTTCCCCTGAACAAATTCCATTATAGATTTACAACCAAACCTTTGAAGAAAGTGTTTTGGGCGAAATTAAGTGCCGCCAGAATCGAAGTCCTATAAAATAAGACAGCTACTTTATAAAAAATTCTTCTTCCTTACAAGTGATCCAGTAAAACGGTCCTAGCAAGTTTTTATGCAAATTTTTGAAACAGCCTCAAAGCGCTGAAAATTGAGCTGTAGCAAGGGTGATCAAATTATCCGATACACCGTGCGAGAATCATTAGGTGCTGATCACTGCATTGCTGAGACAATGAGCTGCACCCCAGAAGGAATTAAAAACACTATTCAGCTTTAAAACTAAACTCCAGAACGCCAGCCATCATGTCTGCATATTACCATGTTTATGGCACGAAAATCCGTGGATCCGTGCTTCTCAAAAATTCGATCGCACTTAATTTGTTTAGCGGTTAACTAAAACCTATCATATTGATTATTTACTCCAAGGAAAAAAATTGAGTTTAATTTACTACTCAGGTTAGTTGCTGTCACTTATTAGAATAGTTGCAGTTTTAGAAATTTTAGTATTCTTAAAGAGTGAAATTTTCTTATAATAAGATTAGGGTAATCACACATGCTACAATGGTTTCAGTGTAAAATGTAGAAGATTGTGTTGATTATACCGGCAGTAGCTGTCTCAGTTTCGTCATAACCACTAGACAAATCTAGATAAGACCACTAAATGAAAACAAATATTCATAGAAAGTGGCACATTTAAAATTACAAAGATTACAAGAAAGTCATTCGCACATTTTCCATATCATGTTCTAAAAGAAAAAGAAATGTTTTAATTATAAAAAGAAAAGAAAAATTTGGATTATTACAAATGGCACACATAAGTAAGGCCACGAAAAAGGTTAAAATTTATTACGTCCTTAGGACTCAACTGTGCTAATATTAATTTTTAACAAAGTTCTTCTTGACTATTGATTAGGGAAACAGAATGAATATCTTAATTTTTAATTAAATATGTAAGGGTAATTCTTGAGAAAAAGATTTATGTAGGGTATACATAAAAGAAATTCTAATGAATTAATGCATTATAGTGCTTTAAGGTTATGTCTAACAGCATTTCGTAAATGGTTCTTTTATTTTAATAAAATTTGACGTTACGAATTGCTTAAACGAATTGAATATTGATGAAAAACGATTAAAATAAACTTTAGTTAATTATTGCCTTGAAAAAAAAAGAATCGTCACCTTGCGTCTGCGTCGTGTTATAATAAAAGTTAACTAAGCAAAGAAAAAAAAAAGATAAGAAAAATACTAACAAAAGGAAAAGAAGACGAATAAAATTACTATTAGGACTTAATTAATCAGGCAAGTCAAACAACATAGAATATGAAAATGTGTTAAGTCTGCGTAAGAATTTATCCCTGCCGTTTAGTCACATTTATCTCCTGTATAAAAGTTTCAGATCGATAGTCGTCCAATTCTGAAAATATTTGTAAGGTAGAATTAGGTAAAGAGCAAAATGAAAAAATTGTAGTATTTAAAGAAATATGGTGGAATTAAATTAAGACACCAATCCTGTATTTTTTAATTTTTTTATATTCAAAATCGCTCTAGTCCACATCAGAATAATTATTTTGTGTATATCAAAGTGTGTACTACATACATAATAATGTACATGGGTTCGAATTTCATAAGTGTAAAATTCAAACAAGAATTACAAATTTGTGTATATTAAACAAAAATATTTCGTTCCTTGTTGGAACAATACCATGAACCAAAGTAGAAATGAATATTCACTGTGAGTAATATTTCCTTCTGAAACGTTGCTTATTCTGGAATAAAGGTGTTTCTGGTACTGTAGCATCTGATGCTTAATTTTTCTGGTACACACCATACCGCCAAATCTAACCACAGCCAATCCTTTTTGCTAGTTTGTTACAACGTCGGATGACTAATTTCAAAACAAGTTAAACTTTATTAATTTAAAATGATACAGATATCAAATTTGCTATTGTACTATAAAATATAGAATAAAATAAGTGTAAGAACATGAAATTTTAGTTATGGCTTACCCGAAGTAAAAAGGTATTGACACTTAACAATCCCTGCTGGAGAGTTAATGTCAAAATATCTTTCATATCTAAACTCTTGTATTATAGAATTTCAACCGATGTGGTGTAAGGTGAGGGTATTCTGTCACCGAAGCCTGATATAGGCTAATATAGTACGCGAATGTCGGCTATTAGCCATTGAATAAAAGTAAAAAGTGCATACGTATGTGGAGACGTTGATAATAAATTGTTGTTACTAAATACATCATACTTTCGGTTCTCAGTGTTACTTCGCTCGATATCTAGTTTCGTAAAAAATTGTACTGTGTGCGCTTACACTATGTTACGTTTATGAGAGATAGGTTTTTTAGGCAGGCCTCGACAGAAAAAAGTCTGTTGTTTTAAAAAAATAAAAAGTCAGTTTCTATTCTGTTTTGTGTCTCGCAATAAGTAGTAAAAAAACTTATAAAATAAAATATTAAAAATATTAAAAGTAAAATAGAAAAGTCTTTTTTAAAACAAAATAAGTAAATAATTTGAAGTGACAATTATAGAAGAATTCAGTAAGGAACTAAGAATATAAAGTTACAAGAGGAGCCCCATAGCATTTCCAATAGGACTCCCGACTACGGATACTGGTTTCCATCTTACAGCGGTAAGAGACCAGGGCGTTGATCAAAAAAGTAAGCAAGAAATCATACTTACAAACAGGAGTAGTGCCAGCGAAGTTCCAGCTCTCGGAATCCTTTTCAACTGAGCTTGAGAAGAAATCAATCACAGGATAAGCTATTAGTGACTCCGAGTGCTCATCAACTTCAACACTACACGTTTTACAATTTAACTGTACCAAGAGGAGGAATTTAATTCAAAACTATTCTAAAAGATTCCCGAGCGACCCATAATAGAAAAAGTATCAAACCTCAAGTGGTATGGTGCCTTCTCTGATAGAAGTTATATCGGCAGCAACAGCACAACAAAATAGCAATAACGACAGCAGCAACAACAGCAACAACACCAGCACAAGGGAACAGGACGATAAGTCGTGTTGATTCTTTTCTTATTTTCTTTTTTTTTAAATATTCCTTTCCAAATATTTTTTGTTTGTTTTTGTTCTCTTTTACAAATAGTTAGCCATAAGCAGTTGTTTTTCTCTTATTATATACATATACTTG
The DNA here is from genome assembly GCA_963930735.1 of Dioctria linearis. Lineage (NCBI taxonomy): Eukaryota > Metazoa > Arthropoda > Insecta > Diptera > Asilidae > Dioctria > Dioctria linearis. Next base: position 98,383,022 of record OZ005740.1, read on the forward strand.
CGCAAATATTTTATCTTATCAAAAAATATTATTCCAATTGGGAGATTTACATGGTTTCGTTTTGGTTAGAAATCTTAACGTTTGTAACGTAAACGTAACTCGCGTTTTAAGTCTCGTGTCGCGTTGCGTGTCAAAAGTTTCGTGTGTAAAGCTATCGAGTTTTGTATGTGAAGTGAAAGCATAAGTGTATAATGAGCTCTGGAGAAGAGAATATCACGATTGAGGACATGCCCCGTCGCCATGCTCTGGCACCAAGGCTTGGGGCAGTTTCAGTGAAGCCGGCTCCATTTTGGAAAGCCAGTCCGGAGTTATAGTTCGTCCAGCTGGAGGCTCAATTTGAGCTTGCGGGAATTACACAGGACAAGACGAAATATTACGTCGTTCTGAGTGCGTTGGAATCGGACGTGATACGTTTGGTGAGTGATGTCGTTTTGGAGCCATCTGCAGATAATAAGTACACGAAGATAAGAGAAATGTTGATTTCTCGTCTTTCGGGTAGTGAAAGTCAGAAGATCAGGCAGCTGCTAACGGAAATGTCGTTAGGAAATCTTCAGCCGTCACAACTTCTTCGAGAGATGCGCTCCTTGAACCAAGGTCGACTCAGCGACGAGATTTTAAAATCTCTTTGGCTAGAACGTCTTCCTGGCAACACGCAAGCAATTTTATCTTGCAACCCCGGAACTCTGGAAGTTCTCGCATCCTGTGCTGATAAGATTGCCTAAGTGAGCACCACTTCCGAGATTTATACAGTTAGGAACCCATTTACAGTTCCTATAGATCCAGCTTACCAGCTTTTAGTCGATCGTAGAGAGTTGATAGTGGACGTAATAGAGAAGAAGTTACTTCCTCAACGTCCTCATTCCAGAGAGAGATTCCGGAGTAAGTCACGGGATAGAAGCAGGAATCATCCTACTTCTCCTAGCAGTGTGACTCCTGGTAAATTTTGTTGGTACCACGACCGTTTTGGTAATAAGGCAACTAAATGTATACATCCTTGTAATTTTTCCAAAATAAATCCTTGTTTTTCAGCTTGCAATTCTGCTTCAACAAACTAATAGGCCCCTTCCTTTGGCGAGTGGAAGGCAGGGCCCTTCTAGTAATCGCCTCTACATTTTCGATAAATCCACACAGCAATACTATCTCGTTGATACAGGAGCTGATGTCTCGGTTATTCCAGCTTCTAAAGCCAGTAAAAAATTCAAAAGTGATTTTTATTTGGCAGCAGCAAATTCTACCCCAATTTTTATGTATGGAAAAAAACTTTTAACTCTGGATTTAGGTTTACGACGACAATTTAGATGGCAATTTATTATTGCAGATATTCCAAAACCCATTTTAGGCGCCGATTTCCTTGGTTATTACGGATTGCTAGTGGATGTTAGTAAGCGGTATCTCGTTGACCCCTTAACATCACTCAAAACTCCAGCACGGCTAGTCAAAGCGCAAAATTCTTCCTTTTCGATTCTCGTCAAACCATCAATTAATCCTCAGGTACAAAATTTATTGCAGCAATTTCAATCAATTACGGTTGACAACGGTTTCACTAAACCTGTGGAGCATAAGGTAACTCATCACATCGTTACGAAGGGACCTCCAGTCGTTTCCAAGGCACGTCGTCTACCTCTCGAGAAACTAATTGTGGCCAAAAAAGAGTTCGACTTCCTCCTCGAACAGGGCATTTGTCGCCCCTCCGATAGCTGTTGGTCTTCACCGTTACATATGGTCAGGAAGAAGAATGGTGACTGGAGGCCATGTGGGGATTATAGGCGCTTAAATGCTTGCACAATCCCAGACCGTTACCCTATCCCACACATTCAGGATTTTGCCCATCAACTGGATGGATGTCGTATTTTCTCAACTTTGGATCTCGCTAAAGTATACCATCAAATTCCTGTAGAACCTGAAGATATTGCTAAAACTGCAATTTGTACGCCGTTCGGCTTATTTGAATTTGTTCGAATGACTTTCGGCCTTTGCAACGCAGCGCAGACATTCCAAAGATTTATTCACTCTGTGCTCCGCAATTTACCTTTCTGTTTCGTCTACCTAGATGATGTCTTAGTAGCATCAAGGACCGAAAATGAACATATTGAGCATTTGAGGCAAATTTTTAGTCGATTTAAAGACCACGGCTTGTTCATTAACATGGACAAGTGTCAATTTTCACAAAAGCAAATACCCGTCCTCGGCCACATTATTAACCGACATGGTATCAAACCCTCGCCTGAGCGAGTGGATGCCATTACCAAGTTTAAATGCCCTCAAACCGTTAAGGAACTACGACGTTTCCTCGGGATGGTAAATTTCTATCGGCGTTTTCTTCCCCACGCAGCTCAACATCAACCCAAATTAAATGCGTATCTAACGGGTTCTAAAAAAGATGGTGCGCGTAAAGTTGATTGGTCTGAAGATTCAATTGAAGCTTTTGAGAGTGTTAAACAACAGCTAAGCCAGGCTACTCTGCTGGCACACCCTTCGACTTCTGCTCCGTTAGCTGTCGTGGTAGACGCCTCCGACATAGCACTGGGAGCCGTAGTACAACAAAAAATAGGTTCGGATTGGCAACCACTAGCTTTCTTTTCGGTCAAACTCCACAAAGTCAGACCAAATTCAGCGCTTACGATCGTGAGTTACTCGCCGCTTATACAGCAATTAAATACTTTCGTTTTTTTTTTTGGAAGGTAGAAATTTCAGTTTATATACCGATCATAAGCTGTTAACTTTTGCTTTTAGACAAAATTTGGACAAAGCGTCTCCTCATCAGTTACGGCACTTGGATTTCATTAGCCAGTTTACTACGGACATTCAACATATATCGGGTAGAGATAACGTAGTAGCTGACGCGCTCTCTCGAATTGATGAAATTCATGTCGACAGCACCATCGACTTCAAAGCGATAGAGTCTCAGCAAACCTCTGACCAGGAGCTTAAACATTTTCTGGAGAATTCACACTTGAAATTTAAAAAGATCCCTATTTTAAGTACGGATATCCAAATTTATTGTGAAGACTCCGCTAAAGGTACCAGACCATTTATACCCGAATCATTTCGAAAACAAGTTTTTGAATCTCCTCCACTCACTCGCTCACCCTAGTATTAGGACTACGATAAAGATGGCAATTTCGCGTTTCTTTTGGCCTTCAATTAGGAAAGATGTCCGCAACTGGACCCAAAATTACCTCCCTTGTCAGAGAAGCAAGGTATCGAGACACGTTAAGAATGCTCCTGGTAAATTTCCGGTGTCTTCAAATCGTTTCGAGGTTATCCATATCGATATCATCGGCCCTTAACCACCTTCTCAAAATTTCAAGTACTGTCTCACGATTATTGATCGATATACGCGTTGGCCAGAGGCCATTCCTATCTCGGATATTACCGCAACTACAGTCGCCGAGGCACTTTTTCAAAATTGGTTTTCACGTTTCGGCATTCCTAAAATCATCGTTACAGACCAGGGTTCACAGTTTGAATCGCAACTTTTCTCCGAGCTCCCGAAGTTATTTGGATTTAGACGTAACAGAACTACCGCGTACCATTCCCAGTCTAATGGTTTCATTGAAAGCTGGCACAGGACCTTAAAGGAAGCTATCATGTGTCACCAGGAGAAGTCTTGGTCCAAAATTTTACACTTTATTCTATTTGGTCTACGTTCCGTATTTAAGGAGGACCTCGGCGCTACAGCCGCAGAGATGGTGTACGGGGAAAACATTCGTTTACCGTACGACTTTTTCCAAAACTCTAGTTCCTTCAAGCCGCAAAATGAATTCATAGTAACCCTCCGAAAGTCTATGTCCCAAATTAAACCTGTTCCGGCCTCAAACCATTCACTAGCCAAAGTTTTTAAATTTAAAACTGTAGACTCTTGCTCACACGTTTTTGTACGCACAGTCGCTCTTCGGGCTTGTTTACAGCCTCCATTCGAAGGTCCATACGAAGTTGTCAAAAGGACGGACAAATTCTTCAATCTGCGTGTTAAAGGAAGAGAGGTCAACATTTCTATTAACCGCCTCAAACCATGTTTCAAAGAAGAGGAAGATTTAGGCCCATCAAGTGAACCACATCCAGCAGGTGATAGTTCACGCTCAAGGAACAACATCGCACAACCAAACATCTCAGGTCCTTGCCGCTCGGTCAGCTTTTCTGACAATGATAATAGTCTTCCCAAGCGCGTGACCCGCTCTGGACGAACCATAAACGTTCCCGCACGTTTTCGCTAGACTCTTCCGGTCTCGCTGGTGGGGGAGTATTGTGGCGACGTTGATAATAAATTGTTGTTACTAAATACATCATGCTTTCGGTTCTCAATGTTACTTCGCTCGATATCTAGTTTCGGAAAAAATTGTACTGTGTGCGCTTACACTATGTTACGTTTATGAGAGATAGGTTTTTTAAGCAGGCCTCGACAGAAAAAAGTTTGTTGTTTTAAAAAAATAAAAAGTCAGTTTCTATTCTGTTTTGTGTCTTGCAATAAGTAGTAAAAAAACTTATAAAATAAAATATTAAAAATATTAAAAGTAAAATAGAAAAGTCTATTTTAAAACAAAATAAGTAAATAATTTGAAGTGACAAATATAGAAGAATTCAGTAAGGAACTAAGAATATAAAGTTACAAGAGGAGCCCCATAGCATTTCCAATAGGACTCCCTTACGTACATCTCTGAATTATTAATTCTTTTTGACTTAATTATTTTACTTATAATTTTTAGAATTTTCATTTCATTAATTATGGTATTTTGTGGTATTGCATATGAGTTTTGGTAACACTAAAGTTAGTAAGGAGCATCACGTTGGATATGGATAAAGTATTGATTCTGGTTTTAACTAAAACGATGTTCAATTTGACATAAGTAACTATTTCGTAATTTCCGGGCGTTCTTCCCCTTCTTTATAATAGCCCCTCATAGTTATATCGATATTAAGGTGAATAGTGGTATCAGCTAGTATAGTATACTTATAATTGTAAGTAGATTATCGCGCATACTTTCTGTAAAGTCACTAAGTAGATAACCAATAAGCAAGTATTATTTATATAAACTGAATTTTTATAACGTAATCATGAATTACTAAACGCTTTTATTTCTCCTTTCACTTTCCCGGAGCCCTCTCACATGAAGGTCGTCTAGGTCCGCTAGTTTCTCTCTTTACAGGTCTACAAGGGACTCTTAAAATATCTGCCCTCAGAGTCAGTTGGGTGGTTGGGGCATGCAGGAAGGCAGACCATCTGCGCCTTCAATGTGGATGTAGGTAAGTGACGTAAAGGTCCCTTCAGGATGCAATGTGTGCCGGCGTTTTTGGTTAAAGGCACGAGATTTTTTTTGTATATGGCAGGCGGCAGCGGCAGGGTTTTCGTGGAACCTCCCCACACTCTCCGCCAATAGCGAGGCGAGCTAGCGTTCCGCCCTGCAGTCAACGCTGTCCGCCGAGTGATCTGTCAGCTAATGCTGGCAGTCTGGACTTCACGTCCAAGCCAATCACTCAATATAGTTCCATAAAAAAAATGGCGCCCAACGTGGGGCCACCTCAGTTAGACTTCGGTGGTCTAATTATGACTTTCACTGGAGACTGGGACTTAGAGTGAGATGGTCATTTGGCACTTTGCTAATTGACTGACCTCAAGTCTCATATTCAGTGGAAGTTATATGCAGACCTGGGTCTAATTGGTTTTGTTGAGAATTTTTGTAGAGTAAAGTAATGTTTATGAAAGTTTTTGCTATTTTGATTTTTGAATTTTTATATTAAAGTAAAGTAACGTAACATCTTTTTGAAAGTTTTGGAAGTTTTTGTGAAAGTTTGTATGTTCGATTTTATGTTTTACTTTGGTCAAGCCTCAGGTCGGAACAGTTGTAAGTTTTTGATTTTTTTGAAATGTTTTGAAATGATCTTTCCCGCTGGCCTTCAGCCATGGAAATGGCAGGTGGCCTCACACAAACATTTTTGTTTGTGCTCTCACTGAGGCATGTCATTGTTGGCCAACTAGCTGGACAGAGTCGTTAGTCTGTGAGGCGACTTTTTGGCTTTTAGCTAACTAGTTGACCAGATTTATGGCTCTCCCCGACTAGCAGACTAACTAGATATGACGATCATGTGAAGAGGAAGGAAAGAGTTGTCAGAGGATGGAAGTGATGCTGGAAACCTTCAGTGATCAGGAGTTGGCATACTGCTAGCTGCCTAGCTGAAGAATCTCTAGTAACATTTTCAGTCTTTGACATCTCCAACCCTACTTTTCCCAGATCTCTGTGAGAGCGCAAACTTTTCTTCATGCACATATTCACGTCACTTGCCTTATATTATCCTACTTCTGATCTGATTAGAGAGAGTGGACTTGGAGACTTTTGTGTTTTGAGAGTTAGCTCTTGGAGAGTGGGGGAAGAGACTGTATGACTTTCTTTTTGCTGATTTTTTTGCTTGAGTTGATTTTTGTAGTTTTTTATAAAAAAAATTAGCATTTATATCTTTGGACTGCACGATCGAGGAAGTACAAGTATTAAATTCTGAGTAAGAGTACTGTCCATGTTGACATTCCGTATCTTCTCGAATACTTAGTACTTTTGTAATTATGATATGAATTTTTCTGAACTTTTAGTAAAATTTCTTCGAAAATCTTGTGATCTTTTCTGACTTATTGGTGAAATTTTTTTTAAGTTTCAAATTGATTTCGGTTATCTCAATTTTTGAAGATTTTACTATCTTCTCCGAACCTTTGATTTTTTTGAATTTTTTTGGCATTCCTTCCGAACTTTTTGGAACATATTGTTTTTACGACTGATCGGTTGAAGTTATACAATGGCTACAGTGCGAACACCACCCCTCGGTCAGGTTCCCGTATTTACACCAGATCAAGACGAAGATTGGTCTGCGCACAGGAAACCAGTTCTGACTCTTTGCGGACACCTATTCCACAAAGCGTGCTTGCGTACATAGATAGGCGAGCAAGGGAACTGCCAAATTGTAGGTGTCCCCTTACACAAAAAGATTTCACCATGCACACAGGCACCGTTCCGAAAAGAAATCAGACTCGACAGGATAGCCAGATTAATACGTCTTATCAGCTCCCGCAGCTACCACCACCGACAAACCCTTCTTCGATTCGTACATCCTTATCTCTTGGCTTGCAGTCAGTAACGCCGTCTCACGTTAGTTCACGCATGAATAGTCCAATGCCTGCTATCAATGGTCAAGGATTGGTAGCGTCAGAAGCGTTAATGGCTAGCTTAAGAATACAGATGCAAGATCTTATCCGAGAGGGAATCACACCGAGTATGAACACTCTGCGGGACGAACTCTTTAACAACTTTCCCCGACCAGCTCCTGTCGTGCCTCCCGTAGACATTTCTCGACCTTCTACAGAACGGTCCAGACCAGTTGATGAACAGGATAGACCAGATAGTCCTCAGAGGCCAGGGTCCAATCATATTACCCAAGCACAGGCGTTTCAGAATGACAGACCTCAACGAAACGCATGGTCAAGACGTTCTGGAAGCCCTATACGAAGATGGAACATCTCGTACAGTGGAGATGGTTCCAAACTCTCAGTGGATGAGTTTGTCTTCCGAGTTGAAGCGTTCACTCAGTCAGCTCTCGAAGGAGATTTTGACCTCCTAGTGAGGAATATGAGCACGTTGCTCGCAGGTCCGACCATGGATTGGTATTGGTCCTTACTTAGACTGAACTCCACACCAACCTGGGAATATATTAAAACAGCTCTCCTACCTGAATGGGGAGTTCTCAAAGACGATCTGAAGGTGCGGGTCCAGCTAATGTCCCGCAGGCAAAAATCTGGAAAATCTTTCGCAGCATGCCACCAAAATCTAGTGCAGTTGCGTGACCAACTGCATACTCCAATGTTGGATAATGAGTTCTTGGAGATAGTCAAATCCAATCTATTGCCAGAGATCCAGAACAAAATGTGTTTGCACCCCACCTATACTATCGGCCAGTTCAGATCACTTGTCACTCAACTGCGAATCGGTACGACTTGCAGCTGGAGCCCTTACCGGAGCCAGCGAGTCAACGAGATTAACGACTGCCAGTCTTTACACCCAGACTTGTCATTAGAAGCAGGCCGTGACACCAGCTTAGGCGACGTGTCAGGCATTTCAACCAGGCATGCAGTAGTGTGCTGGAATTGTGATCAACAAGGTCACTTTTACCAGCCCAGACATCTCTTGATTTGAAACAAAAACTTACTTCTGCTCCGTTGCTAGTGAGCCCAGACTTCACTAATCCGTTCATTATACAGTGTGATGCAAGCCAACAAGGTATTGGTGGAGTGCTGCTTCAACTAGATGACGATGGCCACGAACGCCAATAGCCTACGTCTCGAAAAAGTTGAACTCAGCACAACGAAATTACACCGTCACAGAGTAATAATATTTAGCTGCACTCTTAAGTGTACAGAAGTTCCGGCCCTTCATAGAACTTATGCCGTTTAAGATAGTGACTGATCATGCGAGCTTGAAATGGCTCATGTCCCAAAAGGACCTCAGCGGTAGACTTGCTCGGTGGAGTTTGAAGCTTCAGGGTATCGACTCACTATTGAGCACCGAAAAGGAAGCCTGAATGTCGTCCCTGATGCGCTGTCATGCATTGATTGCGACATCCTGTCTACATCCGAAGATTCTGGCCCGGAAGTTGACCTCAGTTCGCCATATTTCAACTCGTTGGAATATGAAGAACTGAGGCATAAAGTTAAAACGACTTCTGGCAAACTACCCGATCTTTGCGTCCTGGATGGCTTCGTTTACATTCGGACTGTTCCGAGAGCAGGCGATCCGATTCAGGAAAAAAAGCTTGGAAGCTTTGGATTCCACAAGGGCTTGTCTCCGACGTTATTTCAAGATCGCATGATCCGCCACTAGCTTCACACAGAGGTATAGGGAAAACACTGGAACGTCTGAGAAGACATTTGTACTGGCCACGAATGACAGTTGACGTCAGAAACTACGTAGGCGCCTGTGACGTGTGTAAAGAGACTAAAGCCCCCAATACTATTCTTAGACCACCTATGAGATTCCAGTCTGTGACAGAACGACCACGGCAAAAGCTGTATATTGATTTTCTGGGTCCATATCTTCGGTCAGTAAAAGGAAAAGTCTGCATACTAATAGTTCTTGACCACTTTTCAAAGTTCCCGATTCTCAAACCTATGAGAAAAGCATCTACACTCAATGTGTGCCAGTTCATCGAAACGGAAGTGTTCCATGTGTTCGGAGTCCCGGAAACAATAGTCTCTGACAATGGAGTCCAGTTTTGCTCGGCTCAGTTCACCAGATTACTGGACAAGTATGGGGTGAAGCACTTGCTAACGTCAGTTTACTCGCCGCAAGCAAACGCCTCAGAGCGAGTAAACAGGTCTCTATTGTCAGGGATTAGAGGATACCTCCGGAAGGAATATACGAAGTGGGATGAGAAGCTGAGCCAGATAGCTAGTTCCCTCAGGAGCTCTTTACACCAAGCAACTGGTTTCTCTCCTTATCGAAAACTTTTCGGTCAGCAAATGATTGAACATGGCAGCTCCTATTCCATCTTTAGGAGCCTTGGGACCCTTAATGAGCCTCTGAGAGTAGATGCTGAAGACAAACTGAGATTGATCCATACGAGAGTGCAGGAAAACTTACACCATGCGTTCGAACAGGGCGAAGCCTGTAGATTTCAGAGTGGGTCAAGAAGTATTCAGACGGAATTTTGCCCAAAGCAACTTCCAACAGCAGACTAGTGCTAAACTGGGACGAAAATTTGTCAAGTGTCGGGTTAGAGCCAAGAAAGGAAACTCCTTATACGAGCTTGAAGATCGAAACCGTTAGGAGTATATCACGCCAAAGACATCAGACAGTGATATTCATTCACGAAGCGTCACCTATCTATTGTCACGTTTATTCCTGGTAGCCCTAATAAGGCATCCAGCTAGCTTCACTGGCAAACTACAGGATGCCAGTGTGCCGCTTAGGACATCCCCAGCCTTGCGGCCGGCATACCTTTTGGACAATAGCGATTTTTTCCCTTCCCGACTCCCTAGCATAGTAGTGCTCATAATGCTTTAATCCCCTCCTATATGGAAACCCTGCGGCAGATAGCCTGTCGTAGGAATCCCATTTGTTTATATGTCTTCGGAAATTTTAGGAAGAGTACCGGTATGTCACTATTTCGACGACGCCTTGGAAACACACCCTTGAACAATCGCCGACCGAAGATCTGAGTGAGATATCTGTGGCGGGAAAGCTTAGCGATCAGTTGGTTAGGTTACTGATCATGAGATTTGCTCAGCATCTCGATGAAGGAAGGCAGAAAGACATCGACCGGCTGGATTTTCTAGGTTACCAGCTTGTCGATGTACTTTTGGTTTCCAACACGGAGAAGGATGTCGAGGTCTGATCGAAGACTGACGGGACTTCAAATATGTGTCCTCGATGCGTCATCGGTCAAGCAATGAGGAATGCTCTTATTGGGTCGTATGTTGAGACACACGTTGGCCGCCCGCCGCGATGAGGCCTATGTTTAAGACCGGCTAGCTCAGTCGACCATTTTTCAGCGTTGTCTGAACTACGGGTGCTCTAGACCACTCTGCCCTGTTATGGTCGTAGCGTACTGCATATAGCAGTATGTTACACTGAGAATTACTGCAGCAACCCGAACGCACCCAGACCGAGAGAAGTGCGTCTCTTCGGACTCGATGTGGCGCTGAGTGATAAAGGAAGAAGAAGATTTTATTTGACGTCTCGACTTTGAACAAGGTGTGTGGCAAAATGGCGTGATAAGTAGTTTCACCGGATAATTCCATCGGGAAAAAATCGAAAAATCTGTTTTGCATCGCGAACGGAAGAAGGGTTGAATTCTCATCAGAGGAGCGTCTGATGATGATGAACAAACTACCAAAGTATTGCCTTAGAAAATTGGGAACACGCCGAAATTTAAGTTCTGATAAAGAAAGTATAAATGTGAGTAAATTTAAATGTTTTATTTTAAATATTCTGATAATTTAGCAATTATCAATTTCCCCTGAACAAATTCCATTATAGATTTACAACCAAACCTTTGAAGAAAGTGTTTTGGGCGAAATTAAGTGCCGCCAGAATCGAAGTCCTATAAAATAAGACAGCTACTATATAAAAAATTCTTCTTCCTTACAAGTGATCCAGTAAAACGGTCCTAGCAAGTTTTTATGCAAATTTTTGAAACAGCCTCAAAGCGCTGATAATTGAGCTGTAGCAAGGGTGATCAAATTATCCGATACACCGTGCGAGAATCATTAGGTGCTGATCACTGCATTGCTGAGACAATGAGCTGCACCCCAGAAGGAATTAAAAACACTATTCAGCTTTAAAACTAAACTCCAGAACGCCAGCTAGCATATTACCATGTGTTATGGTACGAAAATCCGTGGATTACAGTGGAAGAATTAACCTTGCTTCTCAAAAATTCGATCGCACATAATTTGTTTAGCGGTTAACTAAAACCTATCATATTGATTATTTACTCCAAGGAAAAAATTTGATTTTAATTTACAACTCAGGTTAGTTGCTGAAATTGAAATTGTTGAAATTTTAGTATTCTTATAGAGTGAAATTTTCTTATAATAAGATTAGGGTTATCACACATGCTACAATGGTTTCAGTGTAAAATGTAGAAGATTGTGTTGATTATACCGGCAGTAGGCTGTCTCAGTCTCGTCATAACCACTAGACAAATCTAGATAAGACCACTAAATGAAAACAAATACTCATAGAAAGTGGCACATTTAAAATTACAAATATTACAAGAAAGTCATTCGCACATTTTCCATATCATGTTCTAAAAGAAAAAGAAATGTTTTAGTTATAAAAAGAAAAGAAAAATTTGGATTATTACAAATGGCACACATAAGTAAGGCCACGAAAAAGGTTAAAATTTATTACGTCCTTAGGACTCAACTGTGCTAATATTAATTTTTAACAAAGTTCTTCTTGACTATTGATTAGGGAAACAGAATGAATATCTTAATTTTTAATTAAATATGTAAGGGTAATTCTTGAGAAAAAGATTTATGTAGGGTATACATAAAAGAAATTCTAATGAATTAATGCATTATAGAACTATAAGGTTATGTCTAACAGCATTTCGTAAATGGTTTTTTTATTTTAAAAAATTTTGACGCTACGAATTGCTTAAACGAATGGAATATTGATGAAAAACGATTAAAAAGAAATTCAGTTAATTATTGGGAACAAACAAAGATTAGGGAAATCTCTCCGATTTTGTTCAAATTTTGTGTACTTATTCCAATTTACTCACAAATTAATAAATGTTTTTCAATGCTGGTAACCCGAACGCTCGGATGGTACTTATATAACCTTCTTGTTGCCACTCAAAAGAAGAAGAAGAGTAAATTAATTGTGAAAATAGCAAATGTGTTGTGAAGAGTGTAGTTTAAAGTTCGGGATTTTAAAGTTAAATATCTCGGAAACTATAAGTTTCCGTTTAAAATAAATTTGATATTCGTGATTTGTGAGTAAATTGGAATAAGTACACAAAATTTGAACAAAATCGGAGAGGTTTCCCTAATCTTTTTTTGTGCCAAACACTGTTGCATCCACTGCTGTTGTAATTAAGCATTAAGCCATGGTTAAGTAATTCACTTCGCATAGTGAAATGCTCAGCTGGGCTTACTGCTTGTTTACTAACAGTATTGGGGTCTCCAGCTGACGGCAGTGACTGATGTAGTGCTTTGCGATTAATTGCAAGGTATTGCACTGGTCACTAGGTCAGAGTCGCTTCCGCCTGTAAAGATTCTAACAGGTGACCCGACTTTGCGAGTGGATCAGGTTGCTCAGTTGTGTTTTTGGCGATTATGACTTGTGAGCTAGAAGTAAATTACAATCGTGTTCGAAGTAGTTTAAGTAAATAAAGTTTTATATGTGAATGACGCGAATTTTTATTAGGGGACACGACAACTATCTAAAAAAAAAAAAATTTGTGCGTCAATGGTTACTCCTGCACGAATGGTAAGCACATATCGAATTGTGAGCATAAACCAAACGAAAATCCGGAATCAAGAAAGGTCAAGATTCCTTGAATATAAGTCGGGAACCACTTCCGCTGGCACGCTAGGATATGTCTCTTAATCTTCAGAAGATTGTATGAAACATTTAAATAGTAAATATCTCAACAAAAACAGTTTTCCGACAATGGTTACCCCTTCACCAATGGTAAGCATATATCGATTTGTGAACATAAACCAAACAAAAATCCGGAATCAAGGAAAGGTCAAGAATCCTTGGATATAAGTCCGGAACCACTACCGCTGGCACTCTAGGATATGCCTCTAAATCTTCAGAGGATAGTATTAAACATTTAAATAGTAACTATCTCCAAAAAAAAGTTGTGCGACAATGGCTACTTCAGCACCAATGGCAAGCACATATCGAATTGTGAGCATAAATCAAACGAAAATCTGGAATCAAGAAAAGTCAAGATTCCTTGAATATAAGTCTGGAACCTCTTCCGCTGACACCCTAGGATATATTTCTATATCTTCAGAAAATAGTATTAAACATTCAAATAGTAACTATCTAAAAAAAAAGTTGTGCGGAAATGGTTACTCCTGCACAAATTGTACACACATATCGAATTGTGAGCATCCAAACGAAAATCTGGAATCGGGAACCAATTCCGCTAGCACCCTAGGATATGTCTCTCAATCTTTTGAGGATAGTATTAAACATTTAAATAGTAACTATCACCAAAAAAAAGTTGTGCGACAATGGTTACTCCTGCACCAATGGTAAGCACATATTGAATTGTGAATCTAAACCAAACGAAAATCTGGAATCAATGAAAGGTCAAGATTCCTTCAATATAAGGCGGGAACCACTTCCGCTAGCACCCTAGGATATGTCTCTCAATCTTTTGAGGATAGTATTAAACATTTAAATAGTAACTATCACCAAAAAAAAGTTGTGCGACAATGGTTACTCCTGCACCAATGGTAAGCACATATTGAATTGTGAACCTAAACCAAACGAAAATCCGGAATCAAGGAAAGGTCAAGATTCCTTGAATATAAGTCTGGAACCACTTCCGCTGACAACCTAGGATATATTTCCATATCTTCAGAAAATAGTATTAAACATTCAAATAGTAACTATCTCCAAAAAAACGTTGTACGACAATGGTTATTCCTGCATCAATGGTAATCTCATATCGAATTGCGAGCATAAACCACGCGAAAATCTGGTAACAAGAAAGGTCAAGATTCCTTGAATATAAGTCGGGAACCACTTCCGTTGGTACCCTAGGATATGCCTCCAAATCTTCAGAAGATAGTACTAAACATTTAAATAGTAACTATCTAAAGGAAAAAGTTGTGCGACAATGGTTACTCCTGCACCAATGGTAAACTCATATCGAATTGTGAGCATAAACCAAACGAAAATCTGGAATCAGGAAAGGTCAAGATTCCTTGAATATAAGTCGGGAAACACTTCCGCTGGCACCCTAGGATATGACTGCATATCTTCAGAAAATAGCATTAAATAATAACTATCTAAATCAAAAGATATGCGACAATGGTTATTCCTGCACAAATTGTAAGCACATATCGAATTGTGAGCATAAACCAAACAAAAATCTGGAATCAGGAAAGGTCAAGATTCCTTGAATATAAGTTGGGAACCACTTCCGCTGGTATCCTAGGATATGACTCTATATCTTCGGAAAATAGTATTAAATATTTAAATAGTAACTATCTAAAAAAAAATGCGTCAATGGCTCCTCCTGTACCAATGGTAAACACATATCGGATTGTGAGCATAAACCAAACGAAAATCTGGAATCAAGCAAAGGTCAATATTCTTTGAATATAATTCGAAAACCACTTCCGCTGGCACCCTAGGATATGTCTCTAAATCTACAGAAAATTGCTTTAAACATTTAAATATTAACTATCTAAAAAACAAAAGGTGTGCGACAATGGTTACTCCTGCAACAAAGGTAAGTACATATCGAATTGTGAGCATCCAAACGAAAATCTGGAATCAAGGAAAGGTCAAGATTCCTTGAATATAAGTCGGGTACCGCTTCCGCTGGCACTCTAGGATATGTCTCTAAATCTTCAAAGGATAGCATTAAACATTTAAATAGTAACTATCTCCGAAAAAAGTTGTGTGACAATGGTTACTCCTGCACCAATGGTAAACTCATATCGAATTGTGAGCATAAATCACACGAAAATCTGGAATCAAGAAAGGTAAAGATTCCTTGCATATAAGTCGGGAATCACTTCCGCTGGCACCCTAGGATATGTTTCTATATCTTCAGAAAAAATATTAAACATTTAAATAGTAACTGTCTCCAAAAAAAAGTTGTGCGACAATGGTTACTCCTGCGCCAAAGGTAAACACATATCGGATTGTGAACATAAATCAAACGAAAATCTGGAATCAAGCAAAGGTCAATATTCTTTGAATATAATTCGAAAACCACTTCCGCTGGCACCCTAGGATATGTCTCTAAATCTACAGAAAATTGCTTTAAACATTTAAATATTAACTATCTAAAAAACAAAAGGTGTGCGACAATGGTTACTCCTGCAACAATGGTAAACACATATCGAATTGTGAGCATCCAAACGAAAATCTGGAATCAAGTAAGGTCAAGATTCCGTGAATATAAGTCGGGGACCACTTCCGCTGGCACCCTAGGATATCTCTCTAAATATTCATAAGACGGTGTTAGACATTTAAATAGTAACTATCTCCAAAAAAAGTTGTGCGACAATGGTTACTGCTGCACCAATGGTAAACACATATCGAATTGTGAACATAAACCAAACGAAAATCATGAATCAAACAGAGGTCAAAATTCCTTGACATAAGTCGGGAACCACTTCCTCTGGTACTCTGCAGAAGATAGTACTAAACATACAAATAGTAACTATCTATAAAAAAAAAGTTGTGCGACAATAGTTATTCCTGCACAAATGGTAAGCACATATCGAATTGTGAGCATAAACCACGTATTTTACCCATTGAATAAATAACTAATAAGGAAACGGGGTATCGTGCGAATACAGTGTACGTGTTTAAGCAATTCAATTACAGTGTGATCTTTGGTCGGGGGGAGAAATGACAAGAGGGCATGCTGCCTATTTTGCGTCAATTCAACATTTCTGACATTTCATATTATTTGAAAATAAGTTTCGGATTTGAGTTCGCGATATTGTGAAAAATAATTAATTAAACGTGATTTTTGTGAATAGTAGTGTGAAATAAGTGCGGAATATTTCTTTTGTGGACGAAATTTTGTGTAATAGAGACTCCGGAGTCTTAAAAAACAGTAATGAAGTGCGCTGTGCTATGCTGCAGGAACAAACGGCGTTATTGTCGTGGAAAAGCATTATTCAAGTAAGCTTAATAGTTTTACTAATTAATTATTGTGTTTAAAATAAAATAAAAGTGAAATATTAATAAAAATAAACAGCCATGGCAAAAAATTTAACAATTTTCCAATGCCGGTTTGTTCGTTTACAATTGATTTGTAATTGCTGCCTAAATTATGTCAGTCATACAAAGGCAACGCCAAGTGCATACAAACGCAGCACACTAATGCATTTCGCCGAGATGCTTTCGTTTTCACCCGATATGCCGTTTCCTTATTAGTTATTTATTCAATGATTTTACCACAGCTGTTGTGGCAATTCCAATAATTGACACTACGAAAGAACTGCGCTCGCAAAGTACAAATTAAATGAAATCTGTCAATTCCTATAATTGACTTTCGAATAAAATGCAATTACGAACGAGAATCCACGTATGTTGAAATAAATTATTCTGGTGAAGTGTAGCGGTTAAATAAAAAGAGGAAATTTGTCACTCAATTGATCACTCAATTATTTATTGCAAAAAAATATTAATTGACTAAACATATATTAATCATATATACATATATTTCTGAGTTCGAAACTTTTATCATCTTCATTTTCTAGTTTTTCACGTAAACCTTTAAGATTCGAATCAGTACTTTGACATATCGCTAAATTCTGTTCAAATGTATTTTCCTCTAATAGGATTGGATGTGATCTACTCAAAGCATTGTAGCGTATTCCCCTTACGCTACCCTTTTCCTCCCTCCCCCCCCTCTTCGTTTCTCTTTTTCTTCTTGTACGGCTTCTCTGCCTTCTATAGAGAAACCCCCATAATTTTCCCAGGATACCTAAGAAGGGGACTAAAGTTCATATCCTCGAAAAGTAGCCCTATGCTACTTCTCCATGCAATAAAACTCCTGAAAAGAAAAGTTAGCTATCTTCGAGAAGTAGCCCTATGCTACTTCTTCATATTATAAAGAAAAAAACCTGGAAGGAAAAGTTAGATATTTTCGAGAAGTAGCCCTATGCTACTTCTCTATATTATAAAGAAAAAACCTGGAAGGAAAAGTTAGATATTTTCGAGAAGTAGCCCTATGCTACTTCTCCATATTATAAAAATCCTGAAAAAAGAAAAAACATTTTAAAATTCATCCGTACGGCAACTCCGCAATTACATCGCGTTTCATCTATGCAGCGTAATTTATTCTTATCTGCATTAAAATTGATAAAACTTGGCATCGTCGCCCCATCGCCGGTACAAAATTCCATATCTTTTACCGTTTGTCACTGAAACTTCCAGTGCACAAACGGTGAAATATCACGCGATCAAATTTCAGAAAAATTTTCTGTCGCCAGAACTTGCTGAGTGGCAACGAGCATATTGTAAAACCCATGAGCACACACCCATACATGTGGCCAGCAGTACAGTCGCTAGCAATCGTTTGTGATTCGGGTTGTGTGCGGCTCGAATCGAAGGGAATGGTGGTTGCCGGCCGGTGGCTGATTCGGGGGAATTATCGGTTGATGTTGGCTGGAGGATGAGTTAGTCAGTGAGTGATAGGTGGTCAAGGAGTTAAGATGAGACTTGTAAACGAAGTTTCAGCGTGCGTGAATTAGAACTTACCTGAGCGACATATAATTCTGAGTTTTTTTTTATCTGGAAGTTGAAATAAATCTATGATTATTTTATTATTAATTTAGTGCGTGAATTAAAACTTACCTGAGCGGCATATAATGCTGAGTTTTTTTTGTCTGGAATTTAAAATAAAGCTACGATTATTTTATTATTAATTTAGTGCGTGAATTAAAACTTACCTGAGCGGCATATAATGCTGAGTTTTTTTTTGTCTGGAATTTAAAATAAAGCTACGATTATTTTATTATTAATTTAGTGCGTGAATTAAAACTTACCTGAGCGACATATAATTCTGAGTTTTTTCGTCTGGAAGTAAAAATAAATCCACGATTATTTTGTTATTAATTTGGTGTGTTATCAGAACTTACCTGAGCAGCATATCATGATGAATTTTTCTAAAAGCCGAGATAAATCTACGTTTATTTTATTGTTAGTTTAGTGCGTGAATTAGAAATCACCTGAGCGGCATATACTATTAGAAATAGTTCAGTGTGAATTCAGATTTTACCTGTGCGGCACATCGTTCTGAATTTTCCTACAAGCCAAGGTGGAATTCAATTGTGATTTATATTAGCTCTGTGCGCATTCGTAACTTACTTGTGCTCATTATCGCATACAGACTTTGGGTTCCTCGTCACTCACTTCTTCCGAACAACCCTAGAAGGTTGCCATAATGATTAAAATTATTTATATAACAAAAAAAAAAGAGGTCAATGTACCCAATTATAAAAACAAAAAAGGGGCCAATGAGCCCACAGTCCAATCAAGACGCCAGCTGTAAAAGGATATTCCGGGTGCACCCATCCAGCGAAGGCATATCGAATCAACGAGGGATCTCAGCAGTACACCTCTGTCCGTCCAGGCGGTGGTTAAAGGTTCAGTTTAAATATACAATATTCGTCGAAACAAATGGACTTTCTTTTTAGTGAAATATTTATTAGACTTCAAATTTTTTTTTTGTTTTCATTATTACTTTGGAAGTTCCGATAACTTTGTTTGTAGATCATAAGTGTATCTAGTAGGGAGTAGGTTTAGGCTAAGAGCATCCCGAATGTAAAAGAGGAAGTGAATAACGAGACACTCAAACCTGAGGAAAATTAAATGGTGGTCTCATTGAATGCTACTTAGGCTCATAACTTGTTTTCTTTTTTTTGAGTTTTTTTTTACTTGGTTTTCAGATTGGAGAGGTTGATGTGCCCTATTGGTTTCCCCTTTTGTTTGCTCCGTTTTGCGTTTAGTCTACTGGTAACGTTGGTAAACAGCAGCATGAGCGAGTAGACCACTGAGAGAGATGGGGTGGCGGTTCGACGGCAGAGACGTGCCTCCCTGATATGTATACACAAGATGGGTCTAAGCATTTCGATATGGCTTTGGAGGCTTAGCCAGGGTGGATGGGGGCGATTGGGCCCAACATTACCCAAAGCCGGGGCCTCAATAACATCAGGGACCCCTCTCAGCTCTCTCACTCTCTCTCAATCGTCCATTGGCCAGCGTTGTAAGCTCTCCGGGTGAATCAGCACTTGTTCGGCGTTGCTGAGGTCTTCTATTCTCCTTCTTTTTGCAGCATATTAAATAAAATCAATTGTCTTCTTTTTAGGCTTTCAGGTTCCACCATGAGAGGAAGCTTGCATTAGATCTTTTCTTTTATTGTCCGTCTGCAGTCACGCATTCAAGTGGTTTTTTTTATTGTCCGTCTGTCTGTCCGGTCAAACATTTTACTTCTCTATGCACAGCTTTACAAGCATAGAAGAGATGCGGGTGGCAAGAACCACCCCAAGCCGGCTGATCGCTAGAGGCATACTCGCTGTGCAGCCACCCACACATATCCTGGATATGATTTTGTAGCAAAGGGGTGTCGGATGCAGTATGTATCTACATTCAGGTACAAGCGAATGTAGGTATATCTGCCGGCTGACAAGCTCTTCGTTACAAATGGCGCCCAAATTTTCGGTTTTCTTTTGATCTTTAGTCAAGCTTCTCTTGACTAAAGCTCAACTACTAGTTCACGTTTTATTTTTGATTTTCTGGTCGCTCATTTGTGCTTCGTTACAAATGGTGCCCAACCTTTTGTTTTTTTTGTTCTTCGCATTTAGTCAAGCTTCTCTTGACTAGAATGTAATTGCTATTTCAATGTTATTTTCTCGATTTTTTTGTGTGTTATTATCGCTATAAGAACTTTTCTTTGTTTTGTAAGACCTCAGTATGTTTAAAGCTGACGCAAGTGATTTGCCTGGCGGATACAAGATGCTGGGTCTACGCAGAGCTCTTCTTGCTTCTGTGGAGTGCGTTACTTGCATGATTGCTCCTTTTTGGCTCTCGTTAGGCCCGACCTTTGTATCGCGGCTGGGTCACTCGACCATGGTTCCGGCGGTATGCGCGATCATAAACTGCCTTCGGCCAAGTCTAAGTCAATTTCTACCTTAAATTTAACAGTTTTCTGGTTTAAGTGCTCATCTTCTCGGCAACAAGCGAGTCTTGTGCGCGAGGCGTACCACTTTTGAAGCCAAGCTTCGGCTCGTGGACGCCGAGATGACGACCACTTGTCAGTTTTACTTGCATGACGAGCTGGTCAACTGACCCAAACCTGGCAAGTTGTTGAACGACGTTCTTCTTTTGATTCTGTCCTTGTCTGGGTATTGGGGTCAGCTTACTGGTTTTAGTGTGCTACCTCGCACCAGGGTTTTTTTTTTGTTCAAACCCTTCTTCCCTTATCAGTATTAAATTCAGTAATTCCTATTGACGTTTCCTAGTGTAAGGGTGAGTTGTTCGGTTTGCGGTGGTCAGTCAGCGTTGTATGCGAGGCATACGTTGTTGAAATTAGTTCCGCGGACCTCTGTTAGTTCCAGGGAGAAGCCAGTATTTAATTAAATTCCTATGTTGTTTCGGGCTGTGAGCCATTTTAGTTTTGGGTTTTGTAAGGCTGTTTGAGGCTTGTATTGTCACAATTGGCAGGCATGAGCTTTCATTTTCATTGCTTCTTGTTAATTATATCGAGTTATTTATACATACCACCGGCTACTGCTTCTCGCCTGAGTACTGGCAGCCACTGATTTGCTGACAACTCACCTCTGCCTTCGATCTGTTGACTTCAGTCTCTTGCCAAGTTGATGGACGTTGTCCGTCTTCTCTGATATTTTATCCTTGGTAAAAGAGTGTTCGTCCTGATCATCCTAACATGGGACGGCAGCCCTTCAGGCTCCGGTTCCACAATTTTTGTTTTCTACAATTGTTAGCTCACAGTATGGACTAACCGAAGGGCTTCGATGAGCAATATTCTGCGTTGAGAGAGAGACAGAGAGAGTTTTTTTTTTAAATCCAGCGGGGCTGGAGAAGAACAAGTTTTTTTGTGTGTGTTGAACGGGCATACTGTCCTCGCCGAACCGCCATGCCAACATCCCTCTTTACAAATGATCAACGTATAGTATAAAAGCATTTTCTTATATATATATATGGATATTTGGCACAACTTTCTTTGAAATTATTATTAAACGTTTTTTTATACATATATCTGGCGCAATTTTTCTTTGTGGCTGAATTACCTTCAGCATTAGGATAAACACACTTATACATTCCTTTTCCTCGGTGTTTTTTTTTTATATACATACTCGGCACAGTTCCAGGTGAATATTCTCTCGCATTAGGAAAGACACGTTTTTTTTTGTAGTTTTATTTTGCACAATTTCCGTCTGAATTATCGCGACATTAGTACAAACGCATTTTTTTTCTTTTCTTTCCTTTTATTTATACATTCGGCAAAATTTTTCTGGGCATCATCTTTGGCCTTATCATAAAGGTTTTGTGGTTTCTAATATATACATAGATATTTGGCACAATTCCCGGTCGCAGTATCATCGTAAGTCGTTAAACGCCTTTTGGGGTTTTTCTGTTTACCATACTTGGCGGAATTTTCAGGTGAATTATCGTGAGTAGTCACATCATTGTTTCCCTGTTGTATTGGGTGCAATCGCTGGTTGAACTACCCTTGGCACTACTATATACGCGTTTTTTTTATATATATTCAGCATAATCCACGGGAAATTCTCCTTTGATATCAACCCCAGTGCATTACTTCGCGGGTTCTGTTTTGTTAGTTTATTTGTCATTGAGTTTCATACCAGGATGGACATCTCCTTCTTATCACCGGACGAGCTTTAGGTCGAATTTGTTGTACGCAACCTTAGATCTGCTGACGCTAACGCTCGCCGTAAGCTCACGGAAATGTACGAGGCCGAGAAGTTGGAATCCGGTAGAGCACCCTTCAAGTCCCACGCCCATAAAAATCCAGCACGCGAATTAGAATATATTATCAGTCGAGTCGACACGCTCTGAATCGTGACCTGAGTTCGGACCCCATTCCGAACCGTCGAAGGTCGTTCGCGTTATACCAGTCAGGTGCTCCATGCCCAGCGGCTGCGTAATACATCTCCCTCTGTCCAGTCTGAGGCGCAAGATTATGTCCAGACCTTGGAGGATATCCTGAGCCGTGTCGAGGCTTCTCAGCCTACGACAGAGTCCGTGGCTGAGGGCGCTGGAGGCGCAACGCTCTCAGTTGCTGTGATTAGCACAGATAGTCAAGGGGTTAAGCCGTTGACAGGTGCTAAGCCGAAAACAGTTTTGACTACCGAAGGCGCGGCGGTTAACTTACCGGGACCTAACTTGCCTGCCGAATCGTACCTGGACTTTTCAATATTCGAAGAGCAGAGGGCTCAAGCAACTCCCACTGACATACCACACACGTTTGCTGACCCAATGTCGGCAAAGTCACGTATTGCATCGATCAACGATCGGTTGGAAAGTTTGAATAGGGGTCCAGTCACGGGAGTACCTCCATTGCCGAGACAAAGTAATACTGGGTCTCGTGTACCACCTTTATCGGGTCCGTTTGTTTCTCCGCTTAACGTTCCAACTCATACTCGACAGCCAGCGCGAGGGACCGTCATAGCGTATCTCACAGTCCTGTCTTCCGCTGGAAGTTAAATTTTGATGGCACTTCCGGTTTGGATGTGACAGAGTTCATATTTCGGGTAGAATCGCTGGCAATATTAGAACAAGTACCCGCCTCCGAACTGTGCGCTGAGTTTCACACACTCGTCACCGGGAAAGCTGCCAACTGGTATTGGTTATATTTACGAAATCAGCATACGCACTCGTGGCAAGAGTTACGTTCAGCACTCCTACGCGAATTCCGCAGCCAGGAAACTGACTATGAAATTCGCAAGCTAGTTGAGTCAAGGAGGCAAGGAGTTAACGAGTCCTTCAGTGATTTTCGATTAGCGGTTCACGCTTCAGTGTCCAAAATGAGCATGCCGATTCCAGAAGCCGAGCTGGTGGAAATACTGCGACGTAACATGAAACACGCTTTCCAGGAGGCGTTACTCCTTTATCAGACTGATAACGTGCTAGACTTGAGGGACCTGTGTAACCGATTTGAAAAATTATGGTCCGCTATAGGCTCTCCGCGGGCGGTTGCACCGCGAAGAGCAGTGCATGAAATCTGCAGATACGGCGTATCTGAATCACACCTTGTCCAGTCAATTAGATGCCATTGAAGTTCCACCGTGAGGCGTCCAGATTAATGCTCAGAGAGACATCCACCGACCCGCTAGATCTCGAGTGACATGTTGGAATTGCTCGGCGGAAGGTCATGTCTACGTCAACTGTCCACTAGGGCCACAGAGAGTCTTCTGCTATGGATACGGTGCAGTGGGGGTAATTAAAACGAAATGTAGAGCTTGCTTGTCGGGAAACCAAGGCAGGGGTCAAAATTTTGTAGGTGGCCAGCGCCGTTTGACTCCAAGCCAAACCTTCAGGCGCACGACAGAAGAAACGGCTACCAATACCGAGCCCGATCGCTGCCGTTAACTTCACGGCGTAGAGCTGTCAGCGATGCTGCAGCGCTCCCAAAACATAAAACTCGCGAATCCAGATTGAATTCTAAACCTTTTAACAGTCTTAAAGTAAACATGTCTAGCTCTGCTACTCAGACGGAGAATTCCAGCACACAAAGCACGTCTTATCATACCACTTTCTCGGAGTCCGGTCCTTCAGAAATCTGTAGTTGCACCTTCTCGGAGGATAATACTTCAACCTCCACCTCAGATATAGAGGATGCACCATTTTGTGGCAGCGAGTTCCTACCGGTTTCAGGGTCCTTTTCCTCCAGGATTGTCCCACGCACACATAGGTACCTCAGCTTGCGCCGAGTCATAAAGGCGGCCATTGCCGAAACAGTAGTATCTGATGAAGAGGATCCTTGGGATCCCCGTCCCTATGCCGATGTCTACATTCAGGGACAAAAGATACGAGGTCTACTGGATAGCGGTGCTAATGTGAGTGTGCTCGGGGCTGGAGCAAAGAGCTTTCTGGGCAGGATGGGGATTCCGTTCCACTCGATGCCGTCTTCCGTTTCAACCGCTGATGGACGGCAGCAAAAGGTCCTGGGCCACATACGGGTCCTCGTAAGATATGGCGAGAAGACGCGTATGATGAGATTGCACATAGTTCCCTCCCTTCAGCAACACCTATACCTGGGAATCGATTTTTGGAAAGCATTCGGTTTAAGACCTGTCATGGTGAGTGAGCTTCATTCCTTGCCAAAAGCTTCACCTTCTTGTTCGCAACAGCACGATCTTCCGGAGTACGAGTCGCAACGGTTGCAGGAGGTAATCACCTCCTTTCCATCATTCAGCCAGCAAGGCTTGGGTCTCACCACGTTGGTAGAGCATGAGATAGACATTGGTCTGGCGAAGCCCATTAAACAACGTTTCTATTCAGTGTCCTCAGCAGTGCAGAAATCCTGATATGATGAGCTCGACCGAATGTTGTCGTTAGGGGTCATCGAGGAGAGCCAAAGTGCATGGTCGTCACCAGATAAGCAGGCCAACGGTAAAGTGCGCCTCTGTCTGGACGCCCGAAAATTAAACTCCGTAACAGTCCCAGATGCCTTTCCGTTACCTCTTATAGATGGACTCCTTAGTAGACTCCAGGAGACAAAGTTCATTTCTGCTATAGACCTGAAAGATGCGTTTTGGCAAATCCCTCTCGCTGTGGGGTCAAGAGATAAAACTGCTTTCGCAGTGCCGGGAAGACCCCTATACCAGTTCAAGGTGCTTCCGTTTGGACTTTGCAACGCTCCGCAAACGATGTGCAAGCTGATGTGCAATGTCATCCCTCACCAACTGCATGACCGAGTGTCGGTGTATCTCGACGACTTACTCATTACTTCCTCCACGTTCGACGAACATCTAAGGCTTTTGGCGGAAGTCGCGTCGTTGCTTCGCACTGCCGGTCTAACGATCAACGTGGATAAAAGCAAGTTTTGCATGAGAGAGGTCAGATATCTTGGCTTTGTAGTTGGGGATGGGTGCTTGCGAGCTGATCCCGATAAGGTCACTGGTATTCAGCGCTTTCCAAGGCCAACAACTGTCAAGAAAATACGTAGCTTCCTCGGAGTATGCGGCTGGTATAGGAGGTTCATTCCACATTTTGCTACCATCGCTAGTCCTCTGACGGATCTTCAAAAGAAAAACACCAAGTTTGAGTGGAACGAACACGCTGAACTGGCATTCCAACAGCTAAAACAGTGTCTGATGACCGCCCCCGTGCTCGCAAATCCTGACTTCTCCAAGCCTTTTTTCATTCAGTGCGACGCTAGTACTACCGGGGTTGGGAGCGTCCTGTTTCAGCGTTCGGTGGATGGGGATGAGCATCCTATCGCTTACATGTCTCAGAAGCTGAACGCTGCTCAACGCAACTACAGTATAACCGAGTTAGAGTGTCTGGCCGCCGTGTTGTGTATTAAAAGGTGCAGGCCGTATGTGGAAGGACTGGAGTTTACGGTCATTACTGATCACGCTAGCCTCAAATGGCTCATGAACCAACGAGATCTATGTGGCAGGCTAGCTCTTTGGAGCCTCAAACTTCAGGCCTTCAAATTTCACATTGAATATCGGAAAGGTAAGGATAATGTGGTGGCTGATGCTCTTTCCAGGTCATTCGCTGACGAGGCCGCAGAACAACACATGGACGAGTTAGTTTATCCTGCACAAGTCCGTTCGCTTGATTTGAAGTCACCTGCGTTCCATGAGAAAACGTATGCCGAGAGGATCCAGCGTATCACTTCTAATCCAAGCGGGTTTCGGAACTTACGAATTAGCGATGGTAGGGTCTATATTTCATTTTCACGTCCAAAGAGCAACGTCTCAGGGGAGCAGGGTCAGTGGAAGCTATGGGTTCCTGATAGTCTTACCGGCGAGTTGATTAAATCCGAGCATAGTCCTCGTATGGCAGCACATTTCGGTTTCGCAAAAACCTTAGAGAAATTACGTCGTCATTATTACTGGCCAGCATGGCTTCAGAAGTACGACAGTTCATAAACTCTTGCGAAACGTGTAAACTGATTAAGCCGTCCAATGTGTCTCTAAGACCTCCTCTGGGTGCGATACGCAATACCGATCTGCCCTGGCAACGTATCTTCTGTGATTTTCTAGGTCCTTATCCGCGCAGTCGAGATGGTAATAGATACATCTTCATCGTACTGGACCACTTATCCAAGTTCGTGCTGTTGGAGGCAATGCCCGAGGCCACAGCCTCGCGGATCGTCAAATTCGTGGAGAAGAAGGTCTTATTAGTGTTTGGGGTTCCAGAAATGGTACATTCAGACAATGGTAGTCAGTTCGTCGCAAAATATTCGCTCAACTGCTAGATCGTTACGGGGTGAAACACACTTTCTCACCAGCTTACTCCCCTCAGTCAAACGCATCAGAACGTGTTAATCAATCAGTCCTAGCAGCGATCCGCGCCTATGTCGGTACAGAGCATCGAAATTGGGACGAACACCTGAGTGAGATCGGTTATGCCATCCGCAACGTCGTGCATGAGTCATCTAAGTGCTCACCATATTTTCTGCTCTTCGGTCGACACCCAGTAACATGCGGGGGGTCATTCCAACTACTTCGAGAGCTAAGTGCAGACTCCGACGGGGCCGTCGAGTGTGTACCGGTCAACCAAAGGCTTCAGCTTTTGCGCGACGAAGTAAAGTTCCATCTTACGGAGGCGTGTAGAAAGTACGCCGTAGGCTACAACTTGCGAACCCGAGAAAAAGCTTTTGTACCTGGACAGACTGTGTACGTTCGGAACTTTGTTCAAAGTAGCGCGGTCGATCGTTTCGCGGCCAAATTAGCACCTAAGTTCATCAAAGTGACCATTGCAGAGCGAATCGGGCGTGTTTCATACCGTCTGCAAAATGATAGGGGTCTCTCCATCGGAATTTTCCATGCTCAGGACATAAAGCCTTGATGAAAGTTGTTTAGTTCTCGGTAGCCCTAATAAGGCATCCGGCAAGCTTCACTTGCAAACTATAGGGTATCACATAGCCCTCCTACTGCCCCATCAGTGGTGGGTGATACACCTTTTGTAGTCCAACCAGTTATCCCCTCCCCTGTCCGACAATGTTTCAAACTCAACCCACACGGTACCCTACGCGTAGGAAACTACGGTAGGAATTCCGCTTGCAGAGCCCTTCTGGATTAGCCTCGATATGAGGATTTTATTCTTTCCTGTCTCTTCTTCATTATTTCCTAATCCGCGGTGGCGAGCGAAAATTTGTATAGGACAGTGATCCTAGTAGAACCCATCTCTACCTTTAATGAGTAGATGTTTCACCTCTAATCCCGTCTGTATTAGCCTCGATATCAGAATTTTATTCTTTCCTGTCTCTTCTTCATTATTTCCTAAGCCGCGGTGGCGACCGAAAATTTGTATAGGACAGTGATCCTAGTAGAACCCATCTCTACCTTTAATGAGTAGATGTTTCACCTCTAATCCCGTCTGGATTAGCCTCGATATAAGGATTTTATTCTTTCCTGTCTTTCTTCAATTTGCTTCCAAGCAAAAGGTTTCCGAGTGGTGTTTGGTGTGGCTGGAGTCTCTGTGGAGCGTAGGTTTTTTTTGTGTATTATCTCTAAACTATCAAGTTTAGATGGTCTTAGCCTTTGCTACTAACCCCTTCTGGGTCAGCCTTCATCTGAAGGATTTTACTTTCCTGTCCTTTCTTCAATTTCCTTAGAGATTGAACCCGCTTGCTGCATTTCGCGGTATTTCCATCGTCCTGAGTGAGTTGATAAATGAATTCTATCTGTCACGAAACAATTTCCTCTCTTGGGACTGGGGGGATTTCCGGGATGTTGCGACCGGATTCAGCAGAACACAGAACGCTAAGTAGCGGCGTTTCACCGACGAAGTCGTAGTCTCGAGCCGAACATTTCCGCACCCAATAAACCGATCGCTGCACCTCTTCCTGGCCTCCTCATTGGGTAAGACGAGTTGATAGACGACGTCTACCCATAGATCAGTCCTCCCTCGTCCAAGACGAACTGGGATCAGGGCCGCAGATGGGATCTGATTTCTCAATAACTTAGGGTATAGTGCATGCCCGGCTTGAGACTCTTGTGGGTCGTCCCCACGTTGGGCGCTTTGTGAGTGAATCTATTCGCTTTTAGTGTATATCCTGACATATGTCAAAGCCCGGCTTGAGACTCTTATCTCCGTGGGTCGTCCCCACGCTGTAGCGTATTCCCCTTACGCTACCCTTTTCCTCCCCCCCCCCCCCCCCGTCCCCCTCTTCGTTTCTCTTTTTCTTCTTGTACGGCTTCTCTGCCTTCTGTAGAGAAACCCCCATAATTTTCCCAGGATACCTAAGAAGGGGACTAAAGTTCATATCCTCGAGAAGTAGCCCTATGCTACTTCTCCATGCAATAAAACTCCTGAAAAGAAAAGTTAGCTATCTTCGAGAAGTAAAGAAAAGAAAAGTTAGCTATCTTCGAGAAGTAGCCTTATGCTACTTCTCCATATTATAAAGAAAAAACCTGGAAGGAAAGTTAGATATTTTCGAGAAGTAGCCCTATGCTACTTCTCCATATTATAAAGAAAAAACCTGGAAGGAAAAGTTAGATATTTTCGAGAAGTAGCCCTATGCTACTTCTCCATATTATAAAAATCCTGAAAAAAGAAAAAACATTTTAAAATTCATCCGTACGGCAACTCCGCAATTACATCGCGTTTCATCTATGCAGCGTAATTTATTCTTATCTGCATTAAAATTGATAAAACTTGGCATCGTCGCCCCATCGCCGGTACAAAATTCCATATCTTTTACCGTTTGTCACTGAAACTTCCAGTGCACAAACGGTGAAATATAACGCGATCAAATTTCAGAAAAATTTTCTGTCGCCAGAACTTGCTGAGTGGCAACGAGCATATTGTAAAACCCATGAGCACACACCCATACATGTGGCCAGCAGTACAGTCGCTAGCAATCGTTTGTGATTCGGGTTGTGTGCGGCTCGAATCGAAGGGAATGGTGGTTGCCGGCCGGTGGCTGATTCGGGGGAATTATCGGTTGATGTTGGCTGGAGGATGAGTTAGTCAGTGAGTGATAGGTGGTCAAGGAGTTAAGATGAGACTTGTAAACGAAGTTTCAGCGTGCGTGAATTAGAACTTACCTGAGCGACATATAATTCTGAGTTTTTTTTTGTCTGGAAGTTGAAATAAATCTATGATTATTTTATTATTAATTTAGTGCGTGAATTAAAACTTACCTGAGCGGCATATAATGCTGAGTTTTTTTTGTCTGGAATTTAAAATAAAGCTACGATTATTTTATTATTAATTTAGTGCGTGAATTAAAACTTACCTGAGCGGCATATAATGCTGAGTTTTTTTTTGTCTGGAATTTAAAATAAAGCTACGATTATTTTATTATTAATTTAGTGCGTGAATTAAAACTTACCTGAGCGACATATAATTCTGAGTTTTTTCGTCTGGAAGTAAAAATAAATCCACGATTATTTTGTTATTAATTTGGTGTGTTATCAGAACTGAGCAGCATATCATGATGAATTTTTCTAAAAGCCGAGATAAATCTATTGTTAGTTTAGTGCGTGAATTAGAAATCACCTGAGCGGCATATACTATTAGAAATAGTTCAGTGTGAATTCAGATTTTACCTGTGCGGCACATCGCTCTGAATTTTCCTACAAGCCAAGGTGGAATTCAATTGTGATTTATATTAGCTCTGTGCGCATTCGTAACTTACTTGTGCTCATTATCGCATACAGACTTTGGGTTCCTCGTCACTCACTTCTTCCGAACAACCCTAGAAGGTTGCCATAATGATTAAAATTATTTATATAACAAAAAAAAGAGGTCAATGTACCCAATTATAAAAACAAAAAAAGAGGCCAAAGAGCCCACAGTCCAATCAAGACGCCAGCTGTAAAAGGATATTCCGGGTGCACCCATCCAGCGAAGGCATATCGAATCAACGAGGGATCTCAGCAGTACACCTCTGTCCGTCCAGGCGGTGGTTAAAGGTTCAGTTTAAATATACAATATTCGTCGAAACAAATTGACTTTCTTTTTAGTGAAATATTTATTAGACTTCAACATTTTTTTTTGTTTTCATTATTACTTTGGAAGTTCCGATAACTTTTTTTTCTTCTATTCTCCGTATTTTTGCAGCATATTAGATAAAATCAATTTTCTTCTTTTTAGGCTTTCAGGTTCCACCATGAGAAGGAAGCCTGCATTAGATCTTTTCTTTTATTGTCCGTCTGTCCGTCTGCAGTCACACATTCAAGTGGTTTTTTTTTATTGTCCGTCTGTCTGTCCGGTCAAACATTTTACTTCTCTATGCACAGCTTTACAAGCATAGAAGGGATGCGGGTGGCAAGAACCACCCCAAGCTGGCTGATCGCTAGCGGCATACTCGCTGTGCAGCCACCCACACATATCCTGGATATGATTTTGTAGCAAAGGGGTGTCGGATGCAGTATGTATCTACATTCAGGTACAAGCGAATGTAGGTATATCTGCCGGCTGACAAGCTCTTCGTTACAGCA
The DNA here is from genome assembly GCA_963930735.1 of Dioctria linearis. Lineage (NCBI taxonomy): Eukaryota > Metazoa > Arthropoda > Insecta > Diptera > Asilidae > Dioctria > Dioctria linearis. The sequence continues at coordinate 98,413,893 of OZ005740.1, forward strand.
TCTACATGCTGCATTTTTTTTCCTTCACGATGTTCAATATTGTAATCATATTCTTGCATTTCTAAAACCCAACGACTAATACGAGGATTGATTATTTGTTTTTTCAGGGTTAATATGAGTGCATTACAATCAGTTACAATTTTAAAATTTTTACCTAAGAGGTAAATTCTTAACCTTCGTAAAGCGTAAATTATTGCAAGCGTTTCAAGCTCATACGAATGATACTTGCTCTCCTGATCTGTTGTTCTCTTTGAGAAGAAGAAGATCGGGTGTAACTTGTCGTCCCTTTTTTTTTAAGTAATATGGCACCAAATCCAACTGAACTACCATCACAATGTAATTCAATGGCATCCATTGGTGAAAATATGGACAATACAGGTCTTTCTAATAAACTACTTTTCAATTTTTCAAAGGCTAATAATTGATCACTTTCAAACTTAAATTCGACATTTTTTCTGAGCATGTCTTATAAAGGTTTTGCTAAGTGCACGAAACCTAAAATGAACTTCCTATAGTATGAACACATTCATAAAAAGCGTTGCAGCTCACGTAGATTTTTAGGGGGTGGATAGTCTGTAATAGCTTTTATATTGTTTGAACCTGGTCTAATTCCCTCATAATCTACAGTATAACCTAGAAAGTTTATACTAGTTTGAAAAAACTTACATTTCTCCATATTCATTTCTAGTTTGTTTTCTGCTAAAGTTTTGAATACCGTACGCAAGATTCGCATGTGCTCTTCAATTGAGCTACTAGCTATCATAATATCATTTATATAGATGATCACCTTGTTTGTAGTAATTAAATCCTTAAAAATCTGTTCTACATATCTCTGGAATACACTGGGTGCGTTTTTTAGTCCAAATGGCATTTTTAAATATTCGAACTGTCCTAACGGCGTTATGAAGCTGGTATATTGTGTTGATTCAGCTGACATATAAACATGATGAAAACCTGACTTCATATCAATGAGTGAAAAACATTTTTTATCCGCAAGTCTGTCGATAAGGTCCTCAATTACCGGAAGGGAGTAATTATCCCTTAAAGTGTTTTGATTCAGTTTTCTGAAATCTATACATAATCTATACTTTGAACTAATTCTTTTTTTTAGAAGTACTATTGGAGAACAAAACGGAGAATTACTTGGGCAAATAACCCTTTTTTCCATAAGGTTATTTAGAATTTTCCCTAATTCCTCTCTCTCCGCGTAAGATAATCGACGAGGTTTCGATGTGACGTAATCCGGTTTCTCTAATATTATTTTCATTTCACACTTAATTTTTGGTTGGTCTTGATTTTTACTAATCTTTTCATAAGTTAAAATCTCATTTGTTATTTCATTTTTTAAGTTATGATTATTTTTAATCCAAAATTTATATCAATATTTTCCTCAGTTTCATCGACATTAATATTTAGAATTTCATTTTCTACTTCATTTTCGTGATCAACAGTAAATTTTACTTGATATTTTTTTAAAATATCTCTACCTATAATTACATCAGTATTCATTGTATTGTTATCAACAACTAAAAACTTATTATTTTTAACTTTATTAAAAATGTTTGTCCAGAGTTGGACTTGACCTAATTCTTTAAGTTGCGATTTATTAATTCCAGAAAATGTTAACTTTTCCCTATACTAATCATACTCATTAATAACTTTTTGTTTTATTACTGACACTGTACTACCCGTGTCCAAAATAGGTTCTAAGTCTGTTTCTACAAATTCACCAAAATTGTTTTTTATAAAAATTCCTACCTTACGAATGTATTCTGTTGATTCACTTTCAATAGTGTTCACTGTTGCTGAAGATGTCGGTACAGCCTTATTCTCAGTACGATTCCTGAATGGACAGTTGGGAAGAATGTGTTCCTGGCTGCCACACCCATAACATGTACCTGGCCTACGTTTTGATTTCCTACATTCACTTAACACGTGTCCCTTTTGGTTACAGTTATAGCATCTTTTTTCTTTTTCGATGTTACTTTTCCTAATTGTATTTATAAGAGATGGACGACTTTTGAAATTCCCTTTATCTGTGTATCTCTGGATCCTTGCCTGATCCTCCAATCTTTTATCTTTAAATCCGTCTATGATAGATTCAATTATTTCTTCCTCTGGAAGATTTAATTGATTAGCAAAACAAATTGTATCATGGAAATATTCCGTAAATGGTTCATCGTATTTCCAACTCCTATCCTCAAATTGTTTCCGTAATTGATATCTATTTTGTTTGATATCGTACATGTTAACTAGTTCGTTCAATAACGTATGTAGATCTGATGATATGTGACCCGGTTTCCTGTGAAACCATTTTGTAGCTTTATGCTTTAGCTTGCTCACCACAATTAATTTTATTTCAGTTTCATTAATTTTATATATTTTAATTACCTCCTTTATTTGTTCTATAAACAGCCGAACATTTTCTGTTGTTTATCCTCCAAAATCACTTATGAGGTCCGCTATATATTTTTTGTCATAATTTATATTGGTAGTAATTTCTTCTCTTTTAGCAGGAAGAATTATTTTTGACGCAATTTCATCTTCATACTCAGGCATAATATCATCATCATTAAAGGTGTTATTTTTTGTTTTGTTTTCCAAAACTTTTTGTAACCTTCCATATAAGGTTTGTTTTGTTCCACTCGATTTTTGTTTATGATATTTTAGCTTTTCCTTCAGCTCACTTCTTGGATACGATGTAATAGGGAACAAGGCGTTCTCCATATTTACAACAATGAAAATCACAAAATATTTCAGTAATCCTTAAGTTTGGATATAATCCCACTTCTGATTTTATTGTAGGGTTGTCAGTATTATCCTACAATAATTAAACTCCACGCTTTTTGACTTCTAAACAATATTTATTGAACTTCTAAAATTTCACACAAGACTTAACATAAAGTATGGTTAGACTTCTCTATTCCAAGTCTGGGATCTTAATAATCGTTCTTACAAGTCTTCTTCTTTATTATATATATTGTGTTTAACACTCGCAGCCAACTGACTACTATTGTCATTTCTGCAATAATAAAGCTCAGTTATAGTTGGCAATAATGCCTTACAGTTATTTGTTTAATTTTATGTTGTCTAACATAAAGTTCATTGAGTTTGTATAGTGTCTACATGGTGCTATATAAACACAATTCTATATTTAATTCTGTAAATTCACTAGTTAATTCATTTTATTTATTTCAGGTCATCGTGGGACTTTTGAATCTGTGGTTTCCCAGGTGCTGGTAAGATTTTTTTACTTTAACTTTTAGTCTAATTTTACTTTTATTTTTAGGTTGGTCGAACACCACGCGAAAATCTGGTAACAAAAAGGTCAAAATTCCTTGAATACAAGTCGGGAACCACTTCCGCTGGCACCCTAGGATATGCCTCTATATCTTCAGAAGATAGTATTAAACATTTAAATAGTAACTATCTCCAAAAAGTTGTGTGACAATGGTTTCTTCTGCATCACTGTTAAACACATATCGAATTGTGTACATAAACCAAATGAAAATCTGGAATCAAGGAAATGTCAAGATTCCTTGAATATAAGTCGGGACCACTTCCGCTAGCACCCTAGGATATGTCTCTAAATCTTCAGAGGATAGTATTAAACCTTTAAATAGTAATTATCTAAAAAAAACTTGTGCGACAATGCTTACCCCTGCACCAATGGTTAGCACACATCGAATTGTGAGCACAAAACAAACGATAATCTGGAATCAAGAAAGGTCAAGATTCCTTGATATAAGTCGGGAACCACTTCCGCTGGTACTCTAGGATATGACTCAAAATCTTCAGAAGATAGTACTAAACATTTAAATAGTAACTATCTAAAAAAAAAGTTGTGCGACAATCGTTACTCCTGCACCAATGTTAAACACATATCGAATTGTGAGCATAAACCAAACGAAAATCTGGAATCAGGAGAGGTCAAGATTCCTTGAATATAAGTCGGGAACCAAGTCCGCTAGGACCCTAGGATATGTCTCTAAATATTCAGAAGATAGTACTAAACAATTAGAAAGTAACTATCTCCAAAATAAAGTTGTGCGACAATGGTTACTCCTGCAGCAATGTTAAACACATATCGAATTGTGCACATAAACCAAACGAAAATCTGGAATCAAGGAAAGGTCAAGATTCCTTGAATATAAGTCGGGAACCACTTCCGCTAGCACCCTTGGATATGTCTCTTAATCTTCAGAGGATAGTAATTAGTAAATATCGCAAAAAAAAAGTTGTGCGAGCCTGGTTACTCCTGCACCAATGGTAAGCACATATCGAATTGTGAGCATAAACCAAATGAAAATCTGGAATCAAGAAAGGTCAAGATTCCTTGAATATAAGTCGGGAGCCACATCCGCTGGCACCCTAGGATATGTCTCGAAAGTCATCAGAAGATAGCATGAAACATTTAAATAGTACCTATCTAAAAAAAAAACCTTGTGCGACAATGCTTACCCCTGCACCAATGGTTAGCACACATCGAATTGTGAGCATAAAGAAAACGAAAATCTGGAATCAAAAAAAGTCAAGATTCCTTGAATATAATTCGAAAACCACTTCCGCTGGCACCCTATGATATGTCTCTATATCCTCAGAAGATAGTTTTAAACATTTAAATATTAACTATCTAAAAAACAAAAGGTGTGCGACAATGGTTACTCCTGCACTAATGGTAAACACATCGAATTGTGAGCATCCAAACGAAAATCTGGAATGAAGAAAGGTAAAGAATCATTGAGTACCAGTCGGGAGCCACTTCCGCTGGTACCCTAGGATATGTCTGTAAATATACATACGACAGTTTTAGACATTAAAATAGTAAATATTTCCAAAAAAAGTTGTCCGACAATGGTTACTCCTGCTCCAATGTTAACCACATAACGAATTGTGAGCATAAACCAAACGAAAATCAGGAATCAAGAAAAGGTCAAGATTCCTTTAATATAAGTCGGGAACCACTTCCGCTGGAACCCACGGATATGTCTCTAAATCTTCTGAAGATTGTTTGGAACATTTAAATTGTAACTATCTAAAAAAAAAGTTGTGTGACAATCGTTACTCCTGCACCAATGGTAAACACATATCGAATTGTGAGCATAAACCAAACGGAAATCTGGAATCAGGAAAGGTCAAGATTCCTTGAATATAATTCTAAAGCTACTTCAGCTGGCACCCTATTATATGTCTCAATATCCTCAGTATATGGTTTTAAACATTTAAATATTAACTATCTAAAAAAACAAAAGGTGTGCGACAATGGTTATTCCTGCACCAATGGTAAACACATATCGAATTCTGAGCATTAAAACGAAAATCTGGAATCAAGAAAGGTAAAGATTCCTGGAATACAAGTCGGGAACCACTTCCGCTGGTACCCTAGGATATGTCTTTAAATATTCATAACACAGTATTAAATATTTAAATAATAACTATCTCCAAAAAAAGTTGTGCGACAATGGTTACTCCTCCACCAATTGTAAGCACATATCGAATGGTCAGCATAAACCAAATGAAAATCTGGTATCAGGAAAGGTCAAGATTCCTTGAATATAAGTCGGGAACCACATCCGCTGGCATCCACCGATATGTCTCTAAATATTCTGAAGATTGTTTGAAACATTTAAATAGTAACTTTCTAAAAAAAAAGTTGTGCGACAATGGTTACTCCTGCACAAATGGTAAACACATATCGAATTGTGATCATCCAAATGAAAATCTGGAATCAAGAGAGGTCAAGATTTCTTGAATTTAAGTCTGGATCACTTCCGCTGCTGGCACCCTAGGATATATTTCTATAACTTCAGAAAATAATATTAAACATTTAAATATTAACTATTTAAAAAAAACAAAAGGTGTCCGACAATGGTTACTCCTGCACCAATGGTAAGGACATATCGAATTGTGAGCATAAACCAAAAGAAAATCTGGAAACAAGAAAGGTCAAGATTCCTTTAATATAAGTCGGGTACCACATCCGCTGGCACCCACGGATAGGTCTCTAAAACCTCTGAAGATTGTTTGAAACATTTAAATAGTAACTATCTAAAAAAAAAAGTTGTGCGACAATGGTTACTCCTCCACCAATGGTAAGCACATATCAAATTGTCAGCATGAACCAAAAGAAAATCTGGAATCAAGAAAGGTCAAGATTTCTTGAATATAAGTAGGGAATCACATCCGCTGGCACCTACGGATATGTCTCTAAATATTGCGAAGATTGTTTGAAATATATAAATAGTAACTATATAAAAAAAAAAGTTTTGCGACAATGGTTACTCCTGCACCAATGGTAAGGAAATATCGAATTGTGAGCATAAACCAAATGAAAATCTGGAATCAAGAAAGGTCAAGATTCCTTGAATATAAGTCGGGAACCACATCCGCTGGCACCCACGGATATGTCTCCAAAACTTTTGAAGATTGTTTGAAACATTTAAATAGTAACTATCTTAAAAAAAAAGTTGTGCGACAATCGTTACTCCTGCACCAATGGTAAACACATATCGTATTGTTAGCATAAACGAAACGAGAATCTGGAATCAAGCAAGGGTCAATATTCTTTGAATATAAATCGAAAATCACTTCCGCTGGCACCCTAGGATATGTCTCTATATCCTCAGAATATAGTTTTAAACATTTCAATATTATCTATCTAAAAAAATAAAAGGTGTGCGACAATGATTACTCCTTTACCAATGGTAAGCACATATCGAATTGTGAGCATAAACCAAACGAAAATCTGGAATCAAGAAAGGTCAAGATTTCTTGAATATAAGTAGGGAACCACATCCGCTGGCACCCACGGATATGTCACTAAATATTGTGAAGATTGTTTGAAACATATAAATAGTAACTATATAAAAAAAAAGTTTTGCGACAATGGTTACTCCTGCACCAATGGTAAGCACATATCGAATTGTTAGCATAAACCAAACGAAAATCTGGAATCAAGAAAGGTCAAGATTCCTTGAATATAAGTCAGGAGCCACATCCGCTGGCACCCTAGGATATGTCTCGAAAGTCATCAGAAGATAGCATGAAACATTTAAATAGTACCTATCTAAAAAAAAAAACCTTGTGCGACAATGCTTACCCCTGCACCAATGGTTAGCACACATCGAATTGTGAGCATAAAGAAAACGAAAATCTGGAATCAAAAAAAGTCAAGATTCCTTGAATATAATTCGAAAACCACTTCCGCTGGCACCCTATGATATGTCTCTATATCCTCAGAAGATAGTTTTAATCATTTCAGTATTAACTATCTAAAAAAATAAAAGGTGTGCGACAATGATTACTCCTTTACCAATGGTAAGCACATATCGAATTGTGAGCATAAACCAAACGAAAATCTGGAATCAAGAAATGTAAAGAATCATTGAGTACAAGTCGGGAACCACTTCCGCTGCTACCCTAGGATATGTCTGTAAATATTCATACGACAGTTTTAGACATTAAAATAGTAACTATCTCCAAAAAAAGTTGTGCGACAATGGTTACTCCTGCACCAATGTTAAACACATATCGAATTGTGAGCATAAACATAACGAAAATCTGGAATCAAGAAAAGGTCAAGATTCCTTGAATATAATTCTAAAACCACTTCTGATGGCACCCACGGATATGTCTCTACATCTTCTGAAGATTGTTTGGAACATTTAAATTGTAACTATCTAAAAAAAACGTTGTGCGACAATCGTTACTCCTGCACCAATTGTAGACACATATCGAATTGTGAGCATAAACCAAACGGAAATCTGGAATCAAGAAAGGTCAAGATTCCTTTAATATAAGTCGGGTACCACATCCGCTGGCAACCACGGATAGGTCTCTAAAACTTCTGAAGATTGTTTGAAACATTTAAATAGTAACTATCTAAAAAAAAAAGTTGTGCGACAATGGTTACTCCTCCGCCAATTGTAAACACATATCGAATTGTGAGCATAAACCAAACGGAAATCTGGAATCAGGAAATGTCAAGATTCCTTGAATATAATTCTAAAATTACTTCCGCTGGCACCCTATGATATGTCTCTATATCCTCAGAATATAGTTTTAAACATTTAAATATTAATTATCTAAAAAAACAAAAGGTGTGCGACAATGGTTACCCCTGCACCAATGATAAACACATATCGAATTGTGAGCATCAAAACGAAAATCTGGAATCAAGAAAAGTAAAGATTCCTAGAATAGAAGTCGGAAACCACTTCCGCTGGTACCCTAGGATATGGTTCTAAATATTCATAAGACAGTATTAAACATTTAAATGGTAACTATCTCCAAAAAAAGTTGCGACAATGGTTACTCTTTCACCAAAGGTAAGCACATATCGAATTGTCAGCATAAACAAAATGAAAATTTGGAATCGAGAAAAGTCAAGATTCCTTGAATATAAGTCGGGAACCTCATCCGCTGGCACCCACCGATATGTCTCTAAATATTCTGGAGATTGTTTGAAACATTTAAATAGTAACTATCTAAAAAAAAAAGTTGTGCGACAATGGTTACTCCTGCACAAATGGTAAACACATATCGAATTGTGATCATCCAAATGAAAATCTGGAATCAAGAGAGGTCAAGATTTCTTGAATTTAAGTCTGGATCACTTCCGCTGGCACCTTAGGATATATTTCTATATCTTCAGAAAATAATATTAAATATTTAAATATTAACTATCTAAAGAAACAAAAGGTGTGCGACAATGGTAAGGACATATCGAATTGTGAGCATAAACCAAACGAAAATCTGGAATCAAGAAAGGTCAAGATTCATTTAATATAAGTCGGGTACCACATCCGCTGGCACCCACGGATAGGTCTCTAAAACTTCTGAAGATTGTTTGAAACATTTAAATAGTAACTATATAAAAAAAAAAGTTGTGCGACAATGGTTACTCCTGCACCATTGGTAAGCACATATCGAATTGTGAGCATAAACCAAACGAAAATCTGGAATCAAGAAAGGTCAAGATTCATTTAATATAAGTCGGGTACCACATCCGCTGGCACCCACGGATAGGTCTCTAAAACTTCTGAAGATTGTTTGAAACATTTAAATAGTAACTATCTAAAAAAAAAAGTTGTGCGACAATCGTTACTCCTGCACCAATTGTAAACACTAATCGGATTGTGAGCATAAACCAAACGAAAATCTGGAATTAAGTAACGTCAAGATTCCTTGAATATAATTTGAAAACCACTTCCCCTGGCACCCTATTATTTGTCTCTATATCCTCAGAATATAGTTTTAAACATTTAAATATTAATCATCTAAAAAAACAAAAGGTGTGCGACAATGGTTACTCCTGCACCCATGGTAAACACATATCGAATTGTGAGCATCCATACGAAAATCTGGAATCAAGAAAGGCAAAGGTTCATTGAGTACAAGTCGGGAACCACTTCCGCTGGTACCCTAGGATATGTCTGTAAATATACGTTCGACAGTTTTAAACATTAAAATAGTAACTATCTCAAAAAAAAGTTGTGCGACAATGGTTACTCCTGCACCATTGGTAAGCACATATCGAATTGTGAGCATAAACCAAACGAAAATCTGGAATCAAGAAAAGGACAAGATTCCTTGAACATAAGTCGGGAACCACTTCCGCTGGCACCCACGGATATGTCTCTTATTCTTCTGAAGATTGTTTGGAACATTTAAATTGTAACTATCTAAAAAAAAAGTTGTGCGACAATCCTTACTCCTGCACCAATTGTAAACACATATCGAATTGTGAGCATAAACCAAACGGAAATCTGGAATCAGGAAATGTCAAGATTCCTTGAATATAATTCTAAAATCACTTCCGCTGGCACCCTATGATATGTCTGTATATCCTCAGAATAGTTTTAAACATTTAAATATTAACTATCTAAAAAAACAAAAAGTGTGCGACAATGGTTACTCCTGCACCAATGGTAAACACATATCGAATTGTGAGCATCAACACGAAAATCTGGAATCAAGAAAGGTAAAGTTTCCTAGAATACAAGTCGGAAACCACTTCCGCTGGTACCCTAGGATATGGTTCTAAATATTCATAAGACAGTATTAAACATTTAAATGGTAACTATCTCCAAAAAAAGTTGCGACAATGGTTACTCCTTCACCAATGGTAAGCACATATCGAATTGTCAGCATAAACCAAATGAAAATCTGGAATGAAGAAAGGTCAAGATTCCTTGAATATAAGTCGGGAACCACATCCGCTGGCACCCACCGATATGTCTCTAAAACTTTTGAAGATTGTTTGAAACATTTAAATAGTAACTATCTAAAAAAAAAAGTTGTGCGACAATGGTTACTCCTGCGCCAATGGTAAACACATATCGTATTGTGAGCATAAACCAAACGAAAATTTGGAATCAAGCAAAGGTCAATATTCTTTGAATATAATTCGAAAATCACTTCCGCTGGCACCCTAGGATATGTCTCTATATCCTCAGAATATAGTTTTAAACATTTCAATATTAACTATCTAAAAAAACAAAAGGTGTGCGACAATGATTACTTCTGCACCAATGGTAAGCACATATCGAATTGTGAGCATCCAAACGAAAATCTGGAATCAAAAAAGGTCAAGATTTGTAGCGTTCTGCCCTCACGCTATTTTTCGTTTTTTTTCTGGTTTCTGTTCATCTAAAAAGTTTTTTTTTGTCTCCTCCTTCTTCGTCTTCTCTTCCTGTAAATTTTTTTTTATTTTGTTTTATCATTATTGTCCACTTTCTGTTGTTTTTTTTAAATTTCTCGGGTACCTGCAAAGGGGAAAAGTCTTATAATTTTCGAAAAGTAGCCCTATTCTACTTTTCCATAACACGCAAAAATCCCTGAAATAAAGGAACCTTATAAAAATTCTGCAAGATATGAAAAAGAATAGGAAAAAATAAACATAAAATGGACTTTGTCAACGTAGCGAAAATCGTGAAGCGCATGAAAGGCAAAAAAACCATAAATCTGGCATCGTCGCTCCATTCGTGACACCAAATTTTTGTGCCATACACCGTTTGCCAGCTAAAATTCCAAGAAACAAACGGTAACTCGCCTAGCCGTAAAACATCGCGTGATATGACCATGCAATGTATTACAGCAGGTCAGCCGAGAAATTCCTGGAAAGAATTTTGCTTCACAGCCGATATTCTGTGGCTGCTCGACTTGGCCTGCAGAAACGATACACGCACCGCATGTAGCCAGCAGCACAGAATTCGGCAGCCGACCGAACGACGAACGAAACCGCTCGCATGTAGGCTTAAACACAATTCCGACTACAGACGACAAACAACGACGATATATCGCTGTCAAACTTCTAAAAGCACAGCATCTTATGCAAATGCACCTAATTGCGACGGCCGACGTTGAGCGATCGACGACATTTTCGCCGGGATTGATCAATTTATAATTTTGGTGTCGTCGCTGCAGTCCTACAAACAAAATTAATCGAATGAAATGGTTGTGGCATTCACTTTTGTCTTTTTCAGTTGAGGAAAAATTGATCGAGGAAATGCGAAATCCATAAAATAATTTATAGTTTACAAGACAGGCAAGACAAGTGGGCAAAAAAGACGTGGGTTGGATGGATATTTCAAAGCGTTCAATTTACTTAATTTCCGCATTTTCAGTTTTTTTCCACACTTGGGTTCATTTCATTTCTTTCATTATAATATAAAATATTCTTGATAAAAATCTCCTTTTAAAACGCTCGAAACATTTAACAATCGTCGCTCACCGCCTGTCGTTGCAATTGTGTTCGCAATTTTTCGACTGCCTGTTTCGCAACGATGTTTTCGCTGTCGTCTGTCGTTCTGTCGCTCTGTCGTCGGAATTGTGCTTAAGCCTTTAGTTGGCTGAAGAAACGAGCATCGAATGTAGGCAGACGGGACTAAAGGCTGAAACAGATTACAATTTAGTGCGCGGCGCGACATCGCGGCAAAATGAACGGTGAAATTGTTTCGCCGCGCTGTGTCACAGAATGCAATAAGAGCGCAGCAGTGTAGATACAGCGCTCTTATATTGGTACTCCAGATTTTCATGAGAAGTTGCCTACCCCAAACATAATTTTTTTGTTGGTACCACTCAAAGTGAGCAGCAAATTTAGGATTAGAAATGATTACGCGGCAAAAAATTTCGCCGCGCTGTCGCGCCGCGTTCAATGCGTGATGCACAATACGAAACACATGTTCTCTAACATTTTGCCGCGCTGCCGCGCCGCGCACTAAAGTGTAATCTGTTTCAGCCTTAAGTCAGTAGTTGATTCTGAACAAGCGAGGTATTAGGAGCTGCGAATTGGTTGAGCTATTGCCGGCGAGGCTCCCCGTTCCTATTAGATTTTTTTTTTGTTGATTAAGGACGTTTGCCAAACGGGCTAAATGCTGGCCAAATCTATTACTTTTCCATTTAGTAAATTTTCGAGCTTGCTAATTCTTCTTCTTCACATTCGTCTAATGATTTGACAAGTGCGGTTTATTTGAAAGATTTTTAGAAGTATTTATTTGTAAAATGAACAAATACAAGAAAATAATATTACGGCCATAACTTCCTTGTTTATTTCCTGCAAATCCATCTTAAATGCCACACAATCTCTTTGCTTTTGAAATAAAAGTGACAGCTGAGCAATTGGCTAAATTCCACTTTGGTTTGGCACAGCCCTGGAATTAGCTGGCTAAATTTCCAATGCAAACTGGAATTTAGCCAGCATTTAGCCCGTTTGGCAAACGTCCTAAGTGACTATCTGAAAATTGAAAGAAAAATTTTTGTGTTTAAAATAATAGAAATTTTTGGAAGTTCTTCGAATAAGTACCTGGTTAAAGTTTTCCGTCGGTTAAGTGATTACCTGAAAATAGAGAGAAAAATTGTTGTCTTTAAAATAATAGAAATTTTTGGAAGTTCTTCGAACAAATACCTGGCTAAAGTTCTTTTCGTTGATTAAGTGATTATCTGAAAATAAAAATAAAGATTTGTGCGGTAAAAATATAGGAATTTATTTGAAATTCTTTGAACAAGTACCTGATTAGAGTTTTTCGTTATTTAAGTGCTTATTTGAAAAGTAAGCGGAAAATTTGTGTGATGAAAATATACAACTTTATTTGAGTTCCTTCGAATGAGTACGCGATTAGTTTCATGCGTCATATTAGTGATTAACTGAAAAGAAAGAGGGACATTTGTGTGATAAAAATATAGAAATTTTATTTGAGTTTTTTTTTACGATTACCTGTTTAGTTTTATGCGTATTATCTGCATAGAAGAAGAAAATTTGTGTAATGAAATGTAAGAATATAGAAATTTTTAAATGAACTTTCTTCGAACAATTACCTGATTAGTTTTATGCGTATATAGGTGATTATCTGAAAGAAAGAAGAGAATTTGTGTGATAAAAGTATAAAAATTTATTAAGTTTCTTCAAACAATTACCTGATTAATTTTTCTGCCGTATTTAAGTGATTATCTGCAAGGAAAGGAGGACATTTGTGTTATTAGGATATACATTTTTGTTTTTGTTTTGAAGTTTCTTTGAGCACTTACCTGAATACAAAAGTGCCGACGAAAAAGGTTGAAAAGACTTGAGCGTAATTAAATATTTACAGTTGGTGTTACGAAGTATTTCTGGATACTATAGTAAATTATCACTTACCTGAGCGTAACAGTGGGCGTCGCGTCTGTACATCGCCACTCACCTCATTGTGCGTTAGCCCGTATTGTACAAAGTGTAAAGGATTAAAATATAGGAGGCCAATGCGCCCAAACTTCAGAAGCAAAAAGCCGCCATCAAGTGGTCCACACCTACAGTCTACGGAACGAGGAAAGGAGAGTGCACCCGATCAACATTATACCCAGGTTTTGTAATTAATTAAGGCATTCTTTTGGCATTCCACTTTCCGTGGCTTGCATTTCAATTATATTCTTATTTTCCTTTATTATTATAAATTTTTCTTTCTTGTATTAATAATAATTGCATGCACGCCCTAGTATAGAGTAAAACAGTTAGTAGGGTCCAGGTTAGTTCTAGGTTTTTTTTGGGTTATCCCCGTTCGCTCTGTATGAAAATGTGAGCAACGAGGTGAGTCGCAAGTGTGTGGCATATCCATAGAAAATATCCGAGAGACGCTCGTCACAAATGTCGTTTTTTTTCTTTTGCCCATATTCACCTTTATGCGTTTACTTTTTTTTTATAATTTTGGGATGCTGCAGGTCAACATAAATGCGTAAGAAGTCTAGAGGTGGAGGGGGTCATGGCCGCGAGTAAGGCCCTTGGACGCGCATACGCACAATTACATGGGGCTAAGAATATTCTTCTGACTGTGACATCTTAGCCAGGGTGGAAGGGGGCGATGGGCCCATATCAAGTCCGGTCGGGACTTCATCACCATCTGAAGTCCACGTTCTCTCTTTCTCCCTCTAACTCTCTGCGTCGCTCTTTCTCCGGGCGACTTATGAATTGTCCGGCGTCGCACGGATGTTCACTCTGTACTCTCTTTTGCATTTTAGGGATTAACAACAACAGGAATTTTCAATTTTCCTTCCTTTCAGCCCTAGATCTTTTCATTTCTCATTTTCGGATTTCAGGTAGCATGAGGAGACCGAGCCGAGGTTGGCTTTATTTTGAGCGTTTTTCCTTTTTTTTGTCCGTCTGTCAGTCCGTGGTCCAGATATCGTTGAGCAACATTTTCCTTTATATATTATCATACGCACAGTTTACAAGCATCAAGGGATGTGGGTGGCAAGAACCACCCCAAGCCGGCTGATCGCTAGCGGCAATATGCTGTGCGGCCACCCACACGAATCCCGAGATGAATTTCGCAGCAAGAGGTGCCGGTTGCAGCGCCTATCTGCATTCATTGTAAGATGGATGTAGGTAGGTCTGCCAACGGGCGCGCTCTTCGCTACAATGGCGCCCAAGCTTTGGCTTAATTTTTTTTTGTCTTAAATTTTATAGTTTTGGTCGCTCATTTGTGCATTGCTACAATGGCGCCCAAATGTTTTTTTTTGTTCATTTGGTCTTTAGTCAAGCTTCTCTTGACTAAGACGTAATTCTTTTCCTCAGTATTTTTTTTCCGGTTCCAAAAATTTTAGTAAGATTCTAACTTTGATATCCTAGTTAAACTTTTTTTTTGTTTGCAGATATTTCGACACTATAGTCTAAAAATTATTTCGCTAGTTTCATACCGTTTTGCCTCGTCTTCGAGTTATTCAGTAGTTATATTTGGTTCACTTCTTCTTATTCCAATTTTGCGAATAGGTTTTATATTGCTCACCGCAGTTCATTTCAAAGGAAAGTCCTTTCGTCAATTTAAACATGCAACTTTTAGCTCTTAAAGCTCGTTGCTATCGTGGTAGTTCCCTTTTAGCTCCCGTTAGATCCGGCTTTGGTAGCTGGAGAGATGGCTACTGATTTCGCTCCATTGGTTCAACCACGTAAATCTCGTCCAATCACATTCAAATTATATAGGCGTTTTTCTCATTTTTTTTCATTTTTTTTATTTTATTTCTAGTGGAGTTTTATAACCTTTACGATGAAGTGTCCATCCTCCTCGGTAGTGAGCGGGTTTTGTGCGCTAGGCGTACTCTCCGAGGCTAGGCTTCAGCCTGTGAACGCTGGGGAGATGATCATTCATCGGAAAGATGTTTTCGGCATTTAAAGAGGCATGGCCATATCTCAACTCCGTCGTCAAGTTGGTGAACGGCGTTCAACTCTTGATTCTACGGTGTCCTTGACAATGGGGTTGAGTTAGCAAGGCTTAAATCTTTCACAACGATCGAAAAGCTGGTTCATAGGTTTTTTTTTCTTCTTGAATTTGAAATTTTGCTACTCCTTCGTCAGCGCCTGTCGTAAGACATCAGCACTGGTAATGCATGATGATCGGATGATCGGTGGACAATGAACGTTGTATGCGAAGCATGCCTTACGAGCCTCAGCTCCGTTCACAGCTGCTAGTTCCAGGAAGAAGACAGTATTTTTTTTTATGTATATTTGTGGCAGTAATTGTAGTGATTCGTCCATTTGGGACATGACTACTGAAGGTTTGTTTGCATTTTCTTTGGGTACTTATTACAAAATAGCTACTGCTTCTTCCTGAGTACTGGCACCCACCGAACAATTGATCAGCAGCTCCTGATTTGGTTTGGCCCACTGCCTCGGTAAATTGATGAGCTAAGTTCATCTTTACGACACAGGTCTCAGCTCGGGCGGTGAAGTCAGCCAACTTGTATTAATTTCTTTTCTCGCTAACTGATTCCCTGTGGGTGACCAGTCCGGGGGTTGGACAAAGGGAGTTGGAGAGAAAGATTGACAGCGATTTGTTCTCGTCACAGCATTGAATCGCTGGAAGTTTGGCGTGTGTGTGTTCGGGTGGACTGCTCCGTGGCCGGACCACCTCCTCCGTATGATTATACGTTCTAAATAGTAACTACGCATAACGTATCGATCCCCTTTTTGGATTTGTAATAAAGTCATTATTTTGGATTTTTTTTGTTGAATCTACATACCTATATACGCATAAATTTACAGATCTTTCTTTTTGGATGTATTATTATAAAGATAGTAATTCGGAATTTCGTTGGAATTTATATATTTACATACGTACAAATTTAGCACGCACAAATTTGTAGATCTTCTTTTTTGAATTCACAATAAGAATATTAATTTTTGAATTTTCTTTCGAACTTATGTACACATATTTATTTATGCAAACCATACACTCGCACATAGTATAGGCATTTCTTCATTAGATTTATGATAAAATTTATTATTTTGAATTTCCTTTAATGAACATATTGATATAGTGCACAAATTTGTAGATCTTTCTCATTGAATTTATTATAAAAGGTAGTATTTTGGATTTTTCTTTTCTCAAGGAAATACCCCATACGCTCAAATTACCAGTATCCCTCCTTGGAGTATCATAAAATCAGTATTTTGGGATTTTCTTAAGTTTACACATTCATGAGCGCATAAATAATAATAATAATAAATACGCGCGATCCTTCAGATCTACATCCTGGGATCATAAGGTTATTAACTTTTTTTTTGATTTATATACTTATATAGGCACAAGTATAAGACACGCAAGGTTTACAGATCCTCCTCTTTAGATTTGTAATGAATGTACTATTTTGGAACTCTCTTTCGAAATGAGACACAAGCTGAGAGTGCACAAAGTATAGATTGTTTTTTTGCGTTTTATAATAAAGTATATTTTTTTTTGAATTCCCTTCCGAACATATATATATTCATATATATGCGAATATCATACACGCACATAGTATAGGTATTCCTTCGTCAGATTTTTAATAAATTTATTATTTTGAACTTTCTTCGAACTATCACATCTTCCTCTTTGGATGTATAACAATTTTGATTTTTTGTTTATATGTGCGCATATTTATAGGTCATCCTCTTTAGATCTCTAGTAATTTGTTATTCAGGATTTTCTGTCGAATATATATATATATATATTTACACATGCACGACTATAATATACGCATGAATTAAGAAAGTTAACCTTTGCTGTCGTTGAAGAGATCAGTACTCTTTCTCGTTCGACTTTACACTACTCATGATCATTCTTTTTTGTTGTCAGACATTGGGACTTGCGCACTTATGTAAGAGTTCTTTCGTCAAGCTAGTTCTGTTGTGTACGAGCATCTTGTAGACCAGTTCCTCAGTTCCAAGTATATTGGTGAGTCAGTCAATTCAATCATTTTCGTATTTACATACACAGTTATAAGTCTTCGTGGTACCCCCATTACGTACTCGTAGGTAAGCACATTCGCGTCGGATAATTTCAACATACTAGCCAGTACATCTTCCCTATTTTCGGGATATTGGTACAATTCCCATCCTAAATTTCTACCGCAAGTGGTCATTTTCAAGCTGCTCGAATATGGATTTCAACTGTCTATCTTCAGACGAGCTGGCGGTCGAGTATAGTGTGCGCGAAATCGATTCCTCCCACGAGGACGCCCGGGAGCAGCTCCAAAAGGCTTTCGAAGCCGAGTAGCTAGATCCCAGCAAAGAAGTGCAAAGATCACATGCGCACAAGAATCCCTCGCGGGAGGTCGACTATATCAGCAGTCGAGTGGAGGCTTTGAGGTATGACCTCACTACGGATCCTATTCGAATGGATGGGGATCGCACTCGCTATCGTATCCAGATCATCCACAGGGCCCGACGGTTGCACAATACTTCTCCGTCTGTGCGCTCAGAAGTCCAAGAACATCTCTCGACATTGGAAGGTCTCCTAAATTCGGTCGAGACAGTCCAGCTTCCATTGCAGGGTCGGGTGCCTGATGAGGAAGGCGCTCGTGGACTGGAAATCCCATCCGCAGCGTGACAGATACCAACCGTGGAAGGCTGGCCTAACGGATGCTATTTCCAAAACTTCTCCCAAGGTCAGCACAGGGAGTCCCCGCTTCAACCCAGGAAGGAGGGAAGACCACGCTTCCGGAAAAGCCGCGAATTGGTACTGGCTGAACCTGCGAGATCACCGTTCTCCTTCCTGGACGGAACTACGCGCGGCACTTCTTCGGGAGTTCAGGAATCGGGAGACAGATTACGAAATACGTAAACTAGTGGAGGAACGAACACAAGGTTCTCGAGAATCTTTTAGCGAATATCGCTTGGCGCTTCATGCGCTAGTTTCAAAAATGTCTCGCCCGATTCCCGAAGAGGAGCTAGTGGAGATCCTAAGGAGAAATATGAAGCCGGCTTTGCAGGCGGCATTGCTGCTGCACCACACGGATAACGTTCTCCACCTGAGACACTTGTGCCGCAAATTCGAAAAACCTTGGTCCCAGACCAAGCTACAGTCTCGAGAGTTACCGCCACGGCGATCGGTTCACGAATTATATTCGGATAGTCAACATCTGTCAAACCACCCGGAAGTTGAAACACATGATGTGGTAGCAGCTCTTCAAGCTATGCCGCAGAGGGATTATTAACCACCATCCAGACAAAGACTCATCTGCTGGAACTGTGCTGCAGAGGGACACTCGCATCACGCCTGTCTGCGACCACGGCGAATATTCTGCTACGGGTGTGGCTCAGAACTCAGTGGGAACTCCGCGTATTCTGACTCTGGCCCAGATTTCAAGACGTTACACCAGCGAAGCGGCAACCAACACAGAACCGGAGCGCCTCCGCTAGGTCAGCTGCGCGGGGGTGAAACAACGCTACCAAGTAGTACAGACCTCCGGCCTTACGCTCATATCTTCAACCAAGGCTAGCGAATACGGGGTTTGTTAGACAGTGGCGCCAGCGTGAGCGTGTTAGGTTTCGGGGGCGAAAAATTCCTGGAAAGAACAGGGATCCGCTTCCATTCCATGCCGTCTACCGTATCGACTGCGGACTGTCAACAGCAATAGGTGTTAGGCCACATTCGTGTGTTGATGAAGTATGGAGAGATGACGCGCATGATGCGGCTCCATATAGTTCCCTCTTTGCAACAGTCCCTGTATTTGGGAATCGATTTTTGGTGAGCTTTCGGCCTAGCTCCAGTCATGGTAAGCGAGCTATATTCACTACCCAAGCCCGCACCCATGTGCTCTCAGAAACATGATCTGTCTGATGAAGAAAACCGACGCTTGCAGACAGTAATTGAATCCTTTCCTTCCTTTAGTAAGCACGGTCTCGGACACACATCATACGTCAAGCATGAGATAGACAACTGTGCTGCAAAGCCCATCAAACAACGCTACTACGCTGTGTCCCCAGTAATACAGAAAGCAATGTACGACGAGCTCGACCATATGCTAGCACTCGGGGTTATCGAGGAGAGTCAGAGCGCATGGTCCTCTCCCGTCACCTTAGTGAGGAAACCAAATGGTAAGGTTCGATTATGCTTGGACGCTCGCAAGATACACTCTATGACTGTGCCGGACGCATTTCCTCTACCTCTCATCGACGGGCTTTTGAGTCGATTACAGGAGACTCAGTTCATTTCAGCCATCGATCTAAAAGACGCTTTCTGGCAAATTTCACTAGCAAAACCTTCCCGCGATAAAACTCCGTTCGCCGTTCCAGAGCGGCCATTGTACCAGTTCACAGTACTCCCCTTCGGGCTCTGTAACGCTCCCCAGACGATGTGCAAGTTAATGTGTAAAGTCATTCCACATCAGCGGCACGACCAGGTATCGGTGTACTTAGGCGACTTGCTTGTTACCTCCTCCACGTTTGATGAACACTTCAAGCTGCTTAGTACAGTCGCAGAGCTGTTTAACGTGGAGAAGAATAAGTTCTGCATGCGAGAAGTCAGGTACCTTGGTTTTGTAGTTGGAGATGGCTGCATGAGGGCAGACCCAGAGAAACTGCCATTCAGAACTTCCCAAGACCAAACACCGTCAAAAAGGTCCGAAGCTTCCTGGGGGTCTGTGGCTGGTACCGGCGTTATATTCCGCAGTTCGCGACAATCGCTACTCCTCTCAAAGACCTGCTGAAAAAAAAATGCGCCAGCACTTGCTAATCCAGATTTCTCGCGGCCGTTTCTCATACAATGTGATGCAAGCATGACGGGAGTGGGCAGCGTGCTATTCCAGCGATCTGCTGACGCAGCTGAACACCCCATCGCGTTTATGTCGCAAAAGCTGAATGCGGCACAAAAAAATTATAGCATCACCGAGCTAGAGTGTCCGGCGGCAGTACTGAGTGTCAAACACTTCCGACCATATGTTGAGGGCCTGGAATTTACGATCATCACCGATCATGTTAGTCTTAAATGGCTCATGGACCAAAGAGATCTATGTGGCAGGCTAGCACGGTGGAGTCTTAAACTCCAAGCCTTCACCTTCAACATCAAATACCGAAAAGGCAAGGAAAACGTGGTGGCTGACACTCTGTCCCGCTGTTTTGCTGAGGAGTTGAGAAGTTCTCTTATAGGGAAGGACGCTTGTTCTCCCGCAATTGAATCAGTCGTTCTAGACTCACGGGCATACCTTGAGACTTCTTATGTCGAGCGAGCTCAGAGAATAATCTCTAACCCAGAAGCTTTTAATAACCTCCGAGTCACAAACGGCAAAGTGTGCATATCGTTTGTTTCTCCCAAGAACATCGTGAGAGGGAGTCAAGTCTCATGGAAGCTTTGGGTGCCTGAAGGGCTCACCACCGAACTGATTGACGAGGAACACTGCTTACCAACATCCGCGCATTTTGGGATTGCCAAAACCCTCGAAAAGCTGCGTCGTCACTACTATTGGCCTTCGATGGTGCTCGACGTACAGAGATTTATCAACGAGTGCGAGGTCTGTAAAAGCGTGAAGCCTTACAACTACTCTCTTAGACCTCCTTTAGGAGAGATACGTCGCACAGAACTTCCATGGCAGCGCATGTTTTGTGACTTCTTAGGTCCGTACCCACGAAGCAAGAAAGGGAACAGGTACATTTTCATCATCCACGACCACCTCACCAAATTCGTGTCGTTGAAAGCAATTCCAGAAGCCACCTCAGCGAGGGTCGTAAGCTACGTATAGCAAGAATCCTACCATATGTTCGGGTCCCAGAATTCCTTCATTCGGACAACGGAACCAAGTTCATTTCTAACCTATTCATCCAGTCGTTACAGAAGTATGGGGTCGAGCACTGTCTCTCCCCATCCTACTCTCCGCAGTCTGACGCGTCCGAACGAGTTAATCAATCAGTACTCGCAGCGATCCGCGCTTATATTGGAGACGATCACCGGAACTGGGATGAATACCTGAGTGAGACAGCGTTCGCTATCCGAAACGTAGTGCACGATTCCACCAAGTGCACCCCGTACTTCGCGTTGTTCGGAAGGCACCCCGTGACACATGGGAGCTCCTACAAGTTATTGCGAGATCTGACCTCGGACACAGATGGGGCACCTGAGATAATTCCAGTAAATCAAAGACTGCACTAAGTGCGGGACCAGATCAAAACACAGCTGGATGAGGCTTACAAAAGATACTCCGCAGGCTACAATCTCGGAACCCGCGTGAGAATCTTTCAGCCAGGGCAGATCGCATTGTACGACATCACGTGCAGAGTAGCGCAGTGGACCGGTTCGCTGCTAAGCTGGCTCCAAAATTCATCAAGGCGACTGTGGTGGAGCGCATAGGCCGCGTTGCGTATCGTCTGAAGAACGACAAGGGTCTCCCGATCGGAGTCTACCATGCATAGGATATTAAGTCCTGACCCGAGCGAGATTAGTCTCGGTAGCCCTAAGAAGGTATCCGGCAAGCTTCCCTTGTGAGCTACAGGTTATCGCAAACCCTCCTGCTACTTCGTCAGTGGTGGATGATAAACCTCTTTCATTGTGTTACTAACCCCTTCTGGGTTAGCCTACATCTGAAGGATTTTGCTTTCCTGTCCTTTCTTCAATTTTCTTCCAATAAAAGAATGTCACACCGTCAGCGAGTGCGGATCATTGGCCGAGGCGAATTGATAGACGAAGTCTATCTGTTGATATGTCCTCCCTCGCCTAAGGCGAACTATGATCATGGTCGTATATGGGATTTTAATTTCTCAACAACCCAGGGTTTGGTGCATGTCCGGCTTGAGACTCTGGTGGGTCCTCTCCACGTTGGGCGCTGCTACGAATGTTTTCACCTATTCCTCCAGCTAGTCCCAAAAATTTGGGCTTTGTTTGGCCCGGCTTGAGACTTTATTCTCGGTGGGTCGTCCCCACGCTGTAGCGTTCTGCCCTCACGCTACTTTTCGTTTTTCTTCTGTTTTCTTTTCATCTAAAAAGTTTTTTTTGTATCCTCCTTCTTCTTCTTCTCTTCCTGTAAATTTATTTTTATTTTTTTTTATCATTATTGTCCACTTTCTGTTGTTTTTTTTTAAACTTCTCGAGTACCTGCAAAGGGGAAAAGGTCTTATAATTTTCGAAAAGTAGCCCTATTCTACTTTTCCATAACACGCAAAAATCCCTGAAATAAAGGAACCTTATAAAAATTCTGCAAGATCTGAAAAAGAATAGGAAAAAATAAACATGAAATGGACTTTGGCAACGTAGCGAAAATCGTGAAGCGCATGAAAGGCAAAAAAACCATAAATCTGGCATCGTCGTTCCATTGGCGACACAAAATTTTTGTGCCATACACCGTTTGCCAACTAAAATTCCAAGAAACAAACGGCAACTCGCCTAGCCGTAAAACATCGCGTGATATAACCATGTAATGTATTACAGCAGGTCAGCCGAGAAATTCCTGGAAAGAATTTTGCTTCACAGCCGATATTCTGTGGCAGCGCGACTTGGCCTGCAGAAACGATACACGCCAGCAGCACAGAATTCGGCAGCCGACCGAACGACGAACGAAACCGCTCGCCTGTCGGTTGGCCGATGAAACGAGCATCGAATGTAGGCAGACGGGACTAAGGCAGTAGTTGATTCTGAACAAGCGAGATATTAAGAGCTGCGAATTGGTTGAGCTATTGCCGGCGAGGCTCCCCGGTCCTATTAGATTTTTTTTGTTGATTAAGTGACTATCTGAAAATAGAAAGAAAAATTTTTGTGTTTAAAAGAATAGAAATTTTTGGAAGTTCTTCGAATAAGTACCTGGTTAAAGTTTTCCGTCGATTAAATGATTACCTGAAAATAGAAAGAAAATTTTTGCGTTTAAAATAAGAGAAATTTTTGGAAGTTCTTCGAACCTGGTTAAAGTTCTTTTCGTTGATTAAGTGATTATCTGAAAATAGAAAGAAAGATTTGTGCGATAAAAATATAGGAATTTATTTGAAATTCTTTGAACAATTACCTGATTAGAGTTTTTCGTTATTTAAGTGCTTATTTGAAAAGTAAGCGGAAAATGTGTGTGATGAAAATATACAACTTTATTTGAGTTCCTTCGAATAAGTACGCGATTAGTTTCATGCGTCATATTAGTGATTAACTGAAAAGAAAGAGGAAAATTTGTGCGATAAAATATAGAAATTTTATTTGAGTTTTTTTGAACGATTACCTGTTTAGTTTTATGCGTATATAGTGATTATCTGCAAAGGAAAAGAAAATTTGTGTGATGAAATATAAGGATATAAAAATTTTTAAATGAACTTTCTTCGAACAATTACCTGATTAGTTTTATGCGCATATAGGTGATTATCTGAAAAAAAAGAGAATTTATCTGATAAAAGTATAGAAATTTATTTGAGTTTCTTCGAACAATTACCTGGTTAGATTTATGCGTATATAAGTGATTATCAGAAAGGAAAGAAGGACATTTGTGTTATTAGGATATAATTTTTTTTTGTTTTGAAGTATCTTTGAGCACTTACCTGAATACAGAAGTCCCGACGAAAAAGGTTGAAAAGACTTGAGCGTAATTAAATATTTACAGGTGGTGTTACGAAGTATTTCTGGATACTATAGTAAATTATCACTTACCTGAGCGTAACAGTGGGCGTCGCGTCTGTACATAGCCACTCACCTCATTGTGCATTAGCCTGTATTGTACAAAGTGTAAATTCCTTTTTAGACATCCGAAAGCACCCTAAAGAGGTGACAAGGATTAAAATAAAAGAGGCCAATGCGCCCAAATATCAGAAGTAAAAAGCCGCCATCAAGTGGTCCACACCTACAGTCTACGGAACGAGGAAAGGAGGGTGCACCCGAGGTTAGTTCTAGGTTTTTTTTTGGGTTATCCCCATAAGCTCTGTATGAAAATGTGCGCAACGAGGTGAGTCGAAAGTGTGTGGCATATCCATAGTAAATATACGAGAGATGCTCGTCACAAATGTCGTTTTTTTTCTTTTGCCGTCTTTATGCGTTTACTTTTTTTTATAATTTTGGGACGCTGCAGGTCAACATAAATGCGTAAGAAGTCTAGAGGAGGATGGGGCCATGGCCGCGAGTAAGGCCCTTGGACGCGCACACGCACAATTGCATGGGGCTAAGAATATTCTCCTGACTGTGACATCTTAGCCAGGGTGGAGGGGGGCGATGGGGCCATATCAAGTCCGGTCGGAACTTCATCACCATCTGAAGTCCACGTTCTCTCTTTCCCTCTCTCACTCTCTGCGTCGCTCTTTCTCCGGGTGACTTATGAAATATCCGGCGTCGCAGGGATGTTCACCCTGTACTCTCTTTTGCATTCCAGGGATCAACAACAACATCAATTTTCAATTTTCCTTCTTTCCTTTCAGCCCTAGATCTTTTCATTTCAGCTTTTCGGATTTCAGGTAGTAACAGGAGACCGAGCCGAGGTTGACTTTAATTTGAGCGTTTTTCCTTTTTTTGTCCGTCTGTCAGTCCGTGGTCCAGATATCGTTGAGCAACATTTTCCTTTATAAATTATCATACGCACAGTCTACAAGTATCAAGGGATGTGGGTGGCAAGAACCACCCCAAGCCGGCTGATCGCTAGCGGCAATATGCTGTGCGGCCACCCACACGAATCCCGAGATGAATTTTACAGCAAGAAGTGTCGGTTGCAGCGCCTATCTGCATTCATTGTAAGATGGATGTAGGTATTTCTTACAACGGGCGCGCTCTTTGCTACAGATTCCTTGAATACAAGTCGGGAACCACGTCAGCTGGTACCCTAGGATATGTCTCTATATCTTCAGAAGATAGTATTAAGCATTTAAATAGTAACTATCTAAAAAAAAAAAGTTGTGCGACAATGGTTACTCGTGCACCATTGTTAAACACATATCGAATTCTGAACATAAACCAAACGAAAATCTGGAATCAAGAAAGGTCAAGATTCCTTGAATATAAGTCGAGAACCACTTCTGCTGGCACCCTAGGATATCTCTCAAAATCTTCAGAAGATTGTATGAAAGATTTAAATAGTAACTATCTAAAAAAAAAACTTGTGCGACAATGCTGACCCCTGCACCAATGATTAGCACACATCGAATTGTGAGAATAAACCAAACGAAAATCTTGAATTTAAGTCTGGGACCACTTCCGCTGGCACCCTAGGATAAATTTCTATATCTTCAGAAAATAGTATTAAACATTTAGATAGTAACTATCTCCAAAAAAAAGTGGTGCGACAATGGATACTCCTGCACAAATGGTAAACACATATCGAATTGTGAGCATCCGAGCGAAAATCTGGAATCAAGAAAGGTCAAGATTCCTTGAATTTAAGTCTGGATCCACTTCCGATGGCCCCATAAGATATATCTTTATATATTCAGAAAATAGTATTTAATATTTAAATAGTAACTATCTCCAAAAACAAGTTGTTCGGCAATGGTTAATCCTGCACCAATGGTAAACACATATCGGGTTGTGAGCATAAACCAAACGAATATCTGGAATCAAGCAAAGATCAAGATTCTTTGAATATATGTAAGTCTGGAACCTCTTCCGGTAGCTCTTTAGGATATGTCTCTAAATCGTCAGAGGATAGTATATAGTAACTATTTCCAAAAAAATGTTGTGCGGCAATCGTTACTCCTTCACCAATGGTACGCACATATCGAAGTGTGAGCATAAACCAAACCAAAATCTGGAATCAAGAAAGGTCAAGATTCCTGGAATATAGGTCGGGAACCACTTCCTGTGGCACCCTAGGATATGGCTCTATATCTTCAGAAGATAGTATTAAACATTTAAATAGTAACTATCTCCAAAAAAAGTTGTGCGACAATGGTTACTCCTGCACCAGTTTTAAACACATATCGAATTGTGAGAATAAACCAAACGAAAATCTGGAATCAAGAAAGGTCAAGATTTCTTGAATATAAGTCGGGAACCACATCCGCTGGCACTCTCTGATATGTCTCTAAATCTGCTGAAGATTGTTTGAAATATTTAAATAGTAACTATCTAAAAAAAAAAGTTGTGCGGCAATGGTTACTCCTGCACCAATGGTAAACACATATCGAATTGTGAGCATAAACGAAACAAAAATCTGGAACCAAGAAAGGTCAAGATTCCTTAAATATAAGTCGGGAACCACCTCCGCTAGCACCATAGGATATGTCTCGAAAATCTTCAGAAGATTGTATGAAACATTTCAATAGTAACTATCTCAGAAAAAAGCTTGTGCGACAATGCTTACCCAAGCACCAATGGTTAGCACACATCGAATTGTGAGCATAAACCAAACGAAAATCTGGAATCAAGAAAGGTCAAGATTCCTTGAATATAAGTCGGGAACCACATCCCCTGGAACCAATACATAAGTTGGCTCCCTTACCTCTGTAGAGCGCATCACCACACACACACCATTAAATTAAATTAAGCAAATCATACAAGACACCCATAAGGTGATTCACTGCAGTACATGCAGAAAGAATAAAACAAAAAAGAACATTGATCAGGCAAAACACCCATAAGGTGATTCACAGCATTCTTTTGTATATGCAGAATGCCATACAAAATGTGAAAATAAAACAAAAGCTATGTCCACCTGTTTATGGACAAGCGAAGTGCATTAAGCACATATGAGTGTCATGTATCAATGAATACACGACGGCAAAGCTTTACGCTATGCCTTTGCTTTGCAATAAGAAAAGCAAAAAAACCAACAGCATATGGTACGATAGAGTAAATAATCAATGAAAAGCATTACATTGTAGCTTTCTTTGTTTACTTCTACCTGGCTGAAACTTTAGGTAATGCCCGCTGTGCATTATTTGCATGCACAGCAATTATGATCAATAATTGAATATAGCAATGGCTGATGGTGTGTGATTGGTTGAAATTATAGAAATAAGTAATGTCAGCACTTTTCATAATGTATAAATTCAGTGTAATTATATGAAATAAATCGGAGTTTTTATCAAACTCCACGGGTGTGTATCTATTCTAGATCCTAACTGCGAGCTCCCTAGCTCCAACATGGCTACACCTAAAGGTAACTGGGCTCTCTAGCTCTACCTTTCTTTTTATTTATCTGGCTATCCTAACAGTGAGCCCTATAGCTCCCACTTGGAATAGTCGCTTGGCTAACCGAGAGCTTCATAGCTCCTATCTGTCAAGCACACTGTTTCACAGCGCCTTACGAAGCACTTGGACAGTAAAATAAGAAGACTTTAACATTTCTTTATATTCATTGTCAGGTTTGAACAATAAAGGAATAAGTTTTCTACACCTCTAGAATCTGAGACAGACTGCGCAGAATCTACAGCAACAAAAAGATTGAGAGAAGATGATATGTCGACGACATCCCCAAGTAAGCGCAACAATCAAACGAATTCGGACACCTCAACTGCAAATAAAAGACCGTTGCGTGGTGGTACAGCCATGGGTCTGACCCTACTTACATGTTTAATCTTGCCAATCATGGGACAAATTCAGATCAAACCGTTCGATACGCCGCCGCCAGGATTATATTTTGAAAATTTGGGGAATACTCAACTGGTATCAAATGAATGGAACTTGGTGATCTACTACAATACTAGCACATTATGGGCTGAGTTAAATACTATTAGCCGAGGTGTAGAAAGGCTCCAAGAAGGTTGTAACTTGATGAAGGAATGGGATCAGTGCGGCCCCATCATGGAACAATTTAAAGCCGCATTAGAGGAAATCACAAGTTACAATGAGTTACTCTTACACCAGAGTAGGCCACGAACTAAGAGAGGTGCTTTGAATATTGTGGGTAACGTAGCTAATGCATTATTCGGAGTGTTGGATTCCGAATATGCTAACCACATGTCACAAATCATAGAGGATCTGAAGGAAAATGATGTGCTCCTTATGGCGCTGATGAAGAATCATACCTCCATCTTAGATTCAACAGTCAACCTCGTACAACGATCAGAAGAGGCTACGGTGGCTCAACTAAGGCACTTCGACAAGTACCTTAATCAATCCATTGCCCAATTGCATAACATTAACACCGAGTTGCATCAACAAAGAGCAACACAATCGTTTATGGCATTAGCACTGCAATTGACGCTAGTTCTAAACAAGTACCAGAGGATTCAATCTAACTTGTTAGATGCGATTATAGATACCCATCATGGCAAAATAAATCCGCAGTTATTAAGCCAAAAACAACTATCGGAACAACTCACATTAATACAAGAAAATATCCCTACTGCCCTTCGATTACCGTCACGGCCAGAAAGCCTGTTAAAGATATTCAGCTTGATGAGTGTCGAAAGTCGAATAAGCGTGGATCAGATGATATTCCGTATAAAACTCCCGCTGCTTTCGCACGACGAATTCGAACTACTACATATAATACCAATCCCATTTGTGGCAAACAACGAGCTCATGATGAGAGGATCAATAGAAAAATTCCTAATCATTAGTCTACATCGGGATCAGTACTATCCCTTATCCGAGAATGATTTAAGTGGCTGCGTCACGTACGACGGGGCATTCATTTGCAAACAACAACACCCCATTTACAATAAGGGAGCAAACGCTAGCTCCTGTGAACTCAGTGTTCTCAGTCATAGACCATTCGAGATCGCTTGCTCCGCCACCGCTATTAGTAAGACTCCACGGTGGATTCAACTGTTAACTGTCAACAAATGGATATATGTGAGACCTACTCCTGCCACAATCAACATCATTTGTAAGGGTAATGTCGAACAGAAAACCATAGAGGGTTCAGGAATTATAACATTACAGTCAAATTGTGTAATAAGGGATGAAGACACCACTATTCATGGACACAATGTCTTTTCCAATAATTTAAAGGGTGGATTTACGCCACTAAGGAAACTTATCGACTTCATCCATTTGAATACTAGACCTTCTCCAATAACGTACCAACCAACACCAGTAAAAAACATAAGTAAAGATATCGAAGACCTACGAGAGAGAATCAAGAGTTTCAACATAAATGCTACGCTGCCACCCCATACCACCAGTCATGACGTTCATCAATATACAGTTGCATATACTGGCCTAATCATCATCATAGCCGGAGGCTACTGGTAAATCAAGCGCATCAAAAGCAATTCTGCTAAAGGTTGTCAAACCCAACAAGAAATACCTGTACCTAAGAAGAGAACACTATTCACCAAGCAGACAGAATGTAACCCACTAACCAGAGCGGTATCGCAACCAACATTTGAAATTTTCGTATAGGCTTAAGTAACAATCTAAGTAGTTCAGTTCGAATAAATTGATACATAGATCATAAGATTATTGTTTTGAGCCAGAGCTCAAGGCGGGAGGAATGTATAAAACTGCAAACTGCATTAAAAATCCCGAATTTCTTTAGGTGTAAAATTTAGAATTTATTCGTAAATGCATTACTCAAGTGGCGCCACATAATTTTCTCACCGATCGCCAGACGCAACATGATCCCAGGTAAATTATCAAAACTTTTCCTGGGTAGCAAGCTTGCTAGAATTTGCTGGGAAAGTTATGTAGTGTGAATTGAGTCAGCACTTTTTATAAAGTACAGGTGCTTAGATTTTAACTTCTATATAAGTGATATTAAATTTAATAAAATTTGTCATTCGTTTTTGGACAATAGCTGCGTTTTATTTAAAATATTTGTTAGTCGCTATTGCTGCCGCTACAAGAACGAGTAGCCCGGGATATTAACAACTTTTTGCCTTTCACATTTATGAATTTAGTGTAATCGGTGAACCACCGAATACACAGCAACAAGGTTGAGGTGAATCACTTCAGCCTACCAATTTTTAACAGGCAAACAAAAGAGTTTGCTTTAACAAATATCATTTATGAATATGCAACATTAATACTAAAATTTTCTTTCAGTTCACTATTAGAAAGATCTTTAGGAAAATCACGGTCGCTCAAGCAGGTAATCCAATCAATAACATTCATGAATAAAAAAAAATCACTGTCGCACAGGTAAGTATTCTTATTAACACAATTTATGAATGTGCAACATTAATAACAAAATTTTTCTTTCAGTTCACTATGAGAAAGATCTTTAGGAAAATTACTGTTGCACAGGTAAATATTCTAATTAACACAATTTATGAATGTGCAACATTAATAACAAATTTTTTCTTTCAGTCCACTATGAGAAAGATCTTTAGTAAAAATCAATGTTGCACAGGTAAATATTCTAATTGACAAAATTGACGACCAGCATGAATAAACTAAAATTTTTCCTTTCAGTTCACAAAACCAAAAAAAAACTCTAAAGACTGATTTTAAATAAAGAGGAATCGCGACTCAATTTTTCTGCGACCGTTCTCGTTCAACGCCAAAAAGCAACTCCCCGACTTCCAGCAGTCTCCCTACATTCCATCGTTCTTCACTCAGCCACCGGCAAGCGAGCGCCTTTTTTCTTCTCAGAATTTTTTGTGCTTTTTTTCAAGCCTGCTGCAACACATTGCATGATGGCACCACGCGATCTGTTACAGCTAGGCGAATTGCCGTTTCCGTCGCTTTGATGTGGTTAACTAGCGGTAAGTTTTAAACGAAAAATTGTATTTTGTGCTCATTTGGCACATTTTATAATTTTTCGACTGATTTTAAATCTGGACTTGTATGCGGGTATGTATAAATATGTCTTTATCTTTTCAGGAATTTTTTTAATATGAAGAAGTAGCATAGGGCTACTTCTTGAAAATATATAAATTTTATCTTTTATTCTTCCAGGAATTTTGGTACGATGGAGAAGTAGCATAGGGCTACTTCTCGAAAATATATAAATTTTAACTTTTCAGGAATTTTCTCATAGGGAGAAGTAGCATAGGGCTACTTCTCGGAAATAGCTAAATTTTATTAAATTATATACTCTGGGAAATCATGGGGTTTTCTCTACAGACGTAGAGAAGCCAAACAAAAGTAGCATAAGGGGGTATACGCTACAGCGTGGGGACGACCCACCGAGAATAGAGTCTCATGCCGGGCAAAACGAGGAAGGGAGAGAAAAGAGAGAAAAGGAAAAAAAACAAGAAGGTCGACTCGGGAGGTAAACTATGAATAATATTTTTGCAGCCGCGCCCAATGTTGGGACGACCCACAAGAGTCTCAAGCCGGGCATACACTATACCCTGGGTTATTGAGAAATCTCGGATCCCATCTGCGGCCCTGATCCCAGTTCGTCTTGGACGAGGGAGGACTGATCTACCGACAGACGTCGTCTACCAACTCCCCTCGCCCAATGAACTGACCAGGAAGAGGTGCAGCGTTTGATTTATTGGTTACGGGAATGTTCGGATCGAGATTACGACTTCGTCGGTGAAATGCCGCTACTTATCGTTCTGTGTTCCGCTGAATCCAGTCGCAACACCCCGGAAATTCCCCCCAATCCCAAGAGAGGAAATCGCTTCGTAACAGATAGAATTCATCTATCAACTCACTCAGGATGACGGAAATCCCGCGGGATGCAGCAAGCGGGTTCAAGCTCTAAGGAAATTGAAGAAAGGGCAGGAAAAAAAAATCCTTCAGATGCAGGCTAACCCAGAAGGGGTTAGTAACAAAGACTGGGATCAACTAAACTTGTTAGTTTAGAGATAATACACAATATATAAAAAAAAACTACACTCCACTGAGGCTTCAGCCATACCAACCACCCACCGCTCGGAGACCTTTTAATTGGAAGAAAACTGAAGAAAGACAGAAAAATAAAATCCTTCAGGTGAAGGCTAACCCAGAAAGGGTTAGTAACAAAGTGAAAGAGGTTTATCACCCACCACTGAGGAGGTAGTAGGAGGGTTTGCGATAACCTGTAGTTCACAAGTGAAGCTTGCCGGATGCCTTCTTAGGGCTACCGAGATCTACTCAACTTTGATCAAGACTTAATATCCTGAGCATGGAAAATTCCGATTGAAAGACCATTGGCATTCTGCAAACGGTACGAAACACGCCCAATTCGTTCTACAACAGTCGCTTTTATGAACTTAGGTGCCAATTTGGCTGCAAAGCGATCAATTGCGCTACTTTACACAAAATTTCGGACATACACAGTCTGTCCAGGTACAAAAGCTCTTTCTCGAGTTCGCAAGCTGTAACCAGCGGCGTACTTTCGATACGCCTCCGTAAGACGGAACTTTACTTCGTCGCGCAGAAGCTGAAGCCTTTGCTTGACAGGCACACGCTCGACGGCCCCATCGGAGTCGGCCCTTAATTGTCGAAGGAGTTGATAAGAGCCCCCACTTGTTACCGGATGTCGACCGAAGAGCAGGAAATATGGTGAGCACTTAGACGACTCATGCACGACGTTGCGGATGGCGAAGCCGATCTCGCTCAGATGTTCGTCCCAATTCCGATGCT
Source organism: Dioctria linearis (assembly GCA_963930735.1). Taxonomy (NCBI): domain Eukaryota; kingdom Metazoa; phylum Arthropoda; class Insecta; order Diptera; family Asilidae; genus Dioctria; species Dioctria linearis. The sequence goes on from OZ005740.1 coordinate 98,446,970, forward strand.
CCGTGCCGACGTAGGCGCGGATCGCTGCTAGAACTGACTGATTAACACGCTCAGAGGCGTTTGATTGAGGGGAGTAGGCTGGTGAGAAGATGTGTTTCACCCCATAACGATCTAACAATTGGGCGAATATCTTTGCAATGAACTGACTACCATTGTCTGAATGTACCATTTCCGGAATCCAAACATGAAGAAGACCCTTTGCTCCACGAATTTGACAACCCGCGAGGCTGTGGCCTCGGGCATTGCTTCCAACAACACAAACTTAGATAAGTGATCCAGTACGATGAAGATATACCTATTACCACCTCGACTACGCGGGTATGGACCTAAAAAATCACAGAAGATGCGTTGCCGTGGCAGCTCGGAAGTCCGTATCGTGCCCAGGGGAGGTCTTGAAGACACATTGGTCGGCTTGATCAGTTTACCCGTTTCGCAGACGTTTATGAACTGTCGTACTTCTGGAGCCATGCTCGGCCAGTAATACTGACGACGTAGTTTCTCTAAGGTTTATGCGAAACCGAAATGTGCTGCTATAGGAGGACTATGCTCGAATTTTATCAAATCGCCAGTGAGACTATCAGGAACCCATAGCTTCCATTGAACCCGATCCTCTGAGACGTTGTTATTTGGAAACGAAAATGAGATATATACTTTACCACCGCTAATTCGTAAGTTCTGAAAACCGCTTGGATTAGAAGTGATCCGCTGGATTCTCTCCACATACGTTTTCTCATGGAATGCGGGAGACTTCAAATCAAGCGAACTGACTTGCGCAGGATAAACTAACTCGTCTGTGTCCTGTTCCGCTACCTCGTCAGCAAATGACCTGAAAAGAGCATCAGCCACCACATTGTCCTTACCATTACGGTATTCAATGTGAAATTTGAAGGCCTGGAGTTGGAGGATCCAACGAGCCAGCCTGCCGCATAGATCCCGTGGGTCCATGAGCCATTTGAGGCTAGCGTGGTCAGTAATGACCGTGAACTCCAGTCCTTCCACATACGGCCTGAACCGCTTTATACTCAATACGGCGGCCAGACACTCTAACTCGGTTATGCTGTAGTTGCGTTGAGCAGCGTTCAACTTCTGTGACATGTAAGCGATGGGATGCTCATCCCCATCAACAGAACGCTGAAACAAGACGCTTCCAACCCCTGTAGTGCCAGCGTCTGAATGAAAAAGGGCTTGGAGAAGTCCGGATTCACGAGCACTGGGGCGGTCATCAGACACTGTTTTAACTGTTGGAATGCCAGTTCAGCTTGTTCGTTCCACTCGAACTTGATGTTTTTCTTTAGAAGGTCCGTCAGAGGACTAGCGATGGTAGCGAAATGTGGAATGAACCTCCTATACCAGCCGCATACTCCGAGGAAGCTACGTATTTTCTTGACAGTTGTTGGCCTTGGCTAGCTCTGAATAGCAGTGACCTTTTCGGGATCGGCCCGCAAGCACCCATCCCCAACTACAAAGCCAAGATATCTGACCTCTCTCATACAAAACTTACTTTTCTCCACGTTGATCGTCAGTCCGGCAGCGCGAAGCAACGACGCGACTTCCGCCAGAAGCCTTAGATGTTCGTCAAACGTGGAGGAAGTAATGAGTAAGTCGTCAAGATACACCGACACTCGGTCATGCAGTTGGTGCTGGATGACCTTGCACATCGTTTGCGGAGCGTTGCAAAGTCCAAACGGAAGCACCTTGAACTGGTATAAGGGTCTTCCCGGCACTGCGAAAGCCGTTTTGTCTCTTGATCCCACAGCGAGAGGGATCTGCTAGAATGCATCCTTTAAATCTATGGCAGAGATTAACTTTGTCTCCTGGAGTCTACTGAGGAGTCCATCTATAAGAGGTAATGGAAAGGCATCTGGGACTGTTACAGAGTTTAATTTTCGGGCGTCCAGACAGAGGCGTACTTTACCGTTAGCCTTCTTAACTAAAGTTACTGGTGACGACCATGAACTTTGGCTCTCCTCAATGACTCCTAGCGACAGCATTCGGTCGAGCTCATCGTATAAGGATTTCTGCACAGCCGGAGACACTGAATAGAAACGCTGTTTAATGGGTTTCGCCAGACCAATGTCTATCTCATGCTCTACCAACGTGGTGAGACCCAAGCCTTGCTGACTGAATGATGGAAAGGAGGTGATCACCTCCTGCAAACGTTGCGAGTCGTATTCTGAAAGATCGTGCTGTTGCGAACAAGAAGGTGAGGCTTTTGGCAAGGAGTGAAGCACACTTACCATGACAGGTCTTAAGCCGAATGCTTTCCAAAAATCGATTCCCAGGTACAGGTGTTGCTGAAGAGAGGGAACTATGTGCAGGCTCATCATACGCGTCTTTTCCCCATATTTTACGAGGGCCCGTATGTGCCCCAGTACCTTTTGCTGTCGCCCATCAGCGGTCGAAACTGAAGACGGCATCGAGTGGAACGAAATCCCCATCTTGCTCAGGAAACTCTCTGCTCCAGCCCCGAGCACGCTCACATTTGCACCGCTATCCAATAAACCTCGTATCTTTCGTAACTGAATGTAGACATCGGCGTAAAGACGAAGATCCCAAGGATCCTCTTCATCAGATACTACTGTTTCGGCAATGGCAGCCTTTATGACTCGACGCAGGCTGAGGTACCTATGTGTGCGTGGGACAGTCCTGGAGGAAATGGACCCCGAAGCCGATGGGAATTCGCTGCCACAAAACGATGCATCCTCTATATCCGAGGTGGAAATTGACGAGCTTTCATCTGAGAAGGTGCAGCTACATCTTTTGAGGGACAGGGTTCCGAGTAGGTGGTAAAATGTGGCGTGCTTTGCGTGCTGGGATTCTCTGTCTGAGTGGAAGAGTTAGACATGTTTACTTTATGACTGTTAACAGGTTTAGAATTCAATCTGGGTTCGCGAGTTTTATGTTTTGGGAGCGCTGCAGCTTCGCTGACAGCTCTACGCCGTGGAGTTAACGGTAGCGGTCGGGCTCGGTGTTGGTAGTCGCTTCTTCTGTCGTGCGCCTGAAGGTTTGGCTTGGAGTCAAACGGCGCTGACCGCCTACAAAATTTTGACCCCTGCCTTGGTTTCCCGACAAGCAAGCTCTACATTTCGTTTTAATTACCCCCACTGCATCGCATCCATAGCAGAAGACCCTCTGTGGCCCTAGTGGACAGTTGACGTAGACATAACCTTCCGCCGAGCAATTCCAACATGTCACTCAAGATCTAGCGGGTCGGTGAATGTCTCTGGGAGCATTAGTTTGAACGCCTCGCGGTGGAACTTCAATGGCGTCTATTCGATTGGACAAAGTGAGATTCGAATACGATGTATCTGAATAGATTTCATGCACTGCTCGCGGAGAGCCTATATCGGACCATAATTTTTCAAATCGGTTACACAGGTCCCTCAAATGTAGCACGTTATCAGTCTGATAAAGGAGTAACGCCTCCTGTAAGGCAGGTTTCATGTTACGTCAAAGTGTTTCCACCAGCTCTGCTTCTGGGAGCGGTATGTTCATTTTGGACACTAACGCGTGAACCTCTAATCGAAAATCACTGAAGGACTCGTTCACTCCTTGCCTCCTTGACTCCACTAGCTTGCGAATTTCGTAGTCAGTTTCCTGGCTGCGGAATTCGCGTAGGAGTGCTGAACGTAACTCTCACCACGAGTGCGTATGCTGATTTCGCAGATATAGCCCATAAAAGTTAGCCGCTTTCCCGGTAACGAGTGTATGGAACCCAGCACACAATTCGGACGCGGATACTTGTTCTAGTACTGCCAGAGATTCTACCCGAAATATGAACTCTGTCACATCCAGGCCGGATGTGCCATCAAAATTCAACTTCCAGCGGAAGACGGGATTGTGAGATACGCTGTTACGGTCCCTCGGTGCTGGCTGTCGAGTATGAGTTGGAATGTTAACCGGAGAAACAAACGAACCCGATAAAGGTGGTACACGATACCCAGTATTATTTTGTCTCGGCAACGGAAGTACTCCCGTAACTGGACCTCTATTCAAACTTTCCAACCGATCGTTGATCGACGGAATACGTGACCTTGCCGACATTGGGTCAGCAAACGTGTGTGGTATGTCAGTGGGAGCTGCTTGAGCCCTCTGCTCTTCGAATATTGAAAAGTCCAGGTACGACTCGGCAGGCTTAGTGTGGACGTTCCCCAAGTTAGGTCCTGGTAAGTCCATCGCAGCGCCTTCCGTGGTCAAAACCGTTTTCGGCTTAGCACCTGTCAACGGGTTGGAACCTTGACTGTGCTAGTCACAGGAACTGTGAGCGTGACAACTCCAGCGCCCTCAGCCACGGTCTCTGTCGTAGGCTGGGAAGATTCGACACGGCTCAGGATATCCTCCAAGGTCTGGACATAAGCCTGCGCATCAGACTCGACAGAGGGAGACGTATTACGCAGCCGCTGGGCTCTATAGAGTACATGGAGCACCTGACTGGTGTAACGCGTACGATCTTCGACGGTTCGGATGGGGTCCGAACTCAGGTCATGATTCAGACCGTCGACTCGACTGATAATATAGTCTAATTCGCGCGCTGGATTTTTATGAGCGTGAGACTTAAAGGGTGCTCTGCCGGATTCCAACTTCTCGGCCTCGTACACTTCTATGAGCTTACGGCGAGCGTTAGCGTTAGTAGAGAAAAAAAAATACCCGCGAGGTAATGCTCTGGCGTTAGTACCAACAGACAATTCACCCGAGAATTATACTGAATATTTTAATAAAGGACACGTCTATAGTAATGCCAAGAGTAGTTCAACTAACGATTGTACCCAATACAACAGGGAAACAATGATGTGACTACTCACCATAATTCAACTGAAAATTCCGCAAAGTATGGTAAACAAAAAAAAACCCAAAGTGCGTTTAACGACTAACGATGATACTGCGACCGGGAATTGGGCCAAATATCTATGTATATATAAGAAACCACAATACCTTTATCATAAGGCCAAAGATGATGCCCAGAAAAATTGTGCCAAATGTATAAATAAAAGGAAAAAAATGAGTTTGTACTAATATCGCGATAAGTCAGACGAAAATTGTGCAAAATAAAACTAATAATAAAAAACGTGTCTATACTAATGAAAGAGAATATTCACCTGAAAACTGTGCCAAGTAAGGGTGTAAAAAAAAGAATGGATAAATGTGAAGATGTAAATGCTGAAGATAATTCAGCCGAAAAAAAAATCGTGCTAGATATATATATATATAAAAAAAAAACGTTTATAATAATGACGATGAGAATTCCTACGGAACCGTGCCGATACGATTAAAAGATACACTACTCTGATTTGAGATTATACGTTCTGCGTGTCTTACACGAGCAATCGACTTATACTATGCGTATTACTAACGTTCTTCATTTAAGAAAGGGGGTGTCGGTATGACGGATCAACGCGGAAGGACAGCCTCCCACACACCACAACAACAGAAAAAACAGTCCAATTTTCCAGCCCAGCTGGACAAAAAAAAACAAAACTCTCTCTCTCTCTCTCACTTCGCCGCCGAACATTGTTCAACTATGCACTTTAGTCAGTCCATACTAGCAATTGTAGAAAACTAAAATTGTGGAACCGGAGCCTGAAGAGCTGCCGTCCCATGTTAGGATGATCAGGACGAACACTACTTTACCAAGGATAAAATCGGGAGGGATGAACATCGTTCATCAACTTGGCAAGAGACTGAAGTCAACAAATCAAGGAAAGGTGAGAGGTCGGTGATCAAGTGGCTGCTGGTACTCGAGTAAGAAGCCGTAGCGGTGATTTATATAAGAAGATAAATCTGAACGGGACAACCCAACCAAAACGAAATATCTGTGCGGGACAACCCAACTAAAACTAAATATCTGAACGGGACAACCCAACTAAAACTAAAAACGAGAGATGATACGGGCTTCTTCTCGGAACCAGCAGAAGTGAACGGAAATAAGATCCATAACAGTATGCATCGCATACAACGCTCATCAACCACTAATAGACTTAGCCTCCCATCACTAGAAGTTAGGGAAGTTAATGGGGAATGAAGTTGAGATGAAAGGCGAATGTGAGTTGTCAGTAACTCAGTGGCTGCCAGCACTCAGGACAGAAGCAGTGGCTGATTGTATATATTAGTATCATCAAAATAATTAACAGGCAGAAGAAAAAAATATGAATGCTTATATATGCCAAAGGTGACAATGCAAACCTCAAAGCAGCTTTTTTTTTCTTTAAAAAAAAACCCCAAAACTAAAATGGCTCACAGCCCGAAACACCATACAAATTTAATAATATACTGGCTTCTCCCTGGAACCAGCAGATGTAAGCGGAATTAATTTCAAAAGCGTACGCATCGCAGACAACGCTAACTGACCACTGCAAACTGAACAACTCACACTTCCATCAAGGAGCCTCCAGAAGGATTACTGAATTTAATAATAAGGGAAGAAGGGTTTGATCGAGAAAAAAAAATCTGGTGCGAAGTTGCACACTAAAATCAGTAAGCTGACACCAATGCTCAGACAAGGACAGAATCAAAAGAAGAACATCGTTCAACAACTTGCCAGGTTTGGGTCAGCTGACCAGCTCGTCATGCAAATAAAACTGACAAGTGGTCGTCATCTCGGCGTCCACGAGCCGAAGCTTGGCTTCAAAAGTGGTACGCCTCGCGCACAAGACTCGCTTGTTGCCGAGGAGATGAACACTTAAACCAGGAAACTGTTAAATTTAAGGTAGAAATTGCCTTAGACTTGACCGAAGACAGTTTACGATCGCACATACAGCCAGAACAATTGTGGAGTGACCCAGCCGCGATACAAAGGTCGGGCTTAACGAGAGCCAAAAAGGAACTATCATGGAAGTAACGCACTCCACAGAAGCACGAAGAGCTCTGCGTAGACCCAGCACCTTGTATCCGCCAGGCAAATCACTTGCGTCAGCTTATAACATACTGAGGTCTTACAAAACAATGAAAAGTTCTAATAGTGATAATAACACAAAAAAAAATTGAGAAAATAACATTGAAATAGCAATTGCATTCTAGTCAAGAGAAGCTTGACTAAATGCGAAGAAAAAAAAACCAAAGTTTGGGCGCCATTTGTAACGACAAATGGGCTACCAGAGATATAACAAATAAAAATAAGATCTTAAAGCAAGAAAAAAACCGGTTGGGCGCCATTTGTAGCGACAAATGGGCGACCAGAAATATAACAAATAACAATAAGCTCTTAAAGCAAAAAAAACCGTTTGGGCGCCATTTGTAACACAAATGGGCGGCCAGAAAAATCAAAAAATAAAGTTGAAATTAAACTAACACTTTAGCCAAGAGAGGCTTGACTACTAAGCGGGGAAAAAACCAAAAGTTGGGCGCCATTTGTAACACAAATGGGCGACCAGAAATATAACAAATAAAAATAAGCTCTTAAAGCAAAAAATACCACTTGGACGCCATTTGTAAGGACAAATGGGCGACCAGAAACAATCATTGAAATAGTAATTACACTTTAGTCAAGAGAAGCTTGGCTGAAGGCCGAAAAAAAACAAAATTTGGGCGCCATTTGTAACGAAGAGCTTGTCAGCCGATAGATCTACCTACATTCACTTGTACCTGAATGTAGATACATACTGCATCCGACACCACTTTGTTACAAAATCATCGCGGAATTAGCGTGGGTGGCTGCACACCCACATCCCTTGATGCTTGTTAAGCTGTGCAAAATCGTCAACATAACTGATCAGACAGACGGACGGACAGAAAAATAAGATCTAATGCAGGCTTCCTTCTCATGGTGGAACCTGAAAGCCTAAAAAGAAGAAAATTGATTTTATTTATATGCTGCAAAAAGAAGGAGAATAGAAGACCTCAGCAACGCCGAACAAGTGCTGATTCACCCGGAGAGCTTACAACGCTGGCAAATGGACGATTGAGAGAGAGTGAGAGAGCTGAGAGGGGTCTCTGATGTTGTTGAGACCCCGGCTTTGGGTAATAATGGGCCCGATTGCCCCCATCCACCCTGGCTAAGCCTCCAAAGCCGTATCGAAATGCTCAGCCCCATCTGTACGTGTTTTACATCTATTGCCGTGTGTGTGTGGAAACGACCTCCCTCCTGTCCGCGACCATCCCCTTTATGGAACTACTCACTCCATCGCGCTGAATCCGTTACCAACCTGTAAACAAAAGAAGAAAGCAACTTGGAGAAGGGCGGCCAAAGGTGACCAAACTAAATCACCCAAAAGAAGAAGGAAGGCGTATCAAGGAACTCAAAATTTCATCAAGTCCAAATCAAAATAATTTATTTATTGCGGTTGTCTATGCATATTTATCGCTTATGAGGGAGGAAACCCGATCACACAAAGATTCACACGGTATATATATATAAAAACTAAAGGAAACAAAGTCTCCGGTTAATCTCAATCTAGATCAAAATCCTTACAACTAGCTCTAATAAGTGCTTTCCTATTATGTGACTTATCGAACCCTCTGATCGACGCCTAACCTTAGATGTACACTAAATGATTTTAACACTGTAAAATTAGGAACAGAAGAACACAAAGCAAATGATAATACTTAGAGAAAATTTGAACTAACCTTGTGGTCCGCTATGGACTTGCATAACATCTGATTTAATCATATTCGGGGTTTCCTCCTTTAACAAAAGGGTTGGACACTGGTTTTCCAACTATCTGCTAGTTTCTTCAGGACTACGTTGAAGTCTGAGTTCACCTCCTCGCTTCCCTGCTCCTTCGGATATGTAAGAGCGAAATGTTTTGCCGCAACTTCTGCCAGGGGGATACTTCCTCGCCGGTATAAATCCAACTTGCCGTCACGCAGGAAAAATTTTCAAAATGATCTTTGTTACGTGCAAGGAAATTTTTCCCCAAATTTTCTCTCAGGTTCGCCACTACTATGGTATATAAGACTCACCGACGCACAGGTAAGTATTTCAAATAATGCAAATTATGTGTGCACAGAATGGTTAAACCGAAATTTGCTCTACGTTTTACCAATACGATGATGTATGAAAATCACTGTCGCAGGTAAATATTCTGATTAATACAAATTACGACTGCACAGAATGAATCAACCAAAATTTTCTTTTCAGTTCACTAATAAGAAGATCTACATAAAAAAAATCACTGTCACAGGTAAATATTCTAATTAACACAATTTACGACTGCGCAACATTAATTCTAAAATTTCCTTTCAGTTCAATATTAGAAAGATCTATATGAAAAAAATCACTGGCGCACAGGTAAATAATTCAATTACTAAAATTTCTTGAATGCGCAACCTTAATAACAACATTTTCTTTCAGTTCACTGTTAGAAAGATCTATATGAAAAAATCACTGGCGCACAGGTGAATAATTGAAATACTAAAACTTATAAATGCGCAGCCTTAATACTAAAATTTTCGTTCAGTTCATTATTAGAAAGATCTATATGAAAATCACTGGCGCGCAGGTAAATGTTTCAAATATTAAAACTTATGAATGCGCAACATTAATACCAACATTTTCTTTCAGTTCGCTATTAGAAAGATCTATGTGAAAAATCACTGTCGCACAGGTATTCTAATGAATAAAATTTCATGAATGCGCAACATTAATACTCAAATTTTTCTTTCAGTTCACTATTAGAAAGTTCTCTAGGAAAAATCACTGTAGCACAGGTAAATATTCTAATGAATAAAATTTCATGAATGCGCAACATTAATAACAACATTTTCTTTCAGTTCACTATTAGAAAGACCTATGTGAAAAATCACTGGCACACAGGTAAATAATCTAATTAATATCATTTATGAATATGCAACATTAATACTAAAATTTTCTTTCAGTTCACTATTAGAAAGATCTTTAGGAAAATCACGGTCGCACAAGCAGGTAATCCAATCAATAACATTCATGAATAAAAAAAAATCACTGTCGCACAGGTAAGTATTCTAATGAATAAAATTTCATGAATGCGCAACATTAATAACAACATTTTCTTTCAGTTCACTATTAGAAAGATCTATGTGAAAAATCACGGGCACACAGGTAAATAATCTAATTAATATTGTATAAAACTGCAAACTGCATTAAAAATCGCGAATTTCTTTAGGTGTAAAATTTAGAATTTATTCGTAAATGCATTACTCAAGTTGCGCCACATAATTTTCTCACCGATCGCCAGACGCAACATGATCCCAGGTAAATTATCAAAACTTTTCCTGGCTAGCATGCTTGCTAGAATTTGCTGGGAAAGTTATGTAGTGTGAATTGAGTCAGCACTTTTTATGAAGTACAGGTGCTTAGATTTTAACTTGTATATAAGTGATATTAAATTTAATAAAATTTGTCATTCGTTTTTGGACAATAGCTTCGTTTTATTTAAAATATTTGTTAGTCGCTATTGCTGCCGGTACAAGAACCGAGTAGCCCGGGATATTAACAACTTTTTGCCTTTCAGATTTACGAATTTAGTGTAATCGGTGAACCACCGAATGCACAGCAACAAGGTTGAGGTGAATCACTTCAGCCTACCAATTTTTAACAGGCAAACAAAAGAGTTTGCTTTGACATTTGGTGACCCCGACGTGATACAGCACGCTCAATCACGCTCAATAGAAGACATATAAGCAAAGCGCATTCTGCTGAGCCATTATACAAAGAAGGATGCCACCGAAGATTGACAAGGCAATGGACCCTTTGGCTGCGACCCAAGGTATTCAGGGCAAGGAGATCCAAAACATTCTAGCCAACTATAGGAAGGATCCTGTGGACAGGAGAACGTATAGCTACTACGAAGAAAGACTGGCACGTCTAGTTGCAGCATGGTCACGCTTTGAAGCTACTGACCAAGAGATCCGAGGCTTACCTTCACCGCCGCTAGACCATGCATATTTTACTACGGATTTCTACTACAAGATAGAAGCAATCTACGAAGAGTTCAGGCCATATTTATCTACAAGAATAAAACAATTCCAGGAAGCCGATGACCTAAATGGGGCAACTCAACAAGTCGATGCTGGGAGGGTACCAGTACCACCAAGCAGTACGAATATTAGTGAGCCAAATAACACTAGTACAGTCAATCAACATCAGCAGTCTAAATCGAATGAAGAAGCATCATCGAGAGATCGCCCAGTTGGCGCAAGGGCTAGCAAGTCAGATACAGATAAAACAGATACCACTTAGGGCGCCATACCCAAAACATATGAATCCAAAAGCCCTCCGGTATTATCAAAGGCCAATGATTCCGAAGGTGTCAGAATTTGGAAAGAACAACAAGCTTTAACTCAAACATTGCTACGACTCCTTGATAACCTGGACCAAACTGACTTCGCTGATGAGACAAAAACATTTTATGAGATCAAGATAAAAGCAGTAAATAAATACTGGGCTCAAATTGAAAACTACAACCATGACGTGTGGGAATTTGCAACTGACCCTACCTTAATGGAATATAGCCTGGAAGAATACATACAATTAGAAGAGAGGGTACAGGAATTAATTATGCGGCTCTCAATCAAGCTAGAAGAGCTACATCAACCAGTTAGCAGTTCCGCGCAATTACAGACCATGGTGGCTGCTAACCCAACTCCAATGCTGAAATTACCGAAGATAACTCTACACAAGTTCGATGGAGATTATTCCAAGTGGCGCCAATTCGTCGATTTATTCACACAAATGGTCCACAATCAACCTATAGCCAGTTGCCAAAAGATGTGGTACCTCAAGACGTACTTAATAGGAGAGGCCGAGAAATTGTTACGCCATTTCACCTTATCCGAAGACAATTATCTTGCGGCAAGATGCTGAAGGAAAGGTACGAAAACCCCAGGCTATTGACTGCATCACTAATTAATAAACTGTTGCATCAACCGTCACGTGCAACAGAGGCCCCGTCAGCCACATTCATAAAAACAATGCATGACACCACCAAGGAGTGTTTACTTGGGTTAGAAAACTTGGGTCTAGAAACAACCCATTGGGACCCACTTCTACTACACATTTTGTACAAAAAGCTGGATCGGACTACACACTCGCTTTACGAACAAGGTCTATCGAATCCTAAGGAATTACAGACCATGAAGAATTTCCTAGCTTTCCTAGAGATGCGTTTTCAGTCGCTAGAGGCCTTGAGCAATAAGGGCAGAGGAGCGGAAGAAGGAACTAGAAAACCAGTCTTGTTCAAAACATCATCCTTAACATCGATGATTACTTCAAGCCAAGGTTGTGTAGCCTGCAAGGCCAGTCACCCACTCTTCCGGTGCCAGACCTTTTTAAAGATGACACCGAATAATCGGTTGATGTTAATAAATGCGCACAACATATGCCAGAATTGCTTAAAAAAAGGTCGCCATGTTTCTCGATGCACATTGAAGGGTTGTAATAAGTGTACCAAAAGGCATAACACGTTGGTTCACATAGATCCAACTATTAGACAAGAGAATGTATTGAAAAAAACGTCGACTATCAGACTAGCAGAATCCAGCTGGTCTCCACCCAGTAAGACGGCTACGGAAGCCCCATTGAGTCTAACGGCCTTGGTGGAACCTCAATCCAAGGGATATGTCCTGCTTGGTACTGCACTAGTTGAGCTTATAGACGAAAATGGAAGAGTAGTGGACTGTCGAGCTATTCTTGACTCCGGCTTACAAGTAAACCTGATTACGGAGAAGGTAGTCAAGAAACTCGGGATGGCGACCTTCCCTGCTTCCTTAGGAATTCAAGGCATTGGTAAGGGTCAGCAGCAGAGTAAAAGAGGAGTCAACATTCAGCTACACTCAAGGGTCAATGGGTTCTCAACCAGACTAGAGGCATTTGTGCTCGACCGTATCATATCGTATCAGCCAAGCCAGTTACTGGATGTGTCGAGATGGACCATACCACACAACATCCAATTAGCTGATCCTGGGTTCAATCGACCAGACAGAATTGATCTACTTATTTGAGCAGAGTTCTTCTTTCAATTATTGGCCATAGGACAAATAAAGCTGGGTCCAAATTTACCCACGCTGCAAAATACCCTATTGGGCTGGATTGTATCAGGAAGGACGACTCAAACCTACTCCCCAATTGCTGCTTGCGGCATATGTTCAGAAGAAGAAGATCTCAATAAGACAGTCGAAAGGTTCTGGAAAATAGAGGAAGTCGACTCAACACGATCAAAGTTATCACAACAAGAGATGAAATGCGAATCGTTTTTTAATCAGACAGTTAAAAGAAATGCAGAGGGTCGATTTATGGTTAGACTACCATTCCAAGAAAAGCCCAGCAGATTGGGGGAATCGAGTGATATTGCAATTCGTCGCCTTCTAGCCATAGAACGAAGACTTGCGAGGAATCCCGAAGTCCAGTCGCAGTATGTGGAATTTATGAAGGAGTATTTACATTTGAACCACATGAGTGAGGTGGACCCTGGCTGAATCGTCAAAGCCCAATTACTTTCTGCCGCATCACTACATCTTAAAACCTAACAGCACGACGACTAAACTAAGGGTAGTCTTTGATGCCTCTGCCAAGACATCATCGAATGTGTCATTAAACGACCTGCTAACCAACGGTCCCACCATTCAGGATGACCTGTTCACCATCCTATTAAGATTTCGCTTACCACGATACGTCTTCACGACAGACATTGAGAAGATGTACCGGCAAATCTTGGTGTCTGAAGAAGATCGGAACTACCAATTAGTGCTTTGGAGAGAAAGTCCTAAGGAACCAATCAGATCCTATCAGCTGAACACAGTTACTTATGGTACGACTTCCGCGCCATACTTAGCAACCAAATGTCTACAACGGCTCGCCGAACAAGGAATGGAGCAGTGGCCTCTGGCAGCAACGATATTAAGGCGAGATTTTTATATGGATAACTTAATGACGGGATGTGATAGACTTCATGAAGCATTAGAAGCGCAAGGTCAATTAAACGCCCTCCTTCAAACGGCAGGCTTTAAGCTGAAAAAGTGGTGCTCCAATCACAAGGAACTTCTTAAAACCATCCCTTCAGAAGATCGCGCAATCCAACTGGATCTTTTCGACTATAGTGATGAGAAGATTAATACATTAGGACTGAGTTGGGCACCGCAAATGGACGAGTTACGAGTTAAGGGCCATTGGCAGGAGAGTGACAAGGTAACCAAAATAACAGTACTGTCCGATATTGCATATTTATTTGATCAACTGGTGTAGCGTATACCCCCTTACGCTACTTTTGTTTGGCTTCTCTACGTCTGTAGAGAAAACCCCATGATTTCCCAGAGTACATAATTTCATAAAATTTAGCTATTTCCGAGAAGTATCCCTATGCTACTTCTCCATATGGGAAAATTCCTGAAAATTTAAAATCTATATATTTGCAAGAAGCAGCCCTATGCTACTTCTTCATATTAAGAAAGTCCTGAAAAATATAAAAATTATATTTGCAAGAAGTAGCCCTATGCTACTTCTTCATATTTTAAAAATCCCTGAAAAGATGAAATTTATATTTTCAAGAAGTAGCCCTATGCTACTTCTTCATATTAACAAATTCCTGAAAAAAATAAAGACATATTCATACATACCCGCATTTATCCGGAAAAAAAACAAAAGAAAAAAAACCTAAAATCATAAAATTTGGCATCGTCGCCTTATCTATCACACAAACATTTCTTGCCATATACCGTTTGTCAACAAAACTTCCAATAAACAAACGGCAACTCGCCCAGCGGTAAAACATCACGCGATACACCACGCAATGCAGCACAGCAAGCCCGACCGAAATTCCTAGGAAAAATTGTGGCTATCCGGGAGATCGTCTGTGTCAACGACGTTGCTTGTAAAGCGCGAACAAACGAAAATTCTCGGAATTGAACCGACGACTGGACGAATGCTCGCCTGTGGCTGGAAGCAAAGAACGGCTGAAATGCGGAGAGACTGCGTGAAGTCGAGTTAGTTGGGGATTGAGATTTGGTGATCGAGGTAGTGGCCGCGCGGGCAGTACAAGTTTTTTTGGAAAAGTTTTTTTTTTACCGGGATAGCAGAAAGTGGAATTTGTCTAAATAATTCTTACCCGTATAGCGGCGTAAAAGATTCTTCAAATCTTCGGTAGTGATTTTATAAAAGACAAGGGAAGTTTTGTGAAGCTTATTCAACAATTTGTCTGAAAAGTGTTACCTCTACAACAGCGTTAAAGATTGTTCAAATCATAATTAATGATTTCCTGGAAATCAAGGGAAATTCTGTGAAGTTTATTCAATAATAATCAATAAAATAATTCTTACCTGCATAGCGGCGTGAAAGATTCTTCAAGTCTCCTTCAGTGATTTCATGAAAGAAAAGGAAAAATTTTTTTTTTTCAATAATTTGTCCAGAAAGTTTTTCCTGTATAGCAGCGATAAAGATTCTTCAAATCTTCGTCAGTGATTTCATGAAAGACAAGGAAAATTTCTGTGAATTTTATTCAATACTTTGGCTAGATAATTCTTACCCGTATAGCAGCATTAAAGATTCTTCAAATCTTCGTTAGTGATTTTATGAAAGACAAGGAAAATTTTTGTGAAGTTTATTCAATAATTTGTCTAGAAAGTTTTACCTGTATAGCAGCGATAAGGATTCTTCAAATCTTCGGTAGTGATTTCCTGAAAGACAAGGAAAGTCTTGTGAAGTTTATTCAATAATTGGTCTAGAAAGTTTTACCTGGATAGTAGCGTCAAAGATTCTTCTAATCTTCAGTAATGTTTTCCTGAAAGAAAAAGAAAGGAAAATTTTGTGATCTTTATCCATGGACTTGTCCAGAAAGTTCTTACGGGCGTAGCGGTCAGCTGCTTTTACAATTTTTGCTATTTCATGGTGGTTTTCCTGAGAGAAAAGGATAGGCTAGAATTATTGCGTTTTGTGCTACATGCTTACCTATTCTGGAGTTTCGTGTCCAGATTCTTGACGCTGTCGCTGACTAATTGTGGCGCTGATCATACATTTTGTGTTGTAATGCAAGGATTAAATCTACCAGCCTCACTACCGGAAGTTGCATTGGGTGTACTATTAATCCCCCCCCACTATGGAACCGTCCCGTGGAAGTAAGCGGAATCTGTTCAGGTGTACCACTGTACAAATTGTGTAAGTTTTACTACGGCTTGCCAGGTGCTGTATCATGAGAAGTTGCTTTATTAAGGTAATCGTTCTTTTTGGTTTTGTTTGCTTAGTAGTTTAAGTTGCATGCGGAGACCCTTCAGGTCAAACACGGTATACTAATGTATTTTTAACTTATTTAACAAGTACCTATTTTCCAAGCTAACATTAGTTTTTGCTAATATCTATTTTTTTGTTACTCTAGATTATATTTTTCACATACAGAAAAAATTTTTTTTTGTTAAAACCTTTTTGTGGCCTGGTCAACCCCCTTTTTTGTTGTTGTTGTTTTATTGTATTATTTCTTATTTTTTTTTATATGCTAATTACTTCTGATTTGAATTTTATTTTTTTTGAATTTATGTAATGTATTTTACGTTACCGTTGTTGTACCTTATAGATCATTAGTGCTACTTTAATTCTATTATTTTATTCTTTCTCGAATTTGTTTTGCTTTTAGGTCTATTAGGTCTGGTTAGGTTGGTATTAGTTTTACAAAATTATTTTGTTTAATATAACTTTTATTCTATTGGCTAGGTTAGATTTGTTATCTTAATAATAATTATTATTTATTAGTTTATTCTCTAATTATAAGTTTTATTAAAAATATTTTTTTTCTCTATTAGTAGCCTGGTAAATGTTTTCGTCTTACGTTACTTCTTTATCTTCTACTGTTTAAGTATGTACATTTTTTTTTTTAATTAACTCTAAAGCATTTCCTTTTAAAGCTATTAGCTTATAAACTTCCTATTTATAATTAGGTTTTAATTAATCTTTTAACTATTCTATCTATAGTTATTTCTATTTTTGTTCATTTACGTCCACCTTCAATTTCAATTTTATTTCTACTCTATTTTGGGTTTATTTAAAACTTTGTTTTATTTTTATATATATGTTTACAATGTGTTTATTTAGGCCTTGCTGTAGCACCGTGGAGGTGATAAAAGAAAATAGCCACGTATTGGGCTTACTTAATTTGATCAGCATGTCTTTTTGTGGGATGTGTACTCTGGTCTTGCATTTGGGCACTTCGTTTAAAGGGTTGTATAGTAATTTAATGGCACATTCGTTGGATATTGTCGCTTTGATTATAGGCGTGTTCAGCCGACCTACATACGTGTTTTCTTCCAAATTACTTGTTATTTTTTTGAACCTTTTCATGTCATCGCCTCTTAATAAGAGAAATTCCTGAGTTTTTTCGCTATTGGCTATGTATGAATAACCAGGGTCTCGAATTAATGAGTAATTTGCTGACTTGAATACAGGATAGTATTGAATCTGTTGTAGCCTCATTTTTGGCAGATTAAAAATTGGGAGAGTAATTCTCACCACCAATTTGTTCTACATAAGGAGCGATTGAGCTCCTGTTGTCTGATATAGAACAGATAGACAATTTTGGTCATTTGGGCAATTCGAGGCCGTCTTGTGGTATATTTCCAACAGATTTCTGGGAGACATTAGGAGTGGATGAATATGATTGGTTTTACTAGCCATTATTATATCCAGGAGGGCTTGTTGTCGATATTCGACTTCGATGATTTGGAGCAACAAGCTTGATATAATCTCTTGTCTCAGTTGCCTCCGAGTTAAATCATCGGCCACATGGTGGAGAGGGCAGGAGGGCTTGTTGTCGATATTCGACTTCGATGATTTGGAGCAACAAGCTTGATATAATCTCTTGTCTCAGTTGCCTCCGAGTTAAATCATCGGCCACATGGTGGAGATCGTTTATCTGGTGTTTTATTTTTTGTTGTCTGTCTATTAACATTGCCAGCGGTTTTTGAATCTTTTCCAAGGTAGTTTTTACAACACTGATTTGTTGTTTCTCTAGCTCGGCTAGGGCTTGTGTATTCGTTTCAATTTCTTCTAACCTGCTGTAAATTTCTTTTTCGTTGTTGCTGTCCATAGTTCCAAACAAATAGTGCATGGCATTGCCTATTCCATCAAATAGTGATCTGGCCTTGCGTTTTCCTGGTACTAGTTCCCTTATAGTTTTCGTGCGTTTTCGTACGCTGTCTATAATAGCGTGTATGTGTAGTTGCTGCACGTTACAGAGGTCTTCTGGGTTTGTTATATTTATGCAGAGTTTATGCACTAAGTGCTCTACATATTCTGCTAGCTTTATCTGGGCATCTAGTTCATCCAAGTCTATCTCGGTGAGGACATTCCAAGTGTCATGATATACCATCAGATTTCCTAGGTCCTCGAAAAATATACCCGAGCCATTTAGCTGGGTTATTACATAAGGTTTGTCAGCGATTGCTCCAGTTGTGTACTGGAGGAAGAGGGCAACTATGATGAATCTTAGCGCCATTTCTGTGGACAATTCGGAAGAAGAAAACAATCCTTTAAGTTTATTTGTACCTGCATTGTGCCGATTTAAATTGGGCAGTGGAGTGACTCCATTGCAAATCTTTATGGGGGTGTATTGAAATGAGGTTTAATGGACACTATAGTAGGAATTTCAAGTCAACCTGGTTCATTTTTGTTTGATATATTTTTATTCGAAATATGGTTTCAAACGGTTATTATGTACCGTTACCGTTCGCTTACCAATTTTGATCGTGGTATTCACATCACTTGGTATTGCGATTACCTGATAAGGTCCTACCCAGATTTGGGAAAGCTTATGTTTTCTGCTTTCATTCTTGATGAGGACCTTGTCTCCTACATGGAAAGTTAGGGGCCGTACTGTCTTATCGTAGTACCCCTTTGAGCGCTGTTTACTTGCCAATAAGTTCTTTCTTGCCATGGCATATGATTTTTGGAGCTTATACTTCAGTATATGATAATAGCTCTCATGATTGTAAACGGGTTCGGGATCCCGTTTTAAATTTGATGGGACATCCGCTGTGAAGCCGTATAGGCAGTCCATTGGGGTAAGTTTAGTACCCTTGTGTACACTATTGTTATACACGAATGCAGCGGTTCGTAGGTATTGGTCCCATGTTTTGGGATTTTCATCTACGATTGTTCGCAGGTATTCAATCAGCGGTCGGTGGGCACGCTCTAGTGCTCCGTTAGACTGTGGGTGGTATGCCGAAGTCTGTAACTTCTTTACCTTTAGAAGCTTACATACTCTTTTGAATAATTCACTCAGGAAATTTGTTCCCTGATCGGTGAGTATTCTTTTGGGTATGCGATAGCGGGTAACGATTTCATCAAAGAAAACTTGCGCTACTGTGACTGCTTCTGCATTAGGTATTGCATACCAGTCGACAAATTTTGTTAAATTATCTTGGAAGGTCAAGATATATTTGTTACCTGATGTGGTCTCTTCTAATGGACCTACAATATCGAGGTAAACTTTGTCGAACGGTTGTTCTGCGATGTCCGTGATAACCATTGGCATTTTATATTGTGGAGGTGCTTTCATCGTCTGGCACTTTGGGCATTTTTTAATGTATTTTTTAATACCGCTAAGCATGTGTCTCCACCAATACTTGCGTCTTATGCGTTTGTAAGTTTTTACGACACCTTCATGGCCGCCAAATGGAGAATCGTGATAATCTTTTAAGATTGTTCGGATTTCCGTAGCGCTCGTGATAACTTCGGGTGTCTTGCCAGTACTTACTTTTTGCTCAAGCGATGCTGGGTTTAGTTTTTCCGCCTCCGTGTGTTGCATTTCGTTTTGGTCCGCTTTCGTGTGCTCTTCTGTCTACACACTGGAGCTATTTAATGTCTCTTGAGCCTTTTGCTTCTGAGCTCGAGTCACGATGAAACAATGAGCGGATTTCTTTTTCTTTTTATTATTTGTGGAATCGTCTTCCTCCACATCTGAGTCCATCGTGTGGTGGACTAGGGCTTCTACCGTTAAGGTATTGCCTAAACTGTCTTCCTTTAATGCTAAAGTAATGCGACTTAGTGCATCGGCATTAGTGTTGTACTTCCCTGGTTTATATTCGATGTTGTAATCGAATTCAGATAATTTGTGGTGAAATCTCACCAAACGGGAAGTAGGGTCTTTCACATTGAAGACACCTTTGAGAGGTTTATGGTCAGTATAGACCGTGAATTTCCGGCCTTGAAGATAGCACCTGAAATTCTTGGTAGCCCAGACAATAGCCAATAACTCTTTCTCTATAGTAGAGTAATTTCTTTCGGCTTTGTTTAATGTGCGGCTTGCATAGGCAATGGGCTGGTCCTTTTCGACTTCTCCTTGAGAAAGAACAGCTCCTAGAGCCTCGTTACTTGCGTCTGTAGTGAGATTAAAAGATTTCGAAAAATCGGGGTAAATTAAAAGTGGTGGAGAAATTAAAGCGTTTTTTATGCTTTGAAATGCTTCTTGGCATTTCTCTGTCCAAGTGAATTTTACACCCCTTCGGAGTAAATTTGTGATGGGACGTAGAATTTTGGAGAAGTCTGGAATGAATTTCCTGTAGTAATTGGCAAGTCCTAAAAATGACTGAACTTGCCTTACTGTTCTTGGAACAGGAAATGTTTGGACGCAGGCCGTCTTAGTTGGGTCTGGTAGGGCTCCTTCGCTAGAACATTTATGTCCTAGGTAAACAACTTCTCTTCTTAGAAACTGGCTCTTTTCTGGCTGCAGTTTCAAGTTGTTTTCTCTCAACTTGTCGAAGACTTTTCTCTACTTTTCGTTGTGGTCGTTTAAATTTTTACCAGATATGACGATGTTGTTTGCACTCGGCAAAAAGGTCAACGGTCGCATAGAATCAGCAATTACTTGCTCTATAAGCGGGCGCTTGCCCCCAAAAACAATAACGCTAATTCTAGCGAATAATTCTTGCATTCAATGTGTCATTGCAAATATTTTTATGAATATGACACCCAGTCAAAGGTGCAAGAGAAGAATGCAAGAATTACTCGCCTGATTGTAATTTAAGTAGGTAAGCATTTTACATTTAAGTTATTTCGTTGTTCGGTTTTTTTTGTTATCGGCTTGCATAGCCAAGCAATTATTGCAATTTTAAATTATTAATATGTATGTAGGTATCGATTTTCGCAATTAGTGGTAGGTAGGAACATATTAAGATTTGCTTAGTTAAGTGAAATTTTAATATAAATTGAATATGATTTGTAATAAACGGTCAGTCTTGTTTTTTAGTAGCAAACAGTTGTTTTAATTTTGAGTTCACTTAATCAAAGTTTCCCTTTCAGATATATAAATTAGGTGTAGTGGTGCAAGAGCCGCTGCACTCTCATCAAAATCCAAGGTGTAACACCTTGACTTGTTAAAACTTTCGTAGAGAACAAAATAGTTCTTGAACATTGGTGACCCCGACGTGATTCAGGTGAAACACTTGAATCGCAGTTCAACTATACTCAGAGCAGTCATCTTGAAGCCGTAATGGAGAAGCTAGCGAAGGAACAGGACACTGTAGGAACGAAACTGCAAAAGGTTTTGATAAACTACATAAAAGACGGAGACGACAGAAAAACCAAGGAGTATTACGAAGAAAGATTGAGACGACTGGAATCATTCTGGTCCACCTTCGATTCAAATGACAGTAAAATTAGAGCCCTACCTAAAGTTCCTCTGGAGCATGGGTACTTTACAAAGGCGTACTACGAAGAAATACACGACATATACGAATCATGCAAGACCCACTTTGAGGAACAATTACAGTCCTTCCAAGAAGACGAAGCCAGCAACGATGATTATAACGCAACTCAATCTGAAGACAAGTCAACAGAAAATGCATCCAGGCCACTGATTACGTTAGCCAAGTCAAATTCACCAGAAGAACAGTCTACTCCGTTGTTGTCTGAAGCCTCAGCAGATATAACTAGAATCATTAGAAGGCAAAGAGGGATCATACAATCTTTACGCCGTCTTATTGATAACACGTACGAGTCAGATGATCATCCCGAACAGTACTACCACATTAGACTCCAGACCTTAAATCAATACTGGGTCAAAATAGAGGAGTATAATCACTCCATTTGGGAGCTCGCAGATGAGCCAAGCACAGTGGGCTATAAGATTGAAGACTATATTCAGCTCGAAGAAGAGGTGCAAAAACAGCAAGTAAGTCTCTCTGCTAAAATCGCAAGGCTTGGTGCACCACAAGAGTCTGCAACCTCCATAACAGCCAACACGACACTCAAGCTGCCACAAATATCACTTCCCAAGTTTGATGGAGACTCTTTAAAATGGCATCAGTTCGCAGACCTATTTACTGAAATGGTACACAAACAGCAGATGGCAAATGTACAGAAAATGTGGTACCTGAAAATGAATTTGGTTGGTGAAGCTGAAAGACTCATTAGGCACTTGAGTTTATCTGAAGACAATTACACAGCTGCGTGGAAAATGCTTCATGAAAGATATGAAAATCGCAGACTGCTCGTATCTGCCCTGGTAAACAAACTATTATCACAGCCAAGTCATTCTACTGACGCTGCATCTGCGAACAATATAAAGAATTTGCATGACACAACGCAAGAATGTCTCATGGCGTTAGAGAACCTTAAAATCTCAACTGCTGACTGGGGCCCCTTATTATTGCATATCTTGATAAAAATGCTAGATAGAGCCACTCATACCTTGTATGAACAATCAATCATTGCCCAACCCAAGAGATACAGTCCATGAAAGAATTCTTGAAATTTCTACAAACAAGATTTCAATCACTGGAAGCCCTGGGTAACAAACTAAGACATACAGAGGACATTCAGAGAAAATCCAACAGCGCCAAATCCTTGTCATCAGTTGTACACACCAACTCATCAACCAGGCAAGCTGCTTGTGTGGTATGCAAAGGAAATCATCCGTTATTCGCATGCAAGGACTTCTTGAAATTAACACCAGCAGCTAGATTAAATCTGCTCCGCAAACACGAACTGTGTGTCAATTGTCTAAGATCAGGACACAATGCCACAACCTGCAATGCTCGAGGATGCACAAAGTGTAATAAACGGCATAACACCTTAGTGCATTTAACTACACCAGATCATTCAACATCAACACAAGTCAGAGATTCCAATACACAAGTAGCTAGCAAACCATCTATATCACCAGAGTTGGTGGATCAGGGTTCAACTGTAGCAACCATTACCAATCAGGGTCAAAGAAAATATACACTGCTCAGTACAGCTATAATAAAATTGATTAACAACCAAGGCAAATGTGCCGAAGGTCGAGCTGTATTAGATTCAGGTTCGCAAGTTAACCTAATTACTGACAGATTAGTCAAGAAGTTAAACTTGAATACATCAACTGATTCAATGTGTATACAAGGCATTGGCGACAAGAAACAGCGAACACAAAAAAGAGTAAGTGTACAAATGCAATCCACATTAAATGGCTTCTCTGCGAGATTGGAGGCATTCGTCCTTCCACATATAATCTCACCTCAGCCGACGCAATTGATTAACACGTCAAAGTGGTCTATTCCACACAATATTCAGCTAGCAGACCCTGATTTCAACCAGCCAGAACGTATCGATATCTTACTAGGTGCTGAATTCTACCTCCAGCTACTGTCAATTGGCCAAATAAGATTGAAGAATGATGGACCAATCCTGCAAAATACATTGTTGGGATGGATAGTTTCAGGAAAGATCAATGTAACAAGGCCAGCGACAGCAACATGCAGCATCTGTAGTGAAGACGAGAGCATAGATCAAAGAATTGAAAAATTCTGGAAACTGGAAGAGCCTATGGAAGTCAAGTCCAATCGCACTCCATTAGAGAAGCGCTGTGAAGATCATTTCACTCAAACAACTAGAAGGAGTTCCGATGGGCGTTACATAGTAAAGCTACCATTCGCTGACGCCCCAAGTAAGCTGGGAGAATCCAAAGACATAGCCATCAGACGATTCTTCGCACTAGAAAAAAGGTTAGCTAAGAATCCCACTTTACGATGTCAATATACAGAATTTATGAACGAGTATGTAAGGGCAGGACATATGGAACCCATCAATCTTGAGACTATTGAGCCACCATATTATTTCCTGCCTCACCACAGCGTATTGAAACCAGATAGTACGACGACACAACTGAGAGTCATGTTTGATGCATCTTCAAAGACGTCTTCAAACATATCGCTAAACGAACTACTATGTGCAGGACCAACCATTCAAGATGAACTCTTCGCCATCCTGCTGCGTTTCAGAATGACACGATTTGTATTTACCGCTGATATTCAAAAAATGTATCGGCAGGTAATACTAGATGAGGAAGATAGAAAATACCACATCATAGTTTGGAGAAACCATCCAAATGAGGCTCTTAGATACTATCAACTATGCACAGTTACATATGGAACGACATCAGCTCCATATTTAGCAACAAAGTGCTTGCAAAGGTTGGCCCAAGAACGACCCGAAAACTATCCACTTGGATCACAGGTTTTAAAAACTGACTTTTATGTTGACGATGTTATGACGGGATCCAACAGCATGGTGGAAGTCCTCGAAATGCAAGAGCAACTTACAAAATTGCTTCGCGAAGGAGGCTTCACTTTGAGAAAATGGTGCGCCAACCATCCTAGACTCCTTCAAAACGTCAAACCAGAAGATCAAGAAGTGCAATTAGATTTTACAGATGAAACTGAAGAGCAGATCAAAACTCTAGGTTTGACATGGCTACCAAAGACCGATAATTTTTGTATAAAGGTCAATGAAGCCAACGAGCAAAGTGTGTCAAAGCGAATAGTAGCATCAGACATAGCAAAATTATTTGATCCTCTCGGAATGATGGCTGCTGTCATAGTGACCGCCAAAATCTTTCTGCAAGAGTTATTGCAACTTCGACTTGATTGGGATGCGGCCCTACCTCAAGATTCACACACCAAATGGATGAAATTTCGTTACGACCTAAGGCATCTGAAAAACATACAGGTTCCTAGACATGTTTTTGGCCATGAAACCTCCAAACAAATGCAGATTCACGCTTTTTCCGATGCCTCCGAAAAGGCGTATGGGGCAGCGATCTACATGCGATCCATCAACCAAAGGGGATCAATTATAGTGCGCCTATTGTGCGTCAAATCCAGGGTAGCTCCACTAAAGAAGGCAACAATCCCGCGTCTAGAACTATGTGCTGCTAACCTAGCTGCACAACTTACCAACCGAGTAAAGGAAATTCTAGGAGCCAAAGACACACCCACATACTACTGGACAGATTCCGAGATTGTCCTAGCATGGATAAATGCAGAATCTTCATCCTTTCAGACGTTTGTGGCAAACAGGATATCATCCATCCAATCATTATACATAGTTGAACAATGGCGTCATGTTAGTTCTAAGGAAAATCCAGCTGATGTTCTCTCCAGAGGAATTTCTCCAGAAAAATTGGCAACCTGCAATATCTGGTTCTACGGACCACCATTCTTACATGGAAGTGAATCAATATGGCCTCCATCATATGTAAAAGAGAGGCAAGTTAGTCTGGAAAGAAAGGGCATAACTTTATCAGCAACAACAAATGATAAATCAAGGAACAATGTATTAGAGAAGTCGATTCTTGACATCAATCACGGAAATTCATTCCGTAAGTTGCAGCGCATCATCGCCTATATATTTCGATTTGTGAATAATACTAGAAGGCTAAATAGTCAAGGAATAAAGAGTCACACGTTAACGGCAGGAGAGTTGGACGAAGCCCTTTATTTTATAATAAAGAATATGCAAGCAGCAGAACTTAAAGAAGACATCAGCCATATTCGTCAATATAATGAAACGAACAAAAACAGTTCACTCAGCACTTTAACTCCATTCCTTGACGAGAAGGGCCTCGTTCGTGTTGGGGGAAGACTAGAAGCGTCCATGCTATCTTATGACGCACGCCATCCGATGCTGCTGCCATACGCTCATCAATTCACTAAGCTGCTAATGAATGACATTCACAAAGAAAATTTACATGTGGGTCCGCAAGCATTGCTTAATATCACTAGACAACGCTTTTGGCCTATTAAGGGCAAGTCAATTGCACGATCAATAGTACAGCACTGCACTCGTTGTGTAAGGGCAAAACCGAAAATGTTTACACAACTAATGGGTAACCTCCCAGCTGCCAGAGTTCAACCTGCATGGCCATTTGTCAACTCTGGAGTTGATTTTTGTGGACCAATAACAATCCATTATCGTTTAAGAGGCAAAAGACCCCACAAGGGATATATTGCAGTATTCTGCTGTTTCGCTACAAAGGCCGTCCATCTCGAGGTAGTTAGTGACCTAACCACAGATGCCTTCATCGCTGCACTAAAACGCTTTATAGGCAGAAGAGGTCATTGTCTCAATCTTTATTGCGACAACGCAACGAACTTCGTGGGAGCAAAGGATCAACTGCAAGAACTTAAAGAAATCATCTATTCAGATCAGTCAAAAGAAAGAATTTCTACCAGTTGCAGTACAAGAGGCATTGACTTCCATTTTATACCACCAAGGGCTCCTCATTTCGGTGGACTTTGGGAAGCCGCAGTCAAATCTGCTAAACATCTATTACATAGAAGCATTGCATCAACGTCGTTAACCTATGAGGAGTTAGAAACTGTAATGATAGAGATAGAGGCGATATTGAATTCTAGGCCACTTACGCCAATGTCCAATGATCCGAATGACTTGACCGCCCTAACACCGGGCCACTTTCTTATTGGAGAGCCTCTAACATCCACAGTTGATGCTAGGTCAGAACCGATCAAGACAAATCTACAGAACAGGTGGAAAATGATCACACACCTAAAACAAGAATTCTGGATACGTTGGCCAAAGGAACACCTCAACGAATTGCAATACCGCCTCAAATGGAATCGAATCTGTCACAATGTTAAACCAGGAAGCATAGTGATCTTGAAGGAAGATAATCTACCCGTCATGAAATGGCCTTTAGGTAGAATTTTAAAAACTTACCAAGGCAATGATGGATGTATCAGAGTAGCAGACGTAAAGACTGCGACCGGAATTCTTCGGCGACCTATACATAGGCTCTCCCCACTTCCATGCAAAGAAGAGTCATCAGACTGCGAACCAACACCGTCTGTATCACACAAGGAAGACAACCAATCTCATGAAGGTCATAAACGTCAGCACGAATCATCTCAAACGGGGACGAATACAATCAACCAATCGAACGATATTACACCATCGAATCGAGACAGTAGACGCATTACAGAAGCTCCAAGGAAGAAAATGCGTCCTTCAATTGGATCCGCACTAATAAGTTTACTCTTAACTTGCATAATTCTTCCAATCACTGAAGCAAATCCAATCGAAAACACAAGGTTTCATAATCGCCCGAGTATCCGGTTTGACAAAATGGGAACAACAAGCTTAGTGTCATCTGAATGGGATCTGGTGGTATACTATGATCTGAAGTCATATTGGCTTGAATATGCGGCACTCATCAAGGGTACCACTGCAGTGCAGCATCTCTGTAACCAGATCGACACTAGCAGTGGTTGCACTGAGATACTTAAACAACTAGAACACATTAAGGATGAGATAGACAGAGACAATGAGCTGCTTTCGGCCGATTCATCAGTCCTTAGACAAAAACGGGGAGCACTCAATTTCGTGGGAAACATAGCTAACTCATTATTCGGAGTTCTCGACAACGAATACGCAGAGAAAATGTCTCAAGTCATTCAGGATATCAAGGAAGATGACAATCACTTACTTTCCCTCTTAAAAAATCAAACCTCCATAGTGGATTCCACCATTAATATAATGAAACGAGATCAGCTAGCTACTCAAGAAAAATTCCACGCAATAAACAATCAGTTGAGTCAACTAAGCAACCAGATCGACACTACTGAAAAGGAAGTCTATCAACAAAAGGTACAGCACCTTGTGATGTCGTTATCCCTCCAGTTAATATTGATTATCACAAGTGTACAGAGAATTCAGTCATCTCTCATAGACACGTTAACCGACATCCGTCACGGAAAAATCAGTCCACTGCTGCTTGCACCCCAACAACTAAGGGAAGCAATAGCAGTCATAAAAATAAACTTACCATCAACTTTGCGCTTGCCAATGAAACAAAATGAGATCTTACATCTATATCAACTAATGACAGTGAAAGGACGGGTAGTTGACAAACTCGCAATCTTCCAAATTAAACTACCACTCATAAATGCAGAAGAGTTCGAGTTATTGAAAGTACTTCCAATACCATTCCTGATAAATGGAACACTAATGTGCGTAAGGCCGCATTCGACCTATTTAGCTATCAGCTCGCATCGAGACAACTATTACCCGCTGTCCGATCAAGAAATTTCGTCATGCGTGGCAACTGGATTTGAGGAACATTATCTATGCAATCAGCATCATCCAATATACAACAGAGGGTCTCAAATCAGCAAGTGCGAGATCAGTTTCTTAAATGACGCACCCACTCCACAGGAGTGTCAATTAAAGGAAATAAGAGACAACTCAGTATGGATTCAGACTCTCCATAAAAACAAATGGATATATGCACTTACGGAGGCCTTAACAATTAACGCGGTGTGTGAAAATAAGGCCTTTACTACAACATTGCAAGGATCTGGTCTCCTAACCATCCAGCCCAATTGCATACTTAAGCATGATTCAGTTACTATCGAAGGGCAACATAAATATCCGAGTAATATAGCAACATCATATGAGAAGCTGATTAATGACTTCAACACGTCAGTTTCATGGTCACCGGCGGTCCCAGCCTTGGTAGATTCACCCACTTACCATGCACAATGGAAGGAACTGAGCCTCTTACAGCAACAACTCTCATCTCAAAAGCTAGAGCTGTCGAAATTAATACACGAACGGACATCTCACACAACTCTCATTGGATATATCAGTATCTGTCTTACAATAATTGTGTTCATATCATTAACTACAAAATTAATATTATCAAAAAGGCAGAAGCAGCAGTCTACAGTGCCAATACCCAAACCTAGGAATCACAAAGAGCCGGACTTTAGCGTGAGCATAGATTGAACATTCGTTCAACGTGGGGGAGAATGTTTGCACTCGGCAAAAAGGTCAACGGTCGCATAGAATCAGCAATTACTTGCTCTATAAGCGGGCGCTTGCCCCCAAAAACAATAACGCTAATTCTAGCGAATAATTCTTGCATTCAATGTGTCATTGCAAATATTTTTATGAATATGACACCCAGTCAAAGGTGCTAGAGAAGAATGCAAGAATTACTCGCCTGATTGTAATTTAAGTAGGTAAGCATTTTACACTTAAGTTATTTCGTTGTTCGGTTTTTTTTTGTTATCGGCTAGCATAGCCAAGCAATTATTGCAATTTTAAATTATTAATATGTATGTAGGTATCGATTTTCGCAATTAGTGGTAGGTAGGAACATATTAAGATTTGCTTAGTTAAGTGCAATTTTAATATAAATTGAATATGATTTGTAATAAACGGTCAGTCTTGTTTTTTAGTAGCAAACAGTTGTTTTAATTTTGAGTTCACTTAATCAAAGTTTCCCTTTCAGATATATACTTTTGGTGTAGTGGTACAAGAGGCGCTGCACTCTCATCAAAAGCCAAGGTGTAACACCTTGACTTGTTAAAGCTTTCGTAGAGAACAAAATAGTTCTTGAACAGATGTCATCTAGGTAGACAAAACATTCGAGGCCTTGTAGGCCTGTTAGTAGGAAATTCATTAGGCGTTGAAATGTGGCAGGGGCTCCTTTGAGCCCGAATGGCATACGCTTGAACTCATAGTGCCCATAGCTTGTGCTGAAAGCAGTTTTATGTCGATCTTTTTTGTCGACAAGAACTTGGTGATAGCCGTTGGCCAAATTGAGTGTGGTGAAATACCTTGCGTGACCTAGTTGGTCGAGAATATCTTCGATTCGGGGTAGCGGGAATGCATCTCCAATTGTCTTTTCGTTTAATTTACGAAAATCGACAACGACGCGCCATCTTTTTTCACCGTCAGGTCCCGCTTTCTTGGGGACAACTAGTAGAGGTGAATTCCAAGGGCTTTTACTAGACTGGACTATCCCGCTGTCTAGCATTTTTTTAGCGGCTCGTTAATGACTTTCCGCTGTGTTTCAGGTAAGCGGTACATTTTTTGATTGATTGGTGCTTGATCTTGCACCAATGGAATATTATGCGTTATCGCATTTCTATAGGTGAGTTTGTCACCTTTGAGGAAGAAGATATCGTTATACTCTTCGCAGATTTCTGATATCGAAATTTTTTCTTCCGCGGGTAAATTAGGGTCTAGGCTGAGTTCTTGCTCTAGCCTAGAAATACGCGGGTATTGTTTTGGTTCGTCCGGAGTCTCATTATCCGGGTATAGATATCGTACATGTTGTAAAATTGCCGTTTTGTCGGCTGAACCTTGGTGTGACTTATTCTTCCTTTTAGGTTTTTGACCTGTAAATAGATGAGGCTTCTGTGATTCCTTTCGAGGCTTTATTTCGTTGTTTTTAGTAATTGGCAGGGTATTTGCTTCCTGCTTTGTTGACGGCTGAGTTTGGTACACCTGTGTGGTCTTTGCCTTAGGTTGTGTGGAATACTCATGCGCGTCAATGCTACTGCTTTTTGACCATGTAGAATGTTTTGTGTTGTGTGACGGTGGAGTAATATGCACCTTTAATATAGGCTTTAGCGACTCGCTACCGTTCTTATATGGCCGTTGTTTGTTTAAGAGTGATTTATGCCTCGGGATTTTGGACGGAAGAGTTATATGCACCTTTTTGGCAGGCTTTAGACACTCAGTTCCGTCTCTTGTGTTGTTGGATATTGCCTCTTTGTTTGGTATGGGAATGTGCGTTTGGTTTTGGTCTTTTGTGTGTGTCAATGGGACTAGTGTGTAGTCGTTTATTGGAAATAGCTGTAATAGCTATGTATGACTACTTGATGACTGTTAGCGTTGAGAATACTGACCAGCACTAATTCTTTTCCAGATGACAGCAAACTGTTTGCCAAGAAGACTCCATCGCTTATCTCTTGGGATAAACAGAGCATTTCTTCTTGAGTTTGTAACGGGACTGGAGCAACAATTTGAGAGCGGGCAGGTATGCAGATTGGTTCCTTAAAGGTAACCAATTACTGCCTGATTTCATCGGTCTCTTGTTCGCCCAGACAGCCTTTTCACATTCCTTGGGCGCTTTTGGAGCTTGCTGACGCAATTTTCTTCACTGATTGAATAGATAAGCCAACCCAGCCTGGAATCCTCTATTACTGCATGTAACAAGGTGTCAATTGCAGCGCCTATCTGCGTTCATTGTTGGATGGATGTAGGTAGGGCTGACAATGGGCCCGCTCTTCGCTACACTGGGCTTTATGAGTCCTGTGGTTGTAATGGCAAAAATCTTCCTACAACAATTATGGCAAATAAAGCCAGATTGGGACGCAGCCCTTCCAATGGAGCTGCATACGAAATGGATGCAATTTCGGAATAACCTCAAGGCCCTTGATGTTATAAGAATCCCGACACACATGTTCAAAGGTGAACTAGCAAAATCCATACAATTACATGCCTTTGCGGACGCCTCAGAGAAGGCTTACGGGGCCGCAGTCTATTTACGATCGATCGGTAGTGGTGGTGTAATACGAGTCAATCTCCTGTGCGCCAAATCCAGAGTCGCACCATTAAAGACACTTACTGTCCCCAGACTTGAGTTATGTGCAGCAAAACTAATGGCTGAACTGGTTCACCGCGTTCTTCGAGATCTGCAGTTACCAGAAGTAAAAACTTTTTATTGGACCGATTCAGAAATTGTACTTGCATGGATTAACTCGGCAGCAGCCTCGTACCATACCATTGTAGCCAACAGAATTACGATAATACAAGAATTAACCACACAAGAGCAATGGAGACATGTAGGGTCGAGGCACAACCCAGCGGACATCGTGTCGAGAGGAGTCCCACCAGAAAAGCTAGCGTCCAACTCATTATGGTTCTACGGCCCACTGTTTCTACATGGCGCAGAAGACGGATGGCCAGCACCCTACAAACGCACGCAGACGAGCTTAGAGCAAAGGAAAATCAAGGCGATTGTGGCAACAGTTAGTGATACCCCACATTTTATGGATTTGATAGATCATCAAAATACATTCGATAGATGGCAGAGGATAATCGCATATATTCGGAGTTTCATCTCAAAAACTCGCAAGAAAAAGGAAAATCGATGCCTAAATCGCAAACCTACCACTATAGAATTAGATGAGGCGCTTACTGTAATGATAAAAAAGGCACAAGACGAAGAATTTCCAACTGAGCAAAAGGAACTAGAACATTCAGGCCACATTAGCACCAGCAGCCCATTAAGTAGCCTTAGCCCATTTTCAGATGAAGCCGGATTGTTACGCGTTGGAGGAAGACTGGAGGCCGCGAATTTGTCATATGATGCTAAGCATCCGATTTTATTACCATACACTCATAACGTCACGCGTCTACTGATGACCAATCTTCATGTTAACCACCTTCATGTCGCGCCACAAGCACTGCTAGCTATAACCCGCCAAAGATTTTGGCCCATTAAGGGCAAAAGTATCGCACGAGCCATAGTTCAGAGGTGAGTGCGCTGCGCGCGGGCTAAGCCGAAAATGTTATCACAATTTATGGGAAACCTTCCTGAACATCGAGTACTGCCAGCGCGACCGTTTATAAATTCCGGAGTGGACTTTTTGGACCCTGTTGGACGCACTACAAACTTCGAGGAAAACGACCACTAAAATCGTATGTTGCTGTGTTCTGCTGCTTCGCGACAAAGGCTATTCATTTTGAGATAGTAACAGATTTAACTACAGAAGCCTTCATAGGAGCGCTTAAACGTTTCATAGGTAGAAGAGGTAATTGTCGTAACTTATACTGTGACAATGCTACGAATTTCGTCGGTGCCAAAAACAAGCTCCAGGAATTGAACACCAGCATCTATGATCAAAAATCACAAGAGCAGATACAGGGTTTTTGCAGTACTAGGGCTATTGAGTTTCATTTCATACCGCCCAGAGCGCCACACTTTGGGGGCTTGTGGGAAGCTGCTGTTAAATCAGCCAAGCATCTACTGCGACCAAACCTCGAAGCCGCCAACTTAACCAACGAAGAATTAGAAACGCTAATGGTTGAGATCGAAGCAATTCTAAATTCACGTCCTTTAACACCAATGTCATCCTACCCAGATGACTTTGCGGCACTTACACCAGGTCACTTTCTGATTGGAGAACCGACGACGGCAATTACCGACCCCCAAGCACGGCCGCTAAACCTAGGGCTGCACCAGAGGTGGAAACTGGTAAACCACTTGAAAAACCAGTTCTGGTATAGATGGTCCAGAGAGTACCTCAGCGAACTACAGCATCGCTATAAGTGGAAGCAACAATGCACAAACGCTCAACCCGGAATGATGGTGATAGTGAAGGAAGACAATATCCCTCCTGCAGCATGGCATTTAGGAAGAATTGAAAGAGTCATCAAGGGTGAAGATGGTTTGGTACGAGTTGCGGATATCAAAACATCCAAGGGAGTTATAAGAAGACCCACACATAAGTTGGCTCCCTTACCTCTGTAGAGCGCATCACCACACACACACCATTAAATTAAATTAAGCAAATCATACAAGACACCCATAAGGTGATTCACTGCAGTACATGCAGAAAGAATAAAACAAAAAAGAACATTGATCAGGCAAAACACCCATAAGGTGATTCACAGCATTCTTTTGTATATGCAGAATGCCATACAAAATGTGAAAATAAAACAAAAGCTATGTCCACCTGTTTATGGACAAGCGAAGTGCATTAAGCACATATGAGTGTCATGTATCAATGAATACACGACGGCAAAGCTTTACGCTATGCCTTTGCTTTGCAATAAGAAAAGCAAAAAAACCAACAGCATATGGTACGATAGAGTAAATAATCAATGAAAAGCATTACATTGTAGCTTTCTTTGTTTACTTCTACCTGGCTGAAACTTTAGGTAATGCCCGCTGTGCATTATTTGCATGCACAGCAATTATGATCAATAATTGAATATAGCAATGGCTGATGGTGTGTGATTGGTTGAAATTATAGAAATAAGTAATGTCAGCACTTTTCATAATGTATAAATTCAGTGTAATTATATGAAATAAATCGGAGTTTTTATCAAACTCCACGGGTGTGTATCTATTCTAGATCCTAACTGCGAGCTCCCTAGCTCCAACATGGCTACACCTAAAGGTAACTGGGCTCTCTAGCTCTACCTTTCTTTTTATTTATCTGGCTATCCTAACAGTGAGCCCTATAGCTCCCACTTGGAATAGTCGCTTGGCTAACCGAGAGCTTCATAGCTCCTATCTGTCAAGCACACTGTTTCACAGCGCCTTACGAAGCACTTGGACAGTAAAATAAGAAGACTTTAACATTTCTTTATATTCATTGTCAGGTTTGAACAATAAAGGAATAAGTTTTCTACACCTCTAGAATCTGAGACAGACTGCGCAGAATCTACAGCAACAAAAAGATTGAGAGAAGATGATATGTCGACGACATCCCCAAGTAAGCGCAACAATCAAACGAATTCGGACACCTCAACTGCAAATAAAAGACCGTTGCGTGGTGGTACAGTCATGGGTCTGACCCTACTTACATGTTTAATCTTGCCAATCATGGGACAAATTCAGATCAAACCGTTCGATACGCCGCCGCCAGGATTATATTTTGAAAATTTGGGGAATACTCAACTGGTATCAAATGAATGGAACTTGGTGATCTACTACAATACTAGCACATTATGGGCTGAGTTAAATACTATTAGCCGAGGTGTAGAAAGGCTCCAAGAAGGTTGTAACTTGATGAAGGAATGGGATCAGTGCGGCCCCATCATGGAACAATTTAAAGCCGCATTAGAGGAAATCACAAGTTACAATGAGTTACTCTTACACCAGAGTAGGCCACGAACTAAGAGAGGTGCTTTGAATATTGTGGGTAACGTAGCTAATGCATTATTCGGAGTGTTGGATTCCGAATATGCTAACCACATGTCACAAATCATAGAGGATCTGAAGGAAAATGATGTGCTCCTTATGGCGCAGATGAAGAATCATACCTCCATCTTAGATTCAACAGTCAACCTCGTACAACGATCACAAGAGGCTACGGTGGCTCAACTAAGGCACTTCGACAAGTACCTTAATCAATCCATTGCCCAATTGCATAACATTAACACCGAGTTGCATCAACAAAGAGCAACACAATCGTTTATGGCATTAGCACTGCAATTGACGCTAGTTCTAAACAAGTACCAGAGGATTCAATCTAACTTGTTAGATGTGATTATAGATACCCATCATGGCAAAATAAATCCGCAGTTATTAAGCCAAAAACAACTATCGGAACAACTCACATTAATACAAGAAAATATCCCTACTGCCCTTCGATTACCGTTACGGCCAGAAAGCCTGTTAAAGATATACAGCTTGATGAGTGTCGAAAGTCGAATAAGCGTGGATCAGATGATATTCCGTATAAAACTCCCGCTGCTTTCGCACGACGAATTCGAACTACTACATATAATACCAATCCCATTTGTGGTAAACAACGAGCTCATGATGAGAGGATCAATAGAAAAATTCCTAATCATTAGTCTACATCGGGATCAGTACTATCCCTTATCCGAGAATGATTTAAGCGGCTGCGTCACGTACGACGGGGCATTCATTTGCAAACAACAACACCCCATTTACAATAAGGGAGCAAACGCTAGCTCCTGTGAACTCAGTGTTCTCAGTCATAGACCATTCGAGATCGCTTGCTCCGCCACCGCTATTAGTAAGACTCCACGGTGGATTCAACTGTTAACTGTCAACAAATGGATATATGTGAGACCTACTCCTGCCACAATCAACATCATTTGTAAGGGTAA
Organism: Dioctria linearis; assembly: GCA_963930735.1. Classification (NCBI taxonomy): domain Eukaryota; kingdom Metazoa; phylum Arthropoda; class Insecta; order Diptera; family Asilidae; genus Dioctria; species Dioctria linearis. The sequence continues at coordinate 98,482,800 of OZ005740.1, forward strand.
TGTCGAACAGAAAACCATAGAGGGTTCAGGAATTATAACATTACAGTCAAAATGTGTAATAAGGGATGAAGACACCACTATTCATGGACACAATGTCTTTTCCAATAATTTAAAGGGTGGATTTACGCCACTAAGGAAACTTATCGACTTCATCCATTTGAATACTAGACCTTCTCCAATAACGTACCAACCTACACCAGTAAAAAACATAAGTAAAGATATCGAAGACCTACGAGAGAGAATCAAGAGTTTCAACATAAATGCTACGCTGCCACCCCATACCACCAGTCATGACGTTCATCAATATACAGTTGCATATACTGGCCTAATCATCATCATAGCCGGAGGCTACTGGTAAATCAAGCGCATCAAAAGCAATTCTGCTAAAGGTTGTCAAACCCAACAAGAAATACCTGTACCTAAGAAGAGAACACTATTCACCAAGCAGACAGAATGTAACCCACTAACCAGAGCGGTATCGCAACCAACATTTGAAATTTTCGTATAGGCTTAAGTAACAATCTAAGTAGTTCAGTTCGAATAAATTGATACATAGATCATAAGATTATTGTTTTGAGCCAGAGCTCAAGGCGGGAGGAATGTATAAAACTGCAAACTGCATTAAAAATCCCGAATTTCTTTAGGTGTAAAATTTAGAATTTATTCGTAAATGCATTACTCAAGTGGCGCCACATAATTTTCTCACCGATCGCCAGACGCAACATGATCCCAGGTAAATTATCAAAACTTTTCCTGGGTAGCAAGCTTGCTAGAATTTGCTGGGAAAGTTATGTAGTGTGAATTGAGTCAGCACTTTTTATAAAGTACAGGTGCTTAGATTTTAACTTCTATATAAGTGATATTAAATTTAATAAAATTTGTCATTCGTTTTTGGACAATAGCTGCGTTTTATTTAAAATATTTGTTAGTCGCTATTGCTGCCGCTACAAGAACGAGTAGCCCGGGATATTAACAACTTTTTGCCTTTCACATTTATGAATTTCGTGTAATCGGTGAACCACCGAATACACAGCAACAAGGTTGAGGTGAATCACTTCAGCCTACCAATTTTTAACAGGCAAACAAAAGAGTTTGCTTTAACAAATATCATTTATGAATATGCAACATTAATACTAAAATTTTCTTTCAGTTCACTATTAGAAAGATCTTTAGGAAAATCACGGTCGCTCAAGCAGGTAATCCAATCAATAACATTCATGAATAAAAAAAAATCACTGTCGCACAGGTAAGTATTCTTATTAACACAATTTATGAATGTGCAACATTAATAACAAATTTTTTCTTTCAGTTCACTATGAGAAAGATCTTTAGGAAAATTACTGTTGCACAGGTAAATATTCTAATTAACACAATTTATGAATGTGCAACATTAATAACAAATTTTTTCTTTCAGTCCACTATGAGAAAGATCTTTAGTAAAAATCAATGTTGCACAGGTAAATATTCTAATTGACAAAATTGACGACCAGAATGAATAAACTAAAATTTTTCCTTTCAGTTCACAAAAGCAAAAAAAAACTCTAAAGACTGATTTTAAATAAAGAGGAATCGCGACTCAATTTTTCTTCGACCGTTCTCGTTCAACGCCAAAAAGCAACTCCCCGACTACCAGCAGTCTCCCTACATTCCATCGATCATCACTCAGCCACCGGCAAGCGAGCGCCTTTTTTCTTCTCAGAATTTTTTATTCTTTTTTTCAAGCCTGCTGCAACACATTGCATGATGGCATCACGCGATCTGTTACAGCTTGCCGTTTCCGTCGCTTTGATGTGGTTGACTAGCGGTAAGTTTTAAACGAAAAATTGTATTTTGTGCTCATTTTGCACATTTTATAATTTTTCGACTGAAAAATATTCTGCTGTTGTTGTTGTTTCTTTTAAATCTGGACTTGTATGCGGGTATGTATAAATATGTCTTTATCTTTTCAGGAATTTTTTTAATATGAAGAAGTAGCATAGGGCTACTTCTTGAAAATATATAAATTTTATCTTTTATTCTTCCAGGAATTCTGGTACGATGGAGAAGTAGCATAGGGCTACTTCTCGAAAATATATAAATTTTAACTTTTCAGAAATTTTCTCATAGGGAGAAGTAGCATAGGGCTACTTCTCGGAAATAGCTAAATTTTATTAAATTATATACTCTGGGAAATCATGGGGTTTTCTCTACAGACGTAGAGAAGCCAAACAAAAGTAGCGTAAGGGGGTATACGCTACAGCGTGGGGACGACCCACCGAGAATAGAGTCTCATGCCGGGCAAAACGAGGAAGGGAGAGAAAAGAGAGAAAATAAAAAAAAACAAGAAGGTCGACTCGGGAGGTGAACTATGAATAATATTTTTGCAGCCGCGCCCAATGTGGGGACGACCCACAAGAGTCTCAAGCCGGGCATACACTATACCCTGGGTTATTGAGAAATCTCGGATCCCATCTGTGGCCCTGATCCCAGTTCGTCTTGGACGAGGGAGGACTGATCTACCGATAGATGTCGTCTACCAACTCGCCTCGCCCAATGAACTGACCAGGAAGAGGTGCAGCGATTGATTTATTGGGTACGGGAATGTTCGGCTCGAGATTACGACTTCGTCGGTAAATGCCGCTACTTATCGTTCTGTGTTCTGCTGAATCCAGTCGCAACACCCCGGAAATTCCCCCAATCCCAAGAGAGGAAATCGCTTCGTAACAAATAGAATTCATCTATCAACTCACTCAGAATGGCGGAAATCCCGCGGGATGCAGCAAGCGGGTTCAAGCTCTAAGGAAATTGAAGAAAGAGCAGGAAAGAAAAATCCTTCAGATGCAGGCTAACCCAGAAGGGGATAGTAACAAAGACTGGGACCAACTAAACTTGTTAGTTTAGAGATAATACACAATATATAGAAAAAACTACACTCCACTGAGGCTTCAGCCATACCAACTACCGCTCGGAGACCTTTTAATTGGAAGAAAACTGAAGAAAGACAGAAAAATAAAATCCTTCAGGTGAAGGCTAACCCAGAAGGGGTTAGTAACAAAGTGAAAGAGGTTTATCACCCACCACTGAGGAAGTAGTAGGAGGTAACCTGTAGTTCACAAGTGAAGCTTGCCGGATGCCTTCTTAGGGCTACCGAGATCTACTCAACTTTGATCAAGACTTAATATCCTGAGCATGGAAAATTCCGATTGAGAGACCATTGGCATTCTGCAAACGCTACGAAACACGCCCAATTCGTTCTACAACAGTCGCTTTTATGAACTTAGGTGTCAATTTGGCTGCAAAGCAGGTGTCAATTTGGCTGCAAAGCGATCAATTGCGCTACTTTGCACAAAATTTCGGACATACACAGTCTGTCCAGGTACAAAAGCTCTTTCTCGAGTTCGCAAGTTGTAACCAGCGGCGTACTTTCGATACGCCTCCGTAAGACGGAACTTTACTTCGTCGCGCAGAAGCTGAAGCCTTTGCTTGACAGGCACACACTCGACGGCCCCATCGGAGTCGGCCCTTAATTGTCGAAGGAGTTGATAAGAGCCCCCACTTGTTACCGGATGTCGACCGAAGAGCAGGAAATATGGTGAGCACTTAGACGACTCATGCACGACGTTGCGGATGGCGAAGCCGATCTCGCTCAGATGTTCGTCCCAATTCCGATGCTCCGTGCCGACGTAGGCGCGGATCGCTGCTAGAACTGACTGATTAACACGCTCAGAGGCGTTTGATTGAGGGGAGTAGGCTGGTGAGAAGATGTGTTTCACCCCATAACGATCTAACAATTGGGCGAATATCTTTGCAATGAACTGACTACCATTGTCTGAATGTACCATTTCCGGAATCCAAACATTAAGAAGACCCTTTGCTCCACGAATTTGACAACCCGCGAGGCTGTGGCCTCGGGCATTGCTTCCAACAACACAAACTTAGATAAGTGATCCAGTACGATGAAGATATACCTATTACCACCTCGACTACGCGGGTATGGACCTAAAAAATCACAGAAGATGCGTTGCCGTGGCAGCTCGGAAGTCCGTATCGTGCCCAGGGGAGGTCTTGAAGACACATTGGTCGGCTTGATCAGTTTACCCGTTTCGCAGACGTTTATGAACTGTCGTACTTCTGGAGCCATGCTCGGCCAGTAATACTGACGACGTAGTTTCTCTAAGGTTTATGCGAAACCGAAATGTGCTGCTATAGGAGGACTATGCTCGAATTTTATCAAATCGCCAGTGAGACTATCAGGAACCCATAGCTTCCATTGAACCCGATCCTCTGAGACGTTGTTATTTGGAAACGAAAATGAGATATATACTTTACCACCGCTAATTCGTAAGTTCTGAAAACCGCTTGGATTAGAAGTGATCCGCTGGATTCTCTCCACATACGTTTTCTCATGGAATGCGGGAGACTTCAAATCAAGCGAACTGACTTGCGCAGGATAAACTAACTCGTCTGTGTCCTGTTCCGCTACCTCGTCAGCAAATGACCTGAAAAGAGCATCAGCCACCACATTGTCCTTACCATTACGGTATTCAATGTGAAATTTGAAGGCCTGGAGTTGGAGGATCCAACGAGCCAGCCTGCCGCATAGATCCCGTGGGTCCATGAGCCATTTGAGGCTAGCGTGGTCAGTAATGACCGTGAACTCCAGTCCTTCCACATACGGCCTGAACCGCTTTATACTCAATACGGCGGCCAGACACTCTAACTCGGTTATGCTGTAGTTGCGTTGAGCAGCGTTCAACTTCTGTGACATGTAAGCGATGGGATGCTCATCCCCATCAACAGAACGCTGAAACAAGACGCTTCCAACCCCTGTAGTGCCAGCGTCTGAATGAAAAAGGGCTTGGAGAAGTCCGGATTCACGAGCACTGGGGCGGTCATCAGACACTGTTTTAACTGTTGGAATGCCAGTTCAGCTTGTTCGTTCCACTCGAACTTGATGTTTTTTTTAGAAGGTCCGTCAGAGGACTAGCGATGGTAGCGAAATGTGGAATGAACCTCCTATACCAGCCGCATACTCCGAGGAAGCTACGTATTTTCTTGACAGTTGTTGGCCTTGGCAAGCTCTGAATAGCAGTGACCTTTTCGGGATCGGCCCGCAAGCACCCATCCCCAAATACAAAGCCAAGATATCTGACCTCTCTCATACAAACCTTACTTTTCTCCACGTTGATTGTCAGACCGGCAGCGCGAAGCAATGACGCGACTTCCGCCAGAAGCCTTAGGTGTTCGTCAAACGTGGAGGAAGTAATGAGTAAGTCGTCAAGATACACCGACACTCGGTCATGCAGTTGGTGCGGGATGACCTTGCACATCAGCTTGCACATTATCTGCGGAGCGTTGCAAAGTCCAAACGGAAGCACCTTGAACTGGTATAGGGGTCTTCTCGGCACTGCGAAAGCCGTTTTGTTTCTTGATCCCACAGCAAGACGGATCTGCCAGAATGCATCCTTTAAATCTATGGCAGAGATGAACTTTGTCGCCTGGAGCCTACTGAGGAGTCCATCTATAAGAGGTAACGGAAAGGCATCTGGGACTGTTACGGAGTTTAATATTCGGGCGTCCAGACAGAGGCGTACTTTACCGTTAGCCTTCTTAACTAAAGTGACTGGTGACGACCATGAACTTTGGCTCTCCTCAATGACTCCTAGCGACAGCATTCGGTCGAGCTCATCGTATAAGGATTTCTGCACTGCAGGAGACACTGAATAGAAACGCTGTTTAATGGGTTTCGCCAGACCAATGTCTATCTCATGCTCTACCAACGTGGTGAGACCCAAGCCTTGCTGACTGAATGATGGAAAGGAGGTGATCACCTCCTGCAAACGTTGCGAGTCGTATTCTGAAAGATCGTGCTGTTGCGAACAAGAAGGTGAGGCTTTTGGCAAGGAGTGAAGCTCACTTACCATGACAGGTCTTAAGCCGAATGCTTTCCAAAAATCGATTTCCAGGTACAGTTGTTGCTTTCATCTGAGAAGGTGCAGCTACATCTTTCGAGGGACAGGGTTCCGAGTAGGTGGTAAAATGTGGCGTGCTTTGCGTTTTGGGATTCTCTGTCTAAGTGGAAGAGTTAGACATGCTTACTTTAAGACTGTTAACAGGTTTAGAATTCAATCTGGGTTCGCGAGTTTTATGTTTTGGGAGCGCTGCAGCTTCGCTGACAGCTCTACGCCGTGGAGTTATCGGTAGCGGTCGGGCTCGGTGTCGGTTGCCGCTTCTTCTGTCGTGCGCCTGAAGGTTTGGCTTGGAGTCAAACGGCGCTGACCGCCTACAAAATTTTGACCCCTGCCTTGGTTTCCCGACAAGCAAGCTCTACATTTCGTTTTAATTACCCCCACTGCACCGCATCCATAGCAGAAGACCCTCTGTGGCCTTAGTGGACAGTTGACGTAGACATGACCTTCCGCCGAGCAATTCCAACATGTCACTCGAGATCTAGCGGGTCGGTGAATGTCTCTCGGAGCATTAATTTGAACGCCTCGCGGTGGAACTTCAATGGCGTCTATTCGATTGTACAAAGTGTGATTCAAATACGATGTATCTGAATAGATTTCATGCACTGCTCGCAGAGAGCCTATATCGGACCGTAATTTTTCAAATCGGTTACACAGGTCCCTCAAATGTAGCACGTTATCAGTCTGATAAAGACGTAACGCCTCCTGTAAGGCAGGTTTCATGTTACGTCACAGTATTTCCACCAGCTCTGCTTCTCGGATCGGTATGCTCATTTTGGACACTAACGCGTGAACCGCTAATCGAAAATCACTGAAGGACTCGTTCACTCCTTGTCTCCTTAACTCCACTAGCTTGCGAATTTCGTAGTCAGTTTGCTGGCTGCGGAATTCGCGTAGGAGTGCTGAACGTAACTCTTGCCACGAGTGCGTATGCTGATTTCGCAGATATAGCCAAAACCAGTTAGCCGCTTTCCCGGTAACGAGTGTATGGAACCCAGCACACAATTCGGAGGCGGATACTTGTTCTAGTATTGCCAGAGATTCTACCCGAAATATGAGCTCTGTCACATCCAGGCCGGATGTGCCATCAAAATTCAACTTCCAGCGGAAGGGAGGACTGTGAGATACGCTGTTACGGTCCCTCGCTGCTGGCTGTCGAGTATGAGTTGGAATGTTAAGCGGAGAAACAAACGAACCCGATAAAGGTGGTACACGAGACCCAGTATTATTTTGTCTCGGCAACGGAAGTACTCCCGTGACTGGACCTCTATTCAAACTTTCCAACCGATCGTTGATCGACGGAATACGTGACCTTGCCGACATTGGGTCAGCAAACGTGTGTGGTATGTCAGTGGGAGCTGCTTGAGCCCTCTGCTCTTCGAATATTGAAAAGTCCAGGTACGACTCGGCAGGCTTAGTGTGGACGTTCCCTAAGTTAGGTCCTGGTAAGTCCATCGCAGCGCCTTCCGTGGTCAAAACCGTTTTCGGCTTAGCACCTGTCAACGGGTTGGAACCTTGACTGTGCTAGTCACAGGAACTGAGAGCGTGACAACTCCAGCGCCCTCAGCCACGGTCTCTGTCGTAGGCTGGGAAGATTCGACACGGCTCAGGATATCCTCCAAGGTCTGGACATAAGCCTGCGCATCAGACTCGACAGAGGGAGACGTATTACGCAGCCGCTGGGCTCGATAGAGTACATGGAGCACCTGACTGTTATAACGCGTACGATCGCCGACGGTTCGGATGGGGTCCGAACTCAGGTCACGATTCAGACCGTCGACTCGACTGATAATATAGTCTAATTCGCGCGCTGGATTTTTATGAGCGTGAGACTTAAAGGGTGCTCTGCCGGATTCCAACTTCTCGGCCTCGTACACTTCTATGAGCTTACGGCGAGCGTTAGCGTCAGTAGATCTAAGGTTGCGTACAGCGAATTCGACCTCAAGCTCATCCGGTGATAAGAAGGAGAAGTCCATCTTGGTCTGAATCTCCCGAGAAATAAAACCACGAGGAAAAAAAATACTCGCGAGGTAATGCTCTGGCGTTAGTACCAACATACAATTCACCCGAGAATTATACTGAATATTTTAATAAAAGGACGCGTCTATAGTAGTGCCAAGAGTAGTTCAACTAACGATTGTACCCAATACAACAGGGAAACAATGATGTGACTACTCACCATAATTCAACTGAAAATTCCGCAAAGTATGGTAAACAAAAAAAAAACCCAAAGTGCGTTTAACGACTAACGATGATACTGCGACCGGGAATTGGGCCAAATATCTATGTATATATAAGAAACCACAATACCTTTATCATAAGGCCAAAGATGATGCCCAGAAAAATTGTGCCAAATGTATAAATAAAAGGAAAAAAAATGCGTTTGTACTAATGTCGCGATAATTCAGACGAAAATTGTGCAAAATAAAACTAATAATAAAAAAAGTGTCTATACTAATGAAAGAGAATATTCACCTGAAAACTGTGCCAAGTAAGGGTGTAAAAAAAAAGAATGGATAAATGTGTTTATACTAATGCTGAAGATAATTCAGCCGAAAAAAATCGTGCTAGATATATATATATATATATAAAAACGTTTATAATAATGGCGATGAGAATTCCTACGGAACCGTGCCGATACGATTAAAAGATACACTACTCTGATTTGAGATTATACGTTCTGCGTGTCTTACACGAGCAATCGATTTATACTATGCGTATTACTAACATTCTTCATATAAGAAAGGGGGTGTCGGTATGACGGATCAACGCGGAAGCACATCCTCCCACACACCACAACAACAGAAAAAACAATCCTATTTTCCAGCCCAGCTGGACAAAAAAAAACAAAACTCTCTCTCTCTCTCTCACTTCGCCGCCGAACATTGTTCAACTATGCACTTTAGTCAGTCCATACTAGCAATTGTAGAAAACAAAAATTGTGGAACCGGAGCCTGAAGAGCTGCCGTCCCATGTTAGGATGATCAGGACGAACACTACTTTACCAAGGATAAAATCCGGAGGGATGAACATCGTTCATCAACTTGGCAAGAGACTGAAGTCAACAGATCAAGGAAAGGTGAGAGGTCGGTGATCAAGTGGCTGCTGGTACTCGAGTAAGAAGCCGTAGCGGTGATTTATATAAGGAGATAAATCTGAACGGGACAACCCAACCAAAACGAAATATCTGTGCGGGACAACCCAACTAAAACTAAATATCTGAACGGGACAACCCAACTAAAACGAAAAACGAGAGATGATACGGGCTTCTTCTCAGAACCAGCAGAAGTGAACGGAAAAAAGATCCATAACAGTATGCATCGCATACAACGTTCATCAGCCACTAATAGACTTAGCCTCCCATCACTAGAAGTTAGGGAAGGTTAATGGGGAATGAAGTTGAGATGAAAGGCGAATGTGAGTTGTCAGTAACTCAGTGGCTGCCAGCACTCAGGAGAGAAGCAGTAGCTGATTGTATATATTAGTATCATCAAAATAATTAACAGGCAGAAGAAAAAAACATGAATGCTTATATATGCCAAAGGTGACAATGCAAACCTCAAAGCAGCTTTTTTTTTCTTTAAAAAAAAACCCCAAAACTAAAATGGCTCACAGCCCGAAACACCATACAAATTTAATAATATACTGGCTTCTCCCTGGAACCAGCAGATGTAAGCGGAATTAATTTCAAAAGCGTACGCATCGCATACAACGCTAACTGACCACTGCAAACTGAACAACTCACACTTCCATCAAGGAGCCTCCAGAAGGATTACTGAATTTAATAATAAGGGAAGAAGGGTTTGAACGAGAAAAAAAATCTGGTGCGAAGTTGCACACTAAAACGGAAAGCTGAATCCAATGCCCAGACAAGGACAGAATCAAAAGAAGAACATCGTTCAACAACTTGTCAGGTTTGGGTCAGCTGACCAGGTCGTCATGCAAATAAAACTGACAAGTGGTCGTCATCTCGGCGTCCACGAGCTGAAGCTTGGCTTCATAAGTGGTACGCCTCGCGCACAAGACTCGCTTGTTGCCGAGAAGATGAACACTTAAACCAGGAAACTGTTAAATTTAAGGTAGAAATTGCCTTAGACTTGACCGAAGACAGTTTACGATCGCACATACGGCAGAACCATGGTCGAGTGACCCAGCCGCGATACAAAGGTCGGGCCTAAGGAAAGCCAAAAAGGAGCTATCGTGGAAGTAACGCACTCCACAGAAGCAAGAAGAGCTCTGGGTAGACCCAGCGCCTTGTATCCGCCAGGCAAATCACTTGCGTCAGCTTAAAACATACTGTGGTCTTACAAAGTTCTAATAGTGATAATAACACAAAAAAAAATTGAGAAAATAACATTGAAATAGCAATTGCATTCTAGTCAAGAGAAGCTTGACTAAATGTGAAGAAAAAAACCAAAATTTGGGCGCCATTTGTAACGACAAATGGGCGAACAGAGATATAACAAATAAAAATAAGATCTTAAAAAAAAAACCGGTTGGGCGCCATTTGTAGCGACAAATGGGCGACCAGAAATATAACAAATAACAATAAGCTCTTAAAGCAAAAAAAAAAAACCGTTTGGGCGCCATTTGTAACACAAATGGACGACCAGAAAAATCAAAATTAAAGTAAGTTGAAATTAAACTAACACTTTAGCCAAGAGAGGCCCACCCACATCCCTTGATGCTTGTTAAGCTGTGCAAAATCGTCAACATAACTGATCAGACAGACGGACGGACAGAAAAATAAGATCTAATGCAGGCTTCCTTCTCACGGTGGAACCTGAAAGCCTAAAAAGAAGAAAATTGATTTTATTTATATGCTGCAAAAAGAAGGAGAATTGAAGACCTCAGCAACGCCGAACAAGTGCTAATTCACCCGGAGAGCTTACAACGCTGGCAAATGGACGATTGAGAGAGAGTGAGAGAGCTGAGAGGGGTCTCTGATGTTGTTGAGACCCCGCTTTGGGTAATAATGGGCCCGATTGCCCCCATCCACCCTGGCTAAGCCTCCAAAGCCGTATCGAAATGCTCAGCCCCATCTGTACGTGTTTTACATCTATTGCCGTGTGTGTGTGGAAACGACCTCCCTCCTGTCCCCGACCATCCCCTTTATGGAACTACTGACTCCATCGCGCTGAATCCGTTACCAACCTGTAAACAAAAGAAGAAAGCAACTTGGAGAAGGGCGGCCAAAGGTGACCAACTAAATCACCCAAAAGAAGAAGGAAGGCGTATCAAGGAACTCAAAATTTCATCAAGTCCAAATCAAAATAATTTATTTATTGCGGTTGTCTATGCATATTTATCGCTTATGAGGGAGGAAACCCGATCACACAAAGATTCACACGGTATATATATATAAAAACTAAAGGAAACAAAGTCTCCGGTTAATCTCAATCTAGATCAAAATCCTTACAACTAGCTCTAATAAGTGCTTTCCTATTATGTGACTTATCGAACCCTCTGATCGACGCCTAACCTTAGATGTACACTAAATGATTTTAACACTGTAAAATTAGGAACAAAAGAACACAAAGCAAATGATAATACTTAGAGAAAATTTGAACTAACCTTGTGGTCCGCTATGGACTTACATAACACCTGATTTAATCATATTCGGGGTTTCCTCCTTTACCAAAAGGGTTGGACACTGGTTTCCCAACTATCTGCTAGTTTCTTCAGGACTACGTTGAAGTCTGAGTTCACCTCCTCGCTTCCCTGCTCCTTCGGATATGTAAGAGCGAAATGTTTTGCCGTAACTTCTGCCAGGGGGATACTTCCTCGCCGGTATAAATCCAACTTTCCGTCACGCAGGAAAAATTTTCAAAATGATCTTTGTTACGTGCAAGGAAACATTTCCCCAAATTTTCTCTCAGGTTCGCCACTACTGTGGTATATAAGACTCACCGACGCACAGGTAAGTATTTCAAATAATGCAAATTATGTGTGCACAGAATGGTTAAACCGAAATTTGCTCTACAGTTTACCAATATGATGATGTATGAAAATCACTGTCGCAGGTAATTATTCTGATTAATACAAATTACGACTGCACAGAATGAATCAACCAAAATTTTCTTTTCAGTTCACTAATAAGAAGATCTACACAAAAAAAATCACTGTCACAGGTAAATATTCTAATTAACACAATTTACGACTGCGCAACCTTAATTCTAAAATTTCCTTTCAGTTCACTATTAGAAAGATCTATATGAAAAAAATCACTGGCGCACAGGTAAATAATTCAATTACTAAAATTTCTTGAATGCGCAACCTTAATAACAACATTTTCTTTCAGTTCAATGTTAAAAAGATCTATATGAAAAATTCACTGGCGCACAGGTGAATAATTCAAATACTAAAACTTATAAATGCGCAGCCTTAATACTAATATTTTCGTTCAGTTCATTATTAGAAATATCTATATGAAAATCACTGGCGCACAGGTAAATATTTCAACTATTAAAACTTATGAATGCGAAACATTAATACCAATATTTTCTTTCAGTTCGCTATTATAAAGGTCTATGTGAAAAATCACTGTCGCACAGGTAAATAATCCAATTAATAAAACTTAAGAATGTGCAGCATTAATACCAATATTTTCTTTCAGTTCGCTATTAGAAAGATCTATGTGAAAAATCACTGTCGCACAGGTAAATAATCCAATTAATAAAACTTAAGAATGTGCAGCATTAATACCAAAATTTTCTTTCAGTTCACTATTTGAAAGATCTCTAGGAAAAATCACTGGCACACAGGTAAATATCTCAAATACTAAAACTTCAGTTTAGGAAAATCACTGACGCACAGGTAAGTAATCCAATTAATAAAATTTCTTGAATGCGCAACATTAACAACAACATTTTCTTCCAGTTCACTGTTAGAAATATCTATATGAAAAATCACTGTCGCACAGGTAAGTATTGCAAATATTAAAACTTATGAATGCGCAACATTAATACCAACATTTTCTTTCAGTTCGCTATTAGAAAGATCTATGTGAAAAATCACTGTAGCACAGGTAAGTATTCTAATGAATAAAATTTCATGAATGCGCAACATTAATACTAAAATTTTCTTTCAGTTCACTATTAGAAAGATCTTTAGGAAAATCACGGTCGCTCAAGCAGGTAATCCAATGAATAACATTCATGAAAAAAAAATCACTGTCGCACAGGTAAGTATTCTAATTAACACAATTTATGAATGTGCAACATTAATAACAAATTTTTTCTTTCAGTCCACTATGAGAAAGATCTTTAGTAAAAATCAATGTTGCACAGGTAAATATTCTAATTGACAAAATTGACGACCAGAATGAATAAACTAAAATTTTTCCTTTCAGTTCACAAAAGCAAAAAAAAACTCTAAAGACTGATTTTAAATAAAGAGGAATCGCGACTCAATTTTTCTTCGACCGTTCTCGTTCAACGCCAAAAAGCAACTCCCCGACTACCAGCAGTCTCCCTACATTCCATCGATCATCACTCAGCCACCGGCAAGCGAGCGCCTTTTTTCTTCTTAGAATTTTTTGTTCTTTTTTTCAAGCCTGCTGCAACACATTGCATAATGGCATCACGCGATCTGTTACAGCTAGGCGAATTGCCGTTTCCGTCGCTTTGATGTGGTTGACTACGCGGTAAATTTTAAACGAAAAATTATATTTTGTGCTCATTTTGCACATTTTATAATTTTTCGACTGAAAAATATTCTGCTGTTGTTGTTGTTTCTTTTAGATCTGGACTTGTATGTGGGTTTGTATAAATATGTCTTTATCTTTTCAGGAATTTTTTTAATATGAAGAAGTAGCATAGGGCTACTTCTTGAAAATATATAAATTTTATCTTTTATTCTTCCAGGAATTCTGGTACGATGGAGAAGTAGCATAGGGCTACTTCTCGAAAATATATAAATTTTAACTTTTCAGGAATTTTCTCATAGGGAGAAGTAGCATAGGGCTACTTCTCGGAAATAGCTAAATTTTATTAAATTATATACTCTAGGAAATCATGGGGTTTTCTCTACAGACGTAGAGAAGCCAAACAAAAGTAGCGTAAGGGGGTATACGCTACAAACCACTTCTGCTGGTAAATCTGCAGAAGATAGTACTAAACATGCAAATAGTAACTGTCTAAAAAAAAAAGTTGTGCGACAATGGTTACTCCTGCACCAATGGTAAACACATATCGGATTGTGATTATAAACCAAACGAAAATCTGGAATCAAGAAAGGTCAAGATACCATGAATATACGTCGGGAACCACATCCGCTGGTACCCTAGGATATGTCTCTATACATATCTTCAGAAGATTGTATTAAACATTTAAATAGTAACTAAATCCAAAAAAGTTGTGCGACAATGGTTACTCCTGCACAAATGGTAAACACATATAGAATTGTGAGAATAAACCAAACGAAAATCTTGAATCAACAAAGGTCAGGATTCCTTGAAAATAAGTCGGGAACCACATCCCCTAGCACCCTCGGATATGTCTCTAAATCTTCTGAAGATTGTTTGAGAATTTTAAATAGTAACTATCTAAAAAAAAAGTTGTGCGACAATGGTTACTCCTACACCAATGGTAAACACATATCGAATTGTGAGCATAAACCAAACGAAAATCTGGAATCAGGGAAGGTCAAGCTTCCTTAAATATAAGGCTGGAACCACTTCTTTGGCACTCTAGAATATATCTCTAAATCTTCAGAGGATAGCATTAAATATTTAGATAGTAACTATCTCCAAAAAAAAGTTGTGCGATAATGGTTACTCCTGCACCAATGGTAAGCACATATCGAATTGTGAGCATAAATCAAACAAAAATCTGGAATCAAGAAAGGTAAAGATTCCTTGAATATAAGTCGGGAATCACTTCCGCTGGCACCCTATGATGAGTTTCTATATATTCAGAAAAAATATTAAACATTTAAATAGTAACTATTTTCAAAAAAAAGTTGTGCGACAATGGCTACTCCTGCACCAATGGTAAGCACATATCGAATTGTGAGCATAAACCAAACGAAAATCTGTAAACAAGCAAAGGTCAATATTCTTTGAATATAATTCGAAAACCACTATCGCTGGCACCCTAGGATATGGCTGTATATCCTCAGAAGATTGTATTAAACATTTAAATAGTAACTATCTCCAAAAAAAACTGTGCGACAATGGTTACTCCTGCACCAATGTTAAACTCATATCGAATTCTGAACATAAACCAAATGAAATCTGGAATCAAGCAAAGGTCAAGATGCCTTGAAGATAAGTCGGGAACCACTTCCGCTGGTACCTTACGATATGCCTCTAAATCTGCAGAAGATAGTACTAAACATACAAATAGTAACTGTCTAAAAAAAAAGATGTGCAACAATAGTTATTCCTGCACAAATTGTAAGCACACATCGAATTTTGAGCATAAACCACGCGAAAATCTGGTAACACGAAAGACCAAAATTCCTTGAATATAAGACTTGAATCACTTCCGATGGCCCCATAGGATATATCTTTATATCTTCAGAAATATTTAATATTTAAATAGTAACTATCTCAAAAAAAACCTTGTGCGACAATGCTTACCCCAGCACCAATGGTTAGCACACATCGAATTGTGAGCATAAACCAAACGAAAATCTGGAATCAAGAAAGGTCAAGAATCCTTAAAAATAAGTCGGCAACTACTTCCGCTAGCACCCTACGATATGTCTCTAAATCTTCAGAAGATTGTATTAAACATTTATATGGTAACTATCTCCAAAAAGATGTTGTGCGACAATGGTTACTCTTGCACCAGTGCTAAGCACATATCGGGTTGTGAGCATAATTCAAACGAAAATCTGGAATCAATCAAAGATCAAGATTCCTTGAATATAAGTCGGGAACCACTTCCGCTAGCACTTTAGGAGATGTCTATAAATCTTCAGAGGATAGCATATAGTAACTATTTTCAAAAAAATGTTGTGCGGCAATGGTTACTCTTGCACCAATGGTAAGCACATATCGAATTGTGAGAATAAACCAAACGAAAATCTGGAATCAAGAAAGGTCAAGATACCTTGAATATACGTCGGGAACCACTTCTGCTGGTACCCTAGGATATGCCTCTAAACATGCAAATAGTAACTATCTAAAAACAAAAGTTGTGCGACAATGGTTACTCCTGCACCCTTGGTAACACATATCGGATTGTGATTATAAACCAAACGAAAATCTGGAACAAAGAATGGTCAAGATTCCTTGAAGATAAGTCGGGAGCCACTTCTGCTGGTACCCTAGGATATGCCTCTAAATCTTTAGAAGGTAGTACTAAACATACAAAAAGGAACTGTCTAAAATAAAAGATGTGCGACAATAGTTATTCCTGCACAAATTGTAAGCACACATCGAATTGTGAGCATAAACCACGCGAAAATCCGGTAACAAGAAAGACGAAAATTCCTTGAATATAAGTCTGGAATCACTTCCGATGGCCCCATAGGATGTATCTTTATATCTTCAGAAATATTTAATATTTAAATAGTAACTATCTCCAAAAACAAGTTGTGCGACAATGGTTAATCCTCCACCAATGGTAAACACATATCGGGTTGTGAGCATAATTCAAAAGAAAATCTGGAATCAAGCAAAGATCAAGATTCCTTGAATATAAGTCGGGAACCACATCCACTTACACCCTCTGATATGTCTCTGAATCTTCGGAAGATTGTTTGAAATATTTAAATAGTAACTATCTAGAAAAAAAATGTTGTGCGACAATGGTTACTCCCGCACCAATGGTAAACACATATCGAATTGTGAGCATAAACCAAACGAAAATCTGGAACCAAGAAAGGTCAAGATTCCTTAAATATAAGTCGGGAACCACTTCCGCTAGCACCCTAGGATATGTCTCGAAATTCTTCAGGAGATTGTATGACACATTTCAATAGTAACTATCTCAAAAAAGAACTTGTGCGACAATGCTTACCCCAGCACCAATGGTTAGCACACATCGAATTTTGAGCATAAAACAAACGAAAATCTGGAATCAATAAAGGTCAAGATTCCTTGAATACAAGTCGGGAACTACTTCCGCTACCACCCTAGGATATGTCTCCAAATCTTCAGAAGATTGTATTAAATATTTAAATAGTAACTTTCTCCAAAAGGATGTTGTGCGACAATGGTTACTCTTGCACCAATGGTAAGCATATATCGAATTGTGAGAATAAACCAAACGAAAATCTGGAATCAAGAAAGGTCAAGATTCCTTGAATATAAGTCGGGAATCACTTCCGCTAGCACTTTAGGATATGTCTCTAAACCTTCATAGGATAGTATATAGTAACTATTTCCAGAAAAATGTTGTGCGGCAATGGTTACTCCTGCACCAATGGTAAACACATATCGAATTGTGAGCATAAATCACATGAAAATCTGGAATCAAGGAAGGTCAAGTTTCCTTGAATATATGTCGGGAACCACTTCCGCTGGCACTCTAGGATATGGCTCTATATCTTCAGAAGATTGTATTAAACATTTAAAAGGTAACTATCTCCAAAAACAAGTTGTGCGACAATGGGTAATCCTGCACCAATGGTAAACACATATCGGGTTGTGACAGGGTGGGATCCAGGATTCTTTTGAGGGAGGGGCGCAATTTTGGTTTAAAAACAGTATAAGCTGGAAACAGTTCAAAAGTTCGAAGACACTCGCCACCACTCGCAAATGTCAAATACATAAAATTTATCATTAAGATACGTGTCAGGTAAGGTCAGATAAGTTAGTGGCTACCACTCGGAACGAAGAAAGTTGCTCAACGTTCAACTTTGCCACTCGGGAAAGTCAAACGAGGCCTTAAATTATATATTTTGTTTTGGTTTGTAAATAATGGAAGTGTAAAACTTCCAAATCATCCATAATTCTTGGTAAAAATAGGGAAACACATTTTGTTCAAATTGACGAATTAATCATAAATTGTAGCTTTGCAAAATACAGGAATTAGAGGGATGCGTACTTTACCTCTACTAAATTCAAGAAAATTTGATTTTTTTTATATATTATTTAGGCAAGTTAAGGGGATATCTTATGATACAAAGCACAGCTTGGCAGGAAGGTGATAGGGAAACGAATTAGGGAATGTGAGGAGAGCGCCAGAGGTGCTGAATGTCACCCTTAAACTTTCGCAGATTGTATGTTGGAGTAAAGACAAAATGGTAGAGTGTTCCACATTCACACAGTTCGGGATAAAAACCATCAAGAAATTTTACTGCATAGCCGAAAGTAATTTGATGGGCGGTTTGATGCGCGAGTTTTGCGTGCAGGAAATATTCTGCAAGGGATATTTCATCAGAACATTGACCATACATATAGCGATAAGGGAATGAAGGGCATCCATCATTGCGGTGTTGATCGAGTGAGTCGATATCACAAGTTACTGCCACATCGCCAGTGAGCTTGAAGGCTCTCTTTTGGACAATATCCAATGAAGGTAAGACTGTGCGACCAGCCTCAGGCCCAGATATGTAAATTGTATTAAATTCTAGGTCTGGTGTAGGACTTGTAGAGGAGTGCTAGATTCGATGGGCTGAAATATTTCTACACCCTTTCAGAAATCCTAGACATTTCGCTGCTTCTTTGGCAAAACAAAAGATGTGATCTGTCTACCTTAGCTTACAGGAAATATTAAAGCCAAGTATGTAAAAAGACGGTGTATCGCAAATCAGTGCTTCATCAAAAGAAATGGGATTGAAAAGCTATGATTTTGCTTCAAAGAGATGAGATAGGTTTGGCACTTAGATGCCTTGAATTCGACGGGAATCTCTTTACTCCAAGCGAGAGCATGATCAAGGTCGTTATTCATTGATCTAATTACCCAATCTTGTTTGACAGATGTGACATTCCCTCTGGAGTCTATAAGAGTATCAAGGGTACTGTCAACGGCAAAAGTTGATATTGTCATGGTCGTTATTGAATGATCTAATCAAGCCATCTCGTTTGACTGATATGACATTCTCTCTGGAATACACAAAAATGTCAAAAGAGTAAGCGAAATCAAGGCTACTGTCATAGGCATTGGATTAAAAGTACGGGAAAGTAGATCATTAATGAAAATTAAGAAGAGAGATAACAGAGCCCTGGGTCGTCTCGGCATTTATAGGGTGAGGTTTTAGTACAACCGGTATTATGCGATCAGGTGAAACACATTCAACCTATAATAGAAGATGAGGGGAGAGATCAAGTGCTTTAAGTTTAACTAAAACGTCTGCATGCCAGACTCTATCAAAGACCATTTAAATCTCTAGAGCAACGATTTTGTGACTACAAAACAAAACAATTGTGTCCGTTCGAATGTTCCGTAAGAAAAGTCAGCAAGTCTCCAGATGAGGGTCCAGTTCGGAAGCCATAATGCCGATCATTGATGAGTTAATTGGTTTCTAGATACTTCATTAATTTCGAGTTAATGATAGATTCAAAAAGCTTTGAAAGAATCGAAGTGATTGCAATTGGTCAATAATTTAAGGCGTGGCTACCCTCACCTTTCTTGGGAATCAGTTGAAAGTGAGCTATTTTCCAACCATTTGAAAATTGAATAAGACAAGTAAAATAGTTTGCGCAAAGGTTTAGTCAAAGATGAGCCACAGCTTTTAATTAATAGGGGTGAGAAACCATCAGGACGTACGGCTTTGGAGAGCACCTTGAACACAAGGTATAGAGGAATTGCTGAAGTTGTTCTTGATGGTCTTGACCGGGGACCAGAAGCCTTTGCTATCTTTGCGGCTTGCCAACATTCTGATTAAAAGGACATCTCTCTCTCCGGATAATGGACTTCTAGGTGTTCTGTGCAGTATTGTCGACCTGTTTCAATTCTAGACATGAATGCAATTGATACGCTACATTACTTGGTTGAACTTATCGTTAAACCAAGAGCGATTTTATTGTTGTTGAGATCTGCTATAAGAATACGGAATATATTCACACATGCCAAGACTTCTTTAAGGCTCTGATTTAGAATTTCCCAATTTTTGTTCGTTTAAGGTTTAGCTAAATATTCTACTATTGCATTTTACGAAATAATAAAACCGTTTTTCCAAAATAAATGCCTTGCTTTAAATGTAATAACTCACTACATCAATATACAATGATTTGTTTGCCGTTGTGTTTTCATTTAAAACAAATCTCCCATCGGATTTACAGGAATAAGTTCTGCTTCAAATTCAACGTTTCCAGAAATTTTTATGTGTTTTGCAAAAAGTGCAGTAGAAGAATTCAGAAGATCTACCGCAATTTTTTTGTGGTCTTCAGGGAGGGGCGCGCGCCCCCCGCGCCACCTAGCTGGATCCGCCACTGGGTTGTGAGCATAAACCAAACGAAAATCTGGAATCAAGCAAAGATCAAGATTCCTTGAATATAAGTCGGGAACCACTTCCGCTAGCATTTTAGGATATGTCTCTAGATCTTCAGAGGATAGTATATAGTCACTAATTCCAAAAAAATGTTGTGCGGCAATCTTTACTCCTGCACCAATGGTAAACACATATCGAATTGTGAGCATAAACCAAACGAAAATCTGGAATCAAGAAAGGTCAAGATTCCATGAATATAAGTCCGGATCCACTTCCGCTGGCACCCTAGGATATGGCTCTATATCTTCAGAACACAGTATTAAACATTTAAATAGTAACTATCTCCAAAAAAAGTTTTGCGACAATGGCTACTCCTGCACCAGTGTTAAACACATATCGAATTGTGAGAATAAACCAAACGAAAACCTGGAATCAAGAAAGGTCAAGATTCTTTGAATATAAGTTGGGAACCACATCCGCTGGCACCCTCTGATATGTCTCTAAATCTTCTGAAGATTGTTTGAAATAATTAAATAGTAACTATCTAAAAAAAAAGTTGTGCGACAATGATTACTCCGGCACAAATGGTAAACACATATCGAATTGTGAGCATAAACCAAACTAAAATCTAGAACCAAGAATGGCCAAGATTTCTTAAGTATATGTCGGGAACCACTTCCGCTAGCACCCAAGGATATGTCTCGAAAATCTTCAGAAGATTGTATGAAACATTTCAATAGAAACTATCTCAAAAAAAAGTTTGTGCGACAATGCTTACCCCAGCACCAATGGTTAGCACACATCGAATTGTGAGCATAAACCAAACGAAAATTTGGAATCAAGAAAGGTCAAGATTCCTCAAATACAAGTCGGGAACCACTTCCGCTAGCACCTTAGGATATGCCTCTAAATCTTCAGAAGATTGTATTAAATATTTAAAAAGTAACTATCTCAAAAAAGATGTTGTGCGACAATGGTTACTCTTGCACCAATGGTAAGCACATATCGAATTGTGAGAATAAACCAAATGAAAATCTGGAATCAAGAAAGGTCAAGATTCCTTGCATATCAGTCGGGAACCACATCCCCTGGCACCCTCGAATATGTCTCTAAGTCTTCTGAAGATTGTTTGAGACATTTAAATAATAACTATCTAAAAAAAAGTTGTGCGACAATGGTTACTCCTACACCAATGCTAAATATATATAGAATTGTGAGCATCAAACAAATGAAAATCTGGAATCAGGAAAGGTCAAGATTCCTTGAATAAAATTCGAAAATCACTTCCCCTGGCACCCTATGATATGTCTTTATATCATTAGAATATAGTTTTAAACATTTAAATATTAACTATCTCCAAAAAAACAAAAGGTTTGAGACAATGGTTACTCCTACACCAATGGTAAGCACTTATCAAATTGTGAGAATAAACCAAACGAAAATCTGGAATCAAGAAAGGTCAAGATTCCTTGAATATAAGTCGGGAACCACATCCCCTAACACCCTCGGATATGTCTCTAAATTTTCTGAAGTTTGTTTAAGACATTTAAATAGTAACTATCTAAAAAAAAAGTTGTGCGACAATGTTTACTCCTACACCAATGGTAAACACATATCGAATTGTGAGCATACACCCAACGAAAATCTGGAACCAAGAAAGGTCAAGATTCCTTAAATATAAGTCGGAAACCACTTCCGCTGGCACCCTAGGATATGGCTCTATATCTTCAGAAGATAGTATTAAACATTTAAATAGTAAATATGTCCAAAAATAGTTGTGCGACATTGGTTACTCCTGCACCAATTATAAGCACATATCGAATTGTGGGCATAAACCAAACGAAAATCTGGAACCAAGAAAGGTCAAGATTCCTTGAATATAAGTCGGGAACCATTTCCGCTGGCACCCTGGGATATGACTCCATATCTTCAGAAAATAGTATAAAATATTTAAATAGTAACTATCTCCAAAAAAACAAAAGGTGTGCGACAATAGTTACTCGTGCAACAACGGTAAGTACATATCAAATTGTGAGCATCCAAACGAAAATCTGGTATCAAGAAAGGTCAAGATTCCTTGAATACAAGTCGAGAACCACTTCCGCTGGCACCCTAGGATATGGCTCTATATCTTCAGAACATAGTATTAAACATTTAAATAGTAACTATCTCCAAAAAAAGTTTTGCGACAATGGCTACTCCTGCACCAGTGTTAAACACATATCGAATTGTGAGAATAAACCAAACGAAAACCTGGAATCAAGAAAGGTAAAGATTCTTTGAATATAAGTTGGGAACCACATCCGCTGGCACCCTCTGATATGTCTCTAAATCTTCTGAAGATTGTTTGAAATAATTAAATAGTAACTATCTAAAAAAAAAGTTGTGCGACAATGGTTACTCCTACACCAATGCTAAATATATATAGAATTGTGAGCATCAAACAAATGAAAATCTGGAATCAGGAAAGGTCAAGATTCCTTGAATAAAATTCGAAAATCACTTCCCCTGGCAGCCTATGATATGTCTTTATATCTAAAAAAAAAGTTGTGCGACAATGGTTACTCCTACACCAAAGGTAAACACATATCGAATTGTGAGCATACACCCAACGAAAATCTGGAACCAAGAAAGGTCAAGATTCCTTAAATATAAGTCGGAAACCACTTCCGCTGGCACCCTAGGATATGGCTCTATATCTTCAGAAGATAGTATTAAACATTTAAATAGTAAATATGTCCAAAAATAGTTGTGCGACATTGGTTACTCCTGCACCAATTATAAGCACATATCGAATTGTGGGCATAAACCAAACGAAAATCTGGAACCAAGAAAGGTCAAGATTCCTTGAATATAAGTTGGGAACCATTTCCGCTGGCACCCTGGGATATGACTCCATAACTTCAGAAAATAGTATAAAATATTTAAATAGTAACTATCTCCAAAAAAACAAAAGGTGTGCGACAATAGTTACTCGTGCAACAACGGCAAGCACATATCAAATTGTGAGCATCCAAACGAAAATCTGGTATCAAGAAAGGTCAAGATTCCTTGAATACAAGTTGAGTACCACTTCCGCTGGCACCCTAAGATATGGCTCTATATCTTCAGAAGATAGTATTAAACATTTAAACAGTAACTATCTCCAAAAAAAATTTTGCGACAATGGTTACTCCTGCACCACTGTTAAACACATATCGAATTGTGAGAATAAACCAAACGAAAATCTGGAATCAAGAAAGGTCAAGATGCTTTGAATATCATTGGGGAACCACATCTCCTGGCACCCACTAATATGTCTCTAAATCTTCTGAAGATTGTTTGAAATATTTAAATAGCAACTATCTCAAAAAAAACTTGTGCGACTATGCTTACCCCAGCACCAATGGTTAGCACACATCGAATTGTGAGCACAAACCAAACGAAAATATGGAATCAAGAAAGGTCAAGATTCCTCGAATACAAGTCGGGAACCACATCCGCTAGCACCCTAGGATACGTCTCTAAATCTTCAGAAGATTGTATTAAACATTTAAATAATAACTATCTCCAAAAAGATGTTGTGCGACAATGCTTACCCCAGCACCAATGGTTAGCACACATCGAATTGTGAGAATAAACCAAACGAAAATCTGGAATCAAGAAAGGTCGAGGTTCCTTGAATATCATTGGGGAACCACATCTCCTGGCACCCTCAGATATGTCTCTAAATCTTCTGAAGATTGTTTGAGACAGTTAAATAGTAACTATCTAAAAAAAAGTTGTGCGACAATGGATTTTATTAAACATTTAAATAGTAACTATCTCCAAAAAGATGTTGTGCGACAATGGTTACTCTTGCACCAATGGTAAGCACATATCGAATTGTGAGAATAAACCAAACGAAAATCTGGAATCAAGAAAGGTCAAGGTTCCTTGAATATCAGTCGGGAACCACATCCCCTGGCACCCTCAGATATGTCTCTAAATCTTCTGAAGATTGTTTGAGACAGTTGAATAGTAACTATCTAAAAAAAAGTTCTGCGACTATGGTTACTCCTACACCAATGGTAAACACGTATCGAATTGTGAGCATCAACCAAACGAAAATCTGGAATCAGGAAATGTCAAGATTCCTTGAATATAATTCGAAAATCACTTCCCATGGCTCCCTATGATATGTCTTTATATCGTCAGAATATAGTTTTAAACATTTAAATATTAACTATCTCCAAAAAAACAAAAGTTTTGAGACAATGGTTACTCCTACACAAATGGTAAGCACATATCGAATTGTGAGCATACACCCAACGAAAGTCTGGAGCCAAGAAAGGTCAAGATTCCTTGAATATAAATCAGGAACCACTTCCGCTGGCATCCTAGGATATGACTCCATATCTTGAGAAAATAGTATTAAATATTTAAATAGTAACTATTTCCAAAAAAACAAAAGGTGTGCGACTATGGTTACTCCTGCACCAATGGTAAGCACATATCAAATTGTTAGCATCCAAACGAAAATCTGGTAGCAAGAAAGGTCAAGATTCCTTGAATACACGTCGAGAACCACTTCCGCTGTTAACCTAGGATATGTCTCTATATCTTCAGAACTTAGTACTAAACATTTAAATAGTAAATATCTCGAAAAAAAAGTTGTGCGACAAAGGTTACTCCTGCACAAATGTTAAACACATATTGAATTGTGAGCACCCAAACGAAAATCCGGAATCAAGAAAAGGTCAATATTCCTTGAATATAAGCCGGGAACCACTTCCGCTGGAACCCTAGGATAATATTCCATATCTTCAGAAATTAGTTTTAAATATTTAAATAGTAACTATCTAAAAAAAAAGTTGTGCGTCAGTGGTTACTCCTGCACCAATGGTAAACACATATCGGATTGTGAGCATAAACCAAACGAAAATCTGGAACCAAGAAAGCTCAAGATTACTTGAATATAAGTCGGGAACCACATCCGGTGGCAAACTCGGATAAGTCTCTAAATCTTTTGAAGATTATTTGAAATATGTAAATAATAACTACATAAAAAAAAAGTTGTGCGACAAATGTTACTCCCGCACGAATGGTAAACACACATCGAATTGTGAGCATAAACCAAACGAAAATCTGGAACCAAGAAAGGTCAAGATTCCTTGAATATAAGACGGGAACCACATCCGCTGGCACCCTCGGATATGTCTCTAAATCTTCTGAAGATTGTTTGAGACATTTAAGTAGTAACTATCTAAAAAAAAACTTGTGCGACAATGTTTTCCCCAGCACCAATGGTTAGCACACATCGAATTGTGAGCATAAAACAAACGAAAATCTGGAATCAAGAAAGGTCAAGATTCCTTGAATACAAGTCGGGAACTACTTCCGCTAGCACCCTAGGATATGTCTCTAAATCTTCTGAAGATTGTATTAAACATTTAAATAGTAACTATCTCCAAAAACAACTTGTGCGACAATGGCTAATCTTGCACCAATGGTAAACACATATCGGGTTGTGAGCATAAACCAAACGAAAATCTGGAATCAAGCAAAGATGAAGATTCCTTGAATATAAGTCGTGAACCACTTCCGCTAGCATTTTAGGATATGTCTCTAAATCTTCAGAGGATAGTATATAGTAACTATTTACAAAAAAATGTTGTGCGGCAATGGTTACTCCTGCATCAACTTTAAACACATATCAAATTGTGAGCATAAACCAAACGAAAATTTGGAATCAAGAATGGTCAAGATTCCTTGAATGTAAGTCGGGAACCACTTCCGCTGGCACCCTAGGATATGGCTATATATCTTCAGAAGATAGTATTAAACATTTAAATAATAACTATCTCCAAAAAAATTTAAAAAAGTTTTGCGACAATGGTTACTCCTGCACGAATGGTAAACACATATCGAATTGTGAGCACAAACGAAAGGAAGATCTGGAATCAAGAAAGGTCAAGATTGCTTGAATACAAGTCGGGAACCACTTCCGCTAGCACCTTAGGATATGTCTCTAAATCTTCAGAAGATTGTATTAAACATTTAAATAGTAACTATCTCCAAAAAGATGTTGTGCGACAATGGTTACTCTTGTACCAATGGTAAGCACATATCAAATTGTAAGAATAAACCAAACGAAAATCTGGAATCAAGAAAGGTCAAGATTCCTCGAATATCAATCGAGAACCACATCCCCTGGCACCCTCGGATATGTCTCTAAATCTTCTGAAGATTGTTTGAAATATTTAAATAGCAACTATCTCAAAAAAAACTTGTGCGACTATGCTTACCCCAGCACCAATGGTTAGCACACATCGAATTGTGAGCACAAACCAAACGAAAATATGGAATCAAGAAAGGACAAGATTCCTCGAATACAAGTCGGGAACCACATCCGCTAGCACCCTAGGATACGTCTCTAAATCTTCAGAAGATTGTATTAAACATTTAAATAATAACTATCTCCAAAAAGATGTTGTGCGGCAATGCTTACCCCAGCACCAATGGTTAGCACACATCGAATTGTGAGAATAAACCAAACGAAAATCTGGAATCAAGAAAGGTCGAGGTTCCTTGAATATCATTGGGGAACCACATCTCCTGGCACCCTCAGATATGTCTCTAAATCTTCTGAAGATTGTATTAAACATTTAAATAGTAACTATCTCCAAAAACATGTTGTGCGACAATGGTTACTCTTGCACCAATGGTAAGTACATATCGAATTGTGAGAATAAACCAAACGAAAATCTGGAATCAAGAAAGGTCAAGGTTCCTTGAATATCAGTCGGGAACAACATCCCCTAGCACGCTCAGATATGACTCTAAATCTTATGAAAATTGTTTGAGACAGTTAAATAGTAACTATCTAATAAAAAGTTGTGCGAAATTGGTTACTCCTAAACCAATGGTAAACACATATCGAATTGTGAGCATCAACCAAACGAAAATCTGGAATCAGGAAAGGTCAAGATTCCTTGAATATGATTCGAAAATCACATCCCATGGCTCCCTATGATATGTCTTTTTATCGTCAGAATATAGTTTTAAACATTTAAATATTAACTATCTCCAAAAAAACAAAAGTTTTGAGACAATGGTTACTCCTACACAAATGGTAAGCACATATCGAATTGTGAGCATACACCCAACGAAAATCTGGAACCAAGAAAGGTCAAGATTCCTTGAATATAAGTCGGGAACCACTTCCGCTGGCATCCTAGGATATGACTCCATATCTTGAGAAAATAGTATTAAATATTTAAATAGTAACTATCTCCAAAAAAAACAAAAGGTGTGCGACAATGGTTACTCCTACACCAATGGAAAGCACATATCAAATTGTGAGCATCCAAACGAAAATCTGGTATCAAGAAAGGTCAAGATTCCTTGAATACACGTCGAGAACCACTTCCGCTGGTAACCTAGGATATGTCTCTATATCATCAGAACTTAGTACTAAACATTTAAATAGTAAATATCTCGAAAAAAAGTTGTGCGACAAAGGTTACTCCTGCACAAATGTTAAACACATATTGAATTGTGAGCACCCAAACGAAAATCTGGAATCAAGAAAAGGTCAATATTCCTTGAATATAAGTCGGGAACCACTTCCGCTGGCACCCTAGGATAATATTCCATATCTTCAGAAAATAGTTTTAAATATTTAAATAGTAACTATCTAAAAAAAAAGTTGTGCGTCAGTGGTTACTCCTGCACCAATGGTAAACACATATCGGATTGTGAGCATAAACCAAACGAAAATCTGGAACCAAGAAAGCTCAAGATTCCTTGAATATAAGTCGGGAACCACATCCGGTGGCAAACTCGGATAAGTCTCTAAATCTTTTGAAGATTGTTTGAAACATTTAAATAGTAACTATCTAAAAAAAAAACTTGTGCGACAATGTTTTCCCCAGCACCAATGGTTAGCACACATCGAATTGTGAGCATAAAACAAACGAAAATCTGGATTCAAGAAAGGTCAAGATTCCTTGAATACAAGTCGGGAAGTACTTCCGCTAGCGACCTAGGATATGTCTCTAAATCTTCTGAAGATTGTATTAAACATTTAAATAGTAACTATCTCCAAAAACAACTTGTGCGACAATGGTTAATCTTGCACCAATGGTAAACACATATCGGGTTGTGAGCATAAACCAAACGAAAATCTGGAATCACGCAAAGATCAAGATTCCTTGAATATAAGTCGTGAACCACTTCCGCTAGCATTTTAGGATATGTCTCTAAATCTTCAGAGGATAGTATATAGTAACTATTTACAAAAAAATGTTGTGCGGCAATGGTTACTCCTGCATCAATTGTAAACACATATCAAAACCAAGATAGGTCAAGATTCCTTAAATATAAGTCAGAAACCACTTCCGCTGGCACTCTAGGATATGGCTCTATATCTTCAGAAGATAGTATTAAACATTTAAATAGCAACCATGTCCAAAAAAAGTTGAGCGACAATGGTTACTCCTGCACCAATTATAAGCACATATCAAATTGTGAGCATCCAAACGAAAATCTGGTATCAAGGAAGGTCAAGATTCCTTGAATACAAGTCGAGAACCACTTCCGCTGGTATCCTAGGATATGTCTCTATATCTTCAGAACATAGTATTAAACATTTAAATAGTAAATATTTCGAAAAAAAAGTTGTGCGACAATGGTTACTCCTGCACAAGTGTTAAACACATATCGAAATCTGAGCACCCAAACGAAAATCTGGAATCAAGGAAAGGTCAAGATTCCTTGAATATAAGTCTGGAACGACTTCCGCTGGCACCCTAGGACAATACTCCATATCTTCAGAAAATAGTTTTCAATATTTAAATAGTAACTATCTAAAAAAAAAAGTTTTGCGTCAATGGTTACTCCTGCACCAATGGTATACACATATCGAATTGTGAGCATCAACCAAACGAAAATCTGGAATCAGGAAAGGTCAAGAATCCCTGAATATAATTCGAAAATCACTTCCCATGGCTCCCTATGATATGTCTTTATATCGTCAGAATATAGTTTTATACATTTAAATATTAACTATCTCCAAAAAAACAAAAGTTTTGAGACAATGGTTACTCCTACACAAATGGTAAGCACATATCGAATTGTGAGCATACACCCAACGAAAATCTGGAACCAAGAAAGGTCAAGATTCCTGGAATATAAGTCAGGAACCACATCCGCTAGCACCTTCTTATATGTCTCTAAATCTTCTGAAGATTGTTTGAAATATTTAAATATTAACTACCTAAATAAAAACGTTGTGCGACAATGGTTACTCCTGCACCAATGGTATACAAATATCGAATTGTGAGCATAAAACCAACGAAAATCTGGAATCAAGAAAGGTCAAGATTCCTTGAATACAAGTCGGGAACTACTTCCGCTTGCACCCTAGGATATGTCTCTAAATCTTCTGAAGATTGTATTAAACATTTAAATAGTAACTATTTCCAAAAACATCTTGTGCGGCAATGGTTAATCCTGCACCAATGGTAAACACACATCGGGTTGTGAGCATACACCCAACGAAAATCTGGAACCAAGAAAGGTCAAGATTCCTTAAATATAAGTCGGAAACCACTTCCGCTGGCACCCTAGGATATTGCTCTCAATCTTCAGAAGATAGTATTAAACATTTAAATAGTAACCATGTCCAAAAAAAGTTGTGCGACAATGGTTACTCCTGCACCAATTATAAGCACATACCGAATTGTGAGCATAAACCAAACGAAAATCTGGAACCAAGAAAGATCAAGATTCCTTGAATATAAGTCGGGAACCACTTCCGCTGGCACTCTAGGGTATGACTCCATATCTTCAGAAAATAGTATTAAATATTTAAATAGTAACTATATCCAAAAAAACAAAAGGTGTGCGACAATGGTTACTCCTGCACCAATGGTAAGCACATATCAAATTGTGAGCATCCAAACGAAAATCTGGTATCAAGAAAGCTCAAGATTCCTTGAGTACAAGTCGAGAACCACTTTCGCTGTTATCCTAGGATATGTCTCTATATCTTCAGAACATAGTATTAAACATTTAAATAGTAAATATCTCGAAAAAAAAGTTGTGCGACAATGGTTACTCCTGCACAAGTGTTAAACACATATCGAAATGTGCGCACCCAAGCGAAAATCTGGAATCAAGGAAAGGTAAAGATTCCTTGAATATAAGTCGGGAACCACATCCGCTGGCACCCTCGGATATGTCTCTAAATCTTCTGAAGATTGTTTGAAACATTTTAAATGTTTTGTAATGTAGCTGCAATCGATAACTACAGCTATATTACGGCATTTAGGTGGACAGTGTAGCGGTATGAAAAAAAAGATATGTTTGCTTATGTTTAATGCTGGATTTATTGAATAATTCCAATGTGACACTTCAATTTATAAATTCACTACAATTTAATTTTTTCATTAATTTAATTCTGTTTATTAATTGTTCGATTGCATATATAGTTATTATGCCGTATTTTGGCATACATTTAACTAAATGCAATTTGTAGCCTTTTCTAATTTTACGCGTTATACACTTATTTTAATTCACTTTGCGCTTAATTTAACTTAATTACTTAACTAATTTGTTTCTTTGCATGTATAATTAAAATGCCGAAAGCTGGCATGTATTTAATTTTTATGCACGAAACTTATTTACTAAATTAATTGACACAAGACTTATCTGTAGAACAAAACTCAAAAACTTCCTGGCCTTTGCCAACACCCACTGCACACAACCTTTTAGCATGTAAAAATATTGTACCTTTAATGGCACGTTATATTTTATGCTTATTGCTGAAAACAAAAAAAATATTATTTGCTAAGAAAAACTTGTTAGATATTTCACTTGTGATCGCTGTCAAAAAACTGAGAGAGATCTTAGGAATTGCCCCCTTTTTATAGGCTCTGAGCGGCCATTTTGACATACGTTCCACACGAAAAATGCAAATTAAGCATATTTTTCGACTTTGCTTGACTTGTATACTTATGTCAAAATGTGCCAATTTCCTTTAACTAATTTATTCAAAATTATCCATGAATTTTCGTAATTTATTTTATGAAATATTTTAACTTTTCTGAAATTTATCAAGATGGCGGCTTCCTGCCATATTATGACAATTTCCATTGTGGAACGCAAATATTTTTGATTTTGCTTGCATCTCGTTTTCGCATCTTTCTCTTTCCCACTTATTATGGGAATTTAATTTACCTTTTTTCACGAATATTTGCTTACCTGGTAACTTTCGCGGTTTTTAAGTATTACCAACAGGTAGCGCGTAGCCAACTTCATCTAATTGACTTTCTCGCGAGTCAATTTGACAGTCGCGATCGCGGTGTTTTCATTCGAAAGTGTCGGGTTGTTTTTCGTGTGTTTCATGGAAAATTGTGGATTAATTGTCCAGGTAAGTGTTTTTTATCACTATTTAAGTGTTTATTACTAATTGTTGTGAGTTCCAGCATGAACAATTTGCAAGAAATATGCAAATTATGCAAAATTGTTCATGTTGGCAAAGTGATTTTTGAAATGTCAACAATAGTACAAATTGTTGCATTTCACTAATTATAATGTATGTACGTGTTGCAAGTTTTTATGTTTTGCATATTTAAACATATTTGCATGTTTTGCAAATGTTTATTATGCAGAGCATATGAATTTTGCGACGAAATTTCAATGTTTATATTTGCATGTGTTTGTTGTTGTACTGCCAAGAAATTGGATTCTTGGCAGTCTGCATGTAATTTGCTTATTTCCATAGTTTTTTTATGCTACTTTGTTATATTAGTTGCTTTAAACTAATATTTGTTTATCTTTTTCATTTCAGATGCGTTCCTGTGTTGGTGGATATCTGCAGCTGAAACTGGAGGAATCAGGAGACTCTAAGGGAAGTATGAAATATTTAACGTATTTGTTTTTTAATGTTTTTTTATTTTAGCTGTGCTCAACACATTTAAATAGTAACTATCTCCAAAAAAAGTTGTGCGACAATGTTTACTCCTGCACCATTGTTAAACACATAACGAATTGTGAGAATAAACCAAACGAAAATCTGGAATCAAGGAAGGTCAATATTCCTTGAATACAAGTCGGGAACCACTTCCGCTAGCACCCTAGGATATGCCTCGAAATTCTTCAGGAGATTGTATGACACATTTCAATAGTAACTATCTCAAAAAAGAACTTGTGCGACAATGCTTACCCCAGCACCAATGGTTAGCACACATCGAATTTTGAGCATAAAACAAACGAAAATCTGGAATCAATAAAGGTCAAGATTCCTTGAATACAAGTCGGGAACTACTTCCGCTACCACCCTAGGATATGTCTCCAAATCTTCAGAAGATTGTATTAAATATTTAAATAGTAACTTTCTCCAAAAGGATGTTGTGCGACAATGGTTACTCTTGCACCAATGGTAAGCATATATCGAATTGTGAGAATAAACCAAACGAAAATCTGGAATCAAGAAAGGTCAAGATTCCTTGAATATAAGTCGGGAATCACTTCCGCTAGCACTTTAGGATATGTCTCTAAACCTTCATAGGATAGTATATAGTAACTATTTCCAAAAAAATGTTGTGCGGCAATGGTTACTCCTGCACCAATGGTAAACACATATCGAATTGTGAGCATAAATCACATGAAAATCTGGAATCAAGGAAGGTCAAGTTTCCTTGAATATATGTCGGGAACCACTTCCGCTGGCACTCTAGGATATGGCTCTATATCTTCAGAAGATTGTATTAAACATTTAAAAGGTAACTATCTCCAAAAACAAGTTGTGCGACAATGGGTAATCCTGCACCAATGGTAAACACATATCGGGTTGTGACAGGGTGGGATCCAGGATTCTTTTGAGGGAGGGGCGCAATTTTGGTTTAAAAACAGTATAAGCTGGAAACAGTTCAAAAGTTCGAAGACACTCGCCACCACTCGCAAATGTCAAATACATAAAATTTATCATTAAGATACGTGTCAGGTAAGGTCAGATAAGTTAGTGGCTACCACTCGGAACGAAGAAAGTTGCTCAACGTTCAACTTTTGCCACTCGGGAAAGTCAAACGAGGCCTTAAATTATATATTTTGTTTTGGTTTGTAAATAATGGAAGTGTAAAACTTCCAAATCATCCATAATTCTTGGTAAAAATAGGGAAACACATTTTGTTCAAATTGACGAATTAATCATAAATTGTAGCTTTGCAAAATACAGGAATTAGAGGGATGCGTACTTTACCTCTACTAAATTCAAGAAAATTTGATTTTTTTTATATATTATTTAGGCAAGTTAAGGGGATATCTTATGATACAAAGCACAGCTTGGCAGGAAGGTGATAGGGAAACGAATTAGGGAACGTGAGGAGAGCGCCAGAGGTGCTGAATGTCACCCTTAAACTTTCGCAGATTGTATGTTGGAGTAAAGACAAAATGGTAGAGTGTTCCACATTCACACAGTTCGGGACAAAAACCATCAAGAAATTTTACTGCATAGCCGAAAGTAATTTGATGGGCGGTTTGATGCGCGAGTTTTGCGTGCAGGAAATATTCTGCAAGGGATATTTCATCAGAACATTGACCATACATATAGCGATAAGGGAATGAAGGGCATCCATCATTGCGGTGTTGATCGGGTGAGTCGATATCACAAGTTACTGCCACATCGCCAGTGAGCTTGAAGGCTCTCTTTTGGACAATATCCAATGAAGGTAAGACTGTGCGACCAGCCTCAGGCCCAGATATGTAAATTGTATTAAATTCTAGGTCTGGTGTAGGACTTGTAGAGGAGTGCTAGATTCGATGGGCTGAAATATTTCTACACCCTTTCAGAAATCCTAGACATTTCGCTGCTTCTTTGGCAAAACAAAAGATGTGATCTGTCTACCTTAGCTTACAGGAAATATTAAAGCCAAGTATGTAAAAAGACGGTGTATCGCAAATCAGTGCTTCATCAAAAGAAATGGGATTGAAAAGCTATGATTTTGCTTCAAAGAGATGAGATAGGTTTGGCACTTAGATGCCTTGAATTCGACGGGAATCTCTTTACTCCAAGCGAGAGCATGATCAAGGTCGTTATTCATTGATCTAATTACCCAATCTTGTTTGACAGATGTGACATTCCCTCTGGAGTCTATAAGAGTATCAAGGGTACTGTCAACGGCAAAAGTTGATATTGTCATGGTCGTTATTGAATGATCTAATCAAGCCATCTCGTTTGACTGATATGACATTCTCTCTGGAATACACAAAAATGTCAAAAGAGTAAGCGAAATCAAGGCTACTGTCATAGGCATTGGATTAAAAGTACGGGAAAGTAGATCATTAATGAAAATTAAGAAGAGAGATAACAGAGCCCTGGGTCGTCTCGGCATTTATAGGGTGAGGTTTTAGTACAACCGGTATTATGCGATCAGGTGAAACACATTCAACCTATAATAGAAGATGAGGGGAGAGATCAAGTGCTTTAAGTTTAACTAAAACGTCTGCATGCCAGACTCTATCAAAGACCATTTAAATCTCTAGAGCAACGATTTTGTGACTACAAAACAAAACAATTGTGTCCGTTCGAATGTTCCGTAAGAAAAGTCAGCAAGTCTCCAGATGAGGGTCCAGTTCGGAAGCCATAATGCCGATCATTGATGAGTTAATTGGTTTCTAGATACTTCATTAATTTCGAGTTAATGATAGATTCAAAAAGCTTTGAAAGAATCGAAGTGATTGCAATTGGTCAATAATTTAAGGCGTGGCTACCCTCACCTTTCTTGGGAATCAGTTGAAAGTGAGCTATTTTCCAACCATTTGAAAATTGAATAAGACAAGTAAAATAGTTTGCGCAAAGGTTTAGTCAAAGATGAGCCACAGCTTTTAATTAATAGGGGTGAGAAACCATCAGGACGTACGGCTTTGGAGAGCACCTTGAACACAAGGTATAGAGGAATTGCTGAAGTTGTTCTTGATGGTCTTGACCGGGGACCAGAAGCCTTTGCTATCTTTGCGGCTTGCCAACATTCTGATTAAAAGGACATCTCTCTCTCCGGATAATGGACTTCTAGGTGTTCTGTGCAGTATTGTCGACCTGTTTCAATTCTAGACATGAATGCAATTGATACGCTACATTACTTGGTTGAACTTATCGTTAAACCAAGAGCGATTTTATTGTTGTTGAGATCTGCTATAAGAATACGGAATATATTCACACATGCCAAGACTTCTTTAAGGCTCTGATTTAGAATTTCCCAATTTTTGTTCGTTTAAGGTTTAGCTAAATATTCTACTATTGCATTTTACGAAATAATAAAACCGTTTTTCCAAAATAAATGCCTTGCTTTAAATGTAATAACTCACTACATCAATATACAATGATTTGTTTGCCGTTGTGTTTTCATTTAAAACAAATCTCCCATCGGATTTACAGGAATAAGTTCTGCTTCAAATTCAACGTTTCCAGAAATTTTTATGTGTTTTGCAAAAAGTGCAGTAGAAGAATTCAGAAGATCTACCGCAATTTTTTTGTGGTCTTCAGGGAGGGGCGCGCGCCCCCCGCGCCACCTAGCTGGATCCGCCACTGGGTTGTGAGCATAAACCAAACGAAAATCTGGAATCAAGCAAAGATCAAGATTCCTTGAATATAAGTCGGGAACCACTTCCGCTAGCATTTTAGGATATGTCTCTAGATCTTCAGAGGATAGTATATAGTCACTAATTCCAAAAAAATGTTGTGCGGCAATCTTTACTCCTGCACCAATGGTAAACACATATCGAATTGTGAGCATAAACCAAACGAAAATCTGGAATCAAGAAAGGTCAAGATTCCATGAATATAAGTCCGGATCCACTTCCGCTGGCACCCTAGGATATGGCTCTATATCTTCAGAACATAGTATTAAACATTTAAATAGTAACTATCTCCAAAAAAAGTTTTGCGACAATGGCTACTCCTGCACCAGTGTTAAACACATATCGAATTGTGAGAATAAACCAAACGAAAACCTGGAATCAAGAAAGGTCAAGATTCTTTGAATATAAGTTGGGAACCACATCCGCTGGCACCCTCTGATATGTCTCTAAATCTTCTGAAGATTGTTTGAAATAATTAAATAGTAACTATCTAAAAAAAAAGTTGTGCGACAATGATTACTCCGGCACAAATGGTAAACACATATCGAATTGTGAGCATAAACCAAACTAAAATCTAGAACCAAGAATGGCCAAGATTTCTTAAGTATATGTCGGGAACCACTTCCGCTAGCACCCAAGGATATGTCTCGAAAATCTTCAGAAGATTGTATGAAACATTTCAATAGAAACTATCTCAAAAAAAAGTTTGTGCGACAATGCTTACCCCAGCACCAATGGTTAGCACACATCGAATTGTGAGCATAAACCAAACGAAAATTTGGAATCAAGAAAGGTCAAGATTCCTCAAATACAAGTCGGGAACCACTTCCGCTAGCACCTTAGGATATGCCTCTAAATCTTCAGAAGATTGTATTAAATATTTAAAAAGTAACTATCTCAAAAAAGATGTTGTGCGACAATGGTTACTCTTGCACCAATGGTAAGCACATATCGAATTGTGAGAATAAACCAAACGAAAATCTGGAATCAAGAAAGGTCAAGATTCCTTGCATATCAGTCGGGAACCACATCACCTGGCACCCTCGAATATGTCTCTAAGTCTTCTGAAGATTGTTTGAGACATTTAAATAATAACTATCTAAAAAAAAGTTGTGCGACAATGGTTACTCCTACACCAATGCTAAATATATATAGAATTGTGAGCATCAAACAAATGAAAATCTGGAATCAGGAAAGGTCAAGATTCCTTGAATAAAATTCGAAAATCACTTCCCCTGGCACCCTATGATATGTCTTTATATCATTAGAATATAGTTTTAAACATTTAAATATTAACTATCTCCAAAAAAACAAAAGGTTTGAGACAATGGTTACTCCTACACCAATGGTAAGCACATATCAAATTGTGAGAATAAACCAAACGAAAATCTGGAATCAAGAAAGGTCAAGATTCCTTGAATATAAGTCGGGAACCACATCCCCTAACACCCTCGGATATGTCTCTAAATTTTCTGAAGTTTGTTTAAGACATTTAAATAGTAACTATCTAAAAAAAAAGTTGTGCGACAATGTTTACTCCTACACCAATGGTAAACACATATCGAATTGTGAGCATACACCCAACGAAAATCTGGAACCAAGAAAGGTCAAGATTCCTTAAATATAAGTCGGAAAACACTTCCGCTGGCACCCTAGGATATGGCTCTATATCTTCAGAAGATAGTATTAAACATTTAAATAGTAAATATGTCCAAAAATAGTTGTGCGACATTGGTTACTCCTGCACCAATTATAAGCACATATCGAATTGTGGGCATAAACCAAACGAAAATCTGGAACCAAGAAAGGTCAAGATTCCTTGAATATAAGTCGGGAACCATTTCCGCTGGCACCCTGGGATATGACTCCATATCTTCAGAAAATAGTATAAAATATTTAAATAGTAACTATCTCCAAAAAAACAAAAGGTGTGCGACAATAGTTACTCGTGCAACAACGGTAAGTACATATCAAATTGTGAGCATCCAACGAAAATCTGGTATCAAGAAAGGTCAAGATTCCTTGAATACAAGTCGAGAACCACTTCCGCTGGCACCCTAGGATATGGCTCTATATCTTCAGAACATAGTATTAAACATTTAAATAGTAACTATCTCCAAAAAAAGTTTTGCGACAATGGCTACTCCTGCACCAGTGTTAAACACATATCGAATTGTGAGAATAAACCAAACGAAAACCTGGAATCAATAAAGGTAAAGATTCTTTGAATATAAGTTGGGAACCACATCCGCTGGCACCCTCTGATATGTCTCTAAATCTTCTGAAGATTGTTTGAAATAATTAAATAGTAACTATCTAAAAAAAAAGTTGTGCGACAATGGTTACTCCTACACCAATGCTAAATATATATAGAATTGTGAGCATCAAACAAATGAAAATCTGGAATCAGGAAAGGTCAAGATTCCTTGAATAAAATTCGAAAATCACTTCCCCTGGCAGCCTATGATATGTCTTTATATCTAAAAAAAAAGTTGTGCGACAATGGTTACTCCTACACCAAAGGTAAACACATATCGAATTGTGAGCATACACCCAACGAAAATCTGGAACCAAGAAAGGTCAAGATTCCTTAAATATAAGTCGGAAACCACTTCCGCTGGCACCCTAGGATATGGCTCTATATCTTCAGAAGATAGTATTAAACATTTAAATAGTAAATATGTCCAAAAATAGTTGTGCGACATTGGTTACTCCTGCACCAATTATAAGCACATATCGAATTGTGGGCATAAACCAAACGAAAATCTGGAACCAAGAAAGGTCAAGATTCCTTGAATATAAGTTGGGAACCATTTCCGCTGGCACCCTGGGATATGACTCCATATCTTCAGAAAATAGTATAAAATATTTAAATAGTAACTATCTCCAAAAAAACAAAAGGTGTGCGACAATAGTTACTCGTGCAACAACGGCAAGCACATATCAAATTGTGAGCATCCAAACGAAAATCTGGTATCAAGAAAGGTCAAGATTCCTTGAATACAAGTTGAGTACCACTTCCGCTGGCACCCTAAGATATGGCTCTATAACTTCAGAAGATAGTATTAAACATTTAAACAGTAACTATCTCCAAAAAAAATTTTGCGACAATGGTTACTCCTGCACCACTGTTAAACACATATCGAATTGTGAGAATAAACCAAACGAAAATCTGGAATCAAGAAAGGTCAAGATTCTTTGAATATCATTGGGGAACCACATCTCCTGGCACCCACTAATATGTCTCTAAATCTTCTGAAGATTGTTTGAAATATTTAAATAGCAACTATCTCAAAAAAAACTTGTGCGACTATGCTTACCCCAGCACCAATGGTTAGCACACATCGAATTGTGAGCACAAACCAAACGAAAATATGGAATCAAGAAAGGTCAAGATTCCTCGAATACAAGTCGGGAACCACATCCGCTAGCACCCTAGGATACGTCTCTAAATCTTCAGAAGATTGTATTAAACATTTAAATAATAACTATCTCCAAAAAGATGTTCTGCGACAATGCTTACCCCAGCACCAATGGTTAGCACACATCGAATTGTGAGAATAAACCAAACGAAAATCTGGAATCAAGAAAGGTCGAGGTTCCTTGAATATCATTGGGGAACCACATCTCCTGGCACCCTCAGATATGTCTCTAAATCTTCTGAAGATTGTTTGAGACAGTTAAATAGTAACTATCTAAAAAAAAGTTGTGCGACAATGGATTTTATTAAACATTTAAATAGTAACTATCTCCAAAAAGATGTTGTGCGACAATGGTTACTCTTGCACCAATGGTAAGCACATATCGAATTGTGAGAATAAACCAAACGAAAATCTGGAATCAAGAAAGGTCAAGGTTCCTTGAATATCAGTCGGGAACCACATCCCCTGGCACCCTCAGATATGTCTCTAAATCTTCTGAAGATTGTTTGAGACAGTTGAATAGTAACTATCTAAAAAAAAGTTCTGCGACTATGGTTACTCCTACACCAATGGTAAACACGTATCGAATTGTGAGCATCAACCAAACGAAAATCTGGAATCAGGAAATGTCAAGATTCCTTGAATATAATTCGAAAATCACTTCCCATGGCTCCCTATGATATGTCTTTATATCGTCAGAATATAGTTTTAAACATTTAAATATTAACTATCTCCAAAAAAACAAAAGTTTTGAGACAATGGTTACTCCTACACAAATGGTAAGCACATATCGAATTGTGAGCATACACCCAACGAAAGTCTGGAACCAATAAAGGTCAAGATTCCTTGAATATAAGTCAGGAACCACTTCCGCTGGCATCCTAGGATATGACTCCATATCTTGAGAAAATAGTATTAAATATTTAAATAGTAACTATTTCCAAAAAAACAAAAGGTGTGCGACTATGGTTACTCCTGCACCAATGGTAAGCACATATCAAATTGTTAGCATCCAAACGAAAATCTGGTAGCAAGAAAGGTCAAGATTCCTTGAATACACGTCGAGAACCACTTCCGCTGTTAACCTAGGATATGTCTCTATATCTTCAGAACTTAGTACTAAACATTTAAATAGTAAATATCTCGAAAAAAAAGTTGTGCGACAAAGGTTACTCCTGCACAAATGTTAAACACATATTGAATTGTGAGCACCCAAACGAAAATCTGGAATCAAGAAAAGGTCAATATTTCTTGAATATAAGTCGGGAACCACTTCCGCTGGAACCCTAGGATAATATTCCATATCTTCAGAAAATAGTTTTAAATATTTAAATAGTAACTATCTAAAAAAAAAGTTGTGCGTCAGTGGTTACTCCTGCACCAATGGTAAACACATATCGGATTGTGAGCATAAACCAAACGAAAATCTGGAACCAAGAAAGCTCAAGATTACTTGAATATAAGTCGGGAACCACATCCGGTGGCAAACTCGGATAAGTCTCTAAATCTTTTGAAGATTATTTGAAATATGTAAATAATAACTACATAAAAAAAAAGTTGTGCGACAAATGTTACTCCCGCACGAATGGTAAACACACATCGAATTGTGAGCATAAACCAAACGAAAATCTGGAACCAAGAAAGGTCAAGATTCCTTGAATATAAGACGGGAACCACATCCGCTGGCACCCTCGGATATGTCTCTAAATCTTCTGAAGATTGTTTGTGACATTTAAGTAGTAACTATCTAAAAAAAAACTTGTGCGACAATGTTTTCCCCAGCACCAATGGTTAGCACACATCGAATTGTGAGCATAAAACAAACGAAAATCTGGAATCAAGAAAGGTCAAGATTCCTTGAATACAAGTCGGGAACTACTTCCGCTAGCACCCCAGGATATGTCTCTAAATCTTCTGAAGATTGTATTAAACATTTAAATAGTAACTATCTCCAAAAACAACTTGTGCGACAATGGTTAATCTTGCACCAATGGTAAACACATATCGGGTTGTGAGCATAAACCAAACGAAAATCTGGAATCAAGCAAAGATGAAGATTCCTTGAATATAAGTCGTGAACCACTTCCGCTAGCATTTTAGGATATGTCTCTAAATCTTCAGAGGATAGTATATAGTAACTATTTACAAAAAAATGTTGTGCGGCAATGGTTACTCCTGCATCAACTTTAAACACATATCAAATTGTGAGCATAAACCAAACGAAAATTTGGAATCAAGAATGGTCAAGATTCCTTGAATGTAAGTCGGGAACCACTTCCGCTGGCACCCTAGGATATGGCTATATATCTTCAGAAGATAGTATTAAACATTTAAATAATAACTATCTCCAAAAAAATTTAAAAAAGTTTTGCGACAATGGTTACTCCTGCACGAATGGTAAACACATATCGAATTGTGAGCACAAACGAAAGGAAGATCTGGAATCAAGAAAGGTCAAGATTGCTTGAATACAAGTCGGGAACCACTTCCGCTAGCACCTTAGGATATGTCTCTAAATCTTCAGAAGATTGTATTAAACATTTAAATAGTAACTATCTCCAAAAAGATGTTGTGCGACAATGGTTACTCTTGTACCAATGGTAAGCACATATCAAATTGTAAGAATAAACCAAACGAAAATCTGGAATCAAGAAAGGTCAAGATTCCTCGAATATCAATCGAGAACCACATCCCCTGGCACCCTCGGATATGTCTCTAAATCTTCTGAAGATTGTTTGAAATATTTAAATAGCAACTATCTCAAAAAAAACTTGTGCGACTATGCTTACCCCAGCACCAATGGTTAGCACACATCGAATTGTGAGCACAAACCAAACGAAAATATGGAATCAAGAAAGGACA
This sequence comes from Dioctria linearis, assembly GCA_963930735.1. Taxonomy (NCBI): domain Eukaryota; kingdom Metazoa; phylum Arthropoda; class Insecta; order Diptera; family Asilidae; genus Dioctria; species Dioctria linearis. The sequence goes on from OZ005740.1 coordinate 98,524,963, forward strand.
AGATTCCTCGAATACAATTCGGGAACCACATCCGCTAGCACCCTAGGATACGTCTCTAAATCTTCAGAAGATTGTATTAAACATTTAAATAATAACTATCTCCAAAAAGATGTTGTGCGGCAATGCTTACCCCAGCACCAATGGTTAGCACACATCGAATTGTGAGAATAAACCAAACGAAAATCTGGAATCAAGAAAGGTCGAGGTTCCTTGAATATCATTCGGGAACCACATCTCCTGGCACCCTCAGATATGTCTCTAAATCTTCTGCAGATTGTTTGAGACAGTTAAATAGTAACTATCTAAAAAAAAGTTGTGCGACAATGGATTTTATTAAACATTTAAATAGTAACTATCTCCAAAAAGATGTTGTGCGACAATGGTTACTCTTGCACCAATGGTAAGCACATATCGAATTGTGAGAATAAACCAAACGAAAATCTGGAATCAAGAAAGGTCAAGGTTCCTTGAATATCAGTCGGGAACCACATCCCCTGGCACCCTCAGATATGTCTCTAAATCTTCTGAAGATTGTTTGAGACAGTTGAATAGAAACTATCTAAAAAAAAGTTCTGCGACTATGGTTACTCCTACACCAATGGTAAACACATATCGAATTGTGAGCATCAACCAAACGAAAATCTGGAATCAGGAAATGTCAAGATTCCTTGAATGTAATTCGAAAATCACTTCCCATGGCTCCCTATGATATGTCTTTATATCGTCAGAATATAGTTTTAAACATTTAAATATTAACTATCTCCAAAAAAACAAAAGTTTTGAGACAATGGTTACTCCTACACAAATGGTAAGCACATATCGAATTGTGTGCATACACCCAACGAAAGTCTGGAACCAAGAAAGGTCAAGATTCCTTGAATATAAGTCAGCAACCACTTCCGCTGGCATCCTAGGATATGACTCCATATCTTGAGAAAATAGTATTAAATATTTAAATAGTAACTATTTCCAAAAAAACAAAAGCTGTGCGACTATGGTTACTCCTGCACCAATAGTAAGCACATATCAAATTGTTAGCATCCAAACGAAAATCTGGTAGCAAGAAAGGTCAAGATTCCTTGAATACACGTCGAGAACCACTTCCGCTGTTAACCTAGGATATGTCTCTATATATTCAGAACATAGTATTAAACATTTAAATAGTAAATATCTCGAAAAAAAAAGTTGTGCGACAATGGTTACTCCTGCACAAGTGTTCAACACATATCGACACGTGCGCACCCAAACGAAAATCTGGAATCAAGGAAAGGTCAATATTCCTTGAATATAAGTCGGGAACCACTACCGCTAGCACCCAAGGATATGTCTCGAAAATCTTCGGAAGATTGTATGAAACATTTCAATAGTAACTATCTCAAAAAAAACTTGTCCGACAATGCTTACCCCAGCACCAATGGTTAGCACACATCGAATTGTGAGCATAAAACAAAGGAAAATCTGGATTGAATCCAGAAGAAAGGTCAAGATTCCTTGAATACAAGTCGGGAACCACTTCCGCTAGCACCCTAGGATATGTCTCTAAATCTTCAGAAGATTGTATTAAACATTTAAATAGTAACTATCTCCAAAAACATGTTGTGCGACAATGGTTACTCTTGCACCAATGGTAAGTACATATCGAATTGTGAGAATAAACCAAACGAAAATCTGGAATCAAGAAAGGTCAAGGTTCCTTGAATATCAGTCGGGAACAACATCCCCTAGCACGCTCAGATATGACTCTAAATCTTATGAAAATTGTTTGAGACAGTTAAATAGTAACTATCTAATAAAAAGTTGTGCGAAAATGGTTACTCCTAAACCAATGGTAAACACATATCGAATTGTGAGCATCAGCCAAACGAAAATCTGGAATCAGGAAAGGTCAAGATTCCTTGAATATGATTCGAAAATCACATCCCATGGCTCCCTATGATATGTCTTTTTATCGTCAGAATATAGTTTTAAACATTTAAATATTAACTATCTCCAAAAAAACAAAAGTTTTGAGACAATGGTTACTCCTACACAAATGGTAAGCACATATCGAATTGTGAGCATACACCCAACGAAAATCTGGAACCAAGAAAGGTCAAGATTCCTTGAATATAAGTCGGGAACCACTTCCGCTGGCATCCTAGGATATGACTCCATATCTTGAGAAAATAGTATTAAATATTTAAATAGTAACTATCTCCAAAAAAAACAAAAGGTGTGCGACAATGGTTACTCCTACACCAATGGTAAGCACATATCAAATTGTGAGCATCCAAACGAAAATCTGGTATCAAGAAAGGTCAAGATTCCTTGAATACACGTCGAGAACCACTTCCGCTGGTAACCTAGGAAATGTCTCTATATCATCAGAACTTAGTACTAAACATTTAAATAGTAAATATCTCGAAAAAAAGTTGTGCGACAAAGGTTACTCCTGCACAAATGTTAAACACATATTGAATTGTGAGCACCCAAACGAAAATCTGGAATCAAGAAAAGGTCAATATTCCTTGAATATAAGTCGGGAACCACTTCCGCTGGCACCCTAGGATAATATTCCATATCTTCAGAAAATAGTTTTAAATATTTAAATAGTAACTATCTAAAAAAAAAGTTGTGCGTCAGTGGTTACTCCTGCACCAATGGTAAACACATATCGGATTGTGAGCATAAACCAAACGAAAATCTGGAACCAAGAAAGCTCAAGATTCCTTGAATATAAGTCGGGAACCACATCCGGTGGCAAACTCGGATAAGTCTCTAAATCTTTTGAAGATTATTTGAAATATGTAAATAATAACTACATAAAAAAAAGTTGTGCGACAAATGTTACTCCCGCACGAATGGTAAACACACATCGAATTGTGAGCATAAACCAAACGAAAATCTGGAACCAAGAAAGGTCAAGATTCCTTGAATATAAGACGGGAACCACATCCGCTGGCACCTTCTTATATGTCTCTAAATCTTCTGAAGATTGTTTGAAACATTTAAATAGTAACTATCTAAAAAAAAAACTTGTGCGACAATGTTTTCCCCAGCACCAATGGTTAGCACACATCGAATTGTGAGCATAAAACAAACGAAAATCTGGATTCAAGAAAGGTCAAGATTCCTTGAATACAAGTCGGGAACTACTTCCGCTAGCGACCTAGGATATGTCTCTAAATCTTCTGAAGATTGTATTAAACATTTAAATAGTAACTATCTCCAAAAACAACTTGTGCGACAATGGTTAATCTTGCACCAATGGTAAACACATATCGGGTTGTGAGCATAAACCAAACGAAAATCTGGAATCACGCAAAGATCAAGATTCCTTGAATATAAGTCGTGAACCACTTCCGCTAGCATTTTAGGATATGTCTCTAAATCTTCAGAGGATAGTATATAGTAACTATTTACAAAAAAATGTTGTGCGGCAATGGTTACTCCTGCATCAATTGTAAACACATATCAAATTGTGAGCATAAACCAAACGAAAATTTGGAATCAAGAATGGTCAAGATTCCTTGAATGTAAGTCTGGAACCACTTCCGCTGGCACCCTAGGATATGGCTATATATCTTCAGAAGATAGTATTAAACATTTAAATAATAACTATCTCCAAAAAAATTTAAAAAAGTTTTGCGACAATGGTTACTCCTGCACGAATGGTAAACACATATCGAATTATGAGCACAAACGAAAGGAAAATCTGGAATCAAGAAAGGTCAAGATTGCTTGAATACAAGTCGGGAACCACTTCCGCTAGCACCTTAGGATATGTCTCTAAATCTACAGAAGATTGTATTAAACATTTAAATAGTAACTATCTCCAAAAAGATGTTGTGCGACAATGGTTAATCTTGCACCAATGGTAAGCACATATCGAATTGTAAGAATAAACCAAACGAAAATCTGGAATCAAGAAAGGTCAAGATTCCTCGAATATCAATCGAGAACCACATCCCCTGGCACCCTCGGATATGTCTCTAAATCATCTGAAGTTTGTTTGAGACATTTAAATGGTAACTATCTAAATAAAAAGTTGTGAGACAATGGTTACTCCTACACCAATTGTAAACACATATCGAATTGTGAGCATCAACCAAAGGAAAATCTGGAATCGGGAACGGTTAAGATTCCTTGAATATAATTCGAAAATCACTTCCGCTGGCACCCTATGATATGACTTTATATCGTCAGAATATAGTTTTAAACATTTAAATATTAACTATCTCCAAAAAAACAAAAGGTTTGAGACAATGGTTACTCGTGCACCAATGGTAAGCACATTTCGAATTGTGAGAATAAACCAAACGATAATCTGGAATCAAGAAAGGTCTAGATTCTTTAAATATAATTCGGGAACCACTTCCGCTAGCACCCAAGGATATGTCTCGAAAATTTTCAGAAGATTGTATGAAACAATTAAATAGTAACTATCTCCAAAAACAAGTTGTGCGACAATTGTTAATCCTGCACCAAAGGTAAACACATATCGGGTTGTGAGCATACAACCAACGAAAATCTGGAACCAAGATAGGTCAAGATTCCTTAAATATAAGTCAGAAACCACTTCCGCTGGCACTCTAGGATATGGCTCTATATCTTCAGAAGATAGTATTAAACATTTAAATAGCAACCATGTCCAAAAAAAGTTGAGCGACAATGGTTACTCCTGCACCAATTATAAGCACATATCAAATTGTGAGCATCCAAACGAAAATCTGGTATCAAGGAAGGTCAAGATTCCTTGAATACAAGTCGAGAACCACTTCCGCTGGTATCCTAGGATATGTCTCTATATCTTCAGAACATAGTATTAAACATTTAAATAGTAAATATTTCGAAAAAAAAGTTGTGCGACAATGGTTACTCCTGCACAAGTGTTAAACACATATCGAAATCTGAGCACCCAAACGAAAATCTGGAATCAAGGAAAGGTCAAGATTCCTTGAATATAAGTCTGGAACGACTTCCGCTGGCACCCTAGGACAATACTCCATATCTTCAGAAAATAGTTTTCAATATTTAAATAGTAACTATCTAAAAAAAAAAGTTTTGCGTCAATGGTTACTCCTGCACCAATGGTATACACATATCGAATTGTGAGCATCAACCAAACGAAAATCTGGAATCAGGAAAGGTCAAGAATCCCTGAATATAATTCGAAAATCACTTCCCATGGCTCCCTATGATATGTCTTTATATCGTCAGAATATAGTTTTATACATTTAAATATTAACTATCTCAAAAAAAACAAAAGTTTTGAGACAATGGTTACTCCTACACAAATGGTAAGCACATATCGAATTGTGAGCATACACCCAACGAAAATCTGGAACCAAGAAAGGTCAAGATTCCTGGAATATAAGTCAGGAACCACATCCGCTAGCACCTTCTTATATGTCTCTAAATCTTCTGAAGATTGTTTGAAATATTTAAATATTAACTACCTAAATAAAAACGTTGTGCGACAATGGTTACTCCTGCACCAATGGTATACAAATATCGAATTGTGAGCATAAAACAAACGAAAATCTGGAATCAAGAAAGGTCAAGATTCCTTGAATACAAGTCGGGAACTACTTCCGCTTGCACCCTAGGATATGTCTCTAAATCTTCTGAAGATTGTATTAAACATTTAAATAGTAACTATTTCCAAAAACAACTTGTGCGGCAATGGTTAATCCTGCACCAATGGTAAACACACATCGGGTTGTGAGCATACACCCAACGAAAATCTGGAACCAAGAAAGGTCAAGATTCCTTAAATATAAGTCGGAAACCACTTCCGCTGGCACCCTAGGATATTGCTCTCAATCTTCAGAAGATAGTATTAAACATTTAAATAGTAACCATGTCCAAAAAAAGTTGTGCGACAATGGTTACTCCTGCACCAATTATAAGCACATACCGAATTGTGAGCATAAACCAAACGAAAATCTGGAACCAAGAAAGGTCAAGATTCCTTGAATATAAGTCGGGAACCACTTCCGCTGGCACTCTAGGGTATGACTCCATATCTTCAGAAAATAGTATTAAATATTTAAATAGTAACTATATCCAAAAAAACAAAAGGTGTGCGACAATGGTTACTCCTGCACCAATGGTAAGCACATATCAAATTGTGAGCATCCAAACGAAAATCTGGTATCAAGAAAGCTCAAGATTCCTTGAGTACAAGTCGAGAACCACTTTCGCTGTTATCCTAGGATATGTCTCTATATCTTCAGAACATAGTATTAAACATTTAAATAGTAAATATCTCGAAAAAAAAGTTGTGCGACAATGGTTACTCCTGCACAAGTGTTAAACACATATCGAAATGTGCGCACCCAAGCGAAAATCTGGAATCAAGGAAAGGTAAAGATTCCTTGAATATAAGTCGGGAACCACATCCGCTGGCACCCTCGGATATGTCTCTAAATCTTCTGAAGATTGTTTGAAACATTTTAAATGTTTTGTAATGTAGCTGCAATCGATAACTACAGCTATATTACGGCATTTAGGTGGACAGTGTAGCGGTATGAAAAAAAAGATATGTTTGCTTATGTTTAATGCTGGATTTATTGAATAATTCCAATGTGACACTTCAATTTATAAATTCACTACAATTTAATTTTTTCATTAATTTAATTCTGTTTATTAATTGTTCGATTGCATATATAGTTATTATGCCGTATTTTGGCATACATTTAACTAAATGCAATTTGTAGCCTTTTCTAATTTTACGCGTTATACACTTATTTTAATTCACTTTGCGCTTAATTTAACTAATTTACTTAACTAATTTGTTTCTTTGCATGTATAATTAAAATGCCGAAAGCTGGCATGTATTTAATTTTTATGCACGAAACTTATTTACTAAATTAATTGACACAAGACTTATCTGTAGAACAAAACTCAAAAACTTCCTGGCCTTTGCCAACACCCACTGCACACAACCTTTTAGCATGTAAAAATATTGTACCTTTAATGGCACGTTATATTTTATGCTTATTGCTGAAAACAAAAAAAATATTATTTGCTAAGAAAAACTTGTTAGATATTTCACTTGTGATCGCTGTCAAAAAACTGAGAGAGATCTTAGGAATTGCCCCCTTTTTATAGGCTCTGAGCGGCCATTTTGACATACGTTCCACACGAAAAATGCAAATTAAGCATATTTTTCGACTTTGCTTGACTTGTATACTTATGTCAAAATGTGCCAATTTCCTTTAACTAATTTATTCAAAATTATCCATGAATTTTCGTAATTTATTTTATGAAATATTTTAACTTTTCTGAAATTTATCAAGATGGCGGCTTCCTGCCATATTATGACAATTTCCATTGTGGAACGCAAATATTTTTGATTTTGCTTGCATCTCGTTTTCGCATCTTTCTCTTTCCCACTTATTATGGGAATTTAATTTACCTTTTTTCACGAATATTTGCTTACCTGGTAACTTTCGCGGTTTTTAAGTATTACCAACAGGTAGCGCGTAGCCAACTTCATCTAATTGACTTTCTCGCGAGTCAATTTGACAGTCGCGATCGCGGTGTTTTCATTCGAAAGTGTCGGGTTGTTTTTCGTGTGTTTCATGGAAAATTGTGGATTAATTGTCCAGGTAAGTGTTTTTTATCACTATTTAAGTGTTTATTACTAATTGTTGTGAGTTCCAGCATGAACAATTTGCAAGAAATATGCAAATTATGCAAAATTGTTCATGTTGGCAAAGTGATTTTTGAAATGTCAACAATAGTACAAATTGTTGCATTTCACTAATTATAATGTATGTACGTGTTGCAAGTTTTTATGTTTTGCATATTTAAACATATTTGCATATTTGCAAATGTTTATTATGCAGAGCATATGAATTTTGCGACGAAATTTCAATGTTTATATTTGCATGTGTTTGTTGTTGTACTGCCAAGAAATTGGATTCTTGGCAGTCTGCATGTAATTTGCTTATTTCCATAGTTTTTTTATGCTACTTTGTTATATTAGTTGCTTTAAACTAATATTTGTTTATCTTTTTCATTTCAGATGCGTTCCTGTGTTGGTGGATATCTGCAGCTGAAACTGGAGGAATCAGGAGACTCTAAGGGAAGTATGAAATATTTAACGTATTTGTTTTTTAATGTTTTTTATTTTAGCTGTGCTCAACACATTTAAATAGTAACTATCTCCAAAAAAAGTTGTGCGACAATGTTTACTCCTGCACCATTGTTAAACACATAACGAATTGTGAGAATAAACCAAACGAAAATCTGGAATCAAGGAAGGTCAAGATTCCTTGAATACAAGTCGGGAACCACTTCCGCTAGCACCCTAGGATATGCCTCGAAAATCTTCAGAAGATTGTATGAAACATTTAAATAGTAACTATCACAAAAAAAAACTTGTGCGACAATGTTTACCCCTACACCAATGGTTAGCACACATCGAATTATGAGCATAAACCAAACGAAAATCTGGAATCAAGAAAGATCAAGATTTCCTGAATACAACTCGGGAACCACTTCCGCATGCACCCTAGGATGTGACTATAAATCTTCAGAGGATAGTATATAGTAACTAATTCCAAAAAAGAGTTGTGCGACAAATGTTACTCTTGCACCAATGGTAAACACACATCGAATTGTGAGCATAAACCAAACGAAAATCTGGAACCAAGAAAGGTCAAGGTCGGCAACCACATCCGCTTGCACCCTCGGATATGTCTCTAAATCTTCTGAAGTTTGTTTGAAACATTTAAATAGTAACTATCTCCAAAAAAAGTTGTGCGACAATCGTTACTCCTGCACCAATGTTAAGCACACATCGAATTGTGAGAATAAACCAAACGAGAATCTGGAACCAAGAAAGGTCAAGATTCCTTGAATATAAGTCGGGAACCACTTCCGCTGGCACTCTAGGATATGACTCCATATCTTTAGAAAATAGTATTAAATATTTAAATAGTAACTATATCCAAAAAAACAAAAGGTGTGCGACAATGGTTACTCCTGCACCAATGGTAAGCACATATCAAATTGTGAGCATCCAAACGAAAATCTGGTATCAAGAAAGCTCAAGATTCCTTGAATACAAGTCGAGAACCACTTTCGCTGTTATCCTAGGATATGTCTCTATATCTTCAGAACATAGTATTAAACATTTAAATAGTAAATATCTCGAAAAAAAAGTTGTGCGACAATGGTTACTCCTGCACAAGTGTTAAACACATATCGAAATGTGCGCACCCAAACGAAAATCTGGAATCAAGGAAAGGTCAAGATTCCTTGAATATAAGTCGGGAACTACTTCCGCTGGCACCCTAGGATAATACGCCATATCTTCAGAAAATAGTTTTAAATATTTAAATAGTAACTATCTAAAAAAAAAGTTGTGCGTCAATGGTTACTCCTGCACCAATGGTATACACATATCGGATTGTGTGCATAAACCAAACGAAAATCTGGAATCAAGAAAGGTCAAGATTCCTTGAACACAAGTCGGGAACCACTTCCGCTATCACCCTAGGATATGTCTATAAATCTTCAGAGGATAGTATGTAGTAACTAATTCCAAAAAAAAGTTGTGCGACAATGGTTACTCCTGCACCAATTGTAAGCACATAACGAATTGTGAGAATAAACCAAATGGAAATCTGGAATCAAGAAAGGTCAAGATTCCTTGAATATAAGTCGGGAACCACATCCGCTGGCACCCTCGGATATGACTCTAAATCTTCTGAAGATTGTTTGAAACATTTTAAATGTTTTGTAATGTAGCTGCAATCGATAACTACAGCTATATTACGGCATTTAGGTGGACAGTGTAGCGGTATAAAAAAAAAAGATATGTTTGCTTATGTTTAATGCTGGATTTATTGAATAATTCCAATGTGACACTTCAATTTATAAATTCACTACAATTTAATTTTTTCACTAATTTAATTCTGTTTATTAATTGTTCGATTGCATATATAGTTATTATGCCGTATTTTGGCATATATTTAACTAAATGCAATTTGTAGCCTTTTCTAATTTTACGCGTTATACACTTATTTTAATTCACTTTGCGCTTAATTTAACTTAATTACTTAACTAATTTGTTTCTTTGCATGTATAATTCAAATGCCGAAAGCTGGCATGTATTTAATTTTTATGCACGAAACTTATTTACTAAATTAATTGACACAAGACTTATCTGTAGAACAAAACTCAAAAACTTCCTGTCCTTTGCCAACACCCACTGCACACAACCTTTTAGCATGTAAAAATATTGTACCTTTAATGGCACGTTATATTTTATGCTTATTGCTGAAAACAAAAAAAATATTATTTGCTAAGAAAAACTTGTTAGATATTTCACTTGTGATCGCTGTCAAAAAACTGAGAGAGATCTTAGGAATTGCCCCCTTTTTATAGGCTCTGAGCGGCCATTTTGACATACGTTCCACACGAAAAATGCAAATTAAGCATATTTTTCGACTTTGCTTGACTTGTATACTTATGTCAAAATGTGCCAATTTCCTTTAACTAATTTATTCAAAATTATCCATGAATTTTCGTAATTTATTTTATGAAATATTTTAACTTTTCTGAAATTTATCAAGATGGCGGCTTCCTGCCATATTATGACAATTTCCATTGTGGAACGCAAATATTTTTGATTTTGCTTGCATCTCGTTTTCGCATCTTTCTCTTTCCCACTTATTATGGGAATTTAATTTACCTTTTTTCACGAATATTTGCTTACCTGGTAACTTTCGCGGTTTTTAAGTATTACCAACAGGTAGCGCGTAGCCAACTTCATCTAATTGACTTTCTCGCGAGTCAATTTGACAGTCGCGATCGCGGTGTTTTCATTCGAAAGTGTCGGGTTGTTTTTCGTGTGTTTCATGGCAAATTGTGGATTAATTGTCCAGGTAAGTGTTTTTTATCACTATTTAAGTGTTTATTACTAATTGTTGTGAGTTCCAGCATGAACAATTTGCAAGAAATATGCAAATTATGCAAAATTGTTCATGTTGGCAAAGTGATTTTTGAAATGTCAACAATAGTACAAATTGTTGCATTTCACTAATTATAATGTATGTACGTGTTGCAAGTTTTTATGTTTTGCATATTTAAACATATTTGCATGTTTTGCAAATGTTTATTATGCAGAGCATATGAATTTTGCGACGAAATTTCAATGTTTATATTTGCATGTGTTTGTTGTTGTACTGCCAAGAAATTGGATTCTTGGCAGTCTGCATGTAATTTGCTTATTTCCATAGTTTTTTCATGCTACTTTGTTATATTAGTTGCTTTAAACTAATATTTGTTTATCTTTTTCATTTCAGATGCGTTCCTGTGTTGGTGGATATCTGCAGCTGAAACTGGAGGAATCAGGAGACTCTAAGGGAAGTATGAAATATTTAACGTATTTGTTTTTTAATGTTTTTTATTTTAGCTGTGCTCAACACATTTAAATAGTAACTATCTCCAAAAAAAGTTGTGCGACAATGGTTACTCCTGCACCATTGTTAAACATATAACGAATTGTGAGAATAAACCAAACGAAAATCTGGAATCAAGGAAGGTCAAGATTCCTTGAATACAAGTCGGGAACCACTTCCGCTAGCACCCTAGGATATGCCTCGAAAATCTTCAGAAGATTGTATGAAACATTTAAATAGTAACTATCACCAAAAAAAACTTGTGCGACAATGTTTACCCTACACCAATGGTTAGCACACATCGAATTATGAGCATAAACCAAACGAAAATCTGGAATCAAGAAAGATCAGATTTCCTGAATACAAGTCGGGAACCACTTCCGCATGCACCCTAGGATGTGACTATAAATCTTCAGAAGATAGTATATAGTAACTAATTCCAAAAAAGAGTTGTGCGACAAATGTTACTCCTGCACCAATGGTAAACACACATCGAATTGTGAGCATAAACCAAACGAAAATCTGGAACCAAGAAAGGTCAAGGTCGGCAACCACATCCGTTTGCACCCTCGGATATGTCTCTAAATCTTCTGAAGATTGTTTGAAACATTTAAATAGTAACTATCTCCAAAAAAAGTTGTGCGACAATCGTTACTCCTGCACCAATGTTAAGCACACATCGAATTGTGAGAATAAACCAAACGAGAATCTGGAACCAAGAAAGGTCAAGATTCCTTGAATATAAGTCGGGAACCACTTCCGCTGGCACTCTATGGTATGACTCCATATCTTCAGAAAATAGTATTAAATATTTAAATAGTAACTATATCCAAAAAAACAAAAGGTGTGCGACAATGGTTACTCCTGCACCAATGGTAAGCACATATCAAATTGTGAGCATCCAAACGAAAATCTGGTATCAAGAAAGCTCAAGATTCCTTGAATACAAGTCGAGAACCACTTTCGCTGTTATCCTAGGATATGTCTCTATATCTTCAGAACATAGTATTAAACATTTAAATAGTAAATATCTCGAAAAAAAAGTTGTGCGACAATGGTTACTCCTGCACAAGTGTTAAACACATATCGAAATGTGCGCACCCAAGCGAAAATCTGGAATCAAGGAAAGGTCAAGATTCCTTGAATATAAGTCGGGAACTACTTCCGCTGGCACCCTAGGATAATACTCCATATCTTCAGAAAATAGTTTTAAATATTTAAATAGTAACTATCTAAAAAAAAAAGTTGTGCGTCAATGGTTACTCCTGCACCAATGGTATACACATATCGGATTGTGTGCATAAACCAAACGAAAATCTGGAATCAAGAAAGGTCAAGATTCCTTGAACACAAGTCGGGAACCACTTCCGCTATCACCCTAGGATATGTCTATAAATCTTCAGAGGATAGTATGTATTAACTAATTCCAAAAAAAAGTTGTGCGACAATGGTTACTCCTGCACCAATTGTAAGCACATAACGAATTGTGAGAATAAACCAAATGGAAATCTGGAATCAAGAAAGGTCAAGATTCCTTGAATATAAGTCGGGAACCACATCCGCTGGCACCCTCGGATATGACTCTAAATCTTCTGAAGATTGTTTGAAACATTTTAAATGTTTTGTAATGTAGCTGCAATCGATAACTACAGCTATATTACGGCATTTAGGTGGACAGTGTAGCGGTATGAAAAAAAAAGATATGTTTGCTTATGTTTAATGCTGGATTTATTGAATAATTCCAATGTGACACTTCAATTTATAAATTCACTACAATTTAATTTTTTCACTAATTTAATTCTGTTTATTAATTGTTCGATTGCATATATAGTTATTATGCCGTATTTTGGCATATATTTAACTAAATGCAATTTGTAGCCTTTTCTAATTTTACGCGTTATACACTTATTTTAATTCACTTTGCGCTTAATTTAACTTAATTACTTAACTAATTTGTTTCTTTGCATGTATAATTAAAATGCCGAAAGCTGGCATGTATTTAATTTTTATGCACGAAACTTATTTACTAAATTAATTGACACAAGACTTATCTGTAGAACAAAACTCAAAAACTTCCTGTCCTTTGCCAACACCCACTGCACACAACCTTTTAGCATGTAAAAATATTGTACCTTTAATGGCACGTTATATTTTATGCTTATTGCTGAAAACAAAAAAAATATTATTTGCTAAGAAAAACTTGTTAGATATTTCACTTGTGATCGCTGTCAAAAAACTGAGAGAGATCTTAGGAATTGCCCGCTTTTTATAGGCTCTGAGCGGCCATTTTGACATACGTTCCACACGAAAAATGCAAATTAAGCATATTTTTCGACTTTGCTTGACTTGTATACTTATGTCAAAATGTGCCAATTTCCTTTAACTAATTTATTCAAAATTATCCATGAATTTTCGTAATTTATTTTATGAAATATTTTAACTTTTCTGAAATTTATCAAGATGGCGGCTTCCTGCCATATTATGACAATTTCCATTGTGGAACGCAAATATTTTTGATTTTGCTTGCATCTCGTTTTCGCATCTTTCTCTTTCCCACTTATTATGGGAATTTAATTTACCTTTTTTCACGAATATTTGCTTACCTGGTAACTTTCGCGGTTTTTAAGTATTACCAACAGGTAGCGCGTAGCCAACTTCATCTAATTGACTTTCTCGCGAGTCAATTTGACAGTCGCGATCGCGGTGTTTTCATTCGAAAGTGTCGGGTTGTTTTTCGTGTGTTTCATGGCAAATTGTGGATTAATTGTCCAGGTAAGTGTTTTTTATCACTATTTAAGTGTTTATTATTAATTGTTGTGAGTTCCAGCATGAACAATTTGCAAGAAATATGCAAATTATGCAAAATTGTTCATGTTGGCAAAGTGATTTTTGAAATGTCAACAATAGTACAAATTGTTGCATTTCACTAATTATAATGTATGTACGTGTTGCAAGTTTTTATGTTTTGCATATTTAAACATATTTGCATGTTTTGCAAATGTTTATTATGCAGAGCATATGAATTTTGCGACGAAATTTCAATGTTTATATTTGCATGTGTTTGTTGTTGTACTGCCAAGAAATTGGATTCTTGGCAGTCTGCATGTAATTTGCTTATTTCCATAGTTTTTTTATGCTACTTTGTTATATTAGTTGCTTTAAACTAATATTTGTTTATCTTTTTCATTTCAGATGCGTTCCTGTGTTGGTGGATATCTGCAGCTGAAACTGGAGGAATCAGGAGACTCTAAGGGAAGTATGAAATATTTAACGTATTTGTTTTTTAATGTTTTTCATTTTAGCTGTGCTCAACACATTTAAATAGTAACTATCTCCAAAAAAAGTTGTGCGACAATGGTTACTCCTGCACCAATGTTAAACACATAACGAATTGTGAGAATAAACCAAACGAAAATCTGGAATCAAGGAAGGTCAAGATTCCTTGAATACAAGTCGGGAACCACTTCCGCTAGCACCCTAGGATATCCCTCGAAAATCGTCAGAAGATTGTATGAAACATTTACATAGTAACTATCACCAAAAAAAACCAGTGCGACAATGTTATATTAATTAGCAAAAAAAAAAAAAAAAAAAAATATTTATATTAATTAGCAAAAAAAAAATATATTAATTAGCAAAAAAAAAAAAAAAAATATATTATTTAGCAAAAAAAAAAAAAAAAAAAAAAAAATATATTAATTAGCAAAAAAAAAAAAAAAAAATATATTAATTAGCAAAAAAAAAAAAAAAATATTAATTAGCAAAAAAAAAAAAATATATTAATTAGCAAAAAAATATATATATATATATATATATTAATTAGCAAAAAAAAAAAATATATATTAATTAGCAAAAAAAAAAAAAAATATATATTAATTAGCAAAAAAAAAAATATATATATTAATTAGCAAAAAAAAAAAAATATTATATTAATTAGCAAAAAAAAAAAAAAAAAAAATAGTAAGAACTATCTCCAAAAAAACTTGTGCGACAATGGTTACTCCTGCACAAGTGTTAAACACATATCGAAATGTGCGCACCCAAACGAAAATCTGGAATCAAGGAAAGGTCAAGATTCCTTGAATATAAGTCGGGAACTACTTCCGCTGGCACCCTAGGATAATACTCCATATCTTCAGAAAATAGTTTTAAATATTTAAATAGTAACTATCTAAAAAAAAAAGTTGTGCGTCAATGGTTACTCCTGCACCAATGGTATACACATATCGGATTGTGTGCATAAACCAAACGAAAATCTGGAATCAAGAAAGGTCAAGATTCCTTGAACACAAGTCGGGAACCACTTCCGCTAGCACCCTAGGATATGTCTATAAATCTTCAGAGGATAGTATGTAGTAACTAATTCCAAAAAAAAGTTGTGCGACAATGGTTACTCCTGCACCAATTGTAAGCACATAACGAATTGTGAGTATAAACCAAATGGAAATCTGGAATCAAGAAAGGTCAAGATTCCTTGAATATAAGTCGGGAACCACATCCGCTGGCACCCTCGGATATGACTCTAAATCTTCTGAAGATTGTTTGAAACATTTTAAATGTTTTGTAATGTAGCTGCAATCGATAACTACAGCTGTATTACGGCATTTAGGTGGACAGTGTAGCGGTATGAAAAAAAAGATATGTTTGCTTATGTTTAATGCTGGATTTATTGAATAATTCCAATGTGACACTTCAATTTATAAATTCACTACAATTTAATCTTTTCATTAATTTAATTCTGTTTATTAATTGTTCGATTGCATATATAGTTATTATGCCGTATTTTGGCATATATTTAACTAAATGCAATTTGTAGCCTTTTCTAATTTTACGCGTTATACACTTATTTTAATTCACTTTGCGCTTAATTTAACTTAATTACTTAACTAATTTGTTTCTTTGCATGTATAATTAAAATGCCGAAAGCTGGCATGTATTTAATTTTTATGCACGAAACTTATTTACTAAATTAATTGACACAAGACTTATCTGTAGAACAAAACTCAAAAACTTCCTGTCCTTTGCCAACACCCACTGCACACAACCTTTTAGCATGCAAAAATATTGTACCTTTAATGGCACGTTATATTTTATGCTTATTGCTGAAAACAAAAAAAATATTATTTGCTAAGAAAAACTTGTTAGATATTTCACTTGTGATCACTGTCAAAAAACTGAGAGAGATCTTAGGAATTGCCCCCTTTTTATAGGCTCTGAGCGGCCATTTTGACATACGTTCCACACGAAAAATGCAAATTAAGCATATTTTTCGACTTTGCTTGACTTGTATACTTATGTCAAAATGTGCCAATTTCCTTTAACTAATTTATTCAAAATTATCCATGAATTTTCGTAATTTATTTTATGAAATATTTTAACTTTTCTGAAATTTATCAAGATGGCGGCTTCCTGCCATATTATGACAATTTCCATTGTGGAACGCAAATATTTTTGATTTTGCTTGCATCTCGTTTTCGCATCTTTCTCTTTCCCACTTATTATGGGAATTTAATTTACCTTTTTTCACGAATATTTGCTTACCTGGTAACTTTCGCGGTTTTTAAGTATTACCAACAGGTAGCGCGTAGCCAACTTCATCTAATTGACTTTCTCGCGAGTCAATTTGACAGTCGCGATCGCGGTGTTTTCATTCGAAAGTGTCGGGTTGTTTTTCGTGTGTTTCATGGCAAATTGTGGATTAATTGTCCAGGTAAGTGTTTTTTATCACTATTTAAGTGTTTATTATTAATTGTTGTGAGTTCCAGTATGAACAATTTGCAAGAAATATGCAAATTATGCAAAATTGTTCATGTTGGCAAAGTGATTTTTGAAATGTCAACAATAGTACAAATTGTTGCATTTCACTAATTATAATGTATGTACGTGTTGCAAGTTTTTATGTTTTGCATATTTAAACATATTTGCATGTTTTGCAAATGTTTATTATGCAGAGCATATGAATTTTGAATTTGTTTGTTGTTGTACTGCCAAGAAATTGGATTCTTGGCAGTCTGCAAGTAATTTGATTATTTTCATAGTTTTTTTATGCTACTTTGTTATATTAGTTGCTTTAAACTAATATTTGTTTATCTTTTTCATTTCAGATGCGTTCCTGTGTTGGTGGATATCTGCAGCTGAAACTGGAGGAATCAGGAGACTCTAAGGGAAGTATGAAATATTTAACGTATTTGTTTTTTAATGTTTTTTATTTTAGCTGTGCTCAACACATTTAAATAGTAACTATCTCCAAAAAAAGTTGTGCGACAATGGTTACTCCTGCACCAATGTTAAACACATAACGAATTGTGAGAATAAACCAAACGAAAATCTGGAATTAAGGAAGGTCAAGATTCCTTGAATACAAGTCGGGAACCACTTCCGCTAGCACCCTAGGATATGCCTCGAAAATCTTCAGAAGATTGTATGAAACATTTAAATAGTAACTATCACAAAAAAAAACTTGTGCGACAATGTTTACCCCTACACCAATGGTTAGCACACATCGAATTATGAGCATAAACCAAACGAAAATCTGGAATCAAGAAAGATCAAGATTCCCTGAATACAACTCGGGAACCACTTACGCATGCACCCTAGGATGTGACTATAAATCTTCAGAGGATAGTATATAGTAACTAATTCCAAAAAAGAGTTGTGCGACAATCGTTACTCCTGCACCAATGTTAAGCACACATCGAATTGTGAGAATAAACCAAACGAGAATCTGGAACCAAGAAAGGTCAAGATTCCTTGAATATAAGTCGGGAACCACTTCCGCTGGCACTCTAGGATATGACTCCATATCTTCATAAAATAGTATTAAATATTTAAATAGTAACTATATCCAAAAAAACAAAAGGTGTGCGACAATAGTTACTCCTGCACCAATGGTAAGTACAGATCAAACTGTGAGGATCCAAACGAAAATCTGGTATCAAGAAAGGTCAAGATTCCTTGAATACAAGTCGAGAACCACTTCCGCTGGTATCCTAGGATATGTCTCTATATCTTCAGAACATAGTATTAAACATTTAAATGGTAAATATCTCGAAAAAAAAGTTGTGCGACAATGGTTACTCCTGCACAAGTGTTAAACACATATCGAAATGTGAGCACCCAAACAAAAATCTGGAATGAAGGAAAGTTAAAGATTCCTTGAATATAAGTCGGGAACCACTTACGCAGGCACCCTAGGATAATACTCCATATCTTCAGAAAATAGTTTTAAATATTTAAATAGTAACTATATAAAAAAAAAGTTGTGCGTCAATGGTTACTCCTGCACCAATGGTAAACACATATCGGATTGTGTGCATAAACCAAACGAAAATCTGGAATCAAGGAAAGGTCAAGAATCCTTGAATATAAGTCGGGAGCCACATCCGCTGACACCCTCGGATAGGTATCTAAATCTTTTGAAGATTATTTGAAATATTTAAATAATAACTACATCAAAAAAGTTGTGCGGCAAATGTTACTCCTGCACCAATGGTAAACACAAATCGAATTGTGAGCATAAACCAAACGAAACTCTGGAACCAAGGAAGGTCAAG
Source organism: Dioctria linearis (assembly GCA_963930735.1). Lineage (NCBI taxonomy): Eukaryota > Metazoa > Arthropoda > Insecta > Diptera > Asilidae > Dioctria > Dioctria linearis. The sequence goes on from OZ005740.1 coordinate 98,543,915, forward strand.
ATTCCTTGAATATAAGTCGGGAACCACATCCGCAAGCACCCTCGGATATGTCTCTAAATCTTCTGAAGATTGTTTGAAACATTTAAATAATAACTATCTAAAAAAAAAGTTGTGCGACAATGGTTACACCTGCACCAATGTTAAACACATATCGAATTGTGAACATAAACCAAATGAAAATCCGGAATCAAGGAAAGGTCAAGATTCCTTGAATATAAGTCGGGAACAACTCCCGCTGGCATCCTAGGATATGGCTCCATATCTTCAGAAGATAGTATTAAACATTTAAATAGTAACTATCTCCAAAAAAAGTTTTGCGACAATGGTTACTCCTGCACCAGTTTTAAACACATATCGAATTGTGAGAATAAACCAAACGAAAATCTGGAATCAAGAAAGGTCAAGATTCCTTGAATATAAGTCGGGAACCACATAGGCTGGCACCCTCTGATATGTCTTTAAATCTTCTGAAGGTTGTTTGTAATATTTAAATAGTAACTATCTAAAAAAAATGTTGTGGGGCAATGGTTACTCCTGCACCAATAGTAAACATATATCGAAGTGTGAGCATAAACCAAACCAAAATCTGGAATCAAGAAAGGTCAAGATTCCTTGAATATAAGTCGGGAACCACTCCCGCTGGCATCCTAGGATATGGCTCCATATCTTCAGAAGATAGTATTAAACATTTAAATAGTAACTATCTCCAAAAAAATTGTGCGAAAATGGTTACACCTGCACCAATATTAAACACATATCGAATTGTGAACATAAACCAAACGAAAATCCGGAATCAAGGAAAGGTCAATATTCCTTGAATATAAGTCGGGAACGACTTCCGCTTGCACCCTAAGATACGTCTCTAAATCTTCAGAGGATAGTATGAAACATTTAAATAGTAACTATCACAACAAAAAAACTTTTGCGACAATTGTTGCCCCTTCAACAATGGTAAGTACATTTCGAATTCTGAGCATAAATAAAACGAAAATCTGGAATCAAGGAAGGTCAAGAATCCTTGAATATAAGTCGGGAACCACTACCGCTAGCGCTGTAGAATATGTCTCTAAATCTTCAGAGGATAGTATTAAACATTTAAATAGTAACTATCTCGAAAAATGTTGTGCGACAATGGTTACTCCTGCACAAATGGTAAACACATATCAAATTGTGAGCATCCAAACAAAAATCTGGAATCAAGAAAAGTCGAGAAGCCTTGAATGTAAGTCGCGACCACTTCCGCTGGCACCCTAGGTTATGACTCCATATCTTCAGGAAATAGTATTAAATATTTAAATAATACCTATTTAAAAAAAAAAGTTGTGCGTCAATGATCACTCCTGCACCAATGGTAAACACATATCGGATTGCGAGCATAAACCAAACGAAAATCTGGAATCAAGCATAGGTCAATATTCTTTGAATATAATTCGAAAACCGCTTCCCTTTGCACGCTATGATATGTTTCTTTATCCTCAGAATATAGTTCTAAACATTTAAATATTAACTATCTAAAAAAAAATAAAGGTGTCCGTCAACGGTTACTCCTGCACCAATGGTAAGCACATATCGAATTATGAGCACCCAATGAAAATCTGAAATCAAGAAAGGTCAGGATTCCTTGAATACAAGTCGGGAACCACTTCAGCTGGTACCCTAGGATATGTCTCTATATCTTCAGAAAATAGTATTAAATATTTAAATAGTAACTATATCCAAAAAAACAAAAGGTGTGCGACAATAGTTACTCCTGCACCAATGGTAAGTACAGATCAAACTGTGAGGATCCAAACGAAAATCTGGTATCAAGAAAGGTCAAGATTCCTTGAATACAAGTCGAGAACCACTTCCGCTGGTATCCTAGGATATGTCTCTATATCTTCAGAACATAGTATTAAACATTTAAATAGTAAATATCTCGAAAAAAAAGTTGTGCGACAATGGTTACTCCTGCACAAGTGTTAAACACATATCGAAATGTGAGCACCCAAACAAAAATCTGGAATAAAGGAAAGTTAAAGATTCCTTGAATATAAGTCGGGAACCACTTACGCAGGCACCCTAGGATAATACTCCATATCTTCAGAAAATAGTTTTAAATATTTAAAAAGTAACTATATAAAAAAAAAGTTGTGCGTCAATGGTTACTCCTGCACCAATGGTAAACACATATCGAATTGTGAGCATAAACCAAACGAAAATCTGGAATCAAGAAAGGTCAAGATTCCTTAAATATAAGTCGGGAACAACTTACGCTAGCACCCTAGGATATGTCTCTCAATCTTTAGCAGATTGTACTGAACATTTAAATAGTAACTATCGCCAAAAAAATGGTGTGCTTCAATGGTTACTTTTGCATCAATTGTAAACACATATCGAATTGTGAGCATAAACCAAACGAAAATCTGGAATCAAGGTAAGGTCAAGATTCTTTGAATATAAGTCGGGATCCACTTCCGCTAGCACCCTAGGATATGTCTCTAAATGTTCAGAGTATAATAAATAGTAACTATATCTAAAAAAAGTTGTGCGACAATTGTTACTCCTGCACCAATGGTAAGCACATATCGAATTGTGAGCATAAACCAAACGAAAATATGGAATCAAGAAAGGTCAAGATTCCTTGAATACAAGTCGGGAACCACTCCCGCTAGCACCCTAGGATATGTCCCTCAATCTTTAGCAGATTGTACTGAACAATTAAATAGTAACTATCGCCAAAAAAATGGTGTGCTTCAATGGTTACTTTTGCATCAATGGTAAGAACATATCGAATTGTGAGAATAAACCAAACGAAAATCTGGTATCAAGAAAAGTCAAGATTCCTTGAGTTTAAGTCTAGAACGACTTCCGCTGTCATCCCAGGATATATTTCTATATCTTCAGAAAATAGTATGAAATATTTAAATAGTAACTATCTCACCAAAAAAAGTTTTGCGACAATGGTTACCCCTTCACCAATGGTAAGCACATATCGAATTGTGAGCATAAATAAAACGAATATCTGGAATCAAGAAAGGTCAAGATTCCTTGAATACAAGTCGGGAACCACTTCAGCTAGCACCCTAGTATATGTCTCTCAATCTTTAGCGGATTTTACTGAACATTTAAATAGTAACTATCGCCAAAAAAATGTTGTGCTTCAATGGTTACTGTTGCATCAATGGTAAGCACATATAGAATTGTGAGAATAAACCAAACGAAAATCTGGAATCAAGAAAGGTCAAGATTCCTTGAATTTAAGTCTAGAACGACTTCCGCTGGCATCCCAGGATATATTTCTATATCTTCAGAAAATAGTATGAAACATTTAAATAGTAACTATCTCACCAAAAAAAGTTTTCCGACAATGGTTACCCCTTCACCAATGTGAGCATAAACCAAACGAAAATCTGGAATCAAGAAAGGTCAAGATTCCTTGAATATAAGTCGGGAATCACTTCCTCTGGGACCCCAGAATATGTCTCGAAAATCTTCAGAAGATTGTATGAAACATTTAAATAGTAACTATCTAAAAAAAAAACTTGTGTGACAATGCTTACCCCAGCACCTATGGTTAGCACTCATCGAATTGTGAGCATAAACCAAACGAAAATCTGGAATCAAGAAAGGTCAAGATTCCTTAAATATAAGTCGGGAACAACTTACGCTAGCACCCTAGGATATGTCTCTAAATCTACAGAGGATAGTATGAAACATTTAAATAGTAACTATCGCCAAAAAAATGTTGTGCGTCAATGGTTACTGTTGCATCAGTGGTAAGCACATATCGAATTGTGAGAATAAACCAAACGAAAATGTCGAATCAAGCAAAGGTCAAGATTCCTTTAATATAAGTCGCGAACCACTTCCGCTGGTACCCTAGGATATGCCTATAAATCTGCAGAAGATAGTACTAAACATGCAAATAGTAACTATCTAAAAACATAAGTTGTGCGACAATGGTTAAAGCTGCACCAATGGTAAACACATAGCGGATTGTGATTATAAACCAAACGAAAATCTGGAACCAAGGGAGGTCAAAATTCCTTGAATATAAGTCGGGAACCAATTCCGCTGGTACCCTGGGATATGCCTCTAAATCTGCAGAAGATAATACTAAACATACCAATAGTAACTATCTAAAAAAAAGTTGTGCGACAATAGTTATTCCTGCACAAATGGTAAGCACATTTCGAATTATGAGCATAAACCGCGCGAAAATCTGGTAACAAGAAAGGTCAAAATTCCTTGAATATAAGTCGGCAACCACTTCCGCTGGCACCTTAGGATATATCTTTATATCTTCAGAAAATAATATTAAACATTTAAATAGTAACTATCTCCAAAAACAAGTTGTGCGACAATGGTTAATCCTGCACCAATGGTAAACACATATCAGGTTGTGAGCATAAACCAAGCGAAATTCCGGAATAAAGGAAAGGTCAAGATTCCTTGAATATAAGTCGGAAACCACTTCCGCTAGCACCCTAGGATATGTCTCTAAATCTTCAGAGAATAGCATTACGCATTTAAATAGTAACTATCTCCAAAAAAAAGTTGTGAGACAATGATTACTCCTGCACCAATATTAAACACATATTGAATTATGAGCATAAACCAAACGAAAATTTGGAATGAAAGAAAGGTCAATATTCTTTGAATATAATTCGAAAACTCCTTCCGGTAGAACCCTAGGATATATCTCTATATCTTCAGACAATAGTTTTAAACATTTAAATATTAACAATCTAAAAAAACAAAAGCTGTGCGACAATGGTTACTCCTGCACAAATGGTAAGCACATTTCGAATTATGAGCCTAAACCGCGCGAAAATCTGGTAACAAGAAAGGTCAAAATTCCTTGAATATAAGTCGGCAACCACTTCCGCTGGCACCTTAGGATATATCTTTATATCTTCAGAAAATAAAATTAAACATTTAAATAGTAACTATCTCCAAAAACAAGTTGTGCGACAATGGTTAATCCTGCACCAATGGTAAACACATATCAGGTTGTGAGCATAAACCAAACGAAAATCTGGAACCAAGGAAGGTCAAGGTTCCTTGAATATAAGTCGTGAACCTCTTCCACTGGCACCCTAGGATATATCTGCATATCTTCAGAAAATAATATTAAACATTTAAATAGTTACTATCTCCAAAAAACAAGTTGTGCGACAATGGTTAATCCTGCACCAATGGTAAACACATATCAGGTTGTGAGCATAAACCAAACGAAAATCTGGAATCAAACAAAGGCCAATATTCTTTGAATATAAATCGGGAGCCACTTCACCTGGCACCCTAGGATAATTATCTATATCTTCAGAAAGTAGTATTAAACTTTTAAATAGTAGCTATCTAAAAACACGTTGTGCGACAAAGGTTACTCCTGCCACAATGGTAAAAACATATTGAATTGCGAGCATAAACCAAACGAAAATCTGAAATCAGGAAAGGTCAAGACTCCTTGAATATAAGTCGGGAACCACTTCCGCTAGCACCCTAGGATATGTCTCTAAATCTTCAGAGTATAGCAAATAGTAACTATCTCCAAAAAAAGTTGTGCGACAATGGTTACTCCTGCACCAATGGTAAGCTCATATCGAATTGTGAGCATAAACCAAACGAAAATCTGGAATCAAGAAAGGTCAAGATTCCTTGAATGTAAGTCGGGAGCCACATCCCCTCGCACCCTAGGGTATGTCCGAAAATCTTCAGCAGATTGCATGAAACATTTAAATAGTAACTATTTCACAAAAAAACTTGTGTGACAATGCTTACCCCTGCACCTATGGTTAGCACACATCGAATTGTGAGCATAAACCAAACGAAAATTTGGAATCAAGAAAGGTCAAGATTCCTTGAATGGAAGTCAGGAACAACTTCCGCTAGCACCCTAGGATATGCCCCTAAATCTTTAGAAGATTGTATTAAACATTTAAATAGTAACTATCTCCAAAAAAATGTTGTGCAACAATTGTTACTCTTGCATCAATTGTAAGCACATATGGAATTGTGAGAATAAACCAAACGAAAATATGGAATCAAGAAAGGTCAAGATTCCTTGAATATAAGTCGGGAACCACATCCGCTGGCACCCTCGGCTATGTCTCTAAATCTTCTGAAGATTGTGTTATGTGTCGAAATTGCAAAAGAAAAGGGATGTGGTGACCTAAAAGGAATAAATATTAAAAACTTGGAAATAATATAATGAAATGATATTTACCTTGTTGTGTTGTCCCGTGATGTCCAACAGTATTCAATTTGATTGATTCTGCAAGGAATTTTCATTTTATTTTCACCTCGATATGAGAAATAAAGCAAAGAAGTACCTATATACATGTAAATCACTGCATATGCACCTCCTGCAAGATTGGCGGTATCAATTCGGATTTAAAGTTATAACGGGCACGGCGATGCTCCTTGCTCCTGAAATTAATAATAGTATGAAGACAGTCATATAATAAACATATAGCCATATCTACTATACCTGCACGATGGATAGAGGCCTCTGCTTTGGTCTAAGCTGGATTGATTTAATTCCCTCCACGCTGCATCGTTGGATATATCTTAATTTTCGTTGGATTTCGGACGTCTGTAATTAGGATTAAGTAGTATTAAATTGAAGTCGAATTACTAAATTATATTTTCAAATTCACTTACCACTGTTAAGATGATGTAAGACAGGTGGTGTATTGTGCGAAGTCCAGGTTAAAAAAAAAACTAGAAAGGAAAAGGTGGTATTTATCTTGTTTATATGTAGAATCGGTATTGAAATAGTTTGACTTGCCTCGTTCAGTCTTCCCTGCATCACTATTAGCACATTATACAACATTATCACCAATACGAATGCACAATTTTCCTTACTGAACTTCAATCGGCAGTAATATAAGACAAATTGGTCCGACCGCAGCCCAAAGCACAACATAAAGCATATTTGACCCGATAATGTTGGAAAAATTCCAAATTTTATTTTATTCAAAGACGCCGATTAAAACAAATGGAACGGCCTAAAGAAATCTCGGCAATGTACACAAGTTAAAAAAAAATCGAACTGAGCCAATTATTTAGACCAGTTGCGAAAACAATGTTATTGCAATAAAGTGCAAGAAACAAATACGGGCAGGAAATAGCAAATAGGGGGCTTACGCGGTGAGAAGCTTTGGTAGGTGAAGTGGTCGGCCATTACAAGTTAGCCAGTGATAAAAGAAAGAAGTGTCGGTACGAAAATTATAAAGAAATAAAGTTTTAGAAAGAGCCTCGAAGTTGGAATTTAAAAAAAAGGAAAGAAAGGAAAAGGACGGAGGATAGAAAAAGGATATTGGAGGGAAGTCGTGAGAAGCGGAGGAAAGTGAAAAAAAACGGATAAGCAGAATATAAGTGAAGAACGTGATCAGGAATGATTGAACTGAGATCAATCGCATATGCATGCAGAAATTTTTAAATTAAAAAGAAAACAGGAATATTCAAGATAAGTACTCCTTTTCTTCATGTTATTTTTTTGTTTGTTTATATTTAGTTGAAATTATAAATTACAAGTCTTGAATTTTTAAATCGTGATTGAGTGGTTCGCACTACCTTGCTTGCCGCGGAAAGCTTTAGTTTTTTTCATGTTTTTCTTCTCCTCAAAAATTCAATTCAATTTTTTGCTTGAGTACTAGTAATTACTGAACGATTACGAATTATAACGTTTTCATTAAGTACGAAAGAGTTTTTCTTATTTTTTTATTTTTTTATTTATATCTCATTCCCGAGTTCGTGGACTCTAATAACCACGTGGCGCCCAAAGGTGTTTAAGTCCCACCCTTTCTCCATCGCTAGCCGGGGTAACGATTGCGCGCAGCCAGAGTGTGTAACAAATTTGGCGCCCAACGTGGGGCCTAAAACACCAAAATTGAAATATTCAAAGAAAACATCAGTTTAAAAGGAAAAAAAAATCTTTAAAAGTTTGATTCCAGAACGTAATCGAATTTGACAAATTTATTTCAAGAGCTTTCGCAACTTGTCTATAAACATATCATAATATTTATTGTCTATAAACATATCATAATATTTATTGCCAGTGAAAAGTTCGAAATTGTTGCAAGAGCAAAAAGAAACTGTAAGGGGCAAATGTTGAGAAAGTCAAATTTAGAGGAGAAATGTTTACGTGAAACATCGCAAATGCAGCTTTGAAATAATTTGTTAAGAAACAAAAACCTAGAACGCTTACCTTCAAAAATAAGATAATCCAAATTTTTTTTGTTGTTGTTGTTTTATTCCACTACACTTTTAGGATACACCACATCTTTTTTTTAAAAAATATACTAAATGTTTTTTTTTTTGGTTCACTATAATCCACAAACACATTTAATAGGGACCCACCAGAATTTTTTTTTAATTCTATTCACAGTGTGACGATTCACTTACCACATTAGTGGATTATATCTTTACAGAAGTAAAGGGTGATACGCGTCCACATCTCGTTGTAAGTATTTTTGGAATTAAAGTTCGAGGGCTCTTGGATTCAGGAGCAACTAAAACCATTGTCGGTGGATCAGGATGGGAATTACTGGAAAAATTTGGTCTTAAGTTTCGAAAATCGAAGGTAGAGAACGTAAGTTTAGCAGATGGTAAGAATATATCAGTGCTTGGTGAAATTACTTTACCAATTGAATTAGAGGGATGGATTGCAATTATTGAGGGCTTGATTATTCCTGAACTGCCTTATTCCATGATTTTCAGAATTGAGTTTTGGAAGGCCCTAGGAATATCAGCAAACTTAAAAGAAAATTCGTGGCGGTTTAGCGATCAAGACACAAATTTCCACGTGAGTGCACTAGGAGGTCATACTAAATTAACAGAGAATCAACAGCAGGAATTAAGTGAGCTTATCAGTAGGGCTGAGACTAAAATGGGAAGTGGACTAGGTTGTACGAATCGAGTGGAAACTCAATTCAGAATGAAGAACTCGATAAGATACTGGAAGCTGGGGTTGTAGAGCCTTCTGATAGCACCTGGTCTTCCCCCGTTGTGATGGCCAAAAAGAAAGATGGGTCTTATCGGTTTTGCGTTGATTATCGCAAGCTAAACAAGGTTACTAAGAAAGATGCCTATCCCCTCCCGTACGTCTCGGCGACATTAGATAAGTTACGTGATGCGAAGTATATGTCCTCACTGGACATAAAGTCGGCGTTTTGGCAGGTACCCATGGAGAGCAGATCGAAGCAGTATACTGCATTTACAGTGCCGAGCCGAGGGCTGTTTCAATTTCGAGGATGCCATTCGGTCTGAGTAATTCACCCGCTACTTGGCAACACCTAATAGATCAAGTACTATCTGGGAGCCTAGAAAGCCACGTCTTTGTTTATCTCGACGACGTTGTCATAGTGACCCAATCATTCGCAGATCATATTAAAATATTTGGAGGAAGTATTGGATAGGTTATGCAAAGCTGGACTAGTAATCAACTACTCGAAGTGTGAATTTTGTCGCTCCGAATTAAAATACTTAGGATATGTTGTAGGGGAGCAAGGGCTACAGGTAGACCCAGACAAGGTTAAATGCATTCTTGACATCCCACCTCCAAAAACTGTGACGGAGGTACGTCGATTCATTGGTGTAGTAGCGTGGTACCGTAGGTTTGTACCAAACTTTTCTTCCATGATATCACCGATTACCAATTTATTGAGAAAGAGAAGGAAATTTATCTGGTCGTCTGAATGTGAGGAAGCATTTCGTTCAGTAAAAGAGAATCTCATTAGTGCACCAATTCTCACTTGTCCCGATTTTGACTATCCCTTTATAATACACACAGATGCTTCAGGGTTCGGCGTAGGAGCAGTTCTGACGCAAAAGATAAATGATGAAGATCGAATAATTGCATACTTAAGTCGTTCATTAAACCGATGTGAACGTAATTACTCGACTACTGAGCGCGAATGTCTGGCTGTTCTTTGGGCTGTCGATAAACTTAGGCCATACATTGAAGGAATGGAATTTACAGTAGTCACAGATCACGCCTCGTTAGTTTGGCTTCATAATCTCAAAGACCCCACGGGGAGATTAGCCAGGTGGGCGATGAAGCTTCAACAAAACGATTTTCAGATAGTTCACCGTAAGGGCAGTGAGCATATTTTGCCAGACTGGTTATCCCGTTCAGTACCTGTTTTGGATTGTATTCAGGATCCCAGCACAATTAGTGACAGATGGTATGCAAGAATGCGGGATAACGTGGAAAACATACCTTCAAAATTCCCTGATTGGAAAATTGAAAATGGGATTTTATGGCGACATATCCAACCTAGATATCCAGCCCTGGCTATGGAGCACGAGACATGGAAAGAAGTAGTTCCAAAGGCGCGAAGGAAAGAACTCATGTACAAAGGACACGGCATCCCCACTGCAGATCATTTCTGGGTGCAAAAGACTTATGACCGAATCGCCACTAATTATTACTGGCCGAAAATGAAGTCGGATATTGCTTCGTACATTGGGAATTGCAAAATATGTCAGGCGATAAAACCCGAGCGTAGGAAGCCAGCAGGGCTCATGGCGACCCGTTCCATAGCTAGTAAACCATGGGAGTGTTTATGCGTTGATTTGATTGGCCCGCTTCCTCGATCAAACCGTGGGTTTGTGTATATTCTCACCATAGTAGATCAGCTAACAAAGTTCCCAATGCTTTTTCCATTGCGGTCTTCGTCTGTTAATTCTATAATTCAAGCTCTTGAAGATCACGTCTTTTTGCTTTTTGGTGTGCCAAGGATTTTGATAAGCGTTAATGGATCGCAATTTAAAAGTCGCGATTTCAAGAAGAAGCTATGCGAGAGTTATGGGACTGAGATAAGATATACGGCTTTATATCACCCACAAGCAAATTCAGCAGAACGAATGAATCAGATAGTTAAATCGATGCTTCGAGCTTATGTATCAGACAATCATAGGGCTTGGGACCAGCATTTAGCAAAGATCGCGTGTGCCATCAGAACCTCCACGCAAGAGTCCACCAAGCATACCCCGTATTTCATAAACTTTGGTCGAGAAATGGTAACTCATGGTGCTCTCCATAAAAAAGTAAGTAGTGATGATGTTTTTGACCCAGATATCCGATCTTCAGCACTAGAGGAAGTCGTGAAGGCTGTCAGGGAAAGGCTTTTGAAAGCGGCACAATGTTCTAAAACACAAATACAATCTTCGGAGGAGAGATCTGAGGTTCTTAATAAACGATTTAGTATGGCATAGAAATTATGTATTATCAGATGCCGCGAAGTACTTTAACGCTAAACTGGCACCCAAATATACAGGTCCATTTAAAATAATTAGAATTCCTTCTCCGTGGACATATGAACTGCAGGATAAGAACGGAAAGAGTGCGGGGGTTTGGCACTCTAAAGACCTTAAGCGTTATTGTTCGGAAAGGGAAGGTCTTGCTTAGAAAATTTAAGTTTTATAAAGAAAAGATAGGGAGTGGCGACCCCATCGAAATTTTACAGTCATCAACTCCTGATCAGAAATCATATTTCGAACGTTTCCATACGACTTTGTTTTTATTTTTTTTATTTTTTTTATCTACACAGTCAATTAGGGGATACATATACCAATGAAGAATTTAGCAAGTCATCTGAAGATGTTGTCTCAGATATATCAGCCTAGAATATAAAGAGGTTCAGTGTAAGGTACTACAGTATAGTACAGAATAGTTTTAGTTCAAGAGGCCCTAGAAATAATAGAGCCATGGTATTGGGATTGTATGATAGGTGAAAAGTCCAGCGGTTCAGTAATTGCAGAAAAAAAACGTGTTTGATTTTAATATGAGATTTCTGAACGAAATCTCTCGGAGGAAGAGGTGGGATGTTATGTGTCGAAATTGCAAAAGAAAAGGGATGTGGTGACCTAAAAGGAATAAATATTAAAAACTTGGGAATAATATAATGAAATGATATTTACCTAGTTGTGTTGTCCCGTGATGTCCAACAGTATTCAATTTGATTGATTCTGCAAGGAATTTTCATTTTATTTTCACCTCGATATGAGAAATAAAGCAAAGAAGTACTTATATACATGTAAATCACTGCATATGCACCTCCTGCAAGATTGGCGGTATCAATTCGGATTTAAAGTTATAACGGGCACGGCGATGCTCCTTGCTCCTAAAATTAATAATAGTATGAAGACAGTCATATAATAAACATATAGCCATATCTACTATACCTGCACGATGGATAGAGGCCTCTGCTTTGGTCTAAGCTGGATTGATTTAAATCCCTCCACGCTGCATCGTTGGATATATCTTAATTTTCGTTGGATTTCGGACGTCTGTAATTAGGATTAAGTAGTATTAAGTTGAAGTCGAACTACTAAATTATATTTTCAAATTCACTTACCACTGTTAAGATGATGTAAGACAGGTGGGGTATTGTGCGAAGTCCAGGTTAAAAAAAAAACTAGAAAGGAAAAGGTGGTATTTATCTTGTTTATATGTAGAATCGGTATTGAAATAGTTTGACTTGCCTCGTTCAGTCTTCCCTGCATCACTATTAGCACATTATACAACATTATCACCAATACGAATGCACAATTTTCCATACTGAACTTCAATCGGCAGTAATATAAGACAAATTGGTCCGACCGCAGCCCAAAGCACAACATAAAGCATATTCGACCCGAAAATGTTGGAAAAATTCCAAATTTTATTTTATTCAAAGACGCCGATTAAAACAAATGGAACGGCCTAAAGAAATCTCGGCAATGTACACAAGTTAAAAAAAAAATCGAACTGAGCCAATTATTTAGACCAGTTGCGAAAACAATGTTATTGCAATAAAGTGCAAGAATCTGCAACAAATACGGGCAGGAAATAGCAAATAGGGGGCTTACGCGGTGAGAAGCTTTGGTAGGTGAAGTGGTCGGCCATTACAAGTTAGCCAGTGATAAAAGAAAGAAGTGTCGGTACGAAAATTATAAAGAAATAAAGTTTTAGAAAGAGCCTCGAAGTTGGAATTTAAAAAAAAAGGAAAGAAAGGAAAAGGACGGAGGATAGAAAAAGGATATTGGAGGGAAGTCGTGAGAAGCGAAGGAAAGTGGAAAAAAACGGATAAGCAGAATATAAGTGAAGAACGTGATCAGGAATGATTGAACTGAGATCAATCGCATATGCGTGCAGAAATTTTTAAATTAAAAAGAAAACAGGAATATTCAAGATAAGTACTCCTTTTCTTCATGTTATTTTTTTGTTTGTTTATATTTAGTTGAAATTATAAATTACAAGTCTTGAATTTTTAAATCGTGATTGAGTGGTTCGCACTACCTTGCTTGCCGCGGAAAGCTTTAGTTTTTTTCATGTTTTTCTTCTCCTCAAAAATTCAATTCAATTTTTTGCTTGAGTACTAGTAATTACTGAACGATTACGAATTATAACGTTTTCCATTAAGTACGAAAGAGTTTTTCTTATTTTTTTATTTTTTTATTTATATCTCATTCCCGAGTTCGTGGACTCTAATAACCACGTGGCGCCCAAAGGTGTTTAAGTCCCACCCTTTATCCATCGCTAGCCGGGGTAACGATTGCGCGCAGCCAGAGTGTGTAACAATTGTTTGAAGTATTTAAATAGTCACTATCTAAAAAAAAAAGTTGGCGACAATGGTTACACCTGCACCAATGTTAAACACATATCGAATTGTGAATATAAAACAAACGAAAATCCGGAATCAAGGAAAGGTCAAGATTCCTTGAATATAAGTCGAGAACAACTTACGCTAGCACCATAGGATATGTCTCTAAATGTTCAGAGGATAGTATTAAAAATTTAAATAGTAACTAACTCCAAAAACAAGTTGTGCGACAAAGGTTACTCCTGCACCAATGGTAAGCACATATCGAATTGTGAGCATAAATCAAACAAAAATCTGGAATCAAGACAGGTCAAGATTCCTAGAATTTAAGTCCAGAACCACTCCCGCTGGCACCCTAGGATATGTCTCTAAACCTTCAGAAGAGAGTATTAAACATTTAAATCGTAACAATCTCCAAAAAAAGTTGTGCGACAATGGTTAGTCCTGCAACAATGTTAAACACATATCGAATTGTGAACATAAACCAAACGAAAATCTGGAATCAACAAAGGTCAAGTTTCCTTGAATATAATTCGGGAACCACATCCTCTGGCACCCTAGGATATGTCTCCAAAATCTTGAGAAGATTGTATGAAACATTTAAATAGTAACTATCTTAAAAATAAACGTGTGCGAAAATGATTACCCCTGCAACAATGGTTAACACACATCGAATTGTGAGCATAAACCAAACGAAAATCTGGAATCAAGAAAGGTCAAGATTCCTTGAATACAAGTCGGGAACCACTTCCGCGAGCACCCTAGCATATGTCTCTAAATCTTAAGAAGATTGTGTTAAACATTTAAATAGTAACTATCTAAAAAAAAAGCTGTGCGACAATGGTTACTCCTGCACCAATGGTAAACACATATCGGATTGTGAGCAGAAACCAAGCAAAAATCTGGAATCAAGCAAAGGTCAAGATTCCTTGAATATAAGTCGGAAACAACTTACGCTAGCACCCTAGGATATGTCTCTAAATCTTCAGAGGATAGCATTAAATATTTAAATAGTAACTATCTCCAAAAAAAAAGTTGTGAGACAATGGTTACTCCTGCACCAATGGTAAACACATATCAGGTTGTGAGCATAAATCAAACGAAAATCTGGAACCAAGGAAGGTCACAGTGTGACGATTCACTTACCACATTAGTGGATTATATCTTTACAGAAGTAAAGAGTGATACGCGTCCACATCTCGTTGTAAGTATTTTTGGAATTAAAGTTCGAGGGCTCTTGGATTCAGGAGCAACTAAAACCATTGTCGGTGGATCAGGATGGGAATTACTGGAAAAATTTGGTCTTAAGTTTCGAAAATCGAAGGTAGAGAACGTAAGTTTAGCAGATGGTAAGAATATATCAGTGCTTGGTGAAATTACTTTACCAATTGAATTAGAGGGATGGATTGCAATTATTGAGGGCTTGATTATTCCTGAACTGCCTTATTCCATGATTTTCGGAATTGATTTTTGGAAGGCCCTAGGAATATCAGCAAACTTAAAAGAAAATTCGTGGCGGTTTAGCGATCAAGACACAAATTTCCACGTGAGTACACTAGAAGGTCATACTAAATTAACAGAGAATCAACAGCAGGAATTAAGTGAGCTTATCAGTAGGGCTGAGACTAAAATGGGAAGTGGACTAGGTTGTACGAATCGAGTGGAAACTCAATTCAGAATGAAGAACTCGATAAGATACTGGAAGCTGGGGTTGTAGAGCCTTCTGATAGCACCTGGTCTTCCCCCGTTGTGATGGCCAAAAAGAAAGATGGGTCTTATCGGTTTTGCGTTGATTATCGCAAGCTAAACAAGGTTACTAAGAAAGATGCCTATCCCCTCCCGTACGTCTCGGCGACATTAGATAAGTTACGTGATGCGAAGTATATGTCCTCACTGGACAAACGAAAATCTGGAATCAACAAAGCTCAAGTTTCCTTGAATATAATTCGGGAACCACATCCTCTGGCACCCTAGGATATGTCTCCAAAATCTTGAGAAGATTGTATGAAACATTTAAATAGTAACTATCTTAAAAATAAACGTGTGCGAAAATGATTACCCCTACACCAATGGTTAACACACATCGAATTGTGAGCATAAACCAAACGAAAATCTGGAATCAAGAAAGGTCAAGATTCCTTGAATACAAGTCGGGAACCACTTCCGCGAGCACCCTAGCATATGTCTCTAAATCTTAAGAAGATTGTGTTAAACATTTAAATAGTAACTATCTAAAAAAAAAGCTGTGCGACAATGGTTACTCCTGCACCAATGGTAAACACATATCGGATTGTGAGCAGAAACCAAGCAAAAATCTGGAATCAAGCAAAGGTCAAGATTCCTTGAATACAAGTCGGGAACCACTGCTGTTACTCCTGCACCAATGTTAAACACATATCGAATTGTGAACATAAACCAAACGAAAATCCGGAATAAAGGAAAGGTCAAGATTCCTTGAATATAAGTCGGAAACAACTTACGCTAGCACCCTAGGATATGTCTCTAAATCTTCAGAGGATAGCATTAAATATTTAAATAGTAACTATCTCCAAAAAAAAGTTGTGAGACAATGGTTACTACTGCACCAATGGTAAACTCATATCAGGTTGTGAGCATAAATCAAACGAAAATCTGGAACCAAGGAAGGTCAAGATTCCTTGAATATTAGTCGGGAACCTTTTCCGCTGGCACCCTAGGATATATCTGCATATCTTCAGAAAATAATAGTAAACATTTAAATAGTTACTGTTCTGCCCAATGAGAACACTCAAAAGAAAATATCAATAAGGATGTGGACTGTAAATAATAACGCCGGGGAATATTTTATAGTCAGTGGTTTATTGGACGCACGTAAAACTTAAGTACAAATTACAACTATAACTAAAATTAACCGAATTCAATTTCACGACGCTTAAGAACTAAACTTCAATAGAGTTAAAAAAATGTCACTTATTCACTACACAATAATAATTCTATTCTCAGTATAACACTGTCAAAGTTGATACAACTTTGACCAATGACAATTATATATGTACGTATGTATAAATATATTACTCAATATGACTCAAAAAATGTACTCACCAGTATAAAACTATGGAATCGACTTTATGGCGTTGGTAATTAAATAATTAGTGATTATCTTGTTCTAGTCGTTCCCCGGAACAAGATACTTTACTTCAGTCGAGACCCAAAGCAAAGTTGTATTAGTAGTGTTTATTCTAGTCGGTACCCAGAATAAAGATCTTTATCTCAATCGAGACCCAAGATAAAGGTTTGAGGTTAGTGAATTTTATTCTAGTCGCTACCCGGAATAACTATCTTTATCTCAGTCGAGACCCAAGATAAAGGTTTGAGTTAGTCTGTGTTATTCTAGTCGCTACCCAGAATAACTATCTTTATCTCAGTCGATACCCAAGATAAAGGTATTAAGTTAGTAGACTTTATTCCAGTCGAGACCCAGAATAAATATCTTTATCTCAGTCGGTACCCAAGATAAAGTTGTTGAGTTAGTAAGATTTATTCCAGTCGAGACCCAGAATAAATATCTTTATCTCAGTCGGTACCCAAGATAAAGTTGTTGAGTTAGTAAGATTTATTCCAGTCGAGACCCAGAATAAATATCTTTATCTCAGTCGCTACCCAAGATAAAGTTATTAGGTTAGTAAATTTTATTCCAGTCGAGACCCAGAATAAATATCCTTATCTCAGTCGCTACCCAAGATAAAGTTGTTATTAGTAAGATTTATTCCAGTCGAGACCCAGAATAAATATCTTTATCTCAGTCGGTACCCAAGATAAAGTTATTATGTTAGTAAATTTTATTCCAGTCGAGACCCAGAATAAATATCTTTATCTCAGTCGGTACCCAAGATAAAGTTATTATGTTAGTAAATTTTATTCCAGTCGAGACCCAGAATAAATATCTTTATCTCAGTCGGCACCCAAGATAAAGTTAATTTGTTAATAATTTTATTTAATTACACTCGCCAAGTCGAATTCCAAACGATGCACAATCTATGAGAGCTGGATACTAAAAGAGAAAGATTCAAATTGGCCTGCGACTTATATTGCCTCTGAATTGCGCACGGCTCCAACAAATTATATTACATTGCGCATAGTAACCAAAGTACGTTGACCTTTACAGCTGTGCGTAGGTAGCAACAGAAAAGTCCGTTGACCTTAGCAACTGTGCGTAGGCCAGAAGAGTACATTGACCCTAGCAGCTGTACAAAGCAACCGGAATTTTGTGCATTTTTTGTTGCGGTTCCTAATTTTGCCTATCTAAAGCTATTAAGATTATAATTATACAATAAGATACCTATTACAATATTGCTAATTTGTTATTTTAAAGATTCATTTAAATGTGCAGATCACTTAATCTAATCCCATTTAATTCGCGCACTGTTAGCGAAGACAAGTTACTTTCCTCTTATTGGATTGTGTCCCGGATTTGTTTATGTGGAACGTAGCCATGAGGTGTTGATTGTTATCTCCACTAAAAACTGCCTTATCGATATGCTTGTAGGTAGGTATGCATCGTTTCGTTCCCAACCTATTTTCAATGATTAAAAAAAACTTGGAATTAGAAACTTTTAAACTATTTTACTTCCAGGTGGCTATTTAATGTTGGTTTGAACATACTGCCCCCTGTTGAAAGGTTGAATTTTAATAGAGAAAATTCAATCTTTCAAGTATTTATTATTATAAATTAATGTACTTAAAATATAAATTAGTTTTAGAAAGAAGAGGCGAAGCATACATCTGGTGACTCCTCCTCTTTTTTTTTATTTACCTAAGGAATTATACCGTGTTATTACCCTCCTAAATGTTTCGGCGATCAGACTCGGAAAAGTACATGGTGTCTGGTGCTATTGATTGGTTAGCTGAGTCAGAGCAGCGCATTACCTTAGTTGACGTCTGTCTCATTGGCGATCACTTTGTGTTGGAAGGGCTTTAATTGTTATCTAATGAACCGGACTCTCGTTGGCAGCATAGCCGAGCTGCGCTGAGCGCCGATCCGGTACCCCGTCCCAGGTCCAAGGTTCGAGTGTGGCGAAATAACCTATTTTTTCTCTTTTTAAAAACAAATTTTTTTTTTTTTTTTGAAAAAAATATCTTTGTTATGAAGAAACAATAGCAAAGACTTGGACTTTGCATAATGTGATTATGCCCCCTTCTACTAGATGAAAAGGGTTTTGAAATTTGTAATGCAGAAATTGCAGCATTATGTGATCTTTACATGGGAAAAGTTCTGTGGCTTGAAACAGATTTGGTTTTTTTTTTTTTTTTTTTTTTTTTTTTTTTTTTTTTTACAATTAGATGCCGGGTGGTAATCGAAAAGAAATTATAGCAAAACCTGAACTTCTCATAATTGTTTATGATGGCCTATGTGTAGTTTTAAAACAGATTTTGTTTTAATTATTGACATGGGCGTACGGTTATACGTATGTGTGTGTGCACATGTTTACGGCTTATGAAATTAATCTAGAGTTTAGATAGATATTACAAATTTTTCTTATCTTTCTTTTTTTTGTCGTGCGATCGGTAGCTTGTATATAGACTGAAGAGAACAGTCAAGGTAATTACAAGTCTGAAGGAGGTAGGTATATACTGAGCGGCATGATAATAAAATAAACCTTCAACCGTACAAGACAATAGGATGAAAAAATAATGAAGAGACAAAGTTTGAATTTTAGTTATTTATTTTATAACTCATTTGCCAATAATTTTATTTTTATTTTGGTGCCGTCACGCGTTGTAAAGCGTTGCCTCCGTTTCTTGGACTTCTTCAGTGCTGTGTATGACACTATGATAGTCTCACATAACTCCGGCCTCTCGTTGTCGACCACGCACAGGTGTAAATCGTTTTCGGTCTGGTCTGCGGGGAGAAGGACTACATCCTGCAGAATTCTAGGTTTAGAATCACTTGCAGGCTGTAATGAGGATGTCAGTCTGACCTGTTGAACCCGAGAAGGCATGAGTGGTGGACCATTTTGTGCGGCCATGGATGTCGCTAGCTGTAGCTGATGTTCACCTATAGACGTAGTTGCTTGTGGCTGCTGCTCAAGAATAGGTGGCTGTAATGGCTGTTGATCAGCTGTACATGGCTGCAAAGACTGCTGCTCAGCTATGGATGGATGCTGCTGTGCTTTGGTCATGCCTGACGCTTGCTGTCTTGGAACCGTCGAAAATGTTGCTGTTGGCTGCGGTTGATCGACTTGCATCCGTGATTCAGCTTGCTCTCTTGGTGCTGGGGAAGATGGCGGCGAGTCTTCCACATATATTACTGGTGGCTGCCGCTGGGAAACTTCTTGCAATCTCAGCTCCTCCAAAAATGCCTCAATGCTCCGTCCGGGGGTTGATGGCCGCTCCACAGACATCATGTCGGTTCTTGCTTCCATGTTCTGATGCGTTTAAAATAAACTGATGCTTTTTGCGATTCGGTGCAAGATATTTAAAGGCCCGTAACGGATAATACCTTTTCATGGCAATTCGAATTTGTAGTCTAGGCTTAACGGTCTTCTTAGTAGTTCGATGCAGATCGGTATTTGAAATGTATAGAAACATTTTCAAACCTTGTTCACATTAGCGGTCATTGTTTTGAATTTTATCGAGATGCGATATTGATGCAGAGTTAACGGCCGGTTTTGCAAAATTTTCCATTTGTTGGAATTTTCTCACGGCAAAAAATTGTATGCATTTGAAAAAAAAAATAGATTTTTAATTTTATATGTGGGTTTGCTGTTGTGTACCTGTAAGTAGATATATATGTTGAGAATGGACATTTAAGTTGTTTTTTGATGCACATGTAATTATCGTTATAGATTTGGGTTATCTGCCGAGTTTGGAAAGATACATATTTTCGTAATCGGCCTTTTTAAAATTCCCTTGCTGGTTTTTATTGTCACTACCCTTACGTAGTTGTCTTTTCCTTTATGCGCTTCTAGTATTCTGCCTAGAATCCAATGACATGCAGGTAGATTTGTTTCTTTAATCAGAACTAAATCTCCGACAGAAGGATTTAATGTTGGTTGTTGCCATTTAGGCCTGTTTTGTAGTGAATTGAGGTAGTCGGTTGACCATTTGTTCCAAAAGTGTTGCTTTAGGAGTTATACATGATTCAATCTAGTTACTGATGATATTCTGTTGTTCATCACAGGTTCTGGCGGTGCGATTAAAGCCTTTCCTATTAAAAAATGTCCTGGGGTTAATGCATTGAAGTCATTTTTATCTTCGGTAATGGGACACAAGGGTCGCGAGTTTAAACAGGCCCCGATTTGAGCCAGGACTGTTGCAAATTCCTCAAACGTCAGGAAACGCCCAAGACTCGTTTTAAATGAAATTTAATAGATTTCACTCCAGCTTCCCACAGGCCTCCAAAGTGTGGAGCCGAATGTGGCTTGAAGTGCCAGTGAATGCCGTCCTGCGCAGTTTTTCCAGCAATGTCACTGCTTGCATTTTTGAGCGCAGATTTGAATTCTTTCTGGAAAACCTTGTCGGCACCGACAAAATTGGTTCCGCAGTCAGAATAGATATCAGTGCACAAACCTCGGCGACTAGAAAACCTTTTGAAAGCTGCGATGAAGCTAGCTGTAGATAGATCAGAAACTGGCTCAATATGGATTGCTTTTGTGGCCATACAGACGAAGATACATATATAGCCTTTATAATACCGATTGCCTCTGTGCTTTGACATTTTTAAATTAATAGGACCGGCATAATCGACACCAATTTGTTGAAATGGTATTGAGATATTCACTCTTGGAATTGGCAAATTTCCCATTATTTGATTCCTAATACGGGCGGCTTGCTTGAAGCAGGGAATGCATTTATGTAAGATGTTTTTTACTGTTCGTCGTCCTTGTAAAACCCAATATTCGTTTCTTAAAGTATTTAATACAAGCTGTACACCACCATGCAAAGTTTTTAAATGAATATAATCCACAATTAGGTTTGTTAATTTGCTTCCTTTTGGAAGAATGATCGGATGTTGTTGATTGGGATATGAGCGTTTTGTAAGCGACCTCCTACCCGCAATAAATTGTCATTATCAAGAAATGGATTAAGGGATATCAAATTGCTTTTAGTTGGAAGCGATGATCCTGCTTTTAATTGTCTTATCTCGTTATCGTATGTAATGCCTTGCGCTAATTTTATTAACAAGTATTTTGCTTCCAGCAACTCTGTTGGGGAAAGCTGCTCTGTCTGTTTAATTAAACCTTTTGTTCGATATCGGCTTGCTCGGATATTGTTCAGAAATCTGAGGCAATATGCCGTGACACGATTTAATTTTATGAAGGAAGAATATTTATCAAATAGTTCTTTTATCATTGTTTGGGCTACAGCAGTATGTGTGCGCTTTTGTTCAGAGTCTATCTGCATGTTAGCTGAGGGTTTTGACTTAGGCCAATTTTCCTCGGGCTGCTGAAGCCAACTGGGTCTGTGCCACCAGAGTTCAAGATTGAATAGATTCGCAGGTTTGATTCCTCTGCAGTTGCAATCTGCGGGATTATCTGCGGAACGCACGTGACGCCAGACTTTGATATCTAGCTGTTCCTGGATTTCAGAAACCCTATTCGCTACATAAGTCTTATATTTGTTTGGATGATTGTGTATCCAAGATAAGACTATAGAAGAGTCTGTCCATGCATAGATGGGAACTCGATTAAGCTCCAAGTCTATCTTGACTCGATTTATGAGGCGAGTTAATAAAACTGCTCCACATAACTCCAGACGAGGAAGTGACACAGGTTTCACAGGAGCTACTTTTGATTTTGCCATTAGCAAATTGATGTGGACTTTTCCTTCAACGTCAACAACCTTGATATATACAGCAGCAGAATAAGCTTGATTGGAGGCATCTGAGAATCCGTGTATCTGACAATTTGTTAAATTGTTTGTAGTATGTAGCCAGCGTGAGATTTTAAGCTGGCTGATATGATGCAACTCTGCCTTAAAATGCCGCCATTGAGTGTCAATGGGTGCAGGAATCGGATTATCCCACGAACATCCAGAGAGCCACAAGGTTTGCATCAGAACCTTTGCAGTGATTACTGTTGGTGAGATCCAGCCTAGTGGATCAAACAATGTAGCAATTTCTGATAAAACAGATCGTTTAGTAGATAGACGATCTGCTATTTGTCGATATTGCAAGATAAAGTAATCAGCTCCTGGATACCAGTGGATACCAAGAGTTTTTACTGACTCATCACTTGCAAACCGTAAGGGAAGTTGTAATTCCCTTTGCTCCTCTGGAATGCCTGGTAGAAGATCCGAGGAGTTACTAACCCATTTCCTTAGATTAAACCCAGCTAAAGATAATAGGCTAACAAGCTGTGTTTGTATCTTGACGGCTTCATCGATAGATTCTGCACCTGTAATTAAATCGTCTACGTAGAAGTCGCGAGTAACAATTTTAGCAGCAATTGGATATTTCTCAGCTTCATCCTGTGCAAGCTGATGAAGTGTTTTGATAGCGAGATAAGGAGCTGGAGTAGTGCCAAACGTTACCGTTGTTAGTTGATAGTCCTTTATGGGTTCACTAGGACTATTTCTCCAAATTATTCTTTGATACCTTTGATCTGATGAATGAATGTTAATCATTCTATACATCTTTTCTATGTCGGCGGACATAGCGTATTTGTATTTTCTCCATCGTAGTAAGATGGAAAAAAGTTCGGATTGCAAGACTGGTCCAGTATGGAGCTGTTCGTTTAAGCTTTTCCCATTAGTAGACTTGGCTGAAGCGTCAAATACGACTCGAACCTTTGTGGTCGTACTATCTGATTTTATAACAGCGTGATGCGGAAGGTAGTAGCTTTGTTCTCTGCTAACTTCCCTTTCAGCTGGTTTCATATGCCCTAAGGCATGATATTCGTTTATGCAATCTTTATAATCTTTGTATAGATCAGCATTCTGAAGTAATTTTTTCTCGAAACTGTAAAACCTGCGTAGGGCCATATTTCGGGAATCGCCTAGCACTGGTTTTCCTTCGATGAATGGTAAACATACTTCATATCGACCACTCGCATTCCGACGATGAGTATTTTTATAAAATCGTTCACACTCTTTTTCGGGTTTTGAGAATTTCCGTACTTGAGGAGTGATTTCCTCAGTTTCCCAAAACTTTCGCAGAATTTTGTCTATACAAGCGTCTTGGCCAGCTTGCGCATTAATTGTTAAGGATGAAACCTTGGAAATAGAGTCTGTTAGAGCTAAATTACCGAAGAGGATCCATCCTAGGTTGCTATTTTGGGCAATAGGGGTTCCTGGTGGACCTTTTCTTAATCCTTCCAACAAAATGTCCCCGTAGACATCTGCTCCTAAAAGAATATCAATTTTTCCTGGTTTATGGAAAGATTGATCTGCTAGATTTAGATCCTTTATATGTTCCCATTCTTGCATTTGAACGGTGGAAGGAGGTAGGAATTCAGTGATCTTATTCACAATTAGTGCTGTCACTGAAGTGGCCTTGTGTGAATCTGTTAATGACTGTATTTCAAAGGATGTTTTTCCTTTTACATTTGTAGCTTGTGTGTTCCCCAAGCCTGTTATCTGAATTTCTACGCGGGTGGTAGGTAATTGCAGTGTGCGTGCTGCTGTTTGGGTAATGAATGACACTTGAGACCCAGAATCTATTAAGGCCCGTAATGTCAATATGACGCCCTTTGAGGATGCAATATTTAGCAATGCTGTTGCAAGCAGTGCTTGTGTAACGCGCCGTGGGCGATTTGTATAAAATGTTCGTAAAGAACTATCTGCTATGACCTCAGATGTAGAGGGAGAATTGTGTGGCTGTGCTTGTTTGATAGACTTATTGCTTTGCTTAGTTGAAAAGTGAGGATTTAGATTGGAAGTACTACTGTTCTTGTGAAGCAAAGAATGGTGTTTTCTACCGCATTGCCGACACGTAAATTTGCTTGGGCAAGATTTCGTGTTATGGTGCCTTGATAAGCAGTTTACACATAGACGGTTAGATGTAACGATCTTAAACCTTTTGTCAATGTCACATTTGATAAATTGTGGACATTTAAACAATCTATGTGGCTCTTTGCATATTGCGCATTTGTCTGTAGATGATGAGAAATGTGTTGATACCTTTTTAATGAAATTATTTGAGTTATTTGTTTTTTCTGAATGAATTGACTTTGAATCTAAAATTGCTTCCAAAGTTCGGAATCTGGTCTCTAGGAAGGTTTTTAGAGACTCAAACGTAGGCAAACCTTCTTCATTATTTACCTCCTGCTCCCACAAGCGATGGGTTTCAGTTGGTAGGCATTGCACCAACTTGTATATGAGAATTGGGTCCCATTGCTTTGTAGAAACTCCTAAAGCTTCAAGCTCGAAAATGCATTCTGATGATCTGTCTAATAAGGATCGTATCGCCTTAGCAGATTCATTTGTTATTTTAGATAGATTGCACAGAGTTTTCAGCTGAGCATTCACTAATACTCGCTTGTTGTCGTATCTATCCTTTAACGTTTTCCATGCATTTTCGTAACTTGCGTCTGTTACTGGAAATTGTCGCAGCAAATGTTCAGCCTCGCCAGTAACACTTGTTTTAAGAAAATGTAATTTTTGCACTGGAGGTAAAGAAGGACTTATATGAACTAGGGAATTAAACAAATCGTGAAATGATCTCCATGAATCATAAGAACCAGAAAATGTTGGAAGTGTAATTCTGGGCAACTTCAAAAAAGACGAAGATTGCTGATCAGTTCTAGTTTCTGCAGCAATTTTTTGTTCTGCTTTTGGCTCAAAAGCATCTAATGCATCCCTGAGAATACCTCGGAATGTATAGTACTTATTTTCCACCTCTGCAAATTGATTATGTACGAAATACTCGTACTTCTCAAGTTCACTGTCATCCAATGCCTGCGTAGCTTGGATAATTGTATAATGAGTAGACTTGTAATCTGACCAGATTTCGCTTAAAGCGATTAAGCGTCGTCTCTCTACTACAGTATTGTTGTAGTTCTTGAGAGATTTTTCGATGATTTTTGCGGAGGTGGCTTGGTTAGCCAAACATTTTTGAAGTGTACTCTTGTTTCGACGTGCGAAATTATAAACCACTAGACTTTAATTCTGGCTACGAAGGACCATAAAATGTTCTGCCCAATGAGAACACTCAAAAGAAAATATCAATAAGGATGTGGACTGTAAATAATAACGCCGGGGAATATTTTATAGTCAGTGGTTTATTGAACGCACGTAAAACTTAAGTACAAATTACAACTATAACTAAAATTAACCGAATTCAATTTCACGACGCTTAAGAACTAAACTTCAATAGAGTTAAAAAAATGTCACTTATTCACTACACAATAATAATTCTATTCTCAGTATAACACTGTCAAAGTTGATACAACTTTGACCAATGGCAATTATATATGTACGTATGTATAAATATATTACTCAATATGACTCAAAAAATGTACTCACCAGTATAAAACTATGGAATCGATTTTATGGCGTTGGTAATTAAATAATTAGTGATTATCTTGTTCTAGTCGTTTCCCGGAACAAGATACTTTACTTCAGTCGAGACCCAAAGCAAAGTTGTATTAGTAGTGTTTATTCTAGTCGGTACCCAGAATAAAGATCTTTATCTCAGTCGAGACCCAAGATAAAGGTTTGAGGTTAGTGAATGTTATTCTAGTCGCTACCCGGAATAACTATCTTTATCTCAGTCGAGACCCAAGATAAAGGTTTGAGTTAGTCTGTGTTATTCTAGTCGCTACCCAGAAAAACTATCTTTATCTCAGTCGATACCCAAGATAAAGGTATTAAGTTAGTAGACTTTATTCCAGTCGAGACCCAGAATAAATATCTTTATCTCAGTCGGTACCCAAGATAAAGTTGTTGAGTTAGTAAGATTTATTCCAGTCGAGACCCAGAATAAATATCTTTATCTCAGTCGGTACCCAAGATAAAGTTGTTGAGTTAGTAAGATTTATTCCAGTCGAGACCCAGAATAAATATCTTTATCTCAGTCGGTACCCAAGATAAAGTTATTATGTTAGTAAATTTTATTCCAGTCGAGACCCAGAATAAATATCTTTATCTCAGTCGGTACCCAAGATAAAGTTAATTTGTTAATAATTTTATTTAATTACACTCGCCAAGTCGAATTCCAAACGATGCACAATCTATGAGAGCTGGATACTAAAAGAGAAAGATTCAAATTGGCCTGCGACTTATATTGCCTCTGAATTGCGCACGGCTCCAACAAATTATATTACATTGCGCATAGTAACCAAAGTACGTTGACCTTTGCAGCTGTGCGTAGGTAGCAACAGAAAAGTCCGTTGACCTTAGCAACTGTTCGTAGGCCAGAAGAGTACATTGACCCTAGCAGCTGTACAAATCAACTGTAATTTTGTGCATTTTTTGTTGCCGTTCCTAATTTTGCCTATCTAAAGCTATTAAGATTATAATTATACAATAAGATACCTATTACAATATTGCTAATTTGTTATTTTAAAGATTCATTTAAATGTGCAGATCACTTAATCTAATCCCATTTAATTCGCGCACTGTTAGCGAAGACAAGTTACTTTCCTCTTATTGGATTGTGTCCCGGATTTGTTTATGTGGAATGTAGCCATGAGGTGTTGATTGTTATCTCCACTAAAAACTGCCTTATCGATATGCTTGTAGGTAGGTATGCATCGTTTCGTTCCCAACCTATTTTCAATGATTAAAAAAAACTTGGAATTAGAAACTTTTAAACTATTTTACTTCCAGGTGGCTATTTAATGTTGGTTTGAACAGTTACTATCTCCAAAAACAAGTTGTGCGACAATGGTTAATCCTGCACCAATGGTAAACACATATCAGGTTGTGAGCATAAACCAAACGAAAATCTGGAACCAAGGAAGGTCAAGATTCCTTGAATATAAGTCGGGAACCTCTTTCGCTGGCACCCTAGGATATATCTGCATATCTTCAGAAAATAGTATTAAACATTTAAATAGTTACTATCTCCAAACACAAGTTGTGCGACAATTGTGCGACAATGGTTACTCCTACCCCAATGGTAAACACATATCGAATTGTGAGCATAAACCAAACGAAAATCTGGAATCAGGAAAGGTCAAGATTCCTTGAATATAATTCGAGCACCACTTCCGCTGGCACCCTATGATATGTTTTATATCGTCAGAATATAGTTTTAAACATTTAGATATTAACTATCTCCAAAAAAAACAAAATGTTTGAGACAATGGCTACTCCTGCACTAATGGTAAGCACATGTCGAATTGTGAGCATCTAAACGAAAATCTGGAACCAAAGAAGGTCAAGATTCCTTGAATATTAGTCGGGAACCTCTTCCGCTGACACCCTAGGATATATCTGCATATCTTCAGAAAATAATATTAAACATTTAAATAGTTACTATCTCCAAATACAAGTTGTGCGACAATGGTTAATCCTGCACTAATGGTAAACATATATCAGGTTGTGAGCATAAACCAAACGAAAATCTGGAGTCAAACAAAGGCCAATATTCTTTGAAAATAATTCGGGAGCCACTTCACCTGGCACCCTAGGATAATTATCTATATCTTCAGAAAATAGTATTAAACTTTTAAATAGTAGCTATCTAAAAAAACGTTGTGCGACAATGGTTACCCCTGCCCTAATGGTAAACACATATCGAATTGCGAGCATATACCAAACGAAAATCTGGAATCAGGAAAGGTCAAGACTCCTTGAATATAAGTCGGGAAGCACTTCCACTCGCACCCTAGGATATGACTCAAAATCTTCGGAAGATAGTATTAAACATTTAACTAGTAGCTATCTAAAAAAAAAGTTGTGCGACAATAGTTACTACTGCACCAATGGTAAAAACATATCGAATTGTGAGCATAAACCATACGAAAATTTGGAATCAGGAAAAGTCAAGATTCCTTGAATATAAGTCGGGAACCACTTCCGCTAGCACCTTAGGATATGTCTCTAAATCTTCAGAGTATAGTAAATAGTAACTGTCTCCAAAAAAAAGTTGTGCGACAATGGTTACTCCTGAACCAATGGTTAGCACACATCGAATTGTGAGCATAAACCAAACGAAAATTTGGAATCAAGAAAGGTCAAGATTCCTTGAATACAATTCGGGAACCACTTCCGCTAGCACCCTAGGATATGCCTCTAAATCTTTAGAAGATTGTATTAAACATTTAAATAGTAACTATCTCCAAAAAAATGTTGTGCGACAATGGTTACTCTTGCATCAATGGTAAGCACATATCGAATTGTGAACATAAAACAAACGAAAATCCGGAATCAAGGAAAGGTCAAGATTCCTTGGATATAAGTCGGGAACAACTTACGCTAGCACCCTAGGATATGTCTCTAAATCTTCAGAGGATAAAAAATTTAAATAGTAACTGACTCCAAAAACAAGTTGTGCGACAAATGTTACTCCTGCACCAATGGTAAGCACATATCGAATTGTGAGTGTATAGAATTCTTTTATTCTACTGGATCAAGGTGCTTGTACCTTGATCTAATAGCTGCGTTAACGGTGCTTGTACCGCAACGCCAAAGAATGTAATGAATTCTACGTCGAATCTCATGCTGCTTAATCAAGGTGCTTGTACCTTGATTTTAACAATATGCTATGCTAACGGTGCTTGTACCACAACGCCAACTCCAAAAAGATACTACGTAGAATTGTAAATAAAACTTCTTATTTGATGATTGAAACCAGACTTAAGCCACTTTCACATCAAAAACAGAAACAGAAAAATGTAAACCGAAAAACTCAATTTATTCCACTTTAAAACAAGATTTTTGTTCCAATGATTAATAAAATCCAGAGAAATATGATAAACTAAGAATTTTACTGAGAAAATAGTTATATTTATTTCAGGTTTTGAAGAAAAACACAACTTTTACGTTTTATCGGCAGAAAAACTTTTTCGGCGGAAAAATTCGTCCGATAAATCATAAAAGTTGTGTTTTCTTAAAAATTCTAAGATAAATATACTATTTTATTAGTAAAATTATTAGTTTATCCTATTTCCCATGATTTTATTAATCATTGGAGCAAGACTCTTGTTTTAAAGTGGAATAAATTGAGTTTTTCCGTTTACATTTTTTCGATTCTTGTGTTTGATGTGAAAGTGCCTTAAAATTATATTTTCATAAACTTAATTTATAATACTCCAAAAATGTTTACTAAGCTAGTTTCTTTCTTTTGCAAATAATAAGAATGAGAATTTCACACAAATTCGGATTCTCATGCATGCCTTCATAATACGACACAAATGTGCATATCGTATTTCGTCTGGTGGCGACGGGCACATGTGCATACTCAGCATAATTTGCGTGAGATTCCCATTCGGTGAGAATGGAAAAGATAAAATATGAATTTATATTTTTTATATGTATGTAGGTAGGTATATTTATAATTATTGATACTCTAGTTACTATATCTATGTAATTGAATTCTAAACAGTGAGCATAAATCAAACAAAAATCTGGAATCAAGAAAGGGCAAGATTCCTTGAATTTAAGTCTAGAACCACTCCGGCTGGCACCCTAGGATATGTCTCTAAACATTCAGAAGATAGTATTAAACATTTAAATCGTAACTATCTCCAAAAAAAGTTGTGCGACAATGGTTACTCCTGCAACAATGTTAAACACATATCGAATTGTGAACATAAACCAAACTAAAATCTGGTATCAAGGTAAGGTCAAGATTCCTTGAATATTAGTCGGGAGCAACTTCCGCTAGCACCCTAGAATATATCTCTAAATCTTCAGAGGATAGTAAATAGAAACTATCTCTAAAAAAAAGTTGTGCGACAAAGGCTACTCCTGCGCCAATGGTAAGCACATATCGAATTATGAGCATAAACCAAACGAAAACCTGGAATCAACAAAGGCCAAGTTTCCTTGCATATAAGTCGGGAACCACATCCTCTGGCACCCTAGGATACGTCCCCAAAATCTTGAGAAGATTGTATAAAACATTTAAATAGTAACTATCTCAAAAATAAACGTGTGCGAAAATGCTTACCCCTGCAACAATGGTTAACAGACAAGGAATTGTGAGCATAAACCAAACGAAAATCTAGAATAAAGAAAGGTCAAGATTCCATGAATACAAGTCGGGAACCACTTCCGCTAGCACCCTAGCATATGTCTCTAAATCTTAAGAAGATTGTGTTAAACATTTAAATAGTAACTATCTAAAAAAAAGCTGTGCGACAATGGTTACTCCTGCACCAATGGTCAACACATATCGGATTGTGAGCAGAAACGAAACAAAAATCTGGAATCAAGCAAAGGTCAAGATTCCTTGAATACAAGTCGGGAACCTCTTCCTCTGGTACCCTAGGATATATCCCTATATTTTCAGAAGATAGTATTAAACGTTTAAATAGTAACTATCTCCAAAAAAAGTTGTGCGACAATGGTTACACCTGCACCAATTTTAAATACATATCGAATTGTGAACATAAACCAAACGAAAATCCGGAATCAAAGAAAGGTCAAGATTCCTTGAATATAAGTCGGGAACAACTTCAGCTAGCACCCTAGGATATGTCTCTAAATCTTGAGAGGTTAGTATGAAACATTTAAATAG
The DNA here is from genome assembly GCA_963930735.1 of Dioctria linearis. Lineage (NCBI taxonomy): Eukaryota > Metazoa > Arthropoda > Insecta > Diptera > Asilidae > Dioctria > Dioctria linearis. Next base: position 98,575,097 of record OZ005740.1, read on the forward strand.
TTACTATCTCACCAAAAAAAGTTTTGCGACAATGGTTACCCCTTCACCAATAGTAAGCACATATCGAATTGTGAGCATAAATAAAACGAAAATCTGCAAGCAAGAAACGTCAAGAATCCTTGAATATAAGTCGGGAACCACTACCGCTAGCACTGTAGTATATGTCTCTAACTCTTCAGAGGATAGTATTAAACATTGAAATGGTTACAATCTCCAAAAAAAGGTTGTGCGGCAATGGTTATTCCTGCACCAATGGTAAGCACATATCGAATTGTGAGCATAAATCAAACAAAAATCAGGAATCAAGAAAGGTCAAGATTCCTTGAATTTAAGTCTAGAACGACTTCCGCTGGCATCCTAGGATATATTTCTATAGCTTCAGAAAATAGTATGAAACATTTACATAGTAACTATCTCAACAAAAAAAGTCTTTCGACAATGGTTACCCCTTCACCAATGGTGAGCACATATCGAATTGTGAGCATAAATAAAACGAAAATCTGGTATCAAGAAAGGTCAAGAATCCTTGCATATTAGTCAGGAACCACTACCGCTGGCACTGTAGTATATGTCTCTATAACTGAGGATATGTCTCTATATTTTCAGAAGATAGTATTACACATTTAAATAGTAACTATCTCCAAAAAAATTGTGCTGCAATGGATACTCCTGCACCAATGTTAAACACATATCGAATTGTGAACATAAACCAAGCGAAAATAGTATTAAACATTTCAATAGTAACAATCTCCAAAAAAAGGTGTGCGACAATGGTTAATCCTTCACCAATTGTAAGCACAGATCGAATTGTGAGCATAAATCAAACGAAAATCTGGAATCAAGCATAGGTCAAGATTACTTTAATATAAGTCGGGAACCACTTCCGCTGGTACCCAAAAATATGCCTATAAATCTGCAGAAGATAGTACTAAACACGCAAATAGTAACTATCTAAAAACATATGTTGTGCGACAATGGTTACTCCTGCACCAATTGTAAACACATATCGGATTGTGAGCATAAAACAAACGAAAATCTTTAATCAAGCAAAGGTCAATATTCTTTAAATATAATTCGAAAACCGCTTCCGTTGGCACCCTATGATATGTCTCTATATCCTCAGATTATAGTTCTAAACATTTAAATATTAACTATCTAAAAAACTAAAGGTGTGCGACAATGGTTACTCCTGCACCAATATTAAACACATATCGGATTGTGATTATAAAACAAACGAAAATCTGGATCCACGGAAGGTCAAAATTCATTGAATATAAGTCGGGAGCCACTTCCGCTGGTACCCTAGGATATGCCTCTAAATCTGGAGAAGATAATAATAAACATACAAATAGTCACTATCTAAAAAAAAGTTGTGCGACAATAGTTATTCATGCACAAATGGTAAGCACATTTCGAATTGTGAGCCTAAACCGCGCGAAAATCTGGTAACAAGAAAGGTCAAGATTCCTTGAATATAAGTCGGGAACCTCATCCGCTGGCACCCTCGGATATGTCTCTAAATCTTCTGAAGATTGTAGGAAACATTTAAATAGTAACTATCTCACAAAAAAACTTGTGCGACAATGCTTACCCCTGCACATATGGTTAGCACACATCGAATTGTGAGCATAAACCAAACGTAAATTTGGAATCAAGAAAGGTCAAGATTCCTTTAATACAAGTCGGGAACCACTTCCGCCAGCACCCTAGGATATGCCTCTAAATCTTTAGAAGATTGTATTAAACATTTAAATAGTAACTATCTCCAAAAAAATGTTGTGCGACAATGGTTACTCTTGCATCAATTGTAAGCACATATCGAATTGTGAGAATAAACCAAACGAAAATCTGGAATCAAGGAAGGTCAAGATTCCTTGAATATAAGTCGGGAACCACATCCGCTGGCACCCTCGGATATGTCTCTAAATCTTCTGAAGATTGTAGGAAACATTTAAATAGTAACTATCTCACAAAAAAACTTGTGCGACAATGCTTACCCCTGCACATATGGTTAGCACACATCGAATTGTGAGCATAAACCAAACGTAAATTTGGAATCAAGAAAGGTCAAGATTCCTTTAATACAAGTCGGGAACCACTTCCGCCAGCACCCTAGGATATGCCTCTAAAGCTTTAGAAGATTGTATTAAACATTTAAATAGTAACTATCTCCAAAAAAATGTTGTGCGACAATGGTTACTCTTGCATCAATTGTAAGCACATATCGAATTGTGAGAATAAACCAAACGAAAATCTGGAATCAAGAAAGGTCAAGTTTCCTTGAATATAAGTCGGGAACCACATCCGCTGGCACCCTCGGATATGTCTCTAAATCTTCTGAAGATTGTAGGAAACATTTAAATAGTAACTATCTCACAAAAAAACTTGTGCGACAATGCTTACCCCTGCACATATGGTTAGCACACATCGAATTGTGAGCATAAACCAAACGAAAATTTGGAATCAAGAAAGGTCAAGATTCCTTTAATACAAGTCGGGAACCACTTCCGGTAGCACCCTAGGATATGCCTCTAAATCTTTAGAAGATTGTATTAAACATTTAAATAGTAACTATCTCCAAAAAAATGTTGTGCGACAATGGTTACTCTTGCATCAATTGTAAGCACATATCGAATTGTGAGAATAAACCAAACGAAAATCTGGAATCAAGAAAGGTCAAGATTCTTTGAATATAAGTCGGGAACCACATCCGCTGGCACCCTCGGATATGTCTCTAAATCTTCTGAAGATCGTTTGAAACATTTAAATAGTCACTATCTAAAAAAAAAGTTGTGCGACAATGGTTACACCTGCACCAATGTTAAACACATATCGAATTGTGAACATAAAACAAACGAAAATCCGGAATCAAGGAAAGGTCAAGATTCCTTGAATATAAGTCGGGAACAACTTACGATAGCACCCTAGGATATGTCTCTAAATCTTCAGAGGATAGTATTAAAAATTTAAATAGTAACTAACTCCAAAAACAAGTTGTGCGACAAAGGTTACTCCTGCACCAATGGTACGCACATATCGAATTGTGAGCATAAATCAAACAAAAATCTGGAATGAAGACAGGTCAAGATTCCTTGAATTTAAGCCTAGAACCACTCCCGCTGGAACCCTAGGATATGTCTCTAAACCTTCAGAAGATAGTATTAAACATTTAAATCGTAACTATCTCCAAAAAAATTTGTGCGACAATGGTTACTCCTGCAACAATGTTAAAAACATATCGAATTGTGAACATAAACCGAACAAAAATCTGGAATCAAGAAAGGTCAAGATTCCTTGAATATAAGTCGGGAACCACATCCGCTGGCACCCTCGGATATGTCTCTAAATCTTCTGAAGATTGTATGAAACATTTAAATAGTAACTATCTCACAAAAAAACTTGTGCGACAATGCTTACCCCTGCACATATGGTTAGCACACATCGAATTGTGAGCATAAACCAAACGAAATCTGGAATCAACAAAGGTCAAGTTTCCTTGAATATAAGTCGGGAACCACATCCTCTGGCACCCTAGGATATGTCTCCAAAATCTTGAGAAGATTGTATAAAACATTTAAATAGTAACTATCTAAAAAATAAACGTGTGCGAAAATGCTTACGCCTGCACCAATGGTTAACACACATCGAATTGTGAGCATAAACCAAAGGAAAATCTGGAATCAAGAAAGGTCAAGATTCCTTGAATACAGGTCGGGAGCCACTTCCGCTAGCACCCTAGCATATGTCTCTAAATCTTCAGAGGATAGTATTAAACATTTAAATAGTAACTATCTCGAAAAAAGTTGTGCGACAATGGTTACTCCTGCACAAATGGTAGACACATATCGAATTGTGAGCATCCAAACGAAAATCTGGAATCAAGAAAGGTCCAGATTCCTTGAATATAAGTCGGGAACTACTTCCGCTGGCACCTTAGGATATGACTCCATATCTTCAGAAAATAGTATTAAATATTTAAATAGTAAATCTAGAAAAAAAATTGTGCGTCAATGGTCACTTCTGCACCAATGGAAAACACATATCGGATTGTGAGCATAAACCAAACGAAACTCTGGAATCAAGCAAAGGTCAATATTCTTTGAATATAATTCGAAAACCGCTTGCGCGTTCACCCTATGATATGACTCTATATCCTCAGAATATAGTTCTAAACATTTAAATATTAACTATCTAAAAAAACTAAAGGTGTGCGACAATGGTTACTCCTGCACCAATGGTAAGCATATATCGAATTGTGAGCATCCAATGAAAATCTGGAATCAAGAAAGGTCAAGATTCCTTTAATACAAGTCGGGAACCACTTCCGCTGGTACCCTAGGATATGTCTCTATATCTTCAGAAGATAGTATTAAACATTTAAATTGTAACTATCTCCAAAAAAAGTTGTGCAACAATGGTTACTCCTGCTCCAATGTTAAACACATATCGAATTGTGAACATAAATCAAGCGAAAATCCAGAATCAAGGAAAGGCAAGATTCCTTGAATATATATCGGGAACCACTACCGCTGGCACTGTAGTATATGTCTCTAAAACTTAGGATGTGTCTCTATATCTTCAGAAGATAGTATTAAACATTTAAATAGTAACTATCTCAAAAAAAAGTTGTGCGACAATGGTTACTCCTGCACCAATGGTAAGCACATATCGAATTGTGAGCATAAATAAAACGAAAATCTGGAATCAAGAGAGGTCAAGAATCCTTGAAAGTAAGTCGGGAACCACTACCGCTGGCACTGTAGTATATGTCTCTAAAACTTAGGATGTGTCTCTATATCTTCAGAAGATAGTATTAAACATTTAAATAGTAACTATCTCCAAAAAAATTTGTGCGACAATGGTTACTCCTGCACCAATGTTAAACACATATCGAATTGTGAACATAAACCAAGCGAAAATTAGGAATCAAGAAAGGTCAAGATTCCTTGAATTTAAGTCTAGAACAACTTCCGCTGGCATCCTAGGATATATTTCTATATCTTCAGAAAATAGTATGAAACATTTAAATAGTAACTATCTCAACAAAAAAAGTTTTGCGACAATGGTTACCCCTTCACCAATGGAAAGCACATATCGAATTGTGAGCATAAATAAAACGAAAATCTGGAATCAAGAAAGGTCAGGAATCCTTGGTTATAAGTCGGGACCCACATCTGCTGGCACCCTAGGATATCTCTAAATCTTCAGAGAATAGCATTAAACATTTAAATAGTAACTATCTCGAAAAAAATTGTGCGACAATGGTTACTCCTGCACAAATTGTAAGCACATATCGAATTGTGAGCATCCAAACGAAAATCTGGAATCAAGAAAGGTCAAGATTCCTTGAATACAAGTTGGGAACCACTTCCGCTGGTACCTTAGGATATGTCTCTATATCTTCAGAAGATAGTATTAAACATTTAAATAGTAACTATCTCCAAAAAAACTTGTGCGACAATGGTTACTCCTGCACCAATGTTAAGCACATATCGAATTATGAGCATAAACCAAACTAAAATCTGGAATCAAGAATGGTCAAGATTCCTTGAATATAAGTCGGGAACCACTACCGCTCGCACTCTAGGATATGTCTCTAAATCTTCAGAGGATAGCATTAAACATTTAAATGATAACTATCTCCACAAAAGAGTTGTGCGACAATGGTTACTCCTGCACCAATGGTAAGCACATATCGATTTGTGAGCATAAATCAAACAAAAATCAGGAATCCAGGAAAGGTCAAGATTCCTTGAATATAAGTCGGGAACAACTTCCGCTAGCACCTAGGATATGTCTCTAAATCTTCAGAGGATAGTATGAAACATTTAAATAGTAACTATGTCAACCAAAAAAGTTTTGCGACAATGGTTACTCTTGCACCAATGGTAAGCACATATCGATTTGTGAGCATAAATCAAACGAAAATCTGGAGTCAAGAAAGGTCAAGATTCCTTGAATTTAAGTCTGGAGCCACTTCCGCTGGCACCCCCTCAGAAAATAGTATTAAACATTTAAATAGTTACTATCTCCAAAAAAAGGTTGTGCGACAATGGTTACTCCTGCACAAATGGTAAACACATATCGAATTGTGAGCATCCAAATGAAAATCTGGAATCAAGAAAGCTCAAGATTCCTTGAATATAAGTTGGGATCCACTTCCTTTGGCACCCTAGGATATATCTCTAAATCTTCAGAAGATTGCATGAAACATTTAAATAGTAATTATCTCCAAAAAAAGTTGTGCGACAATGGTTACTTGTTATGGTCGTAGCGTATTGTATATAGCAATATGCTACACGTACTGAAGCGTGTAGGCCGGTTGCGTGAAGCATAAAAAATTGACCGCACCCCGGCCGAGAGAGATGCGTTTCCTCAAGCTCGAGATAACATGCGGATGCGAGGAAGAAGAAGAAGACAAAATCGGGTGGTGCAAGTCAATTTTAACCTCGAATGGTGATCAGTGCGGTAAAGAAATGTGTCAATTCCCCGAAAAGAATTAAAAATTGTTATCTAAATCTCTGTAAAAGTTCGTTCTAAGCAAACTTTAATCAAATATTCGCATTGGATAACAAGAAATTTTAGTATACGTCAGAATCAAGTAATGCGCATATATGTATGATTTGCAAACCACATTGCAATTGTTGATTGATAAAGATTTTTTTTGTAGTTCCAAAGAAAATAAATCCCGAAAAATCTCGCAGAGTGCAAGGAATCAATCCAAGAAACTGTGGATTTTAATCCAGGTGAGGATGGTAATAGTAGGTCTTTTCCCATTCAGAATGAATTGGGAGAAAGTTATCCGAAAGAATTTCCAAATACTGAAAATGGATACACTTTAATCAGTGAATTTTAATGCAGGTAATACAAAGGAAAAGCGTCTTCAGTGCTAAATGAAGAAGCTCATCGAAGAATAATTTGGGGCCTCAAGTAAACTCAGTTTGATTGAATTATGCCCGATGAGGCCAGGCAAATGCTCGAAAATATGCCAGAGCAACGGCATACGAATCCAACCGTTCAATTAACAGCTTTAAGAAGTTACGCACATACCAACACACGATGAGTCTCCACTAAGTTCACCAAGTGCAGTGGTTCTATAATATTTTTTATCTTTTTATCTTTTTCTCATAAAAAGTATTGAGTGCTTCAATGCTTCACATAAAAGGCGATTTATTTATAAGACGAGGCAGATTGTTTAAGTCCTATAGTAAGGTTTATGTTATTAGTGACGGCGTAATGCAAGCACTGAAGTAGGGAACAAATACCTACAAGTATTAAAAAAAATTTTATATATTGAAATTGAACTACAGATACTCACTGGATGTTGGAGCGCTCCACCAGACCATGGGATTTTGACTGTGAGTATCCTTTTGATCTGCTTTTGAAGTTTTTCGTTATACTTATCTATCATGTATACACATATTTTTGCATTTAAGCTTTCACTTTAGACAGATTTTATAGATGCTCAACTATTTTTGCATTTGAACTTTCACTTTATACATACATATTATATATTCACACATATTTTTGCATTTGAACTTTCACGTTAGACATGCATATTGTATACTTACCTATTTTTGCATTTGAACTTTCACGGTAGACAGACATTTTGTATACTTACCTATTTTTGCATTTGAACTTTCACTTTAGACATATCTTTTATATATTCACACGTGTTTTTGCGTATGAACTTTCACGTTAGAGATACATATTATATATTCCTATATTTTAAGAATTACATTTGGACTAGCACTTACACCTTAAATTGGTATAAATAGATTTAGGTATACTTAGCACAGTCACTTGGCAACAGTATAAATTTCCTTGAGAATTGCGCTTCAATTCTAAAAAAATTTCCGTAAATGAATCCCTAAACTTGGAATCATAGGACTATGTTAAAATTTAGGCTAGGCTTTACTGCCATTTGTATTTTAAATGTAACTTAGCCTAAATTCAGATCAATACAAGTGTTTGATGAACTTTTTATAACGTAACGATGCTGTGAGCTCTTTTATTTCCTCCTTCACTATCCTGGCACCTTCTCGCATGAGGGTTGTGTAGGGTTGCTCTAGTCCCTTGACAGGTCAATTGGGGACTTTGGAAAATTGTGCCACCCAATGTCAATTGGGAGGATGGGTCTGGCAAAGGAAGGTATAACACCTACGCCTTCCACCAAAATACAGGTAAGTGACGTAAGGGTCCCTTCAGGACCGAATGTGTGCCGGATATTGTTCGTTGTAGGCACGAAGAATTTTTTTGTATATGGCAGACGGCAGCGGCAAGTCTTTTTGTGGCACCCCCCCCCCCCCACACTCTCCGCCAATAGTTGAGGCGAACTAGCGTGCCGCCCTGCAGTCAACGCTGTCCGTCGGGTGATCTGTCAGCTCATGCTGGCAGTCTGGACTTCACGTCCTAGCCAATCACTCAACATATTTCCATAACAAAAATGGCGCCCAGCGTGGGGCCACCTCAGTTAGACTTCAGTGGTCTAAGTATAAATTTTACTCGGGACTGAGACTTAGAGAGAGACGATCATCAGGTGTCTGCTAGTAGATTGACCTCAAGTCTCACATCCAGTGGAAGCTATATGTGGACCTGTGTCTAATTGGTTTGGTATTAGAATTTTCCTGTAATGTAAAGTAGAGTTAAAGATTTTATTAAAGTTTTGAAAGTTGTAACGTAGAGTAATTTCTTTTGAGAAGCTTTGAATTGTAAGTTCGACTTTAGGTTTGACTTCGGTCAAGCCTCAAGTCTGAACAGTTGAATTTTTTTGAATTTTTTTTTAAATTGATCTTTCCCGCTGGCCTTTTGTCATGGAAATGGTAGGTGTCCTCACAAAATTTTTTTTGTGTGAGCTCTCACGGAGACATGTCTCTGTTGGCCAACTGGCTGGACAGAGTCCTGAATCTGTGAGACTACTTTTTAACTTTCAGCTAATTAGTTGACCAGATACATGACTCTGCCCAGTTGGAAGGTCAGCTGGACACGACAATCAGGTGAAGAGAAAGGAAAGAGTTGCTGGAGGATGGAAGTTATGCTGGAGACCGTCAGTAATCAGGAGTTGGCATACTGCTAACTGCCTGGCTGAAGAATCTCTAGTATCATTTTCAGTCTCTAGCATCTCCAACCCGATTCTTCCCAGATTTCTGTTGGAACTCTGTAACGCTCGGTTGGTTCGAAGCGCCTAGCTTTCATAAGTCGGAGGTTGATTGGGCAAATGCTACAGCGAGTTACTTGAATCTATGAATGGTGAAAAGCCGCGATTGCTAAATGAATTTATATCGGAAAAAAACAACGATTGCTAAATGAAATTATATCGGAAAAAAGCAAGGATTGCTAAATGAATTCATATATATCGGCAAAAAGCAACGATTGCTAAATGAATTTATATCGGAAAAAATCAACGATTGCTAAATTAATTTATATCGGAAAAAAGCAACTATTGCTATAGTGAATTTATATAAAAAAAAAAACAACGATTGCTAAAGTGAATTTATATCGGAAAAAAGCAACGATTGCTAAATGAATTTATATCGGAAAAAAGCAACGATTGATAAATGAATTTATATCGGAAAAAAGCAACGATTACTAAATGAATTTATATCGGAAAAAAGCAACGATTGCTAAATGAATTTATATCGGAAAAAAGCAACGATTGCTAAATGAATTTATATCGGAAAAAAGCAACGATTGCTAAATGAATTTATATCGGAAAAACGCAACGATTACTAAAGTGAATTTATATAAAAAAAAACGATTGCTAAAGTGCACTGGGCGCCAAGTCTCCACAAGAATCGAATTCCCCCGTTTAAGCTATGACCGCATTGAGACCACAATTATCAGAGCATAGGCCGGACGTTGCCAGTCTTCCTAACCTCCTCTCCTTCTTCTGTTGTGCCGGCTAGGACTCGTCGGTGGGCGTGGGAGGAAGACGAGCATTCGGCTGCTGCGAAGGAACAAATCTTACTTTTACTACCAACGGTTCGCCTCTCGCACGAGGCTAAGGCCTACTCCCAACCATACGTCTCTGCCGGGCCGCCACAACCTTTGTATAATTCATCGAACCCCCTTGTGGCCAGCGCTCGGGCCGAATGAGGTATGCACTATCCCACGCTTACTCCCTCATGACACTTCAGTCAATTCAAGGGCACAATGCTGCGGCACGGCGCATGCGTTCTCTTATGAGTGTCTTGCTCACACCACCACTGCATGTACAAAACTATGATTACACAGGAACCCCAAAGAGAGTTAATTCACTGAGCTCTACGTAACAAAAAATTTATTACAAAAATAATATCCTTATAAAATCCTTCCTTTTTATCTCTAATCCTTAGTCTAGTAGTCAACTTCCTCCGCCGCTATACATATCTACGTATATATAAATTGTAGTTTCTTTTTCTGTTTGGTTCGGCTCACATTGTACTAATCCGTTCAAATTTTAGTTCATTTGTACAGATAGTGGTTATAATTTAATTTAATTCATACTCTAATCCTAGTCTAATCAAATTCCTGCGCCGCTATACGTATATACATATATATATTCATAAATTCTAGTTCTTTTACACTTTCCAATTTCAAATTCTATATTATATGTGTAGTGGCAGAATTTAATTTAGTTCATACTCTAATCTTAGTCTAATCAAATTCCTGCGCCGCTATACGTATATACATATATATATTCATAAATTCTAGTCCTTTTCCACTTTCCAATTTCAAATTCAATACTATATGTGTAGTAGCAGAATTGAATTTAGTTCATACTCTAATCACTCCGTGAGCTACTTCTATGGGCCCACATATATATACATACATACATACATTTCGCAAATTCTGCTTGTATACTTAATATAGTGCTCATGCACTTGATTATAGTCATACATACATGTATATATATATATATCCATGTACCTCCACCAATTAAGCTACTGTAGAAGTGTAACAATATATAAATTTTTTTTTATATAGTCTTAATTAAAAAAGAAATATTTTTTTTTCCAAGATTAATCTACAAAGTACTCACCCGGCTATCCCAAATGCATTTGTGATGACCCGGTGTCCTGCTGCTTAATAAAAATAAAAAGAGATTTCTTTTTCTTATCTTAAACCTTAATTTTAAGTTCCTTCCTTAATTTTCTTTGAGTTCCTTCCTTAATTTTCCTACTTCATGCTCACAAAAAAATTAGGTTAGCTTCTATGTCTTGCTTAGATGTCAGTCACCCGCTCGTTCCCTTTGGGGTTTGGGTTTCTTCCTGATAGTTCGGTTTTCGTAGCCTTGGCTGCGACAATAACGTCAGGCGCTCCGCGATGAGTAGTGGCCTTTGCCTATAACACCTGGTCAGGAGCAATATTTCGGGTTGCTTTTTGCTACTACTGTTTTTAAACTGTTAAGAGGCGCTTCTCGCTTTAATGCGCCCCCCGACCTTCTAACTTCGAACACTCTAGGTTCCTTTCCTTTCCGCTATCTCTCCTAGGTCTGTGCTAGGTCCTTCTAGCGTCTTAAGGCCCGCTTGGACTCCGCCGGCTCGAGTCTCCCGATAAGTGGGGTTAAAATCAATTATGTTAATTCCTCGCAACCGGGGGTTTTTTTTTACACATATAATTATGCGATTCACTTCGAGTTAAATCACACTACAATTTTCCTTTTTATTTTTCTACTTTCCTGCGGCTTGGCCGCTACTTTTGCGCTGCTTCTGACCAAAAGAACCAATACCTCTGTCACTTTGGGCGACCCTCCCGTTATTTACCGCCAGCATTCTGTTGCTATGCCTGGTATACGAACTGATTTGGATTCACTAACAGAGGGCATTATATATATTCGACCAGTTGACCTGAGGCACACGAAGGAATTTTATAATACAATTCTCCTATTCCCTCCTATTCGGCTATTTAGAGTCTTGCCAACGACGGATGAGGTAATTACCTCTTGTTATGACAGTAATGCTTCAAATCCTTTGCAAATTAATTTTTTTTTCTTTTCGGATATGTAACAACTAATTTAGTCCTAATTAAGTGGAAAATCAGAACTACCACCGATTCCCGACATATAGATGCCACTAAATATATTGACTGGGTACGCGGTACAGAGATACACGGTATTCCCATCACGAACCACGTTCCGCCATTAGTGAATGAAAAGTCGTCAAATGTATAAGAAGGTACGGTACAGAGAATACAATTCTCTCTCTTCCCGCTGGCTTTGCTATGCATTGAATTGACAACTGACGTCAGCCGTAATGTGTCAAATATAGGATATATTGTTTTATTGTTTGGTGGGTTTACGCGTGCGGAAAGGGGATCTATTCGTGATGCAGAAGTATTAATTTGACCTTACTTCTTGTTACAAGGCAGGCTCGGAATTTTTTTTTCTCGTAATAATTCCGGGGCTGGAGCATCCTTTGAAATTACCAAAATTAAGGTTTTTTTTTCTTTTCCTTTTTCTTTTAGTCGGCTACAAATGATATTTAACAAGAACGAGTAAGATGAAGATGGTGAGCTTACCGTGGCGATCTCATTCGCTCAGAAGCTACTAATGAAGAAGATTACCATCATTGAGGTGATGCATCGCCTATTGATATCAGATGGGTCGTGCCTATGAATTTTTAGTACTGTCTTTTGCCCGTATTAGACGCACATTATATATAACTAGTGGAAAAATGCTGAAGCACTCCCTTTTCACCGTATATCGATGATGGTTTATTCTAACACAGACTGATCCTAGTTCGGGTGATCAGCAATATCTACCCTATCAATTTTTATAGATTTTTTTTTGTTTTTTTTACTATTAAGCTCGAAATTGATATTCAAACTTAAAAGCTTTCTATAGTCTCAGGACTCTAAGAATACCCGGATTCCGCAGAAATCTTTGACATTCAAATAAATTCAACATTTGTACATCACCATCGACAATTATTACTCCATACACATTTTTGATACATTTACATCATGTATATTATGTGAATATTGTTTATTGATCCTATATGTGCGTAAAATTAAAGTATTTTCATGTATGCACTCTTTTTTTATGCTCGCAAGGGATATACTGTTAACAATATTGAATATCTGTGCATCTATTTCAAGAATAATATATATATATGTATATATATAAAAAAAAAAAATTTTCAAGGAAGAAAGGTTCCAGGCGAATTTACTGTGTCGTGCGAACAACGTGGGGCTGTCCCACACCCTGAATAATGCTAGCCGGTCTTAAGGTCCTTGGCATGGAAGATTCCGATATCTTTACCTGTCATGTCCTCTACCTCATAACAGGAGGAACCCACCGTCTGGCGTACGCGACACTTTAAAAACTTCTTGGCAAGTTTGGCGTTGTATTTCTTAAGGTGGTGACTCTGGGTGAAGTTCCTCCTGTAAATTTCTTGGCCGACTATATATTTCCGCTCCTTACAACGTAGATTATAGTTCTTTTGGTGATGTTTTTGGGCTTTCCTCAAGTTATTAACAACCTTTTCATAAACATGTTCGTAGGTTGGTTGAGAACTACTGATGGAAAGATCCCCACATTCAATCATGCCTAGTTTCCGTAAAAGCTCATAAGTAGAACCGTGTGTAATTACGTGGCGACCAAAGGTTAAGTAGTATGGAGTGAAACTGGTAGATTGATGTACGACATTCAGTAATGCACAGCTAATAGAAGAGATTTTCTCATCCAAAATTCGGTGATCTTCATCGACATAGGCTCTTATCGCGGATAATATACTCCTATTTACTCGTTCCGAAGCGTTCGCTTGCGGAGTATATAAAGCGGCTCTGTGATGTTTGACCCCATAAGTTTGTAGGAATCCTTTAAATTCACTTGCTGTGAATTGTGGTCCGTTGTCGGAAGTCAAGCTTTCTGGAACCCTGAAGAGGTGGAAAACGTTTTGCTCCAAGAAGGAAATTATTGTTTTCGCTGTGGCCTTGCGAATAGCCTTAAGGGCAATAAACTTCGTGAATTGGTCTAATACGATAAGAAGGGTAGCTTTTCCTGCCTTGGAGCGTGGGTATGGTCCGAGGAGGTCTATGTTTATGAGCTGCCATGGACGTTGTGGAATAATAGGCTCGTTTGGAGGTTTACACTTTTTACAGGTTTGGCATTTTGAGATATAGTCTCGAATGTGTTGAGACATTCGCGGCCAGTAATACTCTCGTTGTAATTTTTCCGTAGTTTTCGCGACGCCACAATGTGCCGACAAGGGAGAGTCGTGGGCGTCCTTTAATAATGAAGATACCAACTCTTCAGGAATCCAAATCCTCCACTGCAAGATGTCATTTACAGTGCCTTCGTTCACACTTACTAAACATTTAAGATTAGCCCGTTGGAAACGCATAGGTCGGGAAATCGATCTGGGTTATTTTGAATGACCTTAATTCGGTTCAGATACTCATCGAACTTAAAAGCTGGATGCTCCAGATCAAGTCCGGATGGGGTGGATAAATTGGCTAATTCTTGAATATCTTTGCGAGATAGCGCGTCTACGACTACATTCTCGGAGCCTTTCCGGTGTAATATTTTAAAATCGAAAGCTTGTAGTTTAAGGCTCCATCTTGCCAAGCGACCAGATAAATCCTTTTGGCTCATAAGCCATTTTAAGCTCGCGTCATCTGTTATTATGGTGAAAGGGGAACCTTCTATGTATGGGCCGAATTTCTTTATGCTTAACACAGCAGCCAGGCACTCAAGTTCAGTCACACTATAATTCTTGTGGGCAGAATTTATTTTTTGGCTTATGAATGCGATAGGATGTTCATTCCCGGCATCATCTGTCTGGCAGAGTACGCTGCCCACACCTACCGATGACGCGTCACATTGGATAGTAAAAGGCTTTTTAAAATCTGGGCTCGCCAGTACTGGGGCTTGTGTAAGTCAATTCTTAATTTTTTGAAATGCAGCTTCGGCATCTTCGGCATCTTCGGACCAGAGGCTGGTGGGTTTCATTCTCAATAAGTCTGTTATTGGACTAGTTAGGCTCGCGTAATTAGCAATGAACCTACGATACCATCCACACAATCCTAGGAATCGTCTGATCTGCCGTACAGTTTTAGGGCGCGGAAAGTCTTGAATGGCTAAAATTTTCTCAGGGTCCGTCTGGATCCCCTTTTCGCTGATGATGTGCCCAAGGTACTTGATGGTTTTTGGCAGAATCTGCTTTTCTCTACATTAATGGTGAGACCGGCTTTTCGTAAGCAATCTCGAACCTTGCTCAATACTTAGAAATGAGTTTCAAAATCCTCTGATAAAACCAGGAGATCGTCTAGGTAGACAAAGACATCCGTATGTAAATCATAAGGCATGACCTTTGTCCATCAGTTTACACATCGTTTTCGGCGAATTTATCAAGCCAAATGGCATGACAACAAATTGGAACAATCCCCTACCAGGGACTAAAAAGGCTGTCTTATCTCGCGAAGCCTGCTCTAGCTCTATTTGCCAAAATGCATCCTTCAAGTCAAGACTGGATATGTATTTCGTGCCTCTCACTCGGCTTAGGATGCCATTGATCTGGGGTAAGGGATAAGCATCCTTACGTGTGGCTTCGTTTACCTTGCGTGAATCCAAACAAACTCGTATTTTCCAGTTCGGTTTTTTCACCTTGACAAGTGAAGAAGACTCTCACTGTCGCTCTCTTCGATGACTTCTAATTGGAGCATTCTATTGACTTCCTCATCCAACAATTTCTGCATTGGAGGAGAAAGGGGGTAATGTCGCTGGCGAATGGGTTTGCTATCGCCCACGTCTATGGTGTGCCTTATGATCGAGGTCCTGCCGAGGCCTTCCTTACAGTATGAGGGAAATGTGGGCATCACCTCGTCAAGACGCTGCCTTTGCTCTAAACTTAGCTGATGGTGATTTTCGTCCAATTCTGGACTTGACTGCACTTCCAAGATAATTGCCGGGAGCATATTAAAGGCGGACCAAATATCTACGCCTAAGAGAATTTGTCGAACGATATTGGGGATGATGAAGTACCGTGTTTCTTGTGAATGCTTATTGAATTCGGCAGGTAGATACACAAAGCCTAGAACTTCTTGCTTCCTTCCGTCGGCTGCTTGTACCGAAGCCGCAAGACGAGACCAAGATATTTAAGTTGCTGGAGTAATTCAAGAGCGCCATTGCCCAAGCAATTGACGCTAGCACCGCTATCGAGTAAGCCATGCAACTCCTTGCCTTCGATTTTTATGCGGGCTGTTGGTTTGCCATCTTCTTCGATTGCAATGGCCATTGATAGCAATTGCAGCTTCATCGCCTTACGGTTTTTATAGTATCCACGAGTTCTCGCCTTCCGTCGAACGTCCGGGGTTTTGGACAAAACGGGGTTTAGTTTGGGGTTGTTGTAGTTGTTTGGGTGGTTTTCGTTGAGCTGGACAAAATTTGCGGAGGAGTGTTTTGGGAGTTTGGCGATTTCAGGTGTCCCCTCATACCCAGACCCGCCCGTCGGTTTCCCTTCATGCAACGTATGCAGTTGGGTCTAATGATATTTTTCGCCCCGCAAGTATAGCAAAAGATTCGCCGCTGTTCAGCTGGACAATCTACATACGAGTGTCCTATGTCATCACAGTATCCAGCAAATCAGGTAAGGATTCCTCTCAGCGATAGTGGCGGTCTGCATTAGTGCGATCTCATCTTCATGATTCGTGGACGAATCGTAAGGTAAGTCATGTATATCATAATCATAGCACATTTCATTCAGATGATGCCTCCGCATCCAGATTTGGTCATCAGCTGTTTCGCCCACTTCCAGCCACAGCTTCTTGATTCTACGGCATATCCGATCTAATTCTATGCTGCTGAAATCCTGCAACATAAGCGTTTTACGTAGGCCGGGGTGCATATTTTGCCTAATCAGCTGCATCAACTCTGACTCTCTCATAGGCTCCCTCAGTCTGAGTGCCATGCCTACTATTTCTAAACGGAAGTCACTGAACCTTTCCCTTTGTATTTGCTTGCGATTCTCGATCAGCCTTTTGACGTCATAATCGCTTAAATTGTCCTCAAACTCTCTTCTTAAACAATAACAAAGTTGGTGCCAATTCGCATTTGGATACTTCCGACAAAATTGCCAATACCAAGTTATAGCTCGACCACTGAGGAGCTGGTCGATGCCATATATTAGATGGGTTTGGGAAACGCCGTCCCCTCGCGCCAGAGTCTCTACTCGAAATAGGAAATCATCGACCGTTAGACTTCGAGGAGATCCGTCGAAGCGAATTTCCCAATTGGCAACTGGATTCCCACTTGCTCGCCTGGCTGGACCGTTTTGCGGAGCCGGAGGTGGTTGATGCGGTTCAGGACGGAGAGGCCACTGCGGTAAGGGCCGAGTAGCCGGTTGAAACTGAGGTTCGACTCGCTGAGATGGGAGGAGCTCAGCTGCCGGTTCTGGGGTTGGATGACCGCCACTAAGCACAGATTGTCTTGCACTCCTTAGGCTGGCTGCTATTTGCTCATCTTGATATGGGCCAGGCCCATGTAGCAAAGGTTGAGCGTAGCCATCTCGGAAGGTTGAGCGTAGCCATCTCGGAAGGTTGAGCTGTTCGTTCTGCCCTCGGCCAGCCGTAACCTTGAAATTAGATTTTGAATATGGTTCCTGTGGTGAATGTGGGTTTGCTGAGGAATGTTAGCTCCTCGGAAGGAGACCGGTCCTGAGACAGGCCACTGTTGTGGGGCACTCGAGTCTGTTACCTCCTTGCCCGCAGGATAAGCTACTTGACTGAATCGAGAGGGATGAATCTGCGGAGTGGTAGCTGGACGAGAGTAAAGAAGTGGTTCGGCATTATATACCGAGATCTTAGGCATAGTTCCATTGTTAGTGGATCGGGCCGGATTAACGTTTATCCAGTCAACTGCTGCGCCCGATTCAGTTCCAGCGGTTAATTGTGCTTCATCGCTAACAGACATAGTATTCATAGCATCCGTCCCTACTATTGGGACCTCTCTAGTAGATAGAAGTGGTGAACCCTCACTTGTTCCCGCTATAACTTCCGTCCTAGCAGCTGTATTACTTCGGTCTTCGAAACAATCTTGTACTACCGTGGGTGCTGCTCCATCCAAGGATTCAGCTGGTAGCAGAATTTCCTTCGCAAGTGTGGCTAGTTCCCGCCTCACTTTCGCTATGGTACTATCAACGGATTGGAGCAACTCCACATGAAGGCCATTTGGAGACGCTTCTGCCCTAATCAAGAGGTTGAGTCAGTTTTGCAAGTGTAGCAATCTTGATTCGGCACCTATTAATTCCATGCTATTCTTAACCCGCCACTGCGATATTAACTGTTTCTTGTAAGGACGCCGCTTTCGCCTGGCACTTACTCCATTCTTCGGCCAAATCAGATATGGGAGGAAAGCCACCTGGCTTTTTACTTAGACCCTGCTCTTCTTTATCCAAGAGGTCTTGCAAGCTAGCAATGGGTTGCGATGTCTTGGACGCGCGTAACTTCCGCCACCTGAGCTCATAATCGAGCCCCTCCGGCTCTAACAGCTGAGAATTCATACTGGTTAGAGGGTTATAAAAATTAATCCGCCTGAATTATAGAAATTTTCCTTACGGTTCCTCCGTAATCAAATCGGGGGTGTAAGGTACTGGTAAATCCCTAGACTTTCGACGTTCGCACAGATATAATAAATGATACCTGCTTTCCCAGAATTTCTACGAAAACACTGGCAATAACGCAACTTATATTCCTAATTGGGTTGTATTCCTGACCTTACCCTTCGTACTACCAGGTACTCAAAAAATCAATTTGAAATATTTGCTAGAGACTAGACGCATTTGATATCGCTCCTGCAGGTTTTTTTTAATTTGAGAGTATCCAGTTTAAATTTAATCCACTTTCTTCAATTGCAATTAATTATACGTGTTTACCTAATCAGTGGTGCACCCAGTGCATTATAAAAGTGACCTTTTTATTGTAAAAACTTTATTTTTCCAATTGAATCAGAATTTCTGAAGTGCTTTACATCATTTGGCTGGTTCCGTTGTTTCTCTTAAATCGCAATGGCTTCTGCGCAGAAATACTCATCGAAGGGGCAACCGAAGGAGACACTTCGAACTAACTCTCTATCAGAAGACATTAATCCAAAGATAACTCGTAGTACTTCAGCTGCTGCTAGGTCGCAGCAAACGAGAATCAACCTGGATAGTGACATTCCAGATATGGAGCAGAGAGCTTTTGTAGATCAACTGGAGTTTTGTCTCCTAAATAAAATAAGTGATCTCTTCATACAATTTGAAGACCGCATACTGAAGAAAATTAATGACTCGATCGGCTCCCTAAACGAACGACTAAATGTGAGAATACGCTATCCGAGTTAACAGCTAGGAATAATTCTGTTTGTCAACAAATTGAGAATCTCCATCGAGTACAGCGACTCAGCGATGTAATTATTCGGGGCATTCCATGTAGTTCAAAAGAGAATGTAACAAGCATCATCAAAAATATTGCTGCAGTTGTGAAGTATCCAATTTCACCTTTCATCGATGCTTTTCGCATAAAATCGAGGTCTTCGGCACAGCATGGCCCAATTGTTGTGCGCTTTTCTTGACACAGAGAGTAGCGTGCTTTCCTATCCGCCTTCCACAGCTGTAAGAGCGTGCTTCTTTCTCAGCTTGAGGGCTTTTGTACTGTGAGCACTATCTATGCTAATGAAAGTTTGACGGCAACAAATAATTCTCTTCTCCGGGAAGCTCTTAAAATACGTAGATTGGGGAAAATTCACTCTGCTGTACATCAGAAAAGAGAAGGATGGCCCTCTGATAAAAATTTTAAGTTTAGAGCAATTGCATGCCACTTGTAGTTAACCGTTATCCCCTCAGCAACGTTGGAGCCGGTGTGCATAATGTTTTTGAGATAATTGATTTTTTCTATTTTGAGTTATTCTGAAATTGTTTTTTTTTCTGTCTCCTCCTTTTCTTTTCTTTTCTTTAATTTTACAATTAAAAATGCCTTTAATTTTATTTGATTTCTTTCGCGGCGTAGGTTGCTATGAATTATATAGTTGTTCTTTTTCTTTTGTAATTAACAGAAATTATATGAATTCCATGTCTGTGGATAAATGCATTGGCAGCTACCGAAGTACAAACAAGTATGAGTACACATAGCTTTTCGGGTCTGGACAGGGTGAGAACTATGCTTAAAATTTTTTGTAGTCGTGCAAATAGTTTAAACATCTGTTCGCTAAATGCTAGAAGCATTAAAAACAAAATCGATGAATTTCGCGAGATTTTTTCCGGCTCTGATAATCATGCGATTTTGGTATGTGAGACGTGGTTAAATAAAAATATTCCCTCTTCGTTACTTAAAATTCCCGGATACAATTTATATCGTAATGACCGTACATCTCGTATTGGAGGAAGTGTGGCGATCTTTGTTAGGGATTTTTTTGAAGGCTAAATCAATTTCTTTTTCGGTGGATGATGAAATAGAATATATATGTGTTGAAGTTTCCACTGGAATAGAAAAATGTGCGTTGTCTACTGTTTACTGTCCTCCCAACCAGTTTAACACTGATAATGCTAGGCAACTGGAAAACTGTTTATTTAGCATACCACAACGCTATACAAATGTGATTGTAGGTGGAGATTTTAATGTAAATCTTCTACGACGTGACCTGTTAGCTAACCAGTTTCTTCATCTTTTTCAGTCACTACATCTTAATACAGTGAACTCTCAACCAACCTACTTCAACACAACCAATCCGTCATTATTAGATTTATTTTTTGTTCCAGATTTAAGTAAAATATTGATGTTTAGCCAGATTAGTCCACCCAGCACTTTGGATCATGACTTACTCTTTCTCAGCTATGACTTTTCTATGAATCTAGGGTCTCCTCAAAGCTTTTCATACAGGGATTACAATAATATTAATCTGGATGCCTTATTTGAAGAATGCCGACTGCTGCCCTGGTACGAGGTACTCAATCTTGCTTTGGCTGATGATCAGGTGGAGGTTTTCTCCACTCTTATCGCGTACTTATTCGAGAAATACGACCCTTTGAGAGTGAGACCAATCCACAGATTGGGGTGCCCGCGGTTTTCACCCGAAGTCTGTTCACTTATTGCGGAGCGAGAATTCCTGTTCAAGCGATATAAGCGCCTCAAAACGAATGCTGCTCGACTAAACTATCTAGTTGCTCGTAATAGGGCCACGACAGCTATTCGGAATGCCAAACGCCAATTCTGCAGCTCTAAGTTTAAAACCGATCTTCAACCGAAAATTGTATGGCGCAATCTATGGAACGCTGCCATTACGTTGGTTAGAGAGTTTTTATCTGATCGTCAGCAGCGAGTTAAGGTAGGACAAGCAATCTCTGGTTCGTTACCCATTCTCTGTGGTGTTCCTCAAGGATGATCAGTACTAGGCCCTTTATTGTTTAGCCTATTTATAAATGACCTCCCACAAGTGTTAGAAGATGCAAAAGTGCATCTGTATGCCGACGATGTGCAATTATATCTTAGTAGGCCTATAGGACTTCTTGAGGTTTGCATTGCGCGACTGAATTCTGAGCTAGATAGAATAAGCGATTGGTCGCTAGTAAATGGGCTAGTGCTCAACCCTGCTAAATCGAAGTGCATTGCCTTTTACGCCTCATCCCCAGATAACATTGATGTTCCGCCAATAATTTTAAACGGTGTTATACTGCCGCTACATGATATGTGATGAAGTGTTGCGACAACGTTAATCTGGTGATCAGAAAGGTATATGCTGGACTGCGTAGGTTATGGGTTTCAGCGGGTATTTTGCCAAGAAAAATTCGTATGAAGCTTGTGAAAATATTAATCATTCCGTACTTTACCTTTGGCATCGCAGTTTTCCCAAAATTAGATAGTGTATGTGCCCGTAAGATTCAGGTTGCCTTCAATGATTGTATCCGCTTCATTTTTGGTCTCCGTAGATTTGACCATGTCTCACCTTATAGAACCCAACTGCTTGGATGCTCCCTGGATTCTTACCTTAATCAAAGAGCATTAACTCTTCTTTTTAATATATTAAATCGAGATGCACCTGAATATCTTAGGGAATTTTTCCAATTATCAAATTCACCACGCAATCGCAACATAATAATTCCGCGATTCAGCAAATTGGTCATGGAGAGTTCTTTCCCTGTTCAGGCTGCCAGACTTTTGAATAGTCTTCCATTAAATGTTCAGAGTGCTGGTACTGTCAATGCATTTAAGAAGCTTATAAAGATGCATTTCGTGAGTCAAGGAATTTCATCTGTTTTCTGTTTATCACTAATTTTATACTTTTATATTCTTATTCTTTTTATTCTTTTATTTCTTTAGTTATTAGTCTTATCTTATTTTAGTTATTATTAGCATCATTATAATTTTTCTATATTGTGTACTTATGATTTATCTTTAATTATTGAATTCTTTGATATATGTTTCTGAGTGTTAAATTTCTAGCTCCGATTAATCTTATAGTACAAAAAAAAGATTGTAAATCTTGTGTACGTATCCCATGAATAAATTATTATTATTATTATTCCTGAGGAGAGCGGACGTGTCAGGTTGGGCTCGAATTAATATATGTAGAAATAGTGTTCAAAGATTGCAAAACGCATATAAAAGTTTGTCGGCAATTTTAGTTTGTTATCAGTATTGTGCGAAGTGAAAAAAAGTGCATAAAAAACTGAGAAATTTGGAAAAAAAATTGTGAAAAGATAAAATTTTTAGTGACAGTTCGAATAAAATTAATTAATTTCGTGATTGCCATGACAACGTGGATAAAAACAACAACGTGGTGTAAAAAATTTTTATAGTTCAAACAGAGACTTTAAAATTTTCTTGTAAAGTGAAAAAAATTAAATTAAATTAACGAGAAAAAAAATAGTTTAAAAAATAAATTTACGCTGCCTCACTCAAAATGAGTGAGAGCAGCAGCGAATCTGGGGGGACTGATGATCCCCTCAAGTCAAAAGGAATGAGGAAAAAGGGCAGAAATGCGTCTTCTTCTGCAAAACTAACCCCCAAGAGCCCACTGAAAAGGCTATTAAGAGCCCTAGTCAAGAGGCCACAGAAAAGGAGGCTGATCCAATTTCCTTGGAGAAGATGGTAACTAGGGCAGCGGATGCTGTCCGAGAATTGCCTGGGATGTCAGGTGCTACAATGGCTGCTACCCCAGCAGCACCTGTAGCAAAATCACATTCCTCGAAATTATCGGAAGTCGTCAAAAAGGCTTCGTCTTCAGCGCCAAAGCCCATCGGACTTGTGATGAGGCCACCACTGGCCACCACGAAGCCAACTGGCCAGAATAAAAATGAAATGGCACCAGCAGGACCAGCAGCAGCACCACGATCCCCAGCGTTAGTCGCAGGAATCTCTTTTGCGCAGGTAAGTGGCAGTTCCAATAAGGCTTCCACAATTGAAATTATAGGTAAAGGCATCACTCCTCGTCCAGCCCCACTGGACGCGGGTAAGCCTCGACCCAAGACCAGTGCGGGCCTCCAGGGCTTCTTCGACGGGAGATGGCAGGATGAGAGCTACGGTATGCAGCTCGAGCACATCCGAGGATGTCCTCAGAGCGCATACCTGAAGGCAAACTTCCGCGTCATCTCCTGTGAGCAGCTATTCTCCATGGGGATAATAGCTAGGGGAATGGTTGAGGTGTATACCACAACCCTCGAAAGCGCCACCAAGCTTATGCTTGAGGGCATCGAGTTGGAGGGTAGACACCTTGTGCCGTTCCCACTCAGGGAAAAGCCCACGAAGGTCGTGTTTTCGCGGGTCCCTATGCGAGCCCAACATGAAGACCTCTCGAATTTCCTTGGGAGATTCGGGAAGGTTCATGGAAAGGTTCGCGCTATTCCCATTAAAATTGGGGAGGAGGGTCTCGGGCGGGGTATCTTCGGAACTAGCCGGGAGGCGTCCATCACCTTGAATAAGGGGTGTACGCTTCCGTCAAGCTTTTACCTGAGCATATCCGGCTCGAGGTACTGGATAAACGTGGGCATCGAAGCGAAATGCCATGCTTGCCATTTGGTAGGGCATTTTATTGCTGACTGCCCCAGGAGAACCGGGAAGAAGGCTGAATTGGGGGTTCCCTCGAAGGAAGCCACTACTACAGTAGTGGATCTGGAGAAGGAGCCTTCGACCAGCACTCAACCCGCTATTTTGGAGCAGCCAGTGGTTAAGGTGGCTGAAGTTGTCCTAGAGGCAAAAGAAATTATAGCTATAAACGGCGCCACGTCGGCATGTGAAAACACGGCTACTTCTGACGAGGAGTCGAGTAGCCATCTAGGCAAAAAAAGGAGAACGAGAAGAAGGAAGACGAAGGTGGACCGGGTGATGCTGCCTCCTCCAGAGCCAGCAAAGCCAGTTGCATCAAAACGGCCCCACTCGGAGGAGGACGATAGTGGAGCTCGCGGTTCGAAGGTTGTTGTGAGGGACGCGGAAGTGTCTCTCGACCAGCTTTCGGACTGCGACATGACCGGTTTGGATGAGACTGGTCTCTCGAGCTTCAGTGGCTATGAGTCGTGTGGTAGCGCCATTTCGACTGGTAGCCAATTTGAGGTCTCGAAGGGGATGGAAACCCTTCCTAGGGAGAAAATTCGCAGAATTCTTGGCCAGCTCCTGTACAAGAAGAATTCAGGTAAAATCTGGAGTATTCTTGTACGGGAGCTGGAGAGGCCAGAGTGGTTACTTCCTCAACTTCTACTCCTACAACAGGAGTCGAAGAAAAAGGGGAAGTGCAACGATGTAGCTCGCTTGGATCGTCTCCATAGGAGGGTGGAGGAGCTGATTCAGGAGCATGGCTTGGTCGATTCTTCTCGTCCGTAGACGTCGTACCATCATCGTTTGAGCTTCTTATCTCTTTGAATGTGTAAGATAGGCTCTTTTAACACCGGGGGTTTAAATGCTCATACAAGATTACACAGTACTATCGAACATGTCAAAATGTTCGATATAGATATTACACTTCTGCAGGAGACGAATTTCACTCAAGACACATATAAACAACTTGAGCGCTATGCTTATCTACATACTGGCTATGCAATGTTTGCCACACCTGCGCCTCGCCGAGGCTCAGGGGTGGCAAGTATCCAACAAATTTACACTATCGTCTCCTGTCTATACAGATATCTTCCCAGGCTTCGCTTCTTCCTTGGATTTTGTCGTTCAAGACAAACATATCAAGGTAGTTAACGTGTACCTTCCTCATGACCAGGACATTACAAGACAAGTTCTTGATAGTGTTCAGTCCTGTCTGGTTGTTTTATCACAACTGACTGCCAATTCCAATAATTGACGTCTACACACAACTGCGTTCGCAAAACACAATTTAATGAAACTTGACTTGACTTTCAAACAAACTATGATTACAAACGAGAATATGATGTATGCTGGAATAAATATCTTGGTGGAGTGTAGCGGTTAAATAAAAAGAAATTTGTCACTCTATTATTCACTCAATTATTTATTGCAAACGATAATACTAATGACTAAACAAACTTTAATTTTATGAGAAAATTAATTACTTGAACAATTATTTCAATATGTCAAATTTACTTCCTTCAACTTACACGTAAAAGCTTAGAAACTTCACTTACAATTCACTGATTCACTGTGTTGTTATGTATTTAATAACTAAAGGAAATTGAAATGTACAAAAAAAAACTATATTTTACTCGAATTTATCCCTTTCTATTCAATAATAACAAATTAGAAAATTATGCTACGTTACAATTTCATTTCTATATATATAAGGTAAAAACAATTTTTCTTTCTATTTCTTAACTAATATATTTACTAATGGCTGAAAGTAACTAGTAATTAGAACTCAAGGTAGATCTAGTTTCCAATTATTATGTTGTGTAAAAATTACCTAATGGCATATTTTTTACACGATGAATAATTGTTAGAAATTTCGATTTACTTGAGTGAATTAGTTAAATGGCTGAAAGAAAGAAATTAAGAATCAAAAAAATTCAATTGTTCTTTTTAAATTCATACATGTGTGTATGACCAACACCTGGCATGCGAACACAATGAAATTTAACTCAAATTGAAAATAAATAATTAATTCACAAGGTTACCTTGAATTTGATTGAAAGTTGTTGCTATTAAAATTTCAATCAATAAATTCACTTGAAATTTGTTGATGTCGCTAATTGCTCATCTAGGTATCCGTGAATCTCTTACAAAAGGGATTTTATATGTACCTTGGCATGAGTACTTCATGTAATTGTATGCTGGTGTTATGTAAACATAATTTATTGTTTATGTGTATTCATTTATTTCTATAGTATTATCTTTGAAGTTCATGTTTTAATTTTAGTAAATAACCTAGTTTGTGTGTTTAATTCTTTATTTTAGTTCAATTGGCATTTTTTAATTCATTTTTGTTTACTTTTAGGTCGTCGTGGGACCTTAAGCATCTGTGAAACCCAGATGCTGGTAAGATTTTTTAATTTTATTTTTAGTCTAATTTTTCTTTTCTTTTTAGGTTGGTCGAACATTCTCCCCCCTGTTGAACAGCCATGTTCAACCGTTTTTTGATCTGTTGTATACCTCTTTGATGGTACTTAAAAAATCGCAGCTTGCCATCAGCAAGTACTCGTAGGCGCACCTGATAACGATCTGGTAAGTTGATTGTTTTTTCTTTATTTCGACGTTTTTGGATGTCGTAGAAATTAATTCTTTTTATCGTATTTTTTGATAGTAAGATGTCCACCTTTTCCCGAGTTAGAAATCGTTGAAATGAGTTCTCGATTCTCATCTCCGCTTCTTTAATAGTCGTAGTGAGAAGGAGACTCTGTAGGTCGGTGATCTGAGCGCCGTTAATCATGATAGGTCCCTGTGTAACTGGTTTCGTTTGTGGAGTATCTCCCTCTACAGCCTGGTAAGGTTTCGCTATCCTGGACAAGTCCTGCTCGCCAGTTGTTGATGTTGTAGCTTGTCTCTCAAGGGTCTGCGTCGTTGATGTGGACGAAGATGCTGTTACTTGAACATCTGGCTCTGAATCTGCCGTAGCTTCCACGATGTCGGACCATAAGCTGTTGAATTCGCTTAAGTCATATGCAGGAGCGTTGAGGGGACTTCCCGGCAATGAAAAGTTAAAATTCAGATCGTCATAGATATCTAAAATATCTTGATCGACTGTAAATTCGGACATCTGTAAATGAAATCTAATAAGTAAATGTTTTTTTGTTTTAAAGGGACAACACAACATTTAACAAATGTGTTAGTGTTACACATATTTGTTAATCAATTTAACGGTAACCTACAAATGCTGTTGATAGGCCTGACAAATGTACTTGTCTGTGTTTTGATTCTGACTACACGAACTAGTCCATCAGCTCCTGGGTGGACTTCTTCAATAACACCTAATGGCCAAGTAGTTGGGGCAGCATTATCAACTTTCAATAACACCACATCTCCTTTGCAGATGTTAGGTTCTGGTTGAAACCATTTTGGTCTATTCTGGAGTTGGTTTAAGTAAGCATTAGACCAATGGTTCCAGAACTTTTGTACCATGTGTTGCACACTTTTCCATCGACTGGAGTATGTTACGTTGTCCATATTAAGATTTGGTTCTGGAATGGCGTTTAGCGCTTGTCCTATTAGAAAGTGTCCAGGAGTCAGAACAACTTGATCACTTGGATCATTGTTAACTCGGCATAAGGGCCTTGAATTTAAGCAGGCTTCTATCTGGGTTAATAGTGTACCATAATCCTCAAATGTGAGGTTCGAGTTGCCGATAGATCTTCGCAGATGGTATTTTATAGATTTGACACCTGATTCCCACAATCCTCCAAAATGAGGAGCTGCTGGTGGATTCATGTGCCATGAAATTGATTTGATTTGTCTGCCAAATATTCAGAAGCATTTGGCCATGCTTGCTTGATTGCTTGTTGTAATTCCCTTTCTAAAATTGATTTGCCGCCAACGAAATTGGTGCCACAATCGGAGTAGATTTCCGTGCACAAACCTCTTCTGCTTAAAAATCTTTTCAAAGCTGCAACGAATGCATCTGCTGTCATATTCGATACCAACTCGAAGTGTATAGCTTTCGTTGCCATACAAATAAAAATGCAAAAGTATGCCTTTTGTAATTTGCCATGTCTCAAATTGGAAGATTTCACAGTCACTGGTCCAGCATAGTCGATTCCAATCCTTGAGAATGCTCTTGTGATATTTACTCTAGCTGGGGGTAAGTTACCCATTAACTGCGTCATAGTTACTTGGCGTTGTTTGAAGCAAGTAATACATTTGTGCAATCGAGTTGTGATACAGCGTCTTCCATCCAAAATCCATACAGAGTTACGTGTTGTACTCAAAACTAATGATGTACCACCATGTAATGTTTCCAAATGTATTTTATCAATATATGTATCAGTTACATGATGGTCACGAGGTAGTATAATTGGTTGCCTTCTATCAAAGGAAATCATCGCGTGATCTAAACGTCCGCCTACTCGGATCAATCCATCTCTGTCGAGCATTGGATTGAGCCGAATAAGTTTACTCTGTTTTGACACTGTCTGTTGTCGTAGTAGATCTTGATATTCCTTTGGAAATGCCGTTTGTTGTACTAACTTGAATATAGTGCTTTGTGCTTGGATGTACTCACTACTAGTTAGTGCGTTAATCCTTTTATTGTTAGGATTTTTACAATTATGAATGAATCGTTGGATCATTGCTGTGACACGAATGAGACGGGTGAACGAAGAATATTTTGTAAGAACATTTTCTTCTACGTTGATGAGAAGGCTTGTTACAATCGGTGCTTTTTGCTCTAATGTTGTTGATTCAGTGACTTCGCAATTGTTTGGCCACTTATTTTGAGTTTGTTTTAACCATGTGGGGCCGTACCACCATGAATTATTGTTGCGTAGTTGAGTTGCTGAAATGCCACGTGAGGCCAAGTCAGCGGGGTTGTAGACTGATGCAATGTGTCGCCATTGCTTGAATTTTAATGTTTCCTGTATTTCTACAACACGATTTGCAACATAGGTTTTCCATTTGGATGGATGATCCTTAATCCGCTGTAATACGATTTGAGAATCTGTCCATGCTGTTATAGGAATGCCTTGTAACTGCATGCCTTGTATCACAGCCTTAATTAGCCTTGTAAGTAGTAGTGCGCCATTTAATTCTAAGCGTGGAATCGTTATTGGCTTGAGAGGTGCTACCTTTGTCTTTGCGGTTACCAGATGTGAAGTAATTTCACCGTTGTTGTGTTCTACCCTGAGGTAGATCGCTGCTGCATAAGCCTTAGACGATGCATTACAAAACCCATGAAGTTGCATACGTAGTCCTGTAACATAATGAATCCACCTTGGGATCCGTAATTGCTCTAATGCAGTTAAGTGAATTGCAAACTCTGTCCACCATTTCTGGATGTGTTCTGAGACTGGATCATCCCATGCTGAACCTGTAATCCAAAGGCTTTGCATCAAGATCTTAGCTTCTATTATTACAGGAGCTCACCAACCTATCGGATCATATAACGAGGCTATTTGTGATAAGATGATCCGTTTTGTCCATACTGAAGGTGAAATAAGTAGTTTGATTACAAAGATAAAGTAATCTTCCTTAGGAAACCATTTAATTCCTAAGGTTTTGATAGAATCTGTGTCTGAAAATATCAGAGCATTTTTTAATTCTATGTGATCAGACGGAAGATCTTGCAATAATTCGCTAGCATTGCTGGCCCATTTTCTCAGGTTGAAGCCAGCTGATGTCGTCATTTGAATTAACTGTTGTTGCAGTTCCCTTGCTTTAGACAAATCATCAGCACCAGATAACAGATCATCTACATAAAAATTATTAAAGACTGCTTCTGCTGCTAAAGGCCACGTGTCCCTTTCATCTGTAGCCAGATGTTGTAGAGTCCTAATGGCTAAATAAGGAGCTGAGGTGGTCCCAAATGTTACGGTGTTGAGTTGATAATCCTGTAATGTACCTGTCATCGGATTCCGCCAAACTATTCTTTGGAAAGTTCTATGTTCGGGGTGCATTTCTATCATGCGATACATTTTTTCAATATCTGCATTCATGACAACCCTGAACTTCCTCCAATTGAGTAGTGTATTATATAAAGTCGGCTGCAATGTTGGTCCCTTTAACAGATGCTGGTTAAGAGATGTGCCATTTGTCGTCTTGGCAGACGCATCAAACACAACACGTAATTTTGTTGTTGAGCTGTCTTTGAACACAGCATGATGTGGTATGTAATAAGATTGCTCTTGATTACGTGGCGGACTTACTTCCTCCATGTGACCTAATTGGATGTACTCATCTAAACATTTTTCATACTCTTGTTTAAACTCTGGTTTTCTTCAAAATTGTTTTTGAAGATTCTCATACCGTTTAATGGCTTGCTGTCTAGAGTCACTTAATATAGGTGTTGTATTATTTATGAAAGGCAATTTCACCTGATATCTTCCTGATTCTAAACGAATGCAAGTGTCTTGAAAGATCTGTTGACAGCTTTGTGCTTCCTGGGATAGAATTGGTGTTGTAGATACTTCTTCTGTTTCCCAGAATTGTCTAAGTCGTGTGTCTAGAGCGTCTGTGGTAGCCATGAATGTCTTGACTGTACTTTCATTAACTACTTCCTCGGTTGTTCCGATTAGTATCCAACCAAACATTGTTTTGATTGCTGTTGAACTGCTGTTTGAACCTCGTACAATGCCTTCTTGTGCGATTCTAGCATAAACCTTGGCACCTAATAAAGCGTCTATTTTTCCAGGCTTCCAGTAAGTGGGATCTGCTAGCTCTAAGTTGTCTAAGTGTTGATAGCTTTCCTTTGTAATTGGTGTAGTCGGTAAACTATCAGTGACTTTGTTGATGATCAGGAAGTTTTCTTCTATTGCTGTCTCATTTGATCCGCAAGATTGTAACTTAAGCTTCGTTTGCTTGTTCACGTTACTCATTGGGCTTTTGTTCAACCCTGTTACAACTACTAATGTTTCCTTACACTTAGCTTGTAACCTATGGGATGCAGATTGTGTTATGAATGAACACTCTGATCCGGGATCAATTAAACATCGCAATATAAGTGGTTTTCCATTTGCTCCTTGAGCCTTCACCAACGCTGTGGATAGTAATGCCGACGATCGCTCCCTATTCATATAGGTCTGAGTGATTTGTGAGCCTCCAGTGCCTTGTCTGTTGCATGACTTTCCTTGTATGCAATCATTACTATCGCTGTTGTTTTGTTGAACTCGATTTACCTTGTCTTCGCTTTCAACTGATCTAGAATGAAGATTTTTTGAATCTCCATCCTTCGTATGGAACCTGTTTGCAGTTACGTCTTGGTGTAACCTGTTTGCAGTTACATCTTGGTGTAACCTGTTTGCAGTTACATCCTCATGAATTGTCGTATGATGTCTTTGTTTGCACTTAAGACATCGATGACGACTGGAGCATTCTTTAAGTGAATGTTTTTTAGACAAACAATTATAGCAGTGGCCATTTGACTTGATGAACCACTTTCTACCTTTGATGTCCATTTTCTGATACTTCTTGCAATTTTGAAGAAGGTGGTTGTCATTACACGCTGAACATTTCATGTTCACTTCGTATAATGGCTTTGTTGATTCAACTACATGGTATGTCTTGGTCGTAGTTGGTTTGGATACACTCTTGGCATGACTTGTTCTGGGCGCCAGAGTATCCGTAAGTGCTTCTCATATTTTCAAACGATTGTCTGGGAACGAGCTGAACTGTCTATATCTAGGAAGCTCTTGTGATGCTCCTTGATGTTCTTCCCAAAGTCTCAGCGTTATGAAGGGCAGCTTCTGAACTATTAAATAAATAAGTAGCACATCCCATGTTGATATGTCTACTTGTAGGCTCTTTAGTTGTTGTAAGCATTCCTCTGTAGTGTCGATTAAGGCTTTTAAACCAGCTGTAGTCTCTGTGTTTAATTTCGACTGACTTGTCAGTATCTTTAGTTGATGATTGGCCAATATCTTTTTGTTTTCGTACCTTGCCTTTAATTTGTTCCAGGCAGGTAGGTAGTCCTCAATTGTTATAGGAGTATGCCGTAGTAGTTTTTCTGCATCTCTTATTAAAGAACCTTTCAAATAATACAGTTTTTGAACGTCTTTCAAACTTGTATTATTGTGTACTACAGCGACATAAAGATCATGAAACGAGCGCCATCCATCATAATCACCATTATATTTTGGTAATGTGATCTTAGGAAGAATGTTTTGTTGTTGTTCCACACGTGTTTGTTGTGCTAACAAAAGTGTGGAATCTGTCAGCTCTGTTGTAGGATTAATTGCATCATATAATGTACCTATATAATTGCAATAAGTTGTCTCTAATATACTAAAGGTGTAATCGGAAATATATTTCAGCGTGCTTTCTGGTGGGGTTGCGAGGATAAATTCGTTGATCAATTGGTCAATTTGCTCATACTCGAGCCATGTTCTCCTTATCTCTGAGAGCTTTGCTTCGTAGAAACCCTTTGATCGGGTCTCTGATATTGCTTGTTTGCCATTCTCGATAGATTTAATCAGGCAATTTCTTATTGCCCGTTCCTTATTTAACAACCCCTTTACGTCTGTCATTATTGATTGAAATAAAATTCGAGTAAAGAAATGAAAATAGAGAAAAATTAATCTTATTTTACTACGCTATCTCTGTGTGAACCAATGAACTAATTAATTGAAATTTCTTGCCTATAAACGTAGTCTACAAAATTATGACGTTCTCGCGTATAAACGTAATTCAATAATTAAGTGAGTAGAGCGACTCCTGGATGGAACCACCAAAATGTTTTATCACAGCTGACTGCCAATTCCAATAATTGACGTCTACACACAACTGCGTTCGCAAAACACAATTTAATGAAACTTGACTTGACTTTCAAACAAACTATGATTACAAACGAGAATATGATGTATGCTGGAATAAATATCTTGGTGGAGTGTAGCGGTTAAATAAAAAGAAATTTGTCACTCTATTATTCACTCAATTATTTATTGCAAACGATAATACTAATGACTAAACAAACTTTAATTTTATGAGAAAATTAATTACTTGAACAATTATTTCAATATGTCAAATTTACTTCCTTCAACTTACACGTAAATGCTTAGAAACTTCACTTACAATTCACTGATTCACTGTGTTGTTATGTATTTAATAACTAAAGGAAATTGAAATGTACAAAAAAAAAACTATATTTTACTCGAATTTATCCTTTTCTATTCAATAATAACAAATTAGAAAATTATGCTACGTTACAATTTCATTTCTATATATATAAGGTAAAAACAATTTTTCTTTCTATTTCTTAACTAATATATTTACTAATGGCTGAAAGTAACTAGTAATTAGAACTCAAGGTAGATCTAGTTTCCAATTATTATGTTGTGTAAAAATGACCTAATGGCATATTTTTTACACGATGAATAATTGTTAGAAATGTCGATTTACTTGAGTGAATTAGTTAAAAGGCTGACAGAAAGAAATTAAGAATCAAAAATATTCAATTGTTCTTGTTAAATTCATACATGTGTGTATGACCAACACCTGGCATGCGAACACAATGAAATTTTACTCAAATTGAAAATAAATAATTAATTCACAAGGTTACCTTGAATTTGATTGAAAGTTGTTGCTATTAAAATTTCAATCAATAAATTCACTTGAAATTTGTTGATGTTGCGAATTGCCTTTGAAATTTGTACTGCTTCAATTGTTGAAAAAAGTTAAAGTTGCTGAAATTTCTATTTCCCTTTGATCGATGACACTTTGAAAAACTTGCAAATTGTGGGAGGAATGCTATTGCTTGTGCTCGCACTTTGACAACTTTGAAAATAAGAAGACAGAATGAAGAATGAACCTCCTTTTTATAGAAAGTTTTGTTCCGATTTCATATCCATAAAAATGAATTATACAATTTTTGAGCTTAATTTGACTACAATGTGTGAATTTATTGTAAGCTTTCCGAATCTGTGCCTTAACTTATCGATACGCCATCTTTTAGTTCAATTTACTAAATTCCTCTCAGAATTCATTTTCGTTCATCTTTATTCGTGTCCCTTTCACACCTTTGTGTCTCTTTCGAACTCATTGGTGTAAAGGGACTTTCGAAAATTCGCGATTATTCCGTAAACCGTGAAAAATTACGCGACGCGAACGCGCCCATTCGATTCTGCGTCTCTTTTTACCCCAGGGTGACATTTTAAACGTCGCGAAAATATGAAGTACGCCGGTCTATTTATGTTTGTAATGTCAGCCGCGCGCGAGTTATAATAGTGTTGAATTTTGTTTTAAATTGTGTGTTTTGTGTGGTGAATAATTATTCAGCGAGGGAATTATCCATTATCCAGGTTGGTATGTAATTTTATTTAATTTATATGTAAATTTCTTGTAAAATCTCTCGTTTGTAAACTCCGCGGGTACCTGTCAAGGTGAGTTAATTTTTCGCTAATTGCTCATCTAGGTATCCGCGAATCTCTTACAAAAGGGATTTTATATGTACCTTGGCATGAGTACGTCATGTAATTGTATGCTTTATGTTGCTGAGCATAAAGTTTATTGCGTTTTTTTGTTTGTTGTTATTTGCATGCATAGTAAGGTGTTATGTAAACATAATTTATTGTTTATGTGTATTCATTTATTTCTATAGTATTATCTTTGAAGTTCATGTTTTAATTTTAGTAAATAACCTAGTTTGTGTGTTTAATTCTTTAATTTAGTTCAATTGGCATTTTTTAATTCATTTTTGTTTACTTTTAGGTCGTCGTGGGACCTTAAGCATCTGTGAAACCCAGATGCTGGTAAGATTTTTTAATTTTATTTTTAGTCTAATTTTTCTTTTCTTTTTAGGTTGGTCGAACACTGGTGAATTTTAGCGGCGAAACTGTCCTCGGAGGTGATTTCAACTGCACTCTGAATCCCTCAATGGATCGGCACTCAGGAGTTGAGTTCAACTCTGTCAATGCTACTCGATTGAGGAATTTTGTCGGTGTTTTCAGACTCGTGGATATCTATCGTTGGATGCATCCTACGACTAGATCAAACACGAGGGTCTCGCGAAATATCCATGGAAGTCTCGCAGGCTCCAGAATTGATAGACTTTACGTCTCACCTGGAATACTAGAACATTTCGTTGGTGTCACTCATGAAGTGTGTTCGATTAGTGATCATCTTCTTGTAGTGGCGACCAGCGCTCTAGTTGAAAGACGAACTGCATAACTGATATTCAACAACTATTTGTTGAATTCCGAGCAGTTCACCAATGAGTTCATTGATTTCTGGCACGATTGGCAAGAGAGGAAAGCTGACTTTCCTTTTCTTAGTCAATGGTGGGATGTTGGAAAGCTCCAGATTCGGTCTTTTATCGAGACGAATTTCAATCGAAGTGGCTATCAAGCTTCTAGCTTGTCGGCCGAGGTCTCTCGGGTGGCAGCTCTTCTCCCAACTCAGCCGGGGTTGATTCTTTATTTCAATGGAATAAAGGAACGCTTGGCGACACAGACTTACAAGCACAGCTTGGAGTTTGTGCTGCGCAGCCAATCGCGCTGGCTGAGAGAAGGCGATTCTCCAACCGAGTACTTCTTTCAGGCGACTAGACGTCGTACTGCTTCTTGTGAGGTCGAATCGATAATTGATGAATCTGGACAAGTCCTCAACGGACAACAGCTATCAGAATATATTCGAAACTACTACAGTAGTCACTACTCTGAATCGACGTCGACAACATCCTCGACCACATTTCTTGAGAATATTCCCACTTTCTCTGAAGACAGTAAGGAGCTCCTGGATACAGTAGTCACATTGGAGGATATGATTGCTCCGACAAAGGATCTAAGGCGACACACTTCACCTGGTTATGACGACTTGACTCCAGAATTCTTCATACGTTTCAGGGATTTATTAATTCCTGACCTTTTGGAAGTCTTCAATTCGGCGGTTGAGACACATTCAGACTTTCCTTCTAGTTGGAGGAGATCTGTTATGCGCTTGATTCCAAACAAGGGAGATTTGCAG
Source organism: Dioctria linearis (assembly GCA_963930735.1). Classification (NCBI taxonomy): domain Eukaryota; kingdom Metazoa; phylum Arthropoda; class Insecta; order Diptera; family Asilidae; genus Dioctria; species Dioctria linearis. The sequence continues at coordinate 98,611,046 of OZ005740.1, forward strand.
CGGATGGGGAACTGGAGGCCAATGTAGACTACAAAATCGTCTGCAAAGCATTAGTGGCGATACTCCGCTCAGTGATTGCTTCGGTAATACACCCGGAACAGTCCTATTGTGTACCTGGTCGTAGTATCTACGACAACATCGCGGTAGCCAAGCATTTGTTTGCCTACCATGAACAGACAGGTACACAAATGGCCATGATTTCACTTGATCAGCAAAAGGCTTTTGATAGTGTCTCGCACGAGTATCTCTTGACTGCTCTCGAGGCATTTGGGTTTCCACCCAGGTGGCTCGATATCGTCGGGAAACTGTATAGAGATTCAGCGATTTTGATTAAGCATCAAGGACAAGTTCTGCCTCCTATCTCGTTTCATCGAGGTATCAGACAGGGCTGTCCATTGTCAGGTATGCTTTATGATCTTTCGTTGGAGCCGCTACTGGTGAATCTTCGTCGAATGCTCGGACAGTATGCGGTTCATCTGCCGTATACCAATGTGAGGCCTCTTATGTTGGCGTATGCGGATGATCTGTCTATTCTCGTGACAAGAGATGAAGCTTTTCCGGTCGCTCGTGCTGTTTTTGAACAATTCGAACGTATAGCGGGCGCTAAAATCAACCTTAGTAAGAGTAAAGGCTTGTGGTGTGGAAGGTAGAGAGATCGTACAGATACTTCACTGAACATCCAATGGACTAATACTTGCCTGAAATATTTAGGTGTGCATATCGGACGCGAGAGTAAATCAAATAATAGCCGCATCGCTCTTGAGAAACTCTCTAGAGCTGTAAACTCATAGCGTAGTCGACTGTTTCCACTATCCTTAATGGGTAGGTCAGTCGTGATAAACTATTTGATTACCTCGTCCATCGTTCATCTGCTAACGTCTGATACGTTTGATGAAGGCTTCGTAGGTCTTCTTCAAGCAAAAGCGATAGACGCCTTTTGGTGCGGAAGACGATTGGGTCTCACTAACTTGGTTGTGAAATCAAGGTGTCTCCAAGTGCGTGCATTCCAAAGAGTGTTCTGCCAGAGAAACAGCTTGATTTCTCAACTGTGGGTGAATGTACTGGGAGGGATCGGCATAGGGGAGTATTACTACTGTAATATGTTTACTTCACAATTGGCCTGGACGCCATTCATGATTGAGATTTCTTTTGTTATAGATTTTTATATAATTAATTTATACCGGGCAGAGAACTGCCAAACTTACGGTTTATATGGCTATGAGCCGCTGTGACCTTTATTAATATATGATGGCAGGTACTTGCCGATCTTTTTAATAGTATGGCAGAGGGTGCCGCTGTTTTATTATTATTGGCAGGGTATGCCTATATGTATTTATTATGGCAGAGTATGCCGCTGTTTGGTAATCCTCTGGGCAGAGTATGCCGCTATATATGTTTACTGGCAGAGTATGCCGATCTTGGGGTGAGAAATAAAGAAACACCTTGATGAATGATTTACTTCTGAATTTTAATCAATTGTCACAGGTTATTTATACAGGTGACTTCCCTATACAGTGCTTATACAAAGGTGGGGATTATTGCAGAATTGCAATAATTGAATTGAACATATTTTGTTGTGTCAGCTTACCTGATCACAAGCCATTTGAATTTTCGTGTAAAGCGATGACCTTGGGTATGAATATTTTACCAATCAAGAATTATGCTTGCATAGTGGAATTTGCTTGCTTTGCAAAATTCTTCTTGGGGTCGTACAAACTTTGTTTATTTTAATTATTTTTCGGTTTGATTTTTGTTTGTAATTATTTACCGTGGTCATGGCTTTACATCCTTACCCATAAAAGAAAAAAAAATTTTTTTTGTATATAAAAAAAAATTTTTTTTTTTGTTACATAAATTTATGAATATTATATAATTAAACATGTTCTAAACTATTTATATTATTTTTGTATGCTATTAATTATTTTTATGAACTTAATGCCTTATTTTTATTGATTATCTAGATATAATACCTTACTTAAATTTACATTTTATCAACCTGTTATTGTGTACGTCTTTGGGTTTTTCTTTTATTAAGATTGTGGAGTTTACTCCTTTTCGTTCAATGATTTTAAATGGTCCATCGTAAGGACTTTCATATTTCTTCCTGGAATTCATTCTCAAGTATACGTAGTCGTTGACGTTGAACTTCGAGGGGTTAGAGTTTTTATCTTTCATTCTCTTTCGCTCTTTTTTAGCTTCTTCTAATAGTTCCTTGCTTTTTTCATGAGCTCTTTTTAGCCTTATTGCAAGTTCTTCTGCATAATTGTGTATGCTATTTATTTGTTCCCTACTTTTCAGAATCTCTGCTGGTAGTGTTGCTATTTTTCCAAATACTAATTCGAATGGTGTATAACTTGTATCTGTGTGTGGTGTTGTATTATAACAGAATACATAGTATGGAATTAGTTCATCCCAATTGTCTTCTTCTGAGAATGTTCTCAAGTATTCGTTTAATACTCTATGGTTTCTTTCAATTGCTCCTAGAGTTTCGTGATGGAACGGTGTGGACGTAACATGTTTTATGTTCAGAAATTTGCAAATATTTTTAAGTAGTTCATTTACAAATTCTGTACCTCTGTCTGTTTTCAATGTTTTGAAGCATCCATACTTTAGAATGAATCTTTCAACTATTGTCTTTGCTACCGAGGAGGCTTCTTTTGTCTCCATTGGATATGCCTCAACGAATTTTGTCAATTCGCATTGCAGCGTCAGGATGTATCTGAAACCGTTTGACATTCTTAGAGGTCCTACTGTGTCAACTGAGATCGTTTCAAAACTACTGTTTGGTGTGTCTGTTATTACCAGAGGTTCTTTTGTGTATTTTTTGAATTTGTTCTTCGCACATTTATCACACTTATTTATGTACTCCTTTACCATTTTGTTAAGGTTTTTCCATGTATACCTTTGTTTTAATTTGTTTATGCAGCGTTTAATTCCAGCGTGTCCACCATGCATGCTGTCATGGTATTCTTTTATTAATTCTAGTTTTTTCTTTGGATCTTTTATCCTTATTGGGGGTTCATAAAGTAATATCTTCAATGGTGTTGCCTTACCACGTTTATTATTTTGCTGCAGCTTATTGAATTTCTCTTTAAATTCATCTACTTTAATATGATGAAATATAGCATCGTCTTTTGCGAGTGCTAATTCTTTAATATTATTCTCGTTCATTTTTTGTATCAGCTTCTCCATTATGTAACCAGAGTTAAATATAGGATTGTCGCTGTACTGAACGGTTACCCCTTTCTTAGTTATGTTTATTTCTGGCAAACTTTCATTTATCGCATTCTCTTCTGCGTACGCTGTATCAAATTGTATTTTTTTTATATTTCTTATGTCGGAGATGGATGTGCATTCCCATATATAGAGTTGGTCTGATTCTACGCTATCACTTCTCTCCATTCCGTTCTGCTGCTTTTTTGCCATATTACGTGTGATAATGTTTATTTGTTTCGGTATCATTGATTTTAATTTTTCAGAGTCTATTTTTATTCTTGACAGGGCATCTGCGTTTGTATTCATCTTTCCCTGTTTATACATAATTTCAAAGTCATAGTCCATTAGGTCTAAACGAATTCTTGTTAGTTTCGAAGAAGGATTTTTATGTGTGAAGAGGCTGACGAGCGGGCGATGATCTGTTACAACTGTGAATTTGTTCCCATAGAGATAGGGTCTAAAAAAATTGATTCCCCAGTGTATACCAAGCAATTCTTTTTCAATTATTGATTTATTCAGCTCGTGCTTATTTAGTGTTTTACTTGCATAGGCTATTGGCAAATCTCGTCCTATTTCACCTTGCGAGAGCACTGCTCCAAGTGCAAAATGGCGACCCTGCATATCGGACCATCTATCCCACAAAACAGACCATCAACTTCTCATAACAGATATACATCAACCAAACTTCCCAGAGTACCATCAGAAATCGTTGACCCCACCATACGCAAAAGAACGGCACCCAGACGACTAAGATGTCCAATAAGAATACAAGTTCCAGAAATTAAATTGCACTCTAGTGCAATGCATGATACACACACACCGACCACAACAACAATAGAAGACAGTCCTACATGCATTCCAACAAGCAAACAAAAAGAAACAACAGGAGAAAACGTACATGAGAAATACATACCTACAACAACTCTAAATCAAGAAGCTCCAGAATATTTCCCAACAACAATAAATACATCAAATAAATTAGTACAAAAAGAACTCAGTTTGCAAGAAGCATTACAAAACAATCCGACAGCCGGTCCAAAGGCAATCACAATTGCGCAATACAAAGCGAGACAAGAAACGACAAAAAAACCGATAAAAGAGAACTGTACACCTCTTTACACAAAAAAAAAAAGGGGCGGTATAGCTGTAAAACTCAGACAAAAAATAGCAGAGCTTTACAGGGTAATTCCCATTACCACAGACAAGAGATTAAAGAAAGAGCTAATACGAAAGCTGAACCACCTGAAATGGGAAAGCCGCAATCGAAAGAAGTGATTGTAGCTCAAAACGCAGCAGCAGCAGCAACCAGCCCGGTGATACAAACCATCTCAATACACGATGTGTTACATGTACCGACCGCAGTGACTTTACTAATAATTGCAGCATTAATAGCAATTACGATCTACATGGGGAGAAGATACCTGCGAAAATATATTAAAAATAATATAAAACAGAGTGTAGACAACCTGGCCAACGTTTAGTTATAGCTTGCGGGTAAAAACTTATCATATAGGGAGCTTTTTTTTAGAAATAGAATTAAATTGAAAATACTTTTCTGCGGGTTTCTAGCTTTATAAGATAATTTTAAATTTATGTCTATAGATAACTTTTAGGGATAGAACTGTAAAAATTTTTTTTTCCATTTTTAATGTATCATTTTTTTTATAGATAGTGTCATAGATATTTAGATTTCTTGGGTAGCAATATATTTTTATATGTAGATAGCTTTTAGAGATAAAATTGTAATGGGTTTTCTTTAATATAACAAAAAAAAAAAAAAAAAAAAAAAAAAAAAAAAAAAAAAAAAAAATTTTAAAACAGTTATAGATAACTTTTATTTTACGGGTAGCATAGAACAATAAAATTACTTCTAAAATGAATAAATAATATGAATAACATTAACTGTCTTTGGGTTCTTCGAATAATATTTGATACTGATGGGAACATACCAAAATCTTTTTGATGAATTAAAAAGATTATTAGAAACGTTTACGAAAAATCCACAGAGAACATTCTCTAGTAGGAATTTATTGGAAAAGTACGCTGCAGCCAAGAAAATAAAGAAAGAGTTCGATCTATTAGAATTAACACAAAAAGGAAAACAGGCAGACGAGCTTAAAAACAAGTTTAACGCGACATTCATAGAGCTAAAAAAAATACTAGAGGAGAAAACAAACGAAACTCTTAATAATACAGAAGATTCAGAATCAGAGGAATTAAATCTAGACTCAAATACTGAACCAAAGGAAGCCACAATGGGCACCAATAACTTTGATCTTGCTGTGGCAATAAAAATATTGCCAGAATTCGGAGGCAATACAAAAGATCTATGCAATTTTCTAAGTCTCGTAGATATGTACGGAAGAACGCTAAAAACTGAAGCGCAGCCGCAACTCATTGAATTTGTATGGCTAGCACGTCTAAGCGAAAAAGTCAGAAACAAGATGTCCGCAGTTGCCAAACCGACATCTTTAACAAATCTAAAAACAGTTTTGACAGAAGCTTTCAAAACAAGAGACACCTCACAAAACTTGCAACAAAAATTATTAAATTGCAAACAACAGAACATGAAAGTCCAGGACTTCTCAGACAAAATTCTAGAGATAGTCGCGGAACTGAATAAAGTCCAAATAAACGAAATAGGTGAAGAACACAGAGAGGTAATCTGTAAGCTGAACGACAAAATCGGATTAAATACCTTTCAAAATGGACTGAAAGATTTACTAAAACCAACCATCCTAGCAGCACAACCAAAAACGCTAAACGACGCGATAAGTCTCGCAAATCAGATTGAACAACCTCTAACAGATGAAACAACAATTTTTAGTTTCAATAGAAATCTCCGTAACCCGCAAAATGAAAGTAATATCCGAATGAGAGACTACCGAAACTACAGCAATAGAAATATCAATGCAAATAGCTACAGAAACAATAATAACATGTACCAAAACAGAAACAATCACTGGCATAACAGAGGGAATATGAATAACAACTACAGTAGTAGCCAAAGAAATAACCAGAATAGAAATAATGGCTGGCAGAATAGCTACCAAAACTATAGAGGAAGAAATTTTTCCAGAAATTCCCAGAGACGGATAAATTTTCTAAGCGAGACAAGCAATGCGCAAAGTCCAGGACGAGATCAGCAACAAGACGAAGTCTAAAAATATACAACATCAGAAGTTGTACAACAAATTACATAACGCTGACGGACAAACGCACAAAGACTAAATTAAACTTTCTCATCGATTCTGGAGCAGACATTTCAATTTGTAAAATAAATTCACTAAACCAAGAAATAAACAGGAGTGACCAATGCACAATAACTGGGATAACAAATAATGAAACGCACTCCTTGGGCACAGCTAAATTGCAGTTAGCATATGAGGAACACGTCATAGAACACAGGTTTCACATAGTCGATTCACAAACCCCAATCAGCACACATGGAATATTAGGAAGAGATTTCCTGATGAAATATCTATGCAAAATAGATTATGAAACCTTTACAATAACTGCGAACTTGAATGATGACGATGTTACGATACCCATGATAAACAAATTCAGAGATGAAATTACTATACCAGCAAGAACAGAGATTATCCAAGCAATAACACTCGACATAACAGAAGATAGCATAGTCTGCGGTGAAGAATTGTTAGAAGGAGTATTTTTGAGTAATACAATTATACCAAGAAAAGGAGTCCAACATGTAAAACTGTTGAACACCAATAACTACATGGTGAAATTAAAACCATTTGAAGCGAAGATACAGCTGTTGAAAGATTATAAGATAATAAAATCACCAAAGGGAGAGATAAACCAAGGAAAAGATAAAACTGATGAACGATTTAACAAATTGTTGAAAGAACTAAGGTTGGAAGGATTGGACGAAAATGCCAAAAATTCGATCAAAGGAATTTGCAAAAAATATCAAGAAGTATTTCACTTAGAAGACGAGAAGTTAACGACGAATAATTTTTATACACAAAATATAAGCACAATAGACAATAACCCCGTCTACATAAAAAATTATAGACTACCGCACTCACAAATCGACGAAATAAACAAAGAAGTCAATAATCTAATACGAAATGATATAGTTGAATCTTCAGTGAGCCCATACAACTCGCCACTCCTGATAGTACCAAAAAAATCAGGTGAAGAAAAGAAATGGAGGCTAGTTGTAGACTTCAGGCAACTGAACAAGAAAGTGATCAACGACAAATACCCACTGACAAGATTAGAAGACATCCTAGACAGACTAGGACGAGCAAAATACTTCTCAACGCTTGATATGACGAATTCGTTTCACCAAATAAAACTAGAAGAAAACTCAAGGAAATTAACAGCATTTTCAACCAACCAAGGACATTACCAATTTAAAAGATTACCTTTTGGACTGAAAATATCCACGAACAGTTTTCAGCGAATGCTCTCAATTGCATTAAGTGGACTGGATGACGGCGCATTCATATATGTCGATGACATAATAATACACGGATGCAGCCTCAACAATCATAATCAAAACCTAGAGAGAGTGTTACAAAGACTTCAGCAGTATAACCTGAAGCTCAATCCAAACAAGTGCAACTTCCTAAAACCAGAAGTATTATATTTGGGTCATCTAATAACAAAGAATGGAGTCAAAACGGACTCCAGCAAGCATGAAGTAATAAAGACGTACCCTATACCAAAAAATGTAGATGACGTACGACGATTCGTAGCCTTCTGCAACTACTACAGACGGTTCATACAAAACTTTGCAGAAATAGCCCGACCACTCAATGCACTTTTAAAGAAAAATACACTGTTCCTTTGGTCAGAAGAGTGCAAGAAATCCTTCGAAACACTCAAAACGAAGCTAATAACTTCACCAGTCTTGCAATATCCTGATTTCAGCAAACCATTCATCCTAACGACGGATGCTTCGAATTTTGCACTTGGAGCAGTGCTCTCGCAAGGTGAAATAGGACGAGATTTGCCAATAGCCTATGCAAGTAAAACACTAAATAAGCACGAGCTGAATAAATCAATAATTGAAAAAGAATTGCTTGGTATACACTGGGGAATCAATTTTTTTAGACCCTATCTCTATGGGAACAAATTCACAGTTGTAACAGATCATCGCCCGCTCGTCAGCCTCTTCACACATAAAAATCCTTCTTCGAAACTAACAAGAATTCGTTTAGACCTAATGGACTATGACTTTGAAATTATGTATAAACAGGGAAAGATGAATACAAACGCAGATGCCCTGTCAAGAATAAAAATAGACTCTGAAAAATTAAAATCAATGATACCGAAACAAATAAACATTATCACACGTAATATGGCAAAAAAGCAGCAGAACGGAATGGAGAGAAGTGATAGCGTAGAATCAGACCAACTCTATATATGGGAATGCACATCCATCTCCGACATAAGAAATATAAAAAAAATACAATTTGATACAGCGTACGCAGAAGAGAATGCGATAAATGAAAGTTTGCCAGAAATAAACATAACTAAGAAAGGGGTAACCGTTCAGTACAGCGACAATCCTATATTTAACTCTGGTTACATAATGGAGAAGCTGATACAAAAAATGAACGAGAATAATATTAAAGAATTAGCACTCGCAAAAGACGATGCTATATTTCATCATATTAAAGTAGATGAATTTAAAGAGAAATTCAATAAGCTGCAGCAAAATAATAAACGTGGTAAGGCAACACCATTGAAGATATTACTTTATGAACCCCCAATAAGGATAAAAGATCCAAAGAAAAAACTAGAATTAATAAAAGAATACCATGACAGCATGCATGGTGGACACGCTGGAATTAAACGCTGCATAAACAAATTAAAACAAAGGTATACATGGAAAAACCTTAACAAAATGGTAAAGGAGTACATAAATAAGTGTGATAAATGTGCGAAGAACAAATTCAAAAAATACACAAAAGAACCTCTGGTAATAACAGACACACCAAACAGTAGTTTTGAAACGATCTCAGTTGACACAGTAGGACCTCTAAGAATGTCAAACGGTTTCAGATACATCCTGACGCTGCAATGCGAATTGACAAAATTCGTTGAGGCATATCCAATGGAGACAAAAGAAGCCTCCTCGGTAGCAAAGACAATAGTTGAAAGATTCATTCTAAAGTATGGATGCTTCAAAACATTGAAAACAGACAGAGGTACAGAATTTGTAAATGAACTACTTAAAAATATTTGCAAATTTCTGAACATAAAACATGTTACGTCCACACCGTTCCATCACGAAACTCTAGGAGCAATTGAAAGAAACCATAGAGTATTAAACGAATACTTGAGAACATTCTCAGAAGAAGACAATTGGGATGAACTAATTCCATACTATGTATTCTGTTATAATACAACACCACACACAGATACAAGTTATACACCATTCGAATTAGTATTTGGAAAAATAGCAACACTACCAGCAGAGATTCTGAAAAGTAGGGAACAAATAAATAGCATACACAATTATGCAGAAGAACTTGCAATAAGGCTAAAAAGAGCTCATGAAAAAAGCAAGGAACTATTAGAAGAAGCTAAAAAAGAGCGAAAGAGAATGAAAGATAAAAACTCTAACCCCTCGAAGTTCAACGTCAACGACTACGTATACTTGAGAATGAATTCCAGGAAGAAATATGAAAGTCCTTACGATGGACCATTTAAAATCATTGAACGAAAAGGAGTAAACTCCACAATCTTAATAAAAGAAAAACCCAAAGACGTACACAATAACAGGTTGATAAAATGTAAATTTAAGTAAGGTATTATATCTAGATAATCAATAAAAATAAGGCATTAAGTTCATAAAAATAATTAATAGCATACAAAAATAATATAAATAGTTTAGAACATGTTTAATTATATAATATTCATAAATTTATGTAACAAAAAAAAAAAAATTTTTTTTATATACAAAAAAAATTTTTTTTTTCTTTTATGGGTAAGGATGTAAAGCCATGACCACGGTAAATAATTACAAACAAAAATCAAACCGAAAAATAATTAAAATAAACAAAGTTTGTACGACCCCAAGAAGAATTTTGCAAAGCAAGCAAATTCCACTATGCAAGCATAATTCTTGATTGGTAAAATATTCATACCCAAGGTCATCGCTTTACACGAAAATTCAAATGGCTTGTGATCAGGTAAGCTGACACAACAAAATATGTTCAATTCAATTATTGCAATTCTGCAATAATCCCCACCTTTGTATAAGCACTGTATAGGGAAGTCACCTGTATAAATAACCTGTGACAATTGATTAAAATTCAGAAGTAAATCATTCATCAAGGTGTTTCTTTATTTCTCACCCCAAGATCGGCATACTCTGCCAGTAAACATATATAGCGGCATACTCTGCCCAGAGGATTACCAAACAGCGGCATACTCTGCCATAATAAATACATATAGGCATACCCTGCCAATAATAATAAAACAGCGGCACCCTCTGCCATACTATTAAAAAGATCGGCAAGTACCTGCCATCATATATTAATAAAGGTCACAGCGGCTCATAGCCATATAAACCGTAAGTTTGGCAGTTCTCTGCCCGGTATAAATTAATTATATAAAAATCTATAACAAAAGAAATCTCAATCATGAATAGCGTCCAGGCCAATTGTGAAGTAAACATATTACATGGCATGTAATATGTTTACTTCACAATTGGCCTGGACGCCATTCATGATTGAGATTTCTTTTGTTATAGATTTTTATATAATTAATTTATACCGGGCAGAGAACTGCCAAACTTACGGTTTATATGGCTATGAGCCGCTGTGACCTTTATTAATATATGATGGCAGGTACTTGCCGATCTTTTTAATAGTATGGCAGAGGGTGCCGCTGTTTTATTATTATTGGCAGGGCATGCCTATATGTATTTATTATGGCAGAGTATGCCGCTGTTTGGTAATCCTCTGGGCAGAGTATGCCGCTATATATGTTTACTGGCAGAGTATGCCGATCTTGGGGTGAGAAATAAAGAAACACCTTGATGAATGATTTACTTCTGAATTTTAATCAATTGTCACAGGTTATTTATACAGGTGACTTCCCTATACAGTGCTTATACAAAGGTGGGGATTATTGCAGAATTGCAATAATTGAATTGAACATATTTTGTTGTGTCAGCTTACCTGATCACAAGCCATTTGAATTTTCGTGTAAAGCGATGACCTTGGGTATGAATATTTTACCAATCAAGAATTATGCTTGCATAGTGGAATTTGCTTGCTTTGCAAAATTCTTCTTGGGGTCGTACAAACTTTGTTTATTTTAATTATTTTTCGGTTTGATTTTTGTTTGTAATTATTTACCGTGGTCATGGCTTTACATCCTTACCCATAAAAGAAAAAAAAATTTTTTTTTTTGTATATAAAAAAAAATTTTTTTTTTTTGTTACATAAATTTATGAATATTATATAATTAAACATGTTCTAAACTATTTATATTATTTTTGTATGCTATTAATTATTTTTATGAACTTAATGCCTTATTTTTATTGATTATCTAGATATAATACCTTACTTAAATTTACATTTTATCAACCTGTTATTGTGTACGTCTTTGGGTTTTTCTTTTATTAAGATTGTGGAGTTTACTCCTTTTCGTTCAATGATTTTAAATGGTCCATCGTAAGGACTTTCATATTTCTTCCTGGAATTCATTCTCAAGTATACGTAGTCGTTGACGTTGAACTTCGAGGGGTTAGAGTTTTTATCTTTCATTCTCTTTCGCTCTTTTTTAGCTTCTTCTAATAGTTCCTTGCTTTTTTCATGAGCTCTTTTTAGCCTTATTGCAAGTTCTTCTGCATAATTGTGTATGCTATTTATTTGTTCCCTACTTTTCAGAATCTCTGCTGGTAGTGTTGCTATTTTTCCAAATACTAATTCGAATGGTGTATAACTTGTATCTGTGTGTGGTGTTGTATTATAACAGAATACATAGTATGGAATTAGTTCATCCCAATTGTCTTCTTCTGAGAATGTTCTCAAGTATTCGTTTAATACTCTATGGTTTCTTTCAATTGCTCCTAGAGTTTCGTGATGGAACGGTGTGGACGTAACATGTTTTATGTTCAGAAATTTGCAAATATTTTTAAGTAGTTCATTTACAAATTCTGTACCTCTGTCTGTTTTCAATGTTTTGAAGCATCCATACTTTAGAATGAATCTTTCAACTATTGTCTTTGCTACCGAGGAGGCTTCTTTTGTCTCCATTGGATATGCCTCAACGAATTTTGTCAATTCGCATTGCAGCGTCAGGATGTATCTGAAACCGTTTGACATTCTTAGAGGTCCTACTGTGTCAACTGAGATCGTTTCAAAACTACTGTTTGGTGTGTCTGTTATTACCAGAGGTTCTTTTGTGTATTTTTTGAATTTGTTCTTCGCACATTTATCACACTTATTTATGTACTCCTTTACCATTTTGTTAAGGTTTTTCCATGTATACCTTTGTTTTAATTTGTTTATGCAGCGTTTAATTCCAGCGTGTCCACCATGCATGCTGTCATGGTATTCTTTTATTAATTCTAGTTTTTTCTTTGGATCTTTTATCCTTATTGGGGGTTCATAAAGTAATATCTTCAATGGTGTTGCCTTACCACGTTTATTATTTTGCTGCAGCTTATTGAATTTCTCTTTAAATTCATCTACTTTAATATGATGAAATATAGCATCGTCTTTTGCGAGTGCTAATTCTTTAATATTATTCTCGTTCATTTTTTGTATCAGCTTCTCCATTATGTAACCAGAGTTAAATATAGGATTGTCGCTGTACTGAACGGTTACCCCTTTCTTAGTTATGTTTATTTCTGGCAAACTTTCATTTATCGCATTCTCTTCTGCGTACGCTGTATCAAATTGTATTTTTTTTATATTTCTTATGTCGGAGATGGATGTGCATTCCCATATATAGAGTTGGTCTGATTCTACGCTATCACTTCTCTCCATTCCGTTCTGCTGCTTTTTTGCCATATTACGTGTGATAATGTTTATTTGTTTCGGTATCATTGATTTTAATTTTTCAGAGTCTATTTTTATTCTTGACAGGGCATCTGCGTTTGTATTCATCTTTCCCTGTTTATACATAATTTCAAAGTCATAGTCCATTAGGTCTAAACGAATTCTTGTTAGTTTCGAAGAAGGATTTTTATGTGTGAAGAGGCTGACGAGCGGGCGATGATCTGTTACAACTGTGAATTTGTTCCCATAGAGATAGGGTCTAAAAAAATTGATTCCCCAGTGTATACCAAGCAATTCTTTTTCAATTATTGATTTATTCAGCTCGTGCTTATTTAGTGTTTTACTTGCATAGGCTATTGGCAAATCTCGTCCTATTTCACCTTGCGAGAGCACTGCTCCAAGTGCAAAATTCGAAGCATCCGTCGTTAGGATGAATGGTTTGCTGAAATCAGGATATTGCAAGACTGGTGAAGTTATTAGCTTCGTTTTGAGTGTTTCGAAGGATTTCTTGCACTCTTCTGACCAAAGGAACAGTGTATTTTTCTTTAAAAGTGCATTGAGTGGTCGGGCTATTTCTGCAAAGTTTTGTATGAACCGTCTGTAGTAGTTGCAGAAGGCTACGAATCGTCGTACGTCATCTACATTTTTTGGTATAGGGTACGTCTTTATTACTTCATGCTTGCTGGAGTCCGTTTTGACTCCATTCTTTGTTATTAGATGACCCAAATATAATACTTCTGGTTTTAGGAAGTTGCACTTGTTTGGATTGAGCTTCAGGTTATACTGCTGAAGTCTTTGTAACACTCTCTCTAGGTTTTGATTATGATTGTTGAGGCTGCATCCGTGTATTATTATGTCATCGACATATATGAATGCGCCGTCATCCAGTCCACTTAATGCAATTGAGAGCATTCGCTGAAAACTGTTCGTGGATATTTTCAGTCCAAAAGGTAATCTTTTAAATTGGTAATGTCCTTGGTTGGTTGAAAATGCTGTTAATTTCCTTGAGTTTTCTTCTAGTTTTATTTGGTGAAACGAATTCGTCATATCAAGCGTTGAGAAGTATTTTGCTCGTCCTAGTCTGTCTAGGATGTCTTCTAATCTTGTCAGTGGGTATTTGTCGTTGATCACTTTCTTGTTCAGTTGCCTGAAGTCTACAACTAGCCTCCATTTCTTTTCTTCACCTGATTTTTTTGGTACTATCAGGAGTGGCGAGTTGTATGGGCTCACTGAAGATTCAACTATATCATTTCGTATTAGATTATTGACTTCTTTGTTTATTTCGTCGATTTGTGAGTGCGGTAGTCTATAATTTTTTATGTAGACGGGGTTATTGTCTATTGTGCTTATATTTTGTGTATAAAAATTATTCGTCGTTAACTTCTCGTCTTCTAAGTGAAATACTTCTTGATATTTTTTGCAAATTCCTTTGATCGAATTTTTGGCATTTTCGTCCAATCCTTCCAACCTTAGAGATGCATATCGGACCATCTATCCCACAAAACAGACCATCAACTTCTCATAACAGATATACATCAACCAAACTTCCCAGAGTACCATCAGAAATCGTTGACCCCACCATACGCAAAAGAACGGCACCCAGACGACTAAGATGTCCAATAAGAATACAAGTTCCAGAAATTAAATTGCACTCTAGTGCAATGCATGATACACACACACCGACCACAACAACAATAGAAGACAGTCCTACATGCATTCCAACAAGCAAACAAAAAGAAACAACAGGAGAAAACGTACATGAGAAATACATACCTACAACAACTCTAAATCAAGAAGCTCCAGAATATTTCCCAACAACAATAAATACATCAAATAAATTAGTACAAAAAGAACTCAGTTTGCAAGAAGCATTACAAAACAATCCGACAGCCGGTCCAAAGGCAATCACAATTGCGCAATACAAAGCGAGACAAGAAACGACAAAAAAACCGATAAAAGAGAACTGTACACCTCTTTACACAAAAAAAAAAAGGGGCGGTATAGCTGTAAAACTCAGACAAAAAATAGCAGAGCTTTACAGGGTAATTCCCATTACCACAGACAAGAGATTAAAGAAAGAGCTAATACGAAAGCTGAACCACCTGAAATGGGAAAGCCGCAATCGAAAGAAGTGATTGTAGCTCAAAACGCAGCAGCAGCAGCAACCAGCCCGGTGATACAAACCATCTCAATACACGATGTGTTACATGTACCGACCGCAGTGACTTTACTAATAATTGCAGCATTAATAGCAATTACGATCTACATGGGGAGAAGATACCTGCGAAAATATATTAAAAATAATATAAAACAGAGTGTAGACAACCTGGCCAACGTTTAGTTATAGCTTGCGGGTAAAAACTTATCATATAGGGAGCTTTTTTTTAGAAATAGAATTAAATTGAAAATACTTTTCTGCGGGTTTCTAGCTTTATAAGATAATTTTAAATTTATGTCTATAGATAACTTTTAGGGATAGAACTGTAAAAATTTTTTTTTCCATTTTTAATGTATCATTTTTTTTATAGATAGTGTCATAGATATTTAGATTTCTTGGGTAGCAATATATTTTTATATGTAGATAGCTTTTAGAGATAAAATTGTAATGGGTTTTCTTTAATATAACAAAAAAAAAAAAATTTTAAAACAGTTATAGATAACTTTTATTTTACGGGTAGCATAGAACAATAAAATTACTTCTAAAATGAATAAATAATATGAATAACATTAACTGTCTTTGGGTTCTTCGAATAATATTTGATACTGATGGGAACATACCAAAATCTTTTTGATGAATTAAAAAGATTATTAGAAACGTTTACGAAAAATCCACAGAGAACATTCTCTAGTAGGAATTTATTGGAAAAGTACGCTGCAGCCAAGAAAATAAAGAAAGAGTTCGATCTATTAGAATTAACACAAAAAGGAAAACAGGCAGACGAGCTTAAAAACAAGTTTAACGCGACATTCATAGAGCTAAAAAAAATACTAGAGGAGAAAACAAACGAAACTCTTAATAATACAGAAGATTCAGAATCAGAGGAATTAAATCTAGACTCAAATACTGAACCATAATGAAACGCACTCCTTGGGCACAGCTAAATTGCAGTTAGCATATGAGGAACACGTCATAGAACACAGGTTTCACATAGTCGATTCACAAACCCCAATCAGCACACATGGAATATTAGGAAGAGATTTCCTGATGAAATATCTATGCAAAATAGATTATGAAACCTTTACAATAACTGCGAACTTGAATGATGACGATGTTACGATACCCATGATAAACAAATTCAGAGATGAAATTACTATACCAGCAAGAACAGAGATTATCCAAGCAATAACACTCGACATAACAGAAGATAGCATAGTCTGCGGTGAAGAATTGTTAGAAGGAGTATTTTTGAGTAATACAATTATACCAAGAAAAGGAGTCCAACATGTAAAACTGTTGAACACCAATAACTACATGGTGAAATTAAAACCATTTGAAGCGAAGATACAGCTGTTGAAAGATTATAAGATAATAAAATCACCAAAGGGAGAGATAAACCAAGGAAAAGATAAAACTGATGAACGATTTAACAAATTGTTGAAAGAACTAAGGTTGGAAGGATTGGACGAAAATGCCAAAAATTCGATCAAAGGAATTTGCAAAAAATATCAAGAAGTAAATCATTCATCAAGGTGTTTCTTTATTTCTCACCCCAAGATCGGCATACTCTGCCAGTAAACATATATAGCGGCATACTCTGCCCAGAGGATTACCAAACAGCGGCATACTCTGCCATAATAAATACATATAGGCATACCCTGCCAATAATAATAAAACAGCGGCACCCTCTGCCATACTATTAAAAAGATCGGCAAGTACCTGCCATCATATATTAATAAAGGTCACAGCGGCTCATAGCCATATAAACCGTAAGTTTGGCAGTTCTCTGCCCGGTATAAATTAATTATATAAAAATCTATAACAAAAGAAATCTCAATCATGAATGGCGTCCAGGCCAATTGTGAAGTAAACATATTACATGGCTTAATAGTATGGCAGAGGGTGCCGCTGTTTTATTATTATTGGCAGGGTATGCCTATATGTATTTATTATGGCAGAGTATGCCGCTGTTTGGTAATCCTCTGGGCAGAGTATGCCGCTATATATGTTTACTGGCAGAGTATGCCGATCTTGGGGTGAGAAATAAAGAAACACCTTGATGAATGATTTACTTCTGAATTTTAATCAATTGTCACAGGTTATTTATACAGGTGACTTCCCTATACAGTGCTTATACAAAGGTGGGGATTATTGCAGAATTGCAATAATTGAATTGAACATATTTTGTTGTGTCAGCTTACCTGATCACAAGCCATTTGAATTTTCGTGTAAAGCGATGACCTTGGGTATGAATATTTTACCAATCAAGAATTATGCTTGCATAGTGGAATTTGCTTGCTTTGCAAAATTCTTCTTGGGGTCGTACAAACTTTGTTTATTTTAATTATTTTTCGGTTTGATTTTTGTTTGTAATTATTTACCGTGGTCATGGCTTTACACTACCTACTCTCTGTTCGACCACCTTATCCTCGTGACTGGCCCCAGGATCTAATCTCAACGATTCAGACCTGGGGCAGAATCAGGCCAGTATTTCACCTAAAGTGGAATACTCTACGGTACACGCCATTTGCGTCGATTCCAATCAGGTTTAATCCTGAATTAATAGATTCAGTGTTCAGTAATGCTCGGGGTTTTGAAGCTGACACGAAAACACTGCCGGTTCTCGGAGATATTATTGATATCTCTGGAAACTGCCGAATAAACACTAACACTGCACAACTACACGACCTGGCTGCTTCTGCGCGGGAGAGACTTCGCCAACTTGGGACAAGTGACCCTGGCACTAAGTTGGAAGATGCTTTCGTTCTGAACAGACCACCACACACACCTTTCAGCACACTTACAACACGTGTGCTCCGTGACGTGCTTATGTCAATAAGACCTCCGCAGTATACAGGATACAACAGATGGCGAACACACCTCGGGGTGAGTATGGGCGTGATGGGAGGGATAACTTGCAGAGCAGTCTACAGTTATCCTTCTAGTTACAAAGATGCTGATGTAGCATTCAAATTGCTGCATCACAGTCTTATGCAACCTAATCAGTTGTCACATATCGACCGCGGAGTTCAGAGGATTTGCACAGTTTTTGGTGGTGAAGGCACCCTGTTTCACAGGTTCTTCACTTGTCCGGCTTTGCAGGGTCTAATGGATCTCGTGCGCGGTATGTGTCAGTTGATCCACCCGAATTTCGGCATTACTAGGACATCGTTTCTATGGGGACCAAGGGTCTGTAGTCGAGTGAATTGTTTGATTAGCTTTGTGTTGACACTGGCCAAATCTACCATTCACCTGTACTACAAGAGAGTCGAAGATGGGAATCAGAACACTGACCCACAACACCACGCACACGCACTTAAGCGCCACTTCGTTGACAGGTTGAAGAGACGTTTACGTCTCGAATATGTGGCAACGAACGCAGACACATTCAACTGCACATGGCAACCACTATCGTCGGTTCAGGATGGAGCTCTTGTCTTTCGCTGGTGAGAAGAGGCCACAGCATTTGCAACACTAGTCCACGGGGCTTCTCCCCGCTTAGGAATCGTTGCAAGTGCTATGGGAAGGACAAGCACTCTGTTAGAGATGCTAAACTGGAGGGATGATGAGGGCAGTTTGTAGAGGTCTATGATACTACAGGCTGCCCTCGCGGGACTCTATAACGTTATCGCGTAAATTTTTCGTTCGTTCGGTCATTTATTTTTAATTCGGTTTCGGTTTCGGTACAAAATTGCAAAATTTGTTGTTGAAATTCGCTCGTTTAGGGACATTTTTTATTAGATTATTTTGGAAATTTGGAACTTTTGGAACTGCCACTTACCTAATTGTCAAAATTGGGACTGGCTTTAAATTTTTGGTAATAATTTAGGTCTTTTTCAAAATTCTTGTGACCGTTTTTTAGACTCTTTTGAGAATTTTGTTTGAATTTGTTCTACTTTTTGTGTGTCATTTTTGTTGTTTTAATTGTCCCTTTTGACTGTTTATAAGTTAGCTTAGCTAGTGTCTTTTTCTCTTTTACAATTTTGTGCCTTTTGCCAATTAGTTTTAAGGAATATTTAAAAGAGCCACAAAAGAGAGCCAAAAATAAAGAGCATATATAAATAAAAAAACAATTATTATTATTACTCAATACTTCCAGATTATATTAACTAAAATTCTCTAATGACTATGTATTCCCCTTGACAATCCGGTTCTTCCACTACTCAGATATATGTAATCGAGGCTTCTTAAGTAACGACTTATAAGGGATAATTCTGACCTAATCTCTATTAATCTAATTAATTTGTGTTGGGTTAACACTACTTGAATATATTTCCAGTGCTACACCAAGATCGCTAAGATCCCGTCGGTATAATTTTATTTAAATTTTTTTTTTCGTAATCGTAAGGTTTTATGACGAAGGTAAATAACCCCCGTGCTAAATATATACGACCCAGCAGGTTATTACCAATTTCCGGGAATGCTTATACAATATTTCCTTAATAGAACATATAAAAATTCATTATAATTTGTACTCAGTAGTATCCTGCAGGATGCTAAATTTTATGTGTAATATGTATTCTTACCTTTGTGTCTTTAATAGGAAGGTAAGGAATGACACATAACCTAATTTTATTACTAAATTACTATTTAATAGGAAGGTAAGGAGTGACACATAACCTAATTTTATTCCAAAATTATTAATTAGAACGTTTTCATAAATGAAAATTGGAATTAAGTATCAATAAAAAAAAAATTTTTTCAATTTACTGTCAACAGCCTTTTAAAGTTAACTACATAAAGAAAGTGCACACCCTCATTCAGCCCTCGCATCCCAGCTAATTGGGTTTTTTTTCACTCATTGTGGGTTAGGTGTGGCAGGCAATGCAATGTATAAGGTTAGTACTTGCGGGGAGGGCCGCTATTTTGTTGTGCGAGAGGAACCGTGACTCTATTTATTTTGCCGTGAACTGAAGTATACCTGTATGAAAATATCGAGAATTCGACAGCTTCTTGCAACGAGAACAGAATAAGACCACCTATTCCATTGTCTAACCGAGTACGGTGAATTAATTCGGAAGGACTCAACAAGGAGAACCTCTCTATGTTGGATCTAACTTCCTAAGGGAGTATCATCTGCGGAACTGGGCCGTGACCACACCAGCCACCTTCTTAACTGATGATACGCTCAACGATACGGCTCTTTGCAAATTCTAAGTCAAGCCGATGTTTCTCACGAATCGTTCAGATATTGTCTCTACAGGCTACCTCTACTAGGATCACCTCCGTTAGTAATTCCTTCGTTCACTGCTATCAGCCCAGTGCTCTAGAATTACACTTTAGCAACCGGAAGGGTTTCCGAATAATTTTTTTGTGTTCTCGCCTTATGAGAGCAAGCAAGACCTCGAACCACTACAAGGAATTTGGGAAAGGGAACAAAATTTGAAATATACTTTACTGAATCAACACGCATAATCGAGAATTTGTGATCTCCAGAACCTAGGTCCCAGATTCACAGGCAAATACCACAACCCAATCTTCTTTTCGCAATAGCTTGCTACAATGACTACATCTTTACCAGAAAATCCTGCTTGGGCGCCATATTTTGTAACGCTTGGTTGGCTCGAAGCGCCTAGCGATCATAAGTCGGAGGTTGTTTTGGCAAATGCTACAGCGAGTTACTTGAATCTATGAATGGTGAAAAGCCGCGATTGCTAAATGAATTTATATCGGAAAAAAACAACGATTGCTAAATGAATTTATATCGGAAAAAAGCAACGATTGCTAAATGAATTTATATCGGAAAAAAGCAACGATTGCTAAATGAATTTATATCGGAAAAAAGCAACGATTTCTAAATGAATTTATATCGGAAAAAAAGCAACGACTGCTAAATGAATTTATACCGGAAAAAAGCAACGATTGCTAAATGAATTTATATCGGAAAAAAGCAACGATTGCTAAAGTGAATTTATATAAAAAAAAAACAACGATTGCTAAAGTGAATTTATATCGGAAAAAAGCAACGATTGCTAAATGAATTTATATAAAAAAAAAAAAAACGATTGCTAAAGCGCACTGGGCGCCAGGTCTCCACAAGAATCGAATTCCCCCGTTTAAGCTATGACCGCATTGAGACCACAATTATCAGAGCATAGGCCGGACGTTGCCAGTCTTCCTAACCTCCTCTTTTTCTTCTGTTGTGCCGGCTAGGACTCGTCGGTGGGCGTGGGAGGAAGACGAGCATTCGGCTGCTGTGAAGGAACAAATTTTACTTTTACTACCAACGGTTCGCCTCTCGCACGAGGCTTAGGCCTACTCCCAACCATACGTCGCTGCAGGGCCGCCACAACCTTTGTATAATTCATCGAAGCCCCTTGTGGCCAGCGCTCGGGCCGAATGAGGTATGCACTACCCCACGCTTACACCCTCATGACACTTCAGTCAATTCAAGGGCATAATGCTGCGGCACGGCGCATGCGTTCTCTCATGAGTATCTTGCTCACACCACCACTGCATGTACAAAACTATGATTACCCAGGAACCCCAAAGAGAGTTAATGCACTGAGCTCTACGTAACAAAAAATTTATTACAAAATAATATCCTTATAAAATAATTCCTTTTTATCTCTAATCCTTAGTCTAGTAGTCAACTTCCTCCGCCGCTATATATATCTACGTATATATAAATTGTAGTTTTTTTTTCTGTTTGGTTCGGCTCACATTGTACTAATCCGTTCAAATTTTAGTTCAATTGTACAGATAGTGGATATAATATAATTTAGTTCATACTCTAATCCTAGTCTAATCAAATTCCTGCGCCGCTATACGTATATACATATATATATTCATAAATTCTAGTCCTTTTCCACTTTCCAATTTCAAATTCAATATTATATGTGTAGTAGCAGAATTGAATTTAGTTCATACTCTAATCACCCCGTGAGCTACTTCTATGTGCGCACATATATATACATACATACATACATTTCGCAAATTCTGCTTGTATACTTAATATAGTGCTCACGCACTTGATTATAGTCATACATATGTATATATATATATATATATCCATGTACCTCCACCAATTAAGCTACTGTAGAAGTGTAACAATATATAAATTTTTTTTTATATAGTCTTAATTAACAAAGAAATATTTTTTTTTCCAAGATTAATCTACAAAGTACTCACCCGGCTATCCCAAATGCATTTGTGATGACCCGGTGTCCTGCTGTTTAATAAAAATAAAAAGAGATTTCTTTTTCTTATCTTAAACCTTAATTTTAAGTTCCTTCCTTCCTTTTCTTTGAGTTCCTTCCTTAATTTTCCTACTTCATGCTCACAAAAAAATTAGGTTAGCTTCTATGTCTTGCTTAGATGTCAGTCACCCGCTGGTTTCCTTTCGGGTTTGGGTTTCATCCTGATAGTTCGGTTTTCGTAGCCTTGGCTACGACAATAACGTCAGGCGCTACGCGGTGAGTAGTGGCCTTTGCCTATAACACCTGGTCAGGAGCAATATTTCGGGTTGCTTTTTGCTACTACTGTTTTTAAACTGGTCGGAGGCGCTTCTCGCTATAATGCGCCCCCCCCGACTTTCTAACGTCGAACACTCTAGGTTCCTTTCCTTTCCGCTATCTCTCCTAGGTCTGTGCTAGGTCCTTCTAGCGTCTTAAGGCCCGCTTGGACTCCGCCGGCTCGTGTCTCCCGATAAGTAAAATCAATTATGTTAATTCCTCGCAACCGGGGGTTTTTTCTTTCTTTACACATATAATTATGCGATTCACTTCGAGTTAAATCACACTACAATTTTCCTTTTTATTTTTCTACTTTCCTGCGGCTTGGCCGCTACTTTTGCGCTTCTTCTGACTCGTACGCCGTTCTAGCACCAAAAGAACCAATACCTCTGTCACTTTGGGCGACCCTCCCGTTATTTACCGCCAGCATTCTGTTGCTATGCCTGGTATACGAACTGATTTGGATTCACTAACAGAGGGCATTATATATATTCGACCAGTTGACCTGAGGCACACGAAGGAATTTTATAATACAATTCTCCTATTCCCTCCTATTCGGCTATTTAGAGTCTTGCCAACGACGGATGAGGTAATTACCTCTTGTTATGACAGTAATGCTTCAAATCCTTTGCAAATTATTTTTTTTTTCTTTTCGGATATGTAACAACTAATTTAGTCCTAATTAAGTGGAAAATCAGAACTACCACCGATTCCCGACATATAGATGCCACTAAATACATTGACTGGGTACGCGGTACAGAGATACACGGCATTCCCATCACGAACCACGTTCCGCCATTAGTGGATGAAAAGTCGTCAAATGTATAAGAAGGTACGGTACAGAGAATACAATTCTCTCTCTTTTCGCTGGCTTTGCTATGCATTGAATTGACAACTGACGTCAGCCGTAATGTGTCAAATATAGAATATATTGTTTTATTGTTTGGTGAGCTTACGCGTACGGAAAGGGAATCTATTCGTGATGCAGAAGTATTAATTTGACCTTACTTCTTGTTACAACTCCACATATTTTTTCAATGCACACATTCACGTCACTTGCTTGTATAGATTTTCTGACCTGAAAAGAGGGAGAGCGACCTGAAGACCTCTTGTGTTGGAAGTTGGCTTCGGGAAGTGAGGGAGAAATGTTTTGGTAGAATTTTTTTTTGCTGTATTGGACGTTTGATCTCGTTGATTTTTCACAGTTTTTCTTGAAACGCTGAACTGAACTGCTATAACGGAAATTTTATTCAATGAGTTGCTACCGTTTCTGAACTTGGATTATCGTCACTAGCATTTATATTGTCTCGATTCGAGAATACTCAGCGAGCTTTTCGGAGCTTTGATTTTTTTAAAAAAAAAATTTTTGCAACCTCTTCGAACGGTTGGGAAAATTTTTGTTTGAATTGTAATATCTCGTCCCAACCTTTGAAAATTTTTCCTGATATTTCATTATATTCGTCCTGAAGAGCCTGTTAGTTTGTGAAATATTTTTGAATCTCTGAAATTTTTCTGATATCTATTCCAAACCTTTGGTTTGAAGATTTTTTTTGTTTTGAAATACGACTGATTTTACAATGGCTACATCGCGAACGCCACCGCAAATAACTGGGGTGCCGATGCTGTTGCCAGATCCGTGCTCCGTCTGTCTAGAGAGCGACTGGTCAGGACAGAGGAAGCCAGTGAAGACGGTCTGTGGACAAGTGTTTCACAAGGCATGCCTGAAAACGTGGAATGGACAGCATTCAAACTGCCCGTTCTGCAGAGCCCATCTTACTCAGTATGATTTCACTGAGTATACTGGTGCTGTCCCGGAGAGGCCAAAGCCTGTAAAGACTGTCAGTCACGATCCATTACCTTCCATGGCAACACTTGACTTACCACCGTTGACAATTCCACCACCTAGTCGACGATCACTCTCTCCTGGAATGCCCGATTTGCACTCAAGGACTTTTGTAAACCCGAGTCCTCGACAAGATAGTTCAGTGCGTACAGCTCAAGACCACACCTCAGCCGCTACGGATGCGCTGATGGCAGGCCTACGCCTACTTATGCAAAACCTAATACGAGAAGGTCTCGAACAGAGCCTCAATGGTTTGCGGACTGACTTAGCAAATAGTATCCGACAACAGGTAGCAGCAGCAATACCGCCAATGGACTTTGCACGACCTCCTCTGTCCATGGGTAACCAAAGACAGTCGAAAGATTTCCCCAATCTGAGGAGACAATCGTTTCAGAGACCACCATCACCTTTTGGTCAGCCTTTTGGTCAGCCCAGACCGAACTTCGTACCACCTCAGCCTAAATCATACATTCATGTCCCTGCAAACATAGGACACCGACGATCAGGCAGTCCTATCCGAAGATGGAACCTGACCTATAACGGCAACAATTCAGAGCTCTCTGTGGATGAATTCATTTTTAGAGTCGAAGCGCTCACGCACTCCGCTCTAGAAGGGTATTTTGATCTCCTAGTTAGAAACATGCTTACGTTATTAACAGGACCAGCGAAGGACTGGTACTGGTCGATATTACGGCATAACCTTTCTCCAACTTGGGAATTTACCAAGACGGGATTGTCCATCGAATGGGGAGTGCCTAAAGACGACTTAAAAATACGATTACAGTTGATGTCTCGAAAGCAAAAGCCTAGTGAACTATATGCTATATATCACCATCATTTAGGGTTGCTGCGTGATCAGCTACTGAACGCCATGCCAGACCAAGAGTTTCTGGATATTGTCAAATCGAACTAACTGCCTGAGATTCAGGAAAAATATATGCCTGCATCCCACCGATACGATGGGACAGCTGAGATCGCTTGTTACTCGTATCCAAGCTACGTAGATACGAATTGCGACAGCTGGTAGCTGGAACCCTTACCGGAACCAACGGGTGCACGAAGTTGACAACTTTCAGACCTTGGACCCTGAACTGGCAGTAGCAACAGGCAGTGACAACAACCTAGGTGACGTGTCGAGCATTTCAGCCAAACACACCATTGTATGCTGAAATTGTGACCAGTCCGGTCACTTTTATCAAGACTGCAGGCAAGAGAGACAAGTTGTGTTCAGCTATGGATGCGGACGCAAAAATTTTTCAAGCCTGATTGTCGCCATTGTAGACAGAAAAACTTGAGACGGGTCGGGAATACCACCACCTCTTTCCGACCAGCGTCGACGTCACCAGCAGCAACTGCCACGAACCCTCCAGTTCAATCCTTGATCAAGGAGGAAGGTCCGTTCCATTAGCAGACCACATTGATGAATCTCTGACTTGTCCACTGATATCATTCAGTGATTCTGATGATATCAGCAAAACACCTGCTAGTATGAATACTTCATTGATAGAGGCGGAGAATCTAATAGACTTCTCCGCAGATCTCCAAGCTCCCATTTCCACTTCTGGGAAGCCCATGACATTGTTGGATACTTCATTGGAAGAGTCTTTTCGATTTTCGATGTCCCGATAAGACCGACAGCACTCTTAGCTGACAAAGTTACTGAGCAGGAGATTGGGCCTCCTGTCCTTTCTGTTTTAAAACGGCCACCAAGCTCTGTTATGACGAGTGGGCGTGAGCCTGTTTTACATCCGCTGACGCCGTATCATACGCGTCTGCAGAGATACAACACAGTAAGAGACCGAATCTTCTCCTCAGTGGCGGAGTTAGCTGAAATAATGTTTCCTGACTTGGGTATGAGACCGAAAAAGAAAAGACCTACCATTCGTTGGCGGGAATACTGTCGACGGATGAGACTAAAGAGAAAAAAACTGGCACAGATTTCCGTGTCGATGCCAGACGACATTCGACCATACGCCGAAGTAAAGCTGCTCGGGCGAACTGAGCTTGGACTACTTGATAGTGGTGCCACTGTCAGTATTCTAGGTCAGGGAGCTCTAGAAAAGCTTGCAGAAGCAGATGTCGAATGGAAGAAGTATCGGACACAGGTCCAAGTAGCAAATGGTGCCATGACGACTGTGCATGGTCATGTGGACTTGGATGTCACTTTCCGTGATAAGACCCAAAATGTGCATTTTTACGTGGTTCCTGGGCTCACACAGGCACTATATCTAGGAATAGACTTCTGGCGTCTATTTGGGTTGGCTCCAGATGTCCTGGGTATAGTCGTAGAAGTGAATCCAAGTGTACCTCTGACACCGACTGCCATATTCTTTCTAGTCTCGATCAACAACGCTTAGAAGCCACCAAACACCTTTTCCCCTCTTTCGCCTCTCTAGGCCTGGGAAAATATCATTGGTCACTCACAGGATTGAAACGAATGACGCAGCTCCGCAAAAACAGGGGTTTTATCCAATTTCACCGGCAGTACAAAGTTTGATGGATGCCGAATTAGAGCGAATGCTATCACTGGGTGTGATAGAGGAGAACCAGAGTCCTTGGAGCTCGCCAGTTGTTCTGGTAAGGAAGCCTGGAAAGGTCCGGCTTTGTTTTGACGCCAGGAAGATCAACTCTGTTACGAAGAAGGATGCCTATCCGCTTCCGCAGATAGACACACTTCTGAGTCGACTTACTCCGGCAAACTCACTGGTAAACTATAGGATATCGCGAAGCCCTCCTATTGCCCCGTCAATGGTGGGTGATATACCTGTTGGAATCCATTCCTGTATAAGGCTGTCAGCATGTCACTACTTCGACGACGCCTTGGAGACACACCCTTGAACAATCGCCAGTCGGAGATCAGGGTGAGATGTTGCGCCGGGAAAGCTTAGCGATCGGTTCTTTAGGATGCTGATCGCAAGGCTTCCTCAGCATCTCAGTGAAGAACGGGGCAGAGAGACATAGACCGGCTGGATTTTTTGGGTTACCAGCTTGTCGATGTGGCTTTGGCTTCACACACGGACAGGGACGTCGAGGTCTGATCAAAGACTGACGAGACTTCAGGGATGTGTCATCGATGCGTCATCGGGCAATTGGAGTCCAAGTGATGAGGAATACGCATTGGGTCGTGGATCGAGACACACATTGAGCGCCCGCAGCGATGAGGCCTATGTTTAAGACCGGCTAGCTCAGTCGACCATTTTTCAGCGTTGTCTGAACCATGGGTGGCGCAGACCACTCTGCCCTGTTATGGTCGTAGCATAATGCATATAGCAATATGCTACACGTACTAAAGCATGTAGGCCGGCTGCGTCAAGCATAAAAAAATGACCGCACCCCGACCGAGAGAGATGCGTTTCCTCAAGCTCGAGATGACATGCGGATGCGAAGAAGAAGAAGACAAAATCGGGTGGTGCAAGTCACTTTTAACCTCGAATGGTGATCAGTGCGGTAAAGAAAAGTGTCGATTCCCCGAAAAGAATTAAAAATTGTTATCTAAATCTCTGTAAAAGAGCGTTCTAAGCAAACTTTAACCAAATATTCGCATTGGGTAACAAGGAATTTTAGTATACGTCAGAGTAAGTAATGCGCATATATGTATGACTTGCAAACCACATTGCAATTGTTAATTGATAAAGATTTTTTTTGTAGTTCCAAAGAAAATAAATCCCGAAAAATCTCGCAGAGTGCAAGGAATCGATCCAAGAAACTGTGGATTTTAATCCAGGTGAAGATGATAATAGTAGGTCTTTTCCCACTCAGAATGAATTGGGAGAAAGTTATCCGAAAGAATTTCCAAATACTGAAAATGGATACATTTTAATCAGTGAATTTAAATCCAGGAAAAGCTTCTTCAGTGCTAACTGAAGAAGCTCATCGATGAATAATTTGGGGCCTCAAGTAAACTCAGTTTGATTGAATTATGCCCGATGAGGCCAGGAAAATGCTCGGAAAATATGCAAGAGCAACGGCATACGAATCCAACCGTTCAATTAACAGCTTTAAGAAGTTACGCATATACCAACACACGATGAGTCTCCACTAAGTTCACCAAGTGCAGTGGTTCTATAATATTTTTTAACTTTTTACCTTTTTGTCATAAAAAGTATTTAGTGCTTTAATGCTTCACATAAAAGGCGATTTAGTTATAAGACGAGGCAGATTGTTTAAGTCCTATAGTAATGTTTATGTTATTAGTGACGGCGTAATGCAAGCACTGAAGTAGGGAACAAATACCTATAAGTATTAAAAAAAATTTATTTATTGAAATTGAACTACAGATACTTACTGGATGTTGGAGCGCTCCACCAGACCATGGGATTTTGACTGTGAGTATCCTTTTGATCTGCTTTTGAAGTTTTTCGTTATACTTATCTATCATGTATACACATATTTTTGCATTTAAGCTTTCACTTTAGACAGATTTTATAGATGCTCAACTATTTTTGCATTTGAACTTCGCCATAATAGGCGAAACTTTGTTGTTAAATAAATGGCGAAGCCAAATGAGGCTTTGCACCAATTTAATTAACGTACAACTTGTTGTTAATAAATGGCGAAGCCAAATAATGCTTTGCACCTATTTAATTAATGTATACCTTGTTGAAGACTGAGGAATAGGCGAAGCCAAATGAGGCTTTGCACCTATTTATTTAACGTATACCTTGTTTAAGACTGAACTGACTCTCTACTTTATTCTGCAGTATATTTATACAAAAATTGTCTTCCTCTAAGACTACTAATACTATACAGAGTAATATATGAAATACCTCTGACCCAGCACTTTGTTTATTTAACGTATAATTCATACAAAGTGTAAGTCGGAAGTATTTCATTAACAACTATTACTTAATTTTACTATTTACGGAAGCATGCAAGTCACGGCACTCGTTGCTTTTTATAAATTTATATGTATACCTTACCCAATCCATGTTGCGGGTTTTCAACTCATGGTTTATTTTAATTTCTTTTCTACTCGAATTACACTCAGTAGTTTGCGGCTTATTACAAAAACAATTTAGTTACTTACAAACATATGTTCTACCTCTGGTGCAAGGTCGTCGTATTTCAACGTGCGAATTCTTGCGCGCAGTGGTATTATGACATCATTCACTGAATTAATTATGTATGTACGTATACCGTTTGCTTTTACATGCAGTGGAAACTGATGTAGGTATGTAGGTATACCATGCCGTAAACTTTTTGTTTTATTTCCTGATCGGAATATGTGAAATGTTTACTTGCAATGTACTGATGTAGGTAGGTAGGTATGCAATGAGTTGCTTCCGGATGAAAATTGATGTTTTTAGATTGGGGTTTATTTGGGATTTTATGTATGTAATAAATCTCCCCCTTGTAAAAAAAATGTGTTATTCTTTGAAGAGGAATAACGCATTAAAACATGATGAAAGGGTTTTATCTTATTGGCAGTACTTCGTTATTGATTTTATATGTACAAATGATGTCGAGCTCCGGGACAAGCATACGGTTAGGTCGTTAAGACTAATAAGTACAAGTTCATCTATGTTTACAATAAATTAAATTAAGGTTAGGAATACGTTACAATATTTCTTATATTAGTACAATAAAGTTATAATATTTGATAGTTTGTTTGGCACATATTAAAAATTTCACATTGTAGTTGTTTTTTTTTTGTTTTTTTTTTTTTATAGGGCACGGTTAATAAAATTGTTTATACATATTTGTGTGTACATATTTGTCTTTTATTACAAGTATTGATAATCGGATTGCTTTAATATATTCTTCTTAATTAATTTTATTAATTATACATATATATTTTTTTTTTTAAATGTTTATACATAAGGTATTTTTTTTTTAATTAATTTTCTAATATTAGTATACATTTATAGGTATGTTGGGTTTTAAGTTGGCTCTTTTACAAATTAACATTTTTAGTTTCTATTATTGTACACATATATATTATTTTTAATTCTAATTTATGTGTATGTATATATTTTTACAATTATACATACTCGTATGTATGTTTTTATTTTTAATTATAATATATGTATAGGTATAAATATTTAAAAAAAAAAATTTTTTTTTTTTTTTTTTTTTGAAGAACTTATATATCGAACAAGGCAGGTATTTCTTATTATTTCTGGTATTTTTATAAATTTATATTCAATGATTAATTAAACTTCTTGTAAATTTCGGGGTCTTTTAATTGAATCTAGTTCAAAATTGGTTAAGGATGGTGGAAGTGGTGGTGGTGGAGGAATTGGTAAATTGTGTCTACTATTTGTCTGTGGAGACGAAATATTTTGTGATTTAATTGAACCTTTAAATTCAGAACGAGCGATTTGAGGGGCAATGCGTTCTTTGTTTGTTGTCACCTCTTCTGATTCATTAATTAGTGAGTTTAATCTGGCTTTGAGAGCTTTGGAGATTTCCGATTGGAAGTTTTGGGAGATTTGTTTGACTTTTCCAGTCGACACCTTTTCCTGGGGTTGAGTAAACGAACGACACTTGGTATCTACTTTGCCTTCGGGTTTTATGTCTTCCGTAATTTTTACTTTAGGTTGTGGATGTGTTTCCGCATCTAATTGAGGTTTTGGATTACCGACGATTACTACTTTTGGGAGCTTCTACTATCTTTTTCTTTTTCTTGTTTTTTATAGTTTTACATAGTTTTATTATTCCGATTATGCAAAGTAATAAAATCACTGTAGAACTCAGAGATAGGGAGCTTATTTGAATCAGTTCTGATTAGTTTCGCTCTTTTCTTTGTTTTTCCAGTGTATTTATTTGCTCTTCCAGTTGATCATTTAGAATATGATTGGCATCTTCTGCTCTTATCATAATTATATGTTTTTTAGCGGTGTTATTAACACTTTGATGTAGTTTTGAATGGTCTCCATTAGGTTAGTATTTATAAGGTGAGGATATTCTGGCTGTGTGATTTTAATATTTTGATGGTCTTCATCTTCAAAATATATAATCTGATCAGCTATTTGGAAGCTACAAGGTTCGTTTAGGATTAGTATTCCATTGCCGAAGAGGTTGGAGCTATGTAGAGTTTTTCCGCAGGCAATCTTAATTTTCTGTGTGGTATGAAACGAAAAGAGCCAGGAATTTTTCCTGGTTAGTTTTATTAATAATTGCGGAGCTTGAGTTTGAGCTAGGTATTCGCAGTTACGAGTTTCATTGTACGGATTAAATAGGAAGTTTATCGGGCACTCGTTCACGTAATGCCCTTGAAGAATTGGGTTTAGTAGTGGTCCAATGTAAGTGCTTTCATTAAGATTATTCGATTGTTTCTTGTATACTCGGAACTCGGATTGTTTGAACATTACGAACTTTTGTGTTGGTATGTGACTGGCAATATAAGTGTGTCTTATGTCCAGAACTAGATAATGATTGTTGGGAGTTTGGAAAGGGAGTAAATGGATCTGCTTTAGTTTGAAAGGTGGCATATTAAGAATCAGGAATGTAATTCGTATTACCAAGAGCTCATTCAGTATTCCAGATTTTACCTCCAGAGTTTGTGTTAAGATTGCTAGGTGAACTTGATTATTTTTGAGAGCGGTTAATATCTGAATAAAATTTTGCTGTCTTAATTCTATGTCTAACACCTGTAGACTAATTGTAGATATAACCTCTTGGATACGTTGTCGCGTGCTTATTTCTCCATTGACCATGTCAAGCAGATCATTCACGGTCTTTATTAACTCTTTCTGGTTGGCTTCAAGTTCATTAATAGGTTTCCTTAACTTTTCAAAAACTTGAACAGGGTTATTTGACTTTTTTCTAATTCTAGAAGCGCCTGTGTATCCGTCTCTAAATTTGCAATCTTACTATAAATTTGCTTCTCGTTCGTTGCATCCATAGTTCCAAAAAGATAATGTAGTCCACTTCCTATTCCGTCGAATAAGGATCTTCGATGGCGGATGGTTACCATCTCCCTGATGGTTTTTGTTCTCTTTTTTATGGACCCAATCAGACTATGTATGTAGGCGTTTTGCTCCGTACATGCGCTAGTAGTGGAATTATGTACCTCGCATAGTCGATTTATAAGGAAACCGGTGTGTTCCATCAGTGTGGTTTCCGCTTCTAGATCACTGATGTTTATTTGAGTGAACAAATTCCATGTATCATGAAACAAAAGAATTTGACCAAGTTCCTCGAACATTATGCCCGTGTTATTTAGGGTCTGGATATTGAAGGGTTCTGCTGTGACTTTTGGTATTGCCGTGAGGATGGCCAAAAAGTACCGATGAAGATTAGCGTCATCTCTGGAGAAGAAAAATAGGTTGTAAAGACAGATCATCGGTGAATAAATGTATAATATTTATAATAATATATATATGTATATATATAAAATATTGAAAATTACGCCATAATATTTTTTGTACTGTTTTTATTGCATGAAAATTCTTTGTTTGATGGTAGTAAATATTTTTATAGGTCAAATGGTCTCTATTTTACTGATTTTGCGTTCTTTTGCTCTTTGCTGTGTTTATTTTATTGATTCGTAAATATTATCGGGTCATGCCAATTTAGGTAAGCTCATTCTCCACGTGCGGTTGTAATTGTGTTATGACCTGTAATTCTGTTTATTTTTACAATTTTGTCATGACTTGCACTTGATGTTGACATGAATGGCTTCTAGTGTTGATCGGAGTTATATGGTGATTTACCAGATAAGCAGTTTTTATGTATAAATAGAATGTAACATAATTCAGTTTTATACATTGTTAATTTGTGTATTACAAACTGTTGTGCTCTTGAGTGTTTATTTTATTAAAAATATGGAGAAGAAAATTGGTGCTGCTTTTGACAAGTTGATGGCCTTGGCTAAATCGACTATCCAGCCGGAGAGGAATATTGAAGGTATGCCCTTATATCGAGTGGACCAGCCAATCGAGCCGTACGTGACTCAGGGGCTGCCTGGGACCTCTCAAGAAGTGCCGGCTTACGTACCTGGACCTAGGAGGCTGACTTTAGAGGAATATCACAGGAGGACTAAGAAGAACTACGGAGATCAGCCAGATATGGAAAAGAAAGCCAAGTCGACCGGAGGAGGTAGGCGTGTTAGGCTAAACCGAGAGTTGCATTATTTCAGGCTGAGGGCTAGTCTAGCCACTACAACCGAGGAGCGTGCTCAGTATGAAGATTTGGCCAAGGGAAAATTGAAAGAACTTAACGCCTTCAAAAGGACTAAAAAGAGAAATTTTAAACACCAACAAAAAAAAACAAAAAAATATGTCTAGATTATGAAATAAATGATTAGTTATATATTTATTTTCTTTTTCTTTCATTAAAGCCAAAGAAATTTTTACCATTTTTATCCCTGGACAGGTATGTTGAGGGGTATTATTTTTCTGCATGAGAAGTTCTTCTTTTGAATTTTTTGAATAGGTGCCTACTATTGCGGCATGGGAATTGCAAAAATATTTTTTTTTTTTTTTTTTTTTAGCCATTACTCATGGAATGGTTTTAATCTGTTGTTATGTACTGTTACTCTTCATTTACCGATTTGAATAACAGTATTAACAGGGATAAAAGCTTTTACCACGAGATATGGACCTAGCCATATCTGGGAAAGCTTGTGTTTTTTGGCCGGATTTTTCAGTAAAACTTTATCACCTGGTTGGAATGTCACCGGGCGTGAGTGTTTATCGTAATAAAGTTTTGACTTTTCCTTGGCGTTGAGCAGATTTTTCCGGGCGATAGCATATGTTTTTTGTAGTTTGTACCTAAGAATGTGGTAGTAACTTTCGTGGTTGTAAATGGGCTCTGGTTCTCTTTTCAGATTTGATGGTACATCCGCTGTAACCCCGAACAGACAATCCATTGGAGTGAGCTTAGTGCCGTCATGTGGGCTATTATTGTATACGAAAGCCGCGGTTCTCAGGAATCGATCCCAAACCTTTGGATTTTCGGACACAATAGCTCTTAAATACTCCACTAGAGGTCTGTGGGTTCGTTCAAGTGCGCCATTGGATTGCGGATGATAAGCGGAAGTCTGTAATTTTTTTATTTTTAGAAGTTTACAGACACGTTTGAAAAGATCGCTTAAAAAGTTAGATCCTTGGTCAGTTACTACCTTTTTAGGAATGCGATAACGAGTAATTATCTCATCGAAGAATATTCCTGCTACCGTTTCTGCTTCGCCATTCGGCATGGCATAACAATCTACGAATTTCGTAAGATTGTCTTGGAATGTCAATATATACTTGTTTCCGGAGTGGGTTTCTTAAAGTGGTCCTACTATATCTAAATAGACTTTCTCGAAGGGCATTAGGGCAGTATCTGTTATGATCATCGGCATACGGTATTCCGGGCTAGCTTTCATTTTTTGGCATTTGGAACATTTTCGAATATATCTCTTAATAGAACTGAGCATATTCATCCATTTATATTTCCTTTTTTTTTTTGTACGTTTTAATGACTCCTTGGTGACCACCAAATGCCGAGTCATGATAGTCCTTTAGAATTATTTGAATTTCCTCGGGGTCTGTGACAATGTCAGGTAATTTATTTTGGGAATTTATAAAATTATTGCTCGGTGATAATTCGCCGTGTTCAGATGTACTACTTCCAGATTGGTTGTTTGTGGTTGATTTGTGTTTCATTGAGTCATTTTGGGGACTCCCTGAACGTTCTTGAATTCTCTGGGGAGTTTTGTGAATTATGTCCTCAATTTCTGTTTCCCTTGCTTGAGCTCGTGTAACAGCATGGCAATGTGCTGGTTTGGACTTCGGTGGAGGCGAAGAACTAGTATCTTCATCGTCTATGTCGGAATCGACACGGTGATGTACCTGGGCCTCTACCATGATCGAATTGGGGCTTGTTTGTTTCAGCTGGGCAGGTATTCGACTAAGCGCGTCTGCATTAGTGTTATATTTGCCAGGCTTATATTCAATCTTGTAGTCAAATTCCGAGAGGTTGTGGTGAAGCCTTACTAATCTCGAAGTCGGATCTTTTACATTGAATACGCCTTTTAAGGGCTTATGATCTATGTAAACCGTTGTGGAGTATTTTTGTTCCGCCTTATTTAAACTTCTACTTGCATACGCTATTGGCTTGTCTTTGCCTATTATCGCTTGAGATAAAACAGCTCCCAATGCTTCGTTGCTAGCGTCTGTCGTTAGATCGAAAGGTTTGGTGAAATCTGGGTAGGTGAGTAGAGGAGGATTAACAAGAGAAGTTTTAATTTCATTGAAAGCCTCTTGGCATTTTTGTGTCCAATTAAATTTGACGTCTTTCCGTAAGAGATTTGTTAGTGGCCTGACTATTTTAGAAAAGTTTGGAATGAACTTGCGGTAGTAGTTGGCCAGTCCAAGAAATGATTGAGTTTGTCTCACCGTTCGGCGTTGAGGAAAATTTTGAACGCAACTTGTTTTACTGGGATCTGGAAGTGCTCCTTCGTTTGAGCATTTGTGTCCAAGGTAGATCACTTCTCTGAGGAGGAACTGACACTTTTCGGGTTGTAATTTAAGATTATGGGCTCGAAGTCTGTCGAATACCTTAGCCAATTTCTCGTTGTGATCTTGTAATTTTTTTCCATATATTACAATATCATCGACATAGACAAAGCATTCTAATCCTTGGAGACCCGTTAGAATGTAATTCATTAAGCGCTGAAAGGTCGCAGGTGCGCCTTTCAGTCCAAATGGCATTCTCTTAAATTCATAATGCCTGTAAGCAGTACTAAACGCAGTTTTCGGTCTATCCCTTGGGTCAACCAGTACTTGATGGTATCCACTTGCAAGATCAAGTGTGGTAAAATACCGTGAATGCCCAAGTTGATCCAGTATATCCTCTATCCTGGGTAGTGGAAAGGCATCCCCTATAGATTTCTCGTTGACTTTACGGAAATCTACTACTACGCGCCAACGTTTATTGCCGTCAGGCCCAGCTTTTTTGGGGACTACAAGTAACGGAGAATTCCATGGGCTTTTGCTTATTTGAATGATGTCATTCTCTAGCATCTCTTTTATTTGTTCGTTAATAACAGCCCGATGTGTTTCTGGAAGTCTGTACATTTTGTGATTTATTGGTGGTTGATTATACAATATAGGTATGGTGTGTTTTATAGTACTAGTGCACGTCAGTTTATCTCCCTTTAAATAGAAGAGGTCATTATACTTATAACATAGCTCAAGAATTGACTTTTCTTCTTCGTGATTTAAATTTTCTTCCAACAGTAATTCTGTACGTAAAGCCGCAGGCCTGTCTTGATTAGAGCTTTTAGTATGGTCTACGTTTACTGAATATGGATTGGAAATGAAATTTGTCTTATCACTTTTGAAGTTGTAGTAGCTATTGTTTTGTGCACGAGGGAAAGGTGGACCACCTTTATTCTGAAAACTTTGGGAATTACTGACGTCCAAAGGTAAATAGAGAGGCTTAAGAGAGGCTTCTTTCTGAGAACTTTGGGAATTTATTTCGTCCAAAGGTAAATAGAGAGGCTGCAGGTTATAGTAATTAAGTGGAACTAGCGTAAGCGTCAAGTTCTTCAGGAATACTGATTCGGTGTTTACGTTCAGAACGGATAACGGTATAAAACTTTTATTCGGACTAACTAAGCAATTTGCGACAAATACTCCTTCTCCTATCTCCTGAGACATACAGATCATTTCTTGATCCAATTGTAATGGTATGCTCAGTACGATTTGAGATCGAGGAGGTATTTTATTAGGTCGCTGAAGCACTACTTCAAATTGTCTACTTTCGTCTTCATTCTTGTTTTTCGAAATTTCTTCTATTTGAGGTAAGGAATTTTTTCTATTGGGTGCCATTGAAGTGGCAGCAGAAGATTTAAATTGCTGCTCTATTTGATCCCTTGCTATTTCCTCCCCATCTCCTGTTGGATGTTTCGAGAGGTACTGTGAACTCAATAGGATTGGTTTCCGTGCGAGGAAACCGGAGTAATTTATTAGGGCCTTATATATTGCAATTTTTTGCAAGAAAGTCATTACCTAACAGCCCATCGTGAGAGAGTTGGGCGTTATCTTCTACAACCTGTAGATGGCATGGGATAATGCGGCTTAGTGAAAAGTTGCCTTAGCAGCTACCCAATGTTTCTCCATCTCCAAATGGAGTTTTCAGAGTGACCTTTTGACTCTGTTCTATACGTTCTGGCGTATCAAGTGCTTCCTGTTTTATAAGACTTACTTCAGCTCCAGTGTCCACTATCAGCCGAACGGCTGCGTTTTTGCTTATATCTAATGGCAAATCTACTATTGAAATGTTTTCCCTTTTTCGGGGGTTTTTCTTTTGAAAGGACCCTGAAGTAGTATGATAAGTTTTCTTTAATGTCGAGTCGGGGACTTTTCGGTCGACAGTGTGCCGTTTCCCCAATTTGCAGTTTCCCATCGTTGTTTCTGCCGACAGGTGGACACGGTATGGCCTCTTCTGCTACAAAAACTATACATCTCTTGTCCATAATTAATTCTAGGTTCGCGATCTGAAGTGCCCCATTGAAAACTGTTTTTTGTATTTGCTCGCTCAGGTGGTGCCTTAACATTTTGTCGACAATATTGGACATCATGTCCTTTCGCTCTGCAGTTTATACAGAAAGGGGTGTTTTTGCGTTTTATGCACTCGTCATACGTGTGCCCCTTGTAGTTGCAATAGCTGCATGTAATCTTGTTTAACAGTAATTTCTGTTTTTCGTCTCTTCTTTCTCCTGTATGATGAAAGGTAGAAGTCTGGTATGGAGGTGGACTTCCTAAAGATTTTCTTGTCGAGCTGACTTGAGTCGAGTGCCAATTATCCGGTGAGTTTCTGCCAGTATTAAAGGATACTGAAGCTAATTTTGTCGGCTCCTGTGTGGGAGGTATATAGAACTCAGTCTTTATATTAGATTTTCCTAGCTCATTTGTGTAAGGGTATGGAGCAACAGTCTCGTGAATAGGATGACTATAAGCATTAGCATAATTTGTGGAATTATGCCTTAAAAAGTTGTCCATTGGAAAATAGCTTGTGGGATTATGAATGTAACTGGCGGGTTGTGGATTATAAAAGAGGCTGTGTTGTAATCGTTCCATGTCTAGTAGCTTTTGGATGAGTTGGTCTACCGAATCTTCATTTAAAGTAAGTAAATAGGCACTTAGATGCGGATTATTAGCACCACTCTTCACTGAATCCATATCAAAATCTTCTATTTGTCGCTTCACCATATTGAAATTTTCAGCACCATATTTACTCTGTGCTGCCTCATTACATTGTAACAATAGGCCTTTTAGCCTAGTTGTGAAGGAGTTAAATGACTCGTGCGGGTATTGTCGGCAAGTGATTAATCTATTTATCAGCTCATGGTATATCTCACGAGGTAAGTAATTACGATAAAGTAATTGTTCAACCTCTTCAAATGTTGTGAGTGAGCTAGATGCGATTAGCTAGTATGCATTTCCTCTCAATCTAGTGGAAAAAATCTGCATAAAAGCTTGCTTTTCCTCCTCTTCTAGGCACTGTTGTACTTGTTTGCAACAGCCTATAAAGGTTTGCAATTCTGTGAGGAATTGGGGACTAAATTCTCCAGAAAACAAGGGCACCATTTGTGCTGACAGTTTAACTACCTTTTCATAATTCACTGGCATTTTGACTGGTTGGTTTGGTTGCTTTCTCTGGAGAATATCTGGAGTATCGTTATTAGAAGTAGGCGAGGTTAATGATTTTTCTGTGATTAGGGCGTTTAAGCTACTGTTTCTTACTAGAAAATTAATTAAGCTGTGCCTTCTGAAACGTTTACCTGAGCAAGTCTCACGATACTAGTTTACGGAAGGTCGACTTTGGGGTGAATTACACTCTACACTTGGGCTATCTGGAGGGCTGGTATTGTCAAATAACAATGAACTTATTGCCGTCTCAAAGTTAGAGCGTGAAGAGCTTCGGTCAGGTTTAGGCATGAAAGCCAAAACTTTGAGTTTCCACGAATAAGTGTGAGAGAGAGAGAAGTAAGGAAGAAAAGGGAATAAGTAGTTTTATCAAAGAAGTTTAATTAATTTAATCAAAGCAAGAAATTTTCCCGAATATGTGAAATCTGCCTTGTTTTAGCCTTTTTGCTATTATTAATGAGGAATAACAGTTTTGCCTCTTTTTAACTTACTTAAGAAAGATTGTTGTCGTTTCAGTTAGCTTCGTTTAGCCGTACTCTTTGTTGTGTTGTGTAAACAGAAGTCGTCTTTTCCAAATTGGGGACTTCTTATCTTCTTAGGCTGGGTTCTGTCGCCAGACTCCACTGTAAGTAACTCGTAACTCGTAGGTTGGAGGATCAAGGTTTTTCAAGTGTATGTAGATTGACCAACTTCCCTGATCCTACCGGCTGCGCCAAAATTGTTATGTATTTGAGTGATCTTCCGAGTACCTTTCGGAGCCGCGGTGTGTAATTTTCGCTATAATAGGCGAAACTTTGTTGTTAAATAAATGGCGAAGCCAAATGAGAATTTGCACCAATTTAATTAACGTACAACTTGTTGTTAATAAATGGCGAAGCCAAATAAGGCTTTGCACCTATTTAATTAACATATACCTTGTTGAAGACTGAGAAATAGGCGAAGCCAAATGAGGCTTTGCACCTATTTAATTAACGTATACCTTGTTTAAGACTGAACTGACTCTCTACTTTATTCTGCAGTATATTTATACAAAAATTGTCTTACTATAAGACTACTAATACTATACAGAGTAATATATGAATTACCCCTGACCCAGCACTTTGTTTATTTAACGTATAATTCATACAAAGTGTAAGTCGGAAGTATTTCATTAACAACTATTACTTAATTTTACTATTTACGGAAGCATGCAAGTCACGGCACTCGTTGCTTTTTATAAATTTATATGTATACCTTACCCAATCCATGTTGCGGGTTTTCAACTCATTGTTTATTTTAATTTCTTTCCTACTCGAATTACACTCAGTACTTTGCGGCTTATTACAAAAACAATTTAGTTACTTACAAACATATGTTCTACCTCTGGTGCAAGGTCGTCGTATTTCAACGTGCGAATTCTTGCGCGCAGTGGTATTATGACATCATTCACTGAAATAATTGAGGTAGATCAGTGATGATTAATTATGTATGTACGTATACCGTTTGCTTTTACATGCAGTGGAAACTGATGTAGGTATGTAGGTATACCATGCCGTAAACTTTTTGTTTTATTTCCTGATCGGAATATGTGAAATGTTTACTTGAAATGTACTGATGTAGGTAGGTAGGTATGCAATGAGTTGCTTCCGGATGAAAATTGATGTTTTTAGATTGGGGTTTATTTGGGATTTTATGTATGTAACAGGGTGCCGTGACCGGATTCCATGGAACACATATCGCGAAGTGTTACCCCTCTTCTCCAAGTCACCAATAGTCTCTAGCCTAACATCCCGTCTCCATTAATTCAGTCGCTGTACCTGTTCCTAGTCGGCTTGTTCGTCGAAGTGAGTTGATAGACGACGTCTATCCACCGATTTGTCCTCCCTCGACCGCGGTGGACTGGAGGCATGGTCACATATTATTTCCATTCCCTCGGAAACCAAAATCCTTTTTTTGTTTTTGGCCCATGCCCGGCTTGAGACTCTGGTGGGTTGTCCCCACGTTGGGCGCTCTCTTGAACACCCTATTTTTCTTCTCCCATTTTTCCCCTGGTCTATGTCTAGAGTTAGAGCCCGGCTTGAGACTCTTTTCTCTGTGGGTCGTCCCCACGCTGTAGCGTATACCCCACACACTACCTTTGGTTCCTCCCTTTCCTTAGGTCACATTTCACTTACATTTTGGCTCCTATGCCCCCCCCCCCCCGTAGAGGAAACCACATAATTTTCTCCCAGACACCTGAAAATGGCCAAACAAAAGTTTATTTAATTTTGCTACTTTCCCATAAGGCATCTATCCTACATAAACGAAGAAAACCTGGAAAGAGAGAAGAAAGTTTGTCCTAAAATAAAAAAAAAAAAAAACATTAGAATTTGTGTAGAACTCGCACAAATTGCAATCTTTAGACGAAACCTGCAAAGAAAATTCATTAAAAAACCCTGAAAAGAAGAAAATGCAACAACAAAAAATGACACACAAAAGAAATATTGTTTCAAACGAAAAAATTCTAAATTGTGCAAAACGCGCACAATTTACAATTTTTTTCGAGTAAAAACTTACCGCTAGTCACCAACATCGAGACGTCGAAAACTGTAACTCGCCTAGCTGTAATTCATCGCACGATACCATCATGCGAAAAATTCGGCTCGAAAAACAGATATTCTCTGCTACTACAAAGAATAAACACACACCCGCACTCCGGCAATAGGCCAGATGTTAGCAAGATTCGTAAAGTCGAAAGAACAAAAAAAAATGCTCGCCAGCCGCTGGCTGGGGATTGTAAGTCGGGTGCGATGTAGGCAGCTTGCGTGGAGGCGGTGAGTTTTGGATCGTTGGTGAGGAATTGAGTAGCGAGTAGTGCTGGAAGTTGTATCGTGCAGAACTTGTCCCCGGGGGTTTGTTTTTTTTTTATGATTCTTTTGGAAAAATCAAACGACTTTGTCTTATTGAGTGGAAGTTTTAGAAATAATTTCAAACAGCATTCGAATTAATTAATCGCGTAATTTGCCTGTGTAAGAATCGCTCCGTGGAAAAACCAAGGGTTACCTGTGTGCCAGTTTGACAGAAACATTCTGTGAAATAAAGAAAATAATTATGAGTTTTATATATATATACTTCGAAGGTATAAATTAGTATACATATTAGTTCGTTGTTAAATTACCAGCGCAGCAGTAATGATAGGAACATTCTGTGAAAGAAAGGAAATAATTTAGTGGGTTATATATAGTTCTTCGATAAATTACCTGCGCATCAGTGATGGCAGGAACATTCTGCCAAAGAAAGAAAGTAATTAATGACTTTTTATCTAATTTTTACGTTTAAAATAATATACCTATTCTATTCGTCAATAGGTTACCTGTGCGCCAGTTCGTCAGGAACATACTGTGAAAGAAAGGAAATAATTTAGTGAGTTTTATATATTTTAGAGTATAGAGATAACGTATATATTAGTTCATCGATCTATTTACCTGTACATAGTCCACCATCACTAATAGGGACTTTCCTTCGGTACTGGCAAGCGAATAAATACCTGTGTACTTATATGTGGCTGTGTGTGTCTAATTCCGCGCGAATAAGCGGTGAAGAAAAGAGCCGTACGAGTGTTAAGCCACGTGAAATATACTAAATAAATAAATAAAAAACAAAAACAAAAAACAAATTAATAATAATAATACTAAATAGAAATAACAGAAAAAAATGTACAGACCGTGAAAGAAGAAGCTTGTCAAGAAGAAATGCAGATCTACCCAATTCACTGTTGGCGCTTGGCTGTAATAAGTGGACAAAAACCAGGTCCTCATTAGGACGCTGTAAGTTTAGTTAAGTAAATTTTTCTTTTGTTTTACTCTTAGTCCAATAAGTTTTTTTTTGCTCATATTGTCTTCCGACAGTTTAAGGGTTTTTTATTGTTAGCTGAAAACCAGTCTAAATTTGCCTAGAAATAAGTATAGCGTTGGGGTCATCTCCCTTTGAGGAGTGCTACATTTGTTTATCCCTGCCTCAGCAGATAATAGATTAGTAGGGCTTATCCTAGCAGCTAAGAACTAGCCCTAAGGCCTTAGGGTTGTCGTTAACAAAAAAAAATAAAGATAAATAAAAAAGGAAAAAAAATGTTCAATGTGTTCGGAATCGTAACAAGTTGTGTTGTTATTCACGAGGCAGTCCTTTGACTTCCTCTCCTTCTACCTTTTAACTTTTTTTTTTAAACTTATCTACATACATTCATTTAGGTACGTTTGGTTTTGTCGTCACCTTTTTTTTGCAAGCTGAATGTGATGCTAAAGGCCGAGCGATTTAGAGGTGAATGTGTAACGAAGAGCGCGCCCGTTTCCACCTACCTACATCCATCTCACAATGAATGCAGATAGGCGCTGCAACCGACACTTCTTTGCCACAAAGTCATCGCGGGATTAGCGTGGGTGGCTGCACAGCAAATATGCTGCTAACCATCAACCGGCTTGGGGTGGTTCTTGCCACCCACATCCCTTGATGCTTGTTAAGCTGTGCACAAATACGAAGATTGACCAGAAAGACGGATGGAAAGTAAAGCAAAAAGGAAATGGTAAGTGTGACTGCGAACGGACAGACAGATAGGGGAAAAAACAAGATCTATGAAGACTTCCTCCTCCTGGTGGAGCCTAAAAGCCTGGAA
This sequence comes from Dioctria linearis, assembly GCA_963930735.1. Taxonomy (NCBI): domain Eukaryota; kingdom Metazoa; phylum Arthropoda; class Insecta; order Diptera; family Asilidae; genus Dioctria; species Dioctria linearis. Next base: position 98,654,924 of record OZ005740.1, read on the forward strand.
GGAAGATAATTTATTTAATTAAGCTGAAAGAAAAGAAAACGGAACCTCAGCAACGCCGGACAAGTTTTATGCCACCTGGAGAGTTTCAACGCCGGTAAGAGGAACAATCGAGAGTGAGAGAGAGCAGAGAGGATTCTCAGATGTAGTTGAGACCCCGGCTTTGGGATAAATTGGGCCCAATAGTCCGCCCACCCTGGCTAAGCCTCCAAAGCCTTAACCATCTGATAAGTCCCATAAGTGTGTTTAACTGCTAGGTTAGTCTGAACACATACCTGCCTCCATCACTCTTCCCAGCAAATTATATCATTATCCCGGTGCTCTTCGTGAGCGAAAATGCAAAAACTGAGACTGTGTAAAAAAAACATGTACCACCGACGATGACTGCAAGACCAAAACACAAACACGACTTGACTCTCTGAACTAGATTTTCCCAAAACTCAAAATTCGGGCCGTAGACACTGATTCCTCCCGGATGATCAGACCTTTGGCATTACAACCATGTTACAACGTGGGTGCGAGGATAATTGCATCCACTCTTACCATAAATCGCCTTAACATGAATAAACGAGTGGATGAAAGCTATAAACTAATTAGACAAAAAGGAAATGCATATAAATATATATATAAAAAAAAACTATGAATATAGAAAATAAGAAATAAAAAAAATTATTACCTATTTTTTTTCTGTATTTGGTACGCTAACCTGTGCTAGACTTAGTCAAATCCCCTAGTCTACCGCTAAATCGGCCGAACCTACTTATTTTACTATCACTTACTTGAGGTCTTAAAACAATAACATGAGTGAGGCTGCCACCAACTGCTTCTTACCTCGCCAAGCGTCACTGTTGATCCGAGTAGATTTCCTTTTTATTGTATTTTGTTTCAAACCCAATTAAAGAGGCGATCCCATTTCTTTGACAAAAAAAACTTGTGTTACACTTTCGGGAAAGGCGCCGTGGCGAATAATACCAGTCTCGGGGAAGCAGGTAAATATACGCTTGATCAGGCTATTATTCTCACTAAATTGATTATGATAAATTATGAAATCAAATATTCCGACTTTTCTTTCAGGAAAATTCGCCGTGGCGATCAATAAAATTCTCTGCGAAGCAGGTAAATATTTGCTTGATCACGCTATTATTCTCACTATATTGATTATGATAAATTATGAAATATAAATTCCGACTTTCCTTTCAGGAAAATTCGCCGTGGCGATCAATAAAAGTCTCTGCGAAGCAGGTAAATATTCACTTAGTCAAACTATAGTTCTCAGTCAATTGATTGTAACAACTTATTAAATAAAAAACACCTTCTTTTCTTTCCAGGAAACTTTTGCCAATAAACGTCTCTGCGAAGCAGGTAAATATTTGCTTCATGACGTTATTATTCTCACTAAATTGATTATGATAAATTATTAAATAAAAACTCCTCCATTTCCTTTCAGGAAAATGTACCGCGGAAATGCCGGGACACAGCTACAGGTCACTAACTATATATGCGTATTTCACTGATTATTTCTTACTAAAGCAGCAAACTAATATTCCTCTTTTCTTTCAGGAAAATGTATCGCGGAAATGCTGGGACACAACACAACTACAGGTAAATGTATATGCATAGTTCACTGATTAGTTTTTACTAAATTATCAGACTAAAATTCCTTTTTTCTTTCAGGAAAATGTATCGCGGAAATACCGGGACACAACTACAGGTGACTAACTATATATGCGTATTTCACTGATTATTTTTCACTAAATTATCAAACTAAAATTCCTCTTTTCTTTCAGGAAAATGTATCGCGGAAATACCGGGACACAACTACAGGTAAATGAGTATGCGTAGTTCACTGATTATTTTCCACTAAATTATCAAACTAAAATTCCTCTTTTCTTTCAGGGAAATGTATCGCGGAAATACCGGGACACAACTACAGGTGACCAACTATATATGCGTATTTCACTGATTATTTTCCACTAAATTGTCAAACTAAAATTCCTCTTTTCTTTCAGGAAAATGTATCGCTGAAATACCGGGACACAACTACAGGTGACTAACTATATATGCGTATTTCACTGATTATTTCTTACTAAGGTAGAAAGCTAATATTCCTCTTTTCTTTCAGGAAAATGTATCACGAAAATGCCGGGACACAGCTACAGGGAAATATGTATACGTAGTTCACTGATTATTTTTCACTAAATTATCAAACTAAAATTCCTCTTTTCTTTCAGGGAAATGTATCGCGAAAATACCGGGACACAACTACAGGTGACCAACTATATATGCGTATTTCACTGATTATTTTCCACTAAATTGTCAAACTAAAATTCCTCTTTTCTTTCAGGAAAATGTATCGCTGAAATACCGGGACACAACTACAGGTGACTAACTATATATGCGTATTTCACTGATTATTTCATACTAAGGTGGAAAGCTAATATTCCTCTTTTCTTTCAGGAAAATGTATCACGAAAATGCCGGGACACAGCTACAGGTAAATATGTATATGTCGTTCACTGATTATTTTTCACAAAATTATCAAACTAAAATTCCTCTTTTCTTTCAGGAAAATTTATCGCGGAAATGCCGGGACACAACTAGAGGTAAATGTATATGCATAGTTCACTGATTATTTTTCACTAAATTATCAAACCAAAATTCCTCTTTTCTTTCAGGAAAATGTATCGCGGAAATGCCGGGACACAACTACAGGTAAATGTATATGCGCAGTTCGCTGATTATTTCTTACTAAAGTAGCGAACTAATATTCCTCTTTTCTTTCGGGAAAATGTATCACGAAAATGCCGGGACACAGCTACAGGTAAATATGTATGCGTAGTTCACTGATTATTTTTCACTAAATTATCAAACTAAAATTCCTCTTTTCTTTCAGGAAAATGTATCGCGGAAATACCGGGACACAGCTACAGGTAAATTTGTATGCGTAGTTCACTGATTATTTTTCACTAAATTATCAAACTAAAATTCCTCTTTTCTTTCAGGAAAATGTATCGCGGAAATACCGGGACACAACTGCAGCTGACTAACTATATATGCGTATTTCACTGATTATTTCTTACTAAAGTAGAAAGCTAATATTGCTCTCTTCTTTCAGCAAAATGTATCACGAAAATGCCGGGACGCAAACAAAAAAATATATATACTGCTGATACAGGTAAAAGATACAAACAAAAGAACGCGCCAACCAGCCAGAAACGCGAACGCTCAGACTTATTTTTCTTCTTATCTTTCCCCTTTTTTTCCCTTTCGAAATTAAATTTATCTGTACTTAGGTCTGCCACGCCATTCGACTACCGCACTCGTTGCTTGTTCAGAACTCAAAACTCGACTGCCCGGCACGCCATCGCTCTACCTGCTCCAGCCGTTTCGCAACCTAACCGACAGACGAACAATCTTCTTGTTTTTCGGCCGAACGAAAAATCACGAGGTTTATTGCCGGCGACTGCACTGCTGGCTATATGAGCGGTTGTGTGTGTATCATTTTCATGCAGGAATCGTTGCCACAGAACATTGTTACATATATTTTTATTAGGGGTGCTTTTGACTCACCACTTAACATGTACTGCATATATCCAAACACTGAGGTTGTTGTTTTTGTTTTCCTTTTATTACACTTTTTCTTTATAATTACAATAACTTCTTATTACCACACTTAATAGAATCAACATAGACTTATTGACACACTTAATAGAATCAACATAGACTTATTGACTAATGTAACAAGCAAACTAATTACAATCACCAATTTTGTATATCTAACCACTGTAATAACCAACACACGATTTTTTTCCGAACCGAACCTTTTCGAGTTTTCAACTTGATTTTTTAAAACCGACTGTGTCGAGACTTAGATTTTTCAATCGTAAGTCTCTTCGTTCAGGATAGGAAAATGCTTAATTAGCATTCCTATCCTGAGAAAATTATTTTACGCTGGGCATGTTTAAACATGCCCAGAATTATCGCGACGAACGATGGTTGAAATTGAAATTTGATATTTTCATAAATATCAACCATCGTCTTGCTACCGTGCATACATTGTTGCGATCACATGATAAGAGCTTTTTTCGGTGAAGACTTGATCGTTTCAGTCTTCACCGACGTAAAATTTTCATGCGCCAGATATGTATGTATGTATATATGTACATACATATCGTATATACGACAAATCTTACTGAAGGTAAAATTTGTCGTGGGGCTTTTTTTTTATCGAAACGACTTGGGTTGAAATTTAAAACTTTTATTTTTCCCAAGTCGTTTTGTGGGAAAAATATGTTGAAGGAATGTTGCGCGTAGTTGATGAAATTGTTGAAGCAACTTTCTTCGTATGCGCAAGATATAAGCCAACCGTGTTTTTAGGCATGATTGGCTTATGAAAATTGTGATTTGTTTCTTGATGCCTTATGTATACATTTTGTATACATTTTGTATATGTAACATGCCTTCCCCCTACAAAAAAGAGAGTTATTCTTGGAAGAGGAATAATTCTCGGGGTAAGGTGATGATAAAAAGAATTCTGTGTGGACCTCTTAGATTTTGAATTTTCTTATCTGCAGCTCATTAAATTTCGCTGATTAAGGGTTAGATGCTTTTACTGATGGGGATCTTTACCGGGCAAATTCTTGTAGGATTCATTGACGTATCGGTCTTCAGTGTGAAAACAGTCGAGATTTTTTTTGTGTTATTTTGAGCCTATTCACCGAGAGAGGAAAGATGTTGTTTTCTATAAAGTTAGAAAAGGAGCCCTGGAGAAGTCCCGCGGGGTTGACCTCCACGTTCTATTCTCTGTACGTGTTGCGTGTTTCCCCCGGGTGGCAGGGTCCACTTCGTTTGGTGTTGCTGGAGGATGGGGAGCGTCCCAGTACCGTATGGGGTGCCCCGGCCGTAGCTGGGACCTATCACCGGCTGTTGGTACCCTTGTTCCCACACCGGGGGCAGTCTTTGATGGCCGCAGGTAAAAAAAAAATTGTTTTTGTTCTTTAAGCCAGTCCTAATTAGTTTTTTTTTTTTTTCAGGCGGCGTTTTCTCTCTCGTCGCTGTGCGTGGACTTTGTATGTGCTGCCACGATGTTTTTGATTCCCCGGCGACGAGGTTGGCGAGGGAGTTCACCGCCACCCCTCCCCTTCCCGGGGCCGGTGTGGTTAATTGGGACGACTCAGATAGCGATTAAGTCCAGCACGACTCGTCCAGCCGATTTCACTGCACCGATCGCTCAGTGTGGCTAATTTATGTTTTATTTTTACAACAAATTTGTATCTTTCCTGTCTTCTTTTTCTTTTCCTTATTTTGAAAATAAACAATAAAATATAAAACAAAATAAACTACAGAGTTATATTTTTGATGTGAGTGGGTTGTTTTTCCTCTTGTCGGTTTTGTGGTTTGTTTTTTTTTTTTTTGGTTTTTGGCTTAGCGTTGATCGGTCTGGCATGAACTTTTGGTTTTACTTAAAATTTTCTATTCTCCTTGCTTGATTATTTTCTTATTTTCTACTTATGTTATTTATTAGCCTAGGTAAATATTCAATTTCTATTTTATGTTCTACCTTAGTGTTAGTGGTTATTTAGTAATGTTCTAATGCTAGGTTAATTATACTTGTAATTTCTCATTTCTTAACTGCTATTTATTATAAAAATTTGATTACAAGGGGGTAGATATTTTTTATATACTTATGTATTTTGTATTTTGCTCTTATACCTATCTTATTTATTTATGTATCTTTCCCACTACAAGGTGTGCTAAGGACGTCTTTTCCGTCTTTTTCTTTGTGTATTTATCGGTATCTATTATATACTCTGTATGGTTTTTTTTTTTTAAATACTGCTTAGTTATAACATCTCCCCTTATAGTTTTCTTATTATCTATTTCTTGTCACTTATTTACTTCGGTTTGTTGAAAACCGTTTACATTTATTTACTGGGTGCTCTACTACTAGTGATAGTGCTTATGACCGTTTGAAGTGGTGACACTATACCACTTGCACAGACTTAGTAGGTGGCAGGGTGCGGGTCCTTTTGAGAGGGGTAGGTTCAAATATTTCTATTCGTTCAATTTGTTCGATTTGTTCCTCCGCCTCTAGGGTTTTTTCAGATTTACGTGGAAGATAATTTTTCATGAATGGGACTAGCCATTTGGCGACCAGGTACAGTACCATACATGTGATGACAACACCAGTTAAGGATACTGATGTTGCAGCTAGGACATGTGTAGGGTGGTGACTGATATGAGGAACTATCTTTTCTAATTTTTCGTCCAGTTCTTTTAATGACTGGGTACCTTCTAGGATGATGCTGTTAGTGTCATCTCCTGAATATAGTTCTGTCTGTATTTTTTCAGACTGTACTTTGTTTTTGGTTTCATTAAGATATTTATCCACTATTTGTTCTAATGGAGTTATATTTGGGATATAAGTGGGTTGTTTGAGACTCAATTGCTGGATATTTTTTGCCTCATAGTGTAGGATTTGTGATCCTACTTGTAATTGACAGGGATGGTTAATAGTAATTATTCCTTGGCCTTCTATTTTTGAAGTTAGGAATTGTTGGGTACACTGAAGGTGTACAATTGTTGGTTCATCAACGAAAATATCCAAGAATTCGGTTTACTTAGTTTAATAAGTAGGTCTCTAGGAGGTAATTGTGCCCTGAATTGGCACTGTGGCTCTTCCTTTAGTGGATTAAAGAGCAGCTTCACTATACATTCTTTAGACATTGTTGCCTTTGTTACAGGAATGCTTAGCTTGGTGACGTAAGTGTCCTCTTTTGAATATTGCGTGATCTTTTTGAAGATTTTAAGATCTTGTGTTTTTAATAATAATATGTCCTGTGTCTGTACCTGGTGCGCTACATGCGAGTACTGTATATCGGGTACCAATGATTGTTTTTTGTTAATATGTATGGGAAAACTGTGTACTCTATACAACTTCATTTGTGGTAGATTGAAAATCGGAAGTTGTATTCGGATGACTAATTTGTCTTGGACTAGACGTGCCTTTGTTTCCGCTGTCTGATACAACAGGGAGAGACAATTTTGTTCATCTGGGCAAGTATCGTGGGACTTGTGGTATATCTGTAATAGACTTTTGGGAGACACCACTAGCGGATGTAAGTGGTGATTTTTACTGGAGATTATTATGTCGAGTAAGGCTTGCTGCCTGTACTCAATCTCGACAATTTGTAAGGTCAGGCTTGAAATTATTTCCTGCCTCAATTGTCTCATCCGTAAATCATCTGTTATGTTTTGCATTCTATTTACCTGGAGATTTATTTGACGTTGTCTTTCCTGCAGAGATGTCAATGGCTTTTGAATTTGCTGTAGTGTAGTTTTGACTACACTGATCTGCTGTCTTTCCAGGTCGGCTAGCGCTTTTGTATTTTTTTCGAGCTCCTCGAGTCGACTGTAGACTTCTTGTTCATTAGTGCTGTCCATGGTCCCGAATAGGTAGTGCATTGCATTCCCTATTCCATCGAAGATAGATCTTGTTGATCTTGATTTTGGGACCACTTCTCGAATGACACTTGTTCTTTCTTCTCTTGATATTTTCCAAGAGAGAATGAACGTGTTTTTGTTGAACAAGGCATAGCTCATCCGTTTGAGAGCGATTTGAACATAGTCGGTGAACTAAGTGTTCCGCCTGTTCTGCCATGAGCGTCTGGTTGTCCAGTTCCATTAGATTGATCTCTGTTAAGATGTTCCATGTACTATGGTAGACTTGTAATTTTCCTAGATCCTCAAACAGTATTCCTGTATTGTTTAGGGGCCCTATTGTATAGGGTTCCGTTTGGATTTGTCCCATTGCCAGAACGTTTAAGTAGGTAGTGGCTAGTTAATTGGCGAATTTTGTTTCAGTGGAACTTATTTTCTAGAGATATATGTACCAGTATACTACTCATAATAGGGCTTCAAACGGTTGTTGTGTACGACAATCTGCCGCTTGCCTATTTTTATGGTAGTGTTTGTTGGACTGGGTACATTAATTACCAGATATGGGCCAACCCAGATTTGAGACAGTTTGTGTTTACGGCTTTCACTTTTGAGGAGGACTTTGTCTCCTAGGTGGAAAGTGAGAAGCCTGACTGTTTTGTCGTAATATGCCTTTGAGCGTTGTTTGCTGGTTAAAAGATTTTTACGAGCCGTGGCATACGATTTTTGTAATCTGTATTTTAGCATATAGTAATAACTTTCGTGGTTATAAACGGGTTCAGGATCCCGTTTTAAATTAGATGGGACATCCGCTGTGAAGCCGTAAGGGCAATCCATCGGGGTTAATTTAGTACCCTCGTGTACACTGTTATGGTACACGAATGCAGCGGTTCGTAGGAATTGATCCCATGTTTTAGGATTTTCATCTACGATTGTACGCAGATATTCGATTAATGGTCTATGGGCACGCTCTAGTGCTCCATTAGACTGTGGATGGTATGCGGAAGTCTGTAACTTCTTTACTTTTAGGAGTTTGCAGACCTTCTTGAATAGCTCACTCAGGAAATTAGTTCCCTGATCGGTAACTATTCTCTTTGGAATGCGATAACGCGTGACAATCTCATTGAAAAAGATTTGCGCCACCGTTACTGCTTCTCCATTAGGTATGGCATACCAATCGACAAATTTGGTAAGGTTATCTTGAAAAGTTAAGATATATTTATTACCTGATATGGTCTCTTCTAGTGGACCTACTATATCGACGTAAACCTTGTCGAAAGGTTGTTCTGCGATGTCCGTTATTACCATGGGCATCTTGAATTGTGGAGATGCTTTCATTGTTTGGCACGTAGGGCATTTCTTTATGTACCTTTTTATATCGCTAAGCATGTGTCTCCACCAATACTTGCGTCTAATGCGTTTATAGGTCTTAATGACACCCTGATGGCCGCCGAAAGGGGAGTCGTGATAATCCTTTAGGATTGTTTGGACTTCCTTGGGGCTCGTGATTATCTCAGGTGCCTTGACTGGACATATTTATTGTTCAAGCGTGGCCGGGGGTTGTATTTCTGCCTCTGGGGGTTCACTTTCTTAATGTTCCGCTGCCGTGGGCTGCGTTTCAGCGCTGGGGCTCGTACTGGCCTCTTGGGCTTTCTGTTTTTGAGCTCTGGTCACGGCGAAGCAATGAGCGGGTTTCTTTGTTTTCTTTTTATTTGGGAAATTATTTTCTTCCACATCAGAGTCCATAGTGTGGTGCACTTGGGCTTGTACCGTTAAGGTATTGCCTGTATAGTCTTCGTTTAATACTTGTGGAATGCGGCTTAATGCATCCGCATTGGTATTATACTTCCCTGGTTTGTATTCGATGGTGTAATCGAACTCTGACAATTTGTGGTGAAATCTCACCAAACGGGAAGTTGGCTCTTTAACATTAAAGACTCCTTTGAGAGGCTTGTGGTCAGTGTAGACCGTGAATTTCCTGCCTTCGAGATAGCATCGGAAATTTCTAGTTGCCCAGACTATAGCCAATAACTCCTTTTCAATAGTGGAGTAGTTTTTCTCGGCTTTGTTTAGCATTTGGCTTGCATAGGCGATAGGCTGGTCTTTTCCCACTTCTCCTTGGGAAAGCACAGCGCCTAATGCTTCGTTGCTGGCGTCCGTTGTAAGATTGAATGGTTTAGAAAAATCTGGATAGATTAAGAGTGGTGGGGAAATTAGGGCATGTTTAATGCTTTGAAATGCTTCGTGGCATTTCTCGGTCCAAGTGAATTTTACATCCTTGCGAAGTAAATTCGTAATTGGACGAACTATTTTTGAGTAGTCCGGAATGAACTACCTGTAGTAATTGGCAAGTCCTAAAAAGGACTGAACTTGCCGTACTGTTCTAGGAACAGGGCATGTTTGGACGCAGGCCGTTTTGCTGGGGTCTGGTAATGCACCTTCGCTAGAGTATTTGTGCCCTAGGTAAACAACTTCTCGTCTCAAGAACTGGCACTTCTCTGGCTGCAATTTGAGGTTGTTTTCTCTCAATTTGTTGAAGACTTTGCGAAGCTTATTATTGTGGTCATTTAGGTTCTTACCATAAATGACGATGTCGTCGAGATAAACGAAACATTCGAGGCCTTGTAGGCCTGTCAGAACGAAGTTCATGAGGCGTTGGAATGTAGCGGGAGCTCCTTTGAGTCCGAATGGCATACGCTTAAATTCGTAGTGCCCGTAATTAGTGCTAAAAGCGGTCTTATGTCGATCCTTTTTGTCGACTAAGACTTGGTGATAGCCGTTGGCCAAATCGAGAGTGGTAAAGTACCTGGCATGACCTAGTTGGTCAAGTGGTAGCGGAAAAGCATCGCCAATTGTCTTTTCGTTCAATTTGCGAAAATCGACAACGACGCGCCACCTTTTTTCACCATCGGGTCCCGCCTTTTTGGGGACTACTAATAAGGGTGAATTCCAAGGGCTTTTGCTAGTTTGGACTATCCCGTTGTCTAGCATTTCTCTTAATTGCTCGTTGATTACTTGTCTCTGGGTCTCTGGTAATCGATAGGCTTTTTGGTTTATTGGGGCCTGATCTTGTATTAATGGAATGTTATGGGTGATAGCGTTTGTATATGTAAGCTTATCACCTTTAAGGTAAAAGATATCATTGTACTCATAACAGAGTTCGGATATCGAAGCTTTTTCTTCCGCATTTAGATTTGGGTCTAGGCTGAGCTCTTGGTCTAGCCTGTTGACTCGCGGAGTATGTGTGGGATCTTTCTGATCCGGAAATAAGTATCTTACGTGTTGTAAGATAGCTGTGTTTTCCGAAAAGCTTACGTTTCTTTTCTCACTTTGTGTAGCTGTGTACTTACTATCTGTTTTACTTACATTACTAGATGGCAGGGAATGGGCTTCCTGTAGTTTTAATGGTGGGGTACCATGTTTTATGGGTACTTTTGATTGGTCCGAGTACTCGCACGCATTCGTATTTTGGCTTATGGGCCTTGAAAAATTGGTTTTCTTAATACTATTTGACGGTGGAGCCAACTTTGCCTTCAATGAGGTCTTACGGATCTCGCACGCGTCTTTTATCGGGCTCATGGGCCACTTTTTATTCTTAATACTAATCTTATTAAGTGGTGGAGTCGACTTTGCCTTTAAATAGGTCTTACTGAGCTCGCACGCACTGTTGATGGGGCTCTTGGGCCACTGTTGTTTCTTAACACTAACTTTGTTGGGTGGTGGAGTCGTCTTTGCCTGAGAATAGGTCTTACTGAGCTCACACGCACCTGCTGTTTGGCTTCTTAACCTTGTGGTTATCTTACATCTAGGTATATTGGATGGAGGAGTCAGCTGTTTGCTTGTCGGCCTCTGGATCTCGCTCGCATCTCTGGTTTGGCTCTGGGGCCATGTAAAATTTTTGTAAGTTATTTTCTTGGACGGTGGAGTCATTTTTGCCTCTAGTCGGGTCTTACTGAGCTCGCACGCGTCTTGTATAGGGCTCTTGGGCCTCGTTAGTAGCTTATATCTAGGTATTCTGGAAAAAGAAGTCTTGCCTGACTTCTGTTCCGCCTTGGGAAGCTCACTGATGTTCGTGTTACTCGCTTGCGATTTATTCGGCTTGAGAACGTGTTGTGTATCAGTGGCTTCTCCTATTGGGATAACGGCGTAATCATGTATAGGGAGCAGTTGTAACAATAAACAGTTGATGACTACTTGGGAATTGTTAATGTTGAGTATGGCAACTAGCACAGTTTCTTTCCCAGTAGGGAGTAAACTGTTGGCCAGGAAGACTCCATCGCCTATCTCTTTCGATAGACAGAGCATTTCTTCCTTCACTTGCAACGGGACTGTGGTGATCATTTGTGACCTAGCAGGTATGCATATTGGTTCCTCTAAAGTAACCAGATGCTGCCTCATTTCGCAGGTTTCTTGATCACCCAGATAGTTCTTTTCGCATTCCGTCGGCTCTTGTTGAACCTGGCAGCCAGCATTACTCTTTTGAGATGCCTTGGAGACACTGCATGTAGATAGCTTAACCTGTTTAGGTTCCATCTTTTCTGCAAGTGACCTCACTTCGACTGTTTTTCTGGAATACAGCTTGTCCGTTTTGCATGACAAGGGCACTGTAATCTCTTCGGGATTTGTTTCCGTACAAGGAAACTTGCGTTCTTTATTTGGGCCTTCAACATTACAATTGTTTGATAGGAAATCGTTTCCTAATAGGCCGTCATCGGAAAGACCTGGCAGGTTTTGTACCACCTGAAACTTGCAGGGAATTTTATTTTTAAAATTGAAGTTGCCCTGGCAATTTCCCAATGTCTTTCCGGTTCCAAAAGGGGTCTATAAAGTGCATGCCTCATTGGAATTAATTATTTTGAGGTCTTTAATTGCTCTTTTCTTAATAATACTAACCTCAGCGCCAGTGTCCACTACTAGTTTTGTATGGCCGTTAAGGCTTATGTCCAGTGGAAGTTTCACTGTAGGGACACCGGATTCGGGCGCTTGAGGTGACCCTTTTGATTTGCGTTGTGGGTTTAAAGTCGAGCCGGGGAGTTTTGGGTCGACTGCATGTCGTTTCCCTGACTCCGGGCTTCCCATTTTTTCTTTTCGCGGCAATCTTCATCTGCGTGTCCTCGGCGACCACAAAAGGTGCATTTGAGTCTTATGTTGAAGACTTGAGGACTTTTTGTGTTATGTTGCTCTTGTGTAGATCTGTTGGAGAGGCGTGGAGGAACAATCTGTTGCATTTGTTGTGTTTTTCTGCAATCACGGACGTCATGTCCATAGATTTTGCAGTTTGAGCAGAAAGGGGTGTTCTTGCGCTTAAGGCAATCTGAATACGTATGACCCTTTCGCTGGCAGAAATTACACGTGATGTTACGGACCAGTGCATCTGTATCCGAGTTTCTGGCATCAGTGTTTGTAAATGGCCTTTGCCGTGACTGTGATGAACCTGGATTATTCACATTGCGTGAAAACTGATTTGGGTTTGGAGCTCGAGGTGATGCGAACATAGGTGTAGATGGCATTTGATAGTAAGGAGCTCTGTAGTAAGCTCTCATTCGTAAATCTGGGTCTACTGAAGCCATTGGAGGGGCTTGTGCCAGAGGACTCTGGACGAATGTAGCACCTTGCTGTAATTTCTCCATGTCCAGGGCCTTTTGAATTAATGCTTCTAAATCACCTTCTCCCTATGTGAGTAAATATTGACACAAATGTGGATTAGTTACTCCACTTTTAAGAGCATTTTTGGCGAAGTCCATTAGCTGTGTTTTCACAGCCGGGACTGCCTCAGCTCCATACTTTTGTGTCGCAGCCTCATTGCAGATCGTCAACAGCTGCTTCAACCTGGTAGCAAAAGCAGTGAGAGATTCCAATGGGTTCTGGCGTGTGGTGATCAATCTATTCACCAATTCTTGATAAGTCTCACGGGGAAGGTATGTTCTGTTCAAACGTTCCTCTACCTCAGTAAATGAAGTAGGGACGTCTGAAGCGAATAGCTGATATGCATCACCTCTTAATCTTGTGGGGAGGACCTGTAGGAAAGCCACCTTTTCTTCATCGTCAAGGCACTGCATAGTTTGCTTGCAGCAGCCGATGAAGGTCTGTAATTTACGTCCCATTTGTGGGGTATTTTCACCCGAAAATAAGGGGACGAGTTGAGCTGTGAGCTTAGCTACCTTTGCGTAGTCCACCATTTTGCGTAGTCTATTGACTGGAAATTTAAATTTGGGTGGACTAGCTGGGCTTGTTTCTGGGCTGACTTCCGTTAAGGATTCTTGGAGCCAATCGATCAGCAGGTCTTCGGGAGTTGGTTCAGCTACTTCACCGTCACTGTCACTATCGATATTACTGTCACTTAACACAACACTCTGAGTGAGCGTCGAGATTCGGAAAACTGTTCTAGTTCCTCTCGGAACTTTATTGTTTTTTCCTTTAAGGTATTTAACTTGGCGAGTCTGGTCTCACGCTCTGTTTTTAATTTGTGATCTAAGGCGTCACAATGGGTAATCGTCAGTTTATCCGATTTCCGCGCTCTCTCGTATAATTTATTTAAAAATTTAGCTAAACTTACTTGACTATTCGGACCTGGCAGAACGGTTCCGCTTCGGAGTCGAGGTCCTGTTGGGCAAAATTTAGCACCAGATGCTGTACCTTCACCGGGGTGCTGTATTTTTGCACCGGGGGCTGATCCCGCGTCGGCTAAAGATGGAGAATTTTCCCTCGCTGCTGTTTCTGTTTCCTGCTAAGGTAGAGCAGGATTGTCGACTGGCATATGATGCGTTGTTTGGTGAAAGGGGGGCTCCTTGCCTGCTTAAGTCCCTTTGCTGTAATTGAGAGGGGGGTTTCTTTAACTGCCTTCGAGTTCCCTCTGAATCCTGGTCGGTTGATTTCGGTTTGTTTTGCAGCTGGGGGGACCTTTGGGTCGTCTTAACTTCCCCTGGATCTAGTTGAAAAGGGGGCTTATGAGCCGTCTTCGATTTCCTCTTCAACTCAGGATCGTTGACTGCTAGCGTTTTATAGATGAGCGCTGGCTGCTAAAAGTTCAGGCTGCTTATCGGGCTGTGTCCTGGCTGCACAGTATTCGTCCTTCTGGGGGAGTTTGAAATATTTTCCACTTCCTTCTTTGGACTGTTCACTTTTATCCCTCGGTGGTGCCTGTGCACTAATTGGGGTGAACGCTTGCCCGCCTGGAGCAGAGGCGCCTAGAGATGGTATCTACCCGAGTGTTGGGGGTGACTTGGCCTGAGTGGCTTAGTCAATGGGACCCCTTAGGTTCGAAGGATTAAGGCTTTTCAAGCTTTTACGATCATTTTGACTAGATCAAGCTTCCTCAATCCTACCGGCTGCGCCAATTTGTTACATATATTTTTATTAGGGGTGCTTTTGACTCACCACTTAACATGCACTGCATATATCCAAACACTGAGGTTGTTGTTTTTGTTTTCCTTTTATTACACTTTTTCTTTATAATTACAATAACTTCTTATTACCACACTTAATAGAATCAACATAGACTTATTGACACACTAAATAGAATCAACATAGACTTATTGACTAATGTAACAAGCAAACTAATTACAATCACCAATTTTGTATATCTAACCACTGTAATAACCAACACACGATTTTTTTCCGAACCGAACCTTTTCGAGTTTTCAACTTGATTTTTTAAAACCGACTGTGTCGAGACTTAGATTTTTCAATCATAAGTCTCTTCGTTCAGGATAGGAAAATGCTTAATTAGCATTCCTATCCTGAGAAAAAATTTTTACGCTGGGCATGTTTAAACATGCCCAGAATTATCGCGACGAACGATGGTTGAAATTGAAATTTGATATTTTCATAAATATCAACCATCGTCTTGCTACCGTGCATACATTGTTGCGATCACAATGTATGCAGCTCGCGACAATTTGCTGATAAGAGCTTTTTTCGGTGAAGACTTGATCGTTTCAGTCTTCACCGACGTAAAATGTTCATGCGCCAGATATGTATGTATGTATGTATATATGTACATACATATCGTATATACGACAAATCTTACTGAAGGTAAAATTTGTCGTGGGGCTTTTTTTTTATCGAAACGACTTGGGTTGAAATTTAAAACTTTTATTTTTCCCAAGTCGTTTTGTGGGAAAAATATGTTGAAGGAATGTTGCGCGTAGTTGAAGAAATTGTTGATGTAACTTTCTTCGTATGCGCAAGAGATAAGCCAACCGTGTTTTTAGGCATGATTGGCTTATGAAAATTGTGATTTGTTTCTTGATGCCTTATTTATACATTTTGTATACATTTTGTATATGTAACAATATCTACAGTGTAGCAACATTTTCCTGAGAATTTCGGGCGGGCTTGCTCTAATGTATTGCATGGTGGTGTCGCGTGATGTTTTACGGCTAGGCGAGTTGCCGTTTGTTTTTTTGTGGAATTTTAGCTGACTGAAAATGAATTTTCGACTGAAAATATTTTGCTGTTGTTGTTGTTTCTTCTGTATTTCAGGGTTTTACATTATATTTTTTTTTTTTTGCAGGATGGATACAATATGGAGAAGTAGCATAGGGCTACTTCTCAAAGCTGTATAACTTTTATTTTCAGGATTTTTATTTATATGGAGAAGAAGCATAGAGCTACTTCTCGGAAATATATGACTTTTATTTTCAGGGTTTTTATTGGTATGGAGAAGTAGCATAGGGCTACTTCTCGAAAATATGTACTTTTCACCCCTTTTCAGGTACCCTGGGAGAGTCATGGGAGTTTCTCTACAGAAGGTAGAAAAGCCGAAAGAAAGTAAAAAGACGGAGAGGCGAAGGAAAAGGGTAGCGTACGGGGAATACGCTACAGCGTGGGGACGACCCATGGAGGTAAGAGTCTCAAGCCGGGCTTTGACACGAGACATATGTCAGTGTAAGCAATAAAGGAAAATAGGTTCACCCACAACGCGCCCAACTTGAGGACGACCCACCAGAGTCTCAAGCCGGGCATGCGCTAAGCCCTGGGTTGTTGAGCAATAAACGTCGGATCTGCGGCCATAATCCTAGCTCATCATGAACGAGGGAGGACTTATCAACAGATAGACTTCGTCTATCAACTCGCCTCGCCCAATGAGCTGGCCAGGAAGAGGTGCAGCGATCGGTTTATCACGTATGGGAATGTCCGGCTCGAGGCCACAAATTAGTCGGTGAGACGCCCTCCTTAACGTTCTGCGTTCTGCTGAATCTGGTCGCAACACCCCGGAAATCCCCCAATCCCAAGAGAGGAAATCGCTTCGTAACTGATAGAATTCATCTATCAACTCACTCGGGACGACGGACATCCCGCGGGATGCAGCAAGCAGGTTCAAACTCTAAGGAAATTGAGAAACGACAGCAAAGTAAAACCCTTCAGATGAAGGCTAGCCCAGAAGGGGTTAGTAACAAAGACTGAGACCAACTAAACTTGATAGCTTAGAGATAATACACAATATAAAAAAAAATTCGCTGAGGCTCCATCCGCACTCGCTGACGCTGTGACATTCTTGATTGAAAGAAGAAATTGAAGAAAGGACAGGATAGTAAAACCCTTCAGATGAAGGCTAGCCCAGAAGGGGTTAGTAATAAAGACTGAGACCAACTAAACTTGATAGCTTAGAGATAATACACAATATAAAAAATCGCTGAGGCTCGATCCGCACTCGCTGACACTGTGACAATCTTGATTGAAAGAAGAAATTGAAGAAAGGACAGGAAAGTAAAACCCTTCAGATGAAGGCTAGCCCAGAAGGGGTTAGTAACAATGACTGAGACCATCTAAATTTGATAACTTAGAGATAATGTACTATAAAACTACACTCCACTGAGGCTTCAGCTACACCATCCACCTCTCGGAAAGCTTTTAGTTAGAAGAAAATTGAAGAAAGACAGGAAAATAAAATCCTTCAGGTGAAGGCTCGTGAAAGAGGTTTATCACCCACCACTGAGGAAGTAGTATGAGGGTTTGCGATAACCCGTAGTTCACAAGTGAAGCTTGCCGGATGCCTTTTTAGGGCTACCGAGATCTAATCGACTCTGGTCAAAACTTTATATCCTGAGCATGGAAAATTCCGATTGAGAGACCCTTATCAGTCTGCAGACGATATGCAACACGCCCGATTCGTTCTACAATAGTCCCTTTTATGAACTTAGGTGCCAATTTGGCAGCAAAACGATCGACTGCGCTACTTTGCACAAAGTTTCGGACGTACACAATCTGTCCAGGTACAAAGGCTCTTTCTTGAGTTCGCAAGTTGTAGCCAGCGGCGTACTTGTGATACGCCTCCGTAAGACGAAACTTTACTTCATCGCGCAACAGCTGAAACTTTTGGTTGACAGGTATACACTCAATGGCCTCATCGGAATCTGCCTTTAAATCTCGTAAAAGTTGATATGAGCCCCCGCTTGTCACCGGCTGTCGACCGAAAAGCAGGAAATATGGCGAGCACTTAGATGACTCATGCACGACATTGCGGATGGCGAAGCCAATCTCGCTCAGATGTTCGTCCCAATTTCGATGCTCTGTGCCGACGTAGGCGCGGATCTCTGCCAGAACTGACTGATTGACACGCTCAGAGGCGTTTGATTGAGGGAACTAAGCTGGTCAAAAGATGTGTTTCACCCCATAACGATCTAACAGTTGAGCGAATATCTTTGCAATGAACTGACTACCATTGTCTGAATGTACCATTTCCGGAACTCCAAACATTAAGAAGATCTTTTGCTCCAGGAATTTGACAACCCGCGAGGCTATGGCCTCGGGCATGGCTTCCAACTATACAAACTTAGATAAGTGATCCAGTACAATGAAGATGTACCTATTACCGCCTCGACTACGCGGGTATGGACCTAAAAAGTCACAGAAGATGCGCTGCCATGGCATAGGAGGTACCCAGAGGAGGTCTTGAAGACACATTGGTCGGCTTGATCAGTTTACACGTTTCGCAGGCGTTTATGAACTGTCGTACTTTTGAAGCCATGCTCAGGCAGTAATACTGACGACGTAATTTCTCTAAGGTTTTTACGAAACCGAAATGTGCTGCTATAGGAGGACTATGCTCGAACTTTATCAAATCGCCAGTGAGACTATCAGGAACCCATAGCTTCCACTGAACCCGCTCCTCTGAGACGTTGTTATTTGGAAACGAAAATGAGATATAGACCTTACCACCGCTAATTCGTAAGTTCCGAAAACCGCTTGGATTAGAAGTGATTGGCTGGATTCTCTCCACATACGTTTTCTCATGGAATGCGGGTGACTTCAAATCAAGCGAACTGACTTGCGCTGGGTAAACTAACTCGTCTGTGTGTTGTTCCGCTGCCTCGTCAGCAAATGACCTGGAAAGAGCATCAGCCACCACATTGTCCTGACCTTTACGGTATTCAATGTGAAGTTTGAAGGCCTGCAGTTTGAGGCTCCAACGAGCCAGCCTACCACATAGATCCCTTTGGTCTATGAGCCATTTGAGGCTAGCGTGGTCGGTGATTACTGTAAACTCCAGTCCTTCCACATATGGCCTACACCTTTTTATGCTCAATACGCGGCCAGACACTCTAACTCGGTTATACTGTAATTGCGTTGAGCAGTGTTCATCTTCTGTGACATGTAAGCGATGGGATGCTCATCCCCATCCACAGAGCGCTGAAATAAGACGCTTTCAACTCCTGTAGTGCTAGAGTCGCACTGAATGAAAAAAGGCTTGGAGAAGTCGGGGTTCGCGAGCACTGGAGCGGTCATCAGACACTGTTTTAGCTGTTGGAATGCCAGTTCAGCTTGTTCGTTCCACTCAAACCTGATGTTTTTCTTTAGAAGATGTGTCAGAGGACTAGCGATGGTAGCAAAATGTGGGATGAACCTCCTCTATCAGCCGCACACTCCCAAGAAGCTTCGTATTTTCTTGACAGTGGTCGGCCTTGGCATGCTCTGAATGACAGAGACCTTTTCGGGATCAGCTCGCAAGCACCCGTCCCCAACTACAAATCCGAGACGGAAGCATCTTGAACTGGTATAGGGGCCTTCCCGGCACTGCGAAAGCAGTTTTGTCTCTTGATCCCACAGCGAGAGGGATTTGCAAGAACGCATCCTTTAAATCTATGGCAGAGATGAGATTTGTCTCCTGGAGTCTACTGAGGAGTACATCTATAAGGGTAATGGAAAGGCATCTGGGACTGTTACGGAGTTTAATTTTCGGGCGTCCAGACAGAGGCGCACTTTACCGTTAGCCTTCTTAACTAAAGTGGCTGGTGACGACCAAGAACTTTGGCTCTCCTCAATGACTCCTAGCGTCAGCATTCGATCGAGCTCATCATATCAGGATTTCTGCACTGCCGGAGACACTGAATAGAAACGCTGTTTAATTGTGGAAGCGGAGCCCAAAGGGGTGCCGTCCCATGTTAGGATGATCAGGACGAACACTCCTTTACCAAGGATAAAAAATCAGAGACGGTGTACAACGTCCAACAACTTGGCAGGGGAGTGAAGTTGAGATCAAAGGCGGGTGTAAGTTGTCAGTAGTTCAGTGGCTGCCAGCACTCAGGAGAGAAGCAGTAGCTGATTGTATTGTAGTAATATCCCAAAATAATTGTCAAGAAGACAAAGAGACTGTGAATGCTCATGTATGCCAATTGTGACAAGACGAAACTCAAGGCAACTTTACGAAACCCAAAACTAGGATGGCTCAGAGCCCGAAACAACATAGAAATTTAATAATATACTGGCATCTCCCTGGAACTAGCAGACGTAAGCGGAACTAATTTCAAAAACGTATGCCTGGCATACAACGCTGACTGACCACTGCAAACTGGACAACTCACACCTCCACTAGGGAGCATCAAGAGGGATTTAGAATTTTATAATAAGCGAAGAAGGGTTTGAGCAAATAAAATCTGGTGTTAGGTTGCACCCTGGAACCGGTAAGCTGACTCCAATGCCCAGAAAAGGACTAGAATCTCAAGATGAACGTCGTTCAACAACTTGCCCGGTTTGGGTCAGCTGACCAGTTCATCATGCAGGTAAAACTGTCAAGTGGTCGTCATCTCGGCGTCCACGAGCCGAAGCTTGGCTTCAAAGGTGGTACGCCTCGCGCACAAGACTCGCTTGTTGCCGAGGAGATGAGCACTTAAACTAAGGAAACTGTTAAATTTAGGGTAGAAATAAACTTAGACTTGACCGAAGGCAATTTACCATCGCACATACAGCCAGGACCATGGTCGAGTGACCCTGCCGCGATACAAAGGTCGAGCCCACCGAGAGCCAAGAAGGAGCTATCATGAAAGTAACGCACTTTACAGAAGCAAGACGAGCTCTGCGTAGACCCAGCGCCTTGCATCCCGCAGGCAACCGACGACCGGTCACGCACTGTTGCAAACCAAAGATAGCATGATTTTCATCGACAAACCAGTTTGAAGTAAACCGAAATCGCTTCAGTCAGTTTAAAACACTGAGGCCTTCCATTAGAGAAAAAACAAGATCTAATAATGGTAACAAAAATAAAGAAATGATTCTTGAAGTTGTACTTGCCCTTTACTCAAGACAGGCTTGACTAAGGACCCAAAAAAAAGGAAACCAATATGTGGGCGCCCTTTGTAACACAAATGGGCGACCAGAAAAATCAAAAATTAAATTTGAACTTGTCCTTACGCATTAGTCAAGAGAGGCTTGACTAAAGGCCGGAAAAGAAACCAATGTTTGGGGGCCATTTGTAACACAAATGGGCGACCAGAAATAACTTCAAAATAGTCATTGCACTTTAGTCAAGAGAAGCTTGACTAAAGGCCAGAAAAAAATCCAAAATCCATTTGGGCGCCATGTGTAACACAACTGGGCGACCAGAAAAATCAAAAATTACATTTGAACTTGTACTTACGCTTTAGTTAAGAGAGGCTTGACTAAGGGCCGCAAAAGAAACCAATGTTTGGGCGCCATTTGTAACACAAATGGGCGACCAGAAAAATTAAAAATTAAGATTTTACAGCAAAACCTGAATTCAAAGTTTGTATAGGAATGAGTAATATTGAGAGAGAAGCTTGACTAAATGGGAGGGAAAAAACCTATGTATGGACGCCATTTGTAACGAAGAGCGTGCCCGTTTCCAGACCTACCTACATCCATCTCACAATGAATGCAGATAGGCGCTGCAACCGACACCTCTTTGCCACAAAGTCATCGCAGGATTAGCGTGGGTGGCTGCATAGCAAATATGCCGCTGGCGATCAACCGGCTTGGGGTGGTTCTTGCAACCCACATCCCTTGATGCTTGTTAAGCTGTGCACAAATATGAAGATTGACCAGACAGACGGACGGACAGTAAAGCAAAAAGGAAATGGTAAGTGTGACTGCGAACGGACAGGCAGACTGAAAAAAAACAAAATCTATGAAGACTTCCTCCTCTTGGTGGAACCTAAAAGCCTGGAAGGAAGAAAATTTATTTAATTAAGCTGAAAGAAAAGAAAATGGAACCTCAGCAACGCCGGACAAGTTTTATGCCACCTGGAGAGTTTCAACGCCGGGAAAACGAACGATCGAGAATGAGAGAGAGCTGAGAGGAGTGTCAGATGTAGTTGAGACCCCGGCTTTGGGATAAATTGGGCCTTAGCGCCCCCCAACTACCCTGGCTAAGCCTCCAAGGCCTTAACCATCTGCTTAGCCCCATAAGTGTGTTTAACTGCTAGGTTTCTCCGAACACATACCTGCCTCCATCCCTCTTCTCAGCAAATTGTATCATCATCCCTGTGCTCTTCGTGAGCGAAAGTGCAAAAACTGAGACCGCGTAAAAAAAACATCTACCACCGACGATGACTGCAAGACCAAAACACAAACTCGAGCTGACTCTCTGAACTAGATTTTCCCAAAACTCAAAATTCGGGCCGTAGACACTGATTCCTCCCGGATCATCAGACCTTTGGCGTTACAACCATGTTACAACGTGGGTGTGAGGATAATTGCATCCACTCTTACCATACATCGTCTTACCATGAATAAACGAGTGGATGAAAGCTATTTACTAATTAGACAAAAAGGAAATGCATATAAATATATATATAAAAAAAACTATGAATATAGACAATATTCTAGGATAATTTATTAAATTCTTAAATATTCTTCGTTCTTTAAAAAAAATTATTACCTATTTTTTTTCTGTATTTGATACGCTAACCTGTGCTAGACTTAGTCTAATCCCCTAGTCTACCCCTGAATCGGCCGAACCTACATACTTATTTTACTATCACTTACTTGAGGTCTTAAAACAACAACATGAGTGAGGTTGCCACCAACTGCATCTTAGCTCGCCAAGCGTCACTGCTGATCCTAATAGATTTCCTTTTTATTGTATTTTGTTTCAAACGCAATTAAAGAGGCGATCCCATTTCTTTGACAAAAATAAACTTGTGTCACACTTGCGGGAAAGGCGCCGTGGCGAATAATACCAGTCTCGGAGAAGCAGGTAAATACACGCTTGATCAGGCTATTATTCTCACTAAATTGATTATGATAAATTATGAAATCAAATATGCCGACTTTTCTTTCAGGAAAATTCGCCGTGGCGATCAATAAAAGTCTCTGCGAAGCAGGTAAATATACACTTAGTCAAACTATAGTTCTCAGTCAATTGATTGTAACAACTTATTAAATAAAAAACTGCTTCTTTTCTTTCCAGGAAACTTTTGCCAATAAACGTCTCTGCGAAGAAGGTAAATATTTGCTTCATAACGTTATTATTCTCACTAAATTTATTAGGATAAATTATTAAATAAAAACTCCTCCTTTTCCTTTCCGGAAAATGTACCGTGGAAATGCCGGGACACAGCTACAGGACTAACTATATATGCGTATTTCACTGATTATTTCTTACTGAAGTAGCAAACTAATATTCCTCTTTTCTTTCAGGACAATGTATCGCGGAAATGCCGGGACACAACTACAGGTAAATGTATATGCATAGTTCACTGATTATTTTTCACTAAATTATCAAACTAAAATTCCTCTTTTCTTTCAGGAAAATGTATCGCGGAAATACCGGGACACAACTACAGGTAAATGTTTATGCGTAGTTCACTGATTATTTTCCAATAAATTTTCAAACTAAAATTACTCTTTTCTTTCAGGAAAATGTATCGCGGACATGCCGGGACACAACTATAGGTAAATGTTTATGCGTAGTTCACTGATTATTTTCCACTAAATTGTCAAACTAAAATTACTCTTTTCTTTCAGGAAAATGTATCGCGGACATGCCGGGACACAACTACAGGTAAATGTTTATGCGTAGTTCACTGATTATTTTACACTAAATTGTCAAACTAAAATTACTCTTTTCTTTCAGGAAAATGTATCGCGGAAATACCGGGACACAACTACAGGTAAATGTTTATGCGTAGTTCACTGATTATTTTCCACTAAATTGTCAAACTAAAATTACTCTTTTCTTTCAGGAAAATGTATCGCGGAAATGCGGGGGCACAGCTACAAGTAAATATGTATGCGTAGTTCACTGATTATTTTTCACTAAATTATCAAACTAAAATTCCTCTTTTCTTTCAGGGATATGTATCGCGGAAATACCGGGACACAACTACAAGTGACTAACTATATATGGGTATTTCACTGATTATTTTTCACTACATTATAAAACTAAAATTCCTGTTTTCTTTCACGAAAATGTATCGCGGAAATACCAGGACACAACTACAGGTTAATGTTTATGCGTAGTTCACTGATTATTTTCCACTAAATTGTCAAACTAAAATTACTCTTTTCTTTCAGGAAAATGTATCGCGGACATGCCGGGACACAACTACAGGTAAATGTTTATGCGTAGTTCACTGATTATTTTCCACTAAATTGTCAAACTAAAATTACTCTTTTCTTTCAGGAAAATGTATCGCGTACATGTCGGGACACAACTACAGGTAAATGTATATACGCAGTTCGCTGATTATTTCTTACTAAAGTAGCGAACTAATATTCCTCTTTTCTTTCAGGAAAATGTATCACGAAAATGCCGGGACACAGCTACAGGTAAATATGTATGCGTAGTCCACTGATTATTTTTCACTAAATTATCAAACTAAAATTCCTCTTTTCTTTCAGGAAAATGTATCGCGGAAATGCCGGGACACAACTAGAGGTAAATGTATATGCATAGTTCACTGATTATTTTTCACTAAATTATCAGACTAAAATTACTCTTTTCTTTCAGGAAAATGTATCGCGGAAATGCCGGGGCACAGCTACAGGTAAATATGTATGCGTAGTTCACTGATTATTTTTCACTAAATTATCAAACTAAAATTCCTCTTTTCTTTCAGGAAAATGTATCGCGGAAATGCCGGGACACAACTACATGTAAATGTATATGCGCAGTTCGCTGATTATTTCTTACTAAAGTAGTGAACTAATATTCCTCTTTTCTTTCAGGAAAATGTATCACGAAAAAGCCGGGACACAGCTACAGGTAAATATGTATGCGTAGTTCACTGATTATTTTTCACTAAATTATCAAACTAAAATTCCTCTTTTCTTTCAGGAAAATGTATCACGAAAATGCCGGGACACAGCTACAGGTTAATATGTATGCGTAGTTCACTGATTATTTTTCACTAAATTATCAAACTAAAATTCCTCTTTTCTTTCAGGAAAATGTATCGCGGAAATGCCGGGGCACAGCTACAGGTAAATATGTATGCGTAGTTCACTGATTATTTTTCACTAAATTATCAAACTAAAATTCCTCTTTTCTTTCAGGAAAATGTATCGCGGAAATGCCGGGACACAACTACATGTAAATGTATATGCGCAGTTCGCTGATTATTTCTTACTAAAGTAGTGAACTAATATTCCTCTTTTCTTTCAGGAAAATGTATCACGAAAAAGCCGGGACACAGCTACAGGTAAATATGTATGCGTAGTTCACTGATTATTTTTCACTAAATTATCAAACTAAAATTCCTCTTTTCTTTCAGGAAAATGTATCACGAAAATGCCGGGACACAGCTACAGGTAAATATGTATGCGTAGTTCACTGATTATTTTTCACTAAATTATCAAACTAAAATTCCTCTTTTCTTTCAGGAAAATGTATCACGAAAATGCCGGGACACAGCTACAGGTTAATATGTATGCGTAGTTCACTGATTATTTTTCACTAAATTATCAAACTAAAATTCCTCTTTTCTTTCAGGAAAATGTATCGCGGAAATGCCGGGACACAGCTAAAGGTAAATATGTATGCGTAGTTCACTGATTATTTTTCACTAAATTATCAAACTAAAATTCCTCTTTTCTTTCAGGAAAATGTATCGCGGAAATACCGGGACACAACTACAGGTGACTAACTATATATGCGTATTTCACTGATTATTTCTTACTAAAGTAGAAAGCTAATATTCCTCTTTTCTTTCAGGAAAATGTATCACGAAAATGCCGGGACGCAAACAAAAAAAATATACACTGTTGATACAGGTAAAAGATATAAACAAAACAACGCGCCAACTAGCCAGAAACGCGAACGCTCAGACTTATTTTTGTTCTTATCTTTCCCCTTTTTTTTCCTTTTCAAAATTAAATTTATCTGTACTTAGGTCTGCCACGCCGTTCGACTACCGCACTCGTTGTTTGTTCAGAACTCAAAACTCGACTGCCCGGCACGCCATCGCTCTACCTGCTCCAGCCGTTTCGCAACCTAACCGACAGACGAACAATCTTCTTGTTTTTCGGCCGAACGAAAAATCGCGAGGTTTATTGCCGGCGACTGCACTGCTGACTATAAGAGCGGTTGTGTGTGTATCATTTTCATGCAGGAATCGTTACCACAGAACATTTACAGTGTAGCAACATTTTTCTGAGAATTTCGGGCGGGCTTGCTCTAATGTATTGCATGGTGGTGTCGCGTGAAGTTTTACGGCTAGGCGAGTTGCCGTTTGTTTTTTTGTGGAGTTTTAGTTGGCAAACGGTGTATGGCAAGTGTTAAGATTTAAACGAAAAATTGTATTTTGTGCTCATTTTGCACATTTTAGAATTTTTCGACTGAAAATATTTTGCTGTTGTTGTTGCTTCTTCTGTGTTTCAGGGTTTTATATTATATTTTTTTTTGTTTTGCAGGA
Source organism: Dioctria linearis (assembly GCA_963930735.1). Lineage (NCBI taxonomy): Eukaryota > Metazoa > Arthropoda > Insecta > Diptera > Asilidae > Dioctria > Dioctria linearis. The sequence goes on from OZ005740.1 coordinate 98,681,452, forward strand.
TGGATACAATATGGAGAAGTAGCATAGGGCTACTTCTCAAAACTGTATAGCTTTTATTTTCGGGATTTTTATTTATATGGAGAAGTAGCATAGGGCTACTTCTCGGAGATATATGACTTTTATTTTCAGGGTTTTTATTGGTATGGAGAAGTAGCATAGGGCTACTTCTCGAAAATATGTACTCTCTCACCCCTTTTCAGGTACCCTGGGAGAGTCATGGGGATTTCTCTACAGAAGGTAGAGAAGCCGAAAAAAAGTAAAAGGACGGCGAGGGGAAGGAAAAGGCTAGCGTACGGGGAATACGCTACAAATGTTGTGTGGTGGGGTAGCTTAACACATACACACGCGCATGCCATAGGGCTGGGTAATCATTTTTTATTGTGGTCTTGACGAATTAGCGAGGGTCGTCGGGGGCGCTGGGTCCAAACGTCAAGCCTGGGTCACATCAACACCCGTGGTCCACTCTTCTCTCCTCCTCTCCTCACTCCGGGAGGGAAGTAATACGATTGTTGGGCGTTGGAACATATTCCACTTATTCTGTTATATGAAAACAAAAAAATATATATAAATTTGTTTTTTGTTCTCCTTTCAGCTTTAGGTACAGGAGGGACAACGTTTGGTTCAGCCCTAAGGTCGTAACTTTTTTTTTCTCTTCCTTTCTCTTTTGGCCTCGTCTATTGCGGGACAGTTATAGGGGGGGTTAACCCAAAATCCTGCCGCTGCCACCTGCCATAATAAAAAAAATCATCGTGCCTGACAAGAAACTGTAGCGCACACTCCAGCCCTGAAGCGGCCTTTACACCACTTACCCTTACCTTATTGAATGCGCAGATGAACTGCCTTCTGCTGCTTGCCACATCATCCCCACGACACTGAGGGCAGATTTTTTTACAGTGTCCCTATGTTGAACTGAAAAGAGAGAGAGCAGCGGACCTAGACAACCTTCATCTTAGAGAGGGCTCCAGGAGAGAGGAAGAAGGAAGAAACTTAAAGTTCAGCATTTTACAACGTTATAAATTTATTCGTTATTCCATTACACAAACCCTTTCCCGTACTCAACCTGTTCTATCGATCAATCGAGGTATGGACACTTGATTCTATTAGATTCAAAAGAATGTACTAATACTCCTCTAAGACAAGCAACCACTGCTCCGTACAAGCAGCTTTAACATTTTTGGCAACAAGTGCTTATTCTGTTTAGTCTAAGCTAATATGTTAAAAACAATTGAAAATGTGTATAGTCAACAGTAACAGATTCAACAATAAATGCTTATGTAGTCCAGTCTAAGCTAATATCTTTAAAAAAATGAAAATGTGCATAATCGGCATCAACCTTCACTCGAGCTAATATCATAAGAGAAACGAATATACCTATATAATCAGTACTAACAAATCCAATGTTAAATGCTTATACAGTTCAGTCTAAACTAATATCTTAGAAACAAAAGAAAAGGTGCAAAATCGGCACCAACAATTCTAACGAGAAATGCTCTTATACTTCAGCCTGAGCTAATATCTTAATGAAATAAATATACGTATTGTTGTACTTCCTAGTACAACAAGGGTTCTGGAGATAGTCTTAACTGACTATCGGGACCTTGTATTCACCTTTTGATTTGTCGGTAGAGGCCTTACCTTTGGTAGGGGGACTCTCTAGTTTCAGATCTCTTTTTTAAACACAACAACTTTTAATAGAATAAAACCTTTTTTTTTATTGTATGAAACACGGCTTTTTAGTTTTTAAACAAATCACTTCTTTTATGAAAATACTTATGATAACTTCTGAATACTTCTGATTCGAGAATACTTCTGATTTTTCCTATCCCGATACTCGTCTTTTTATTTAAAAAATTAACATGGGATGATACTCCCTTCCACATGAATCTATTTTTCTCAGGGTAGGCAGAATAATTTATTTGGGGCAAAGGTAATATATCTTGGCTTGCAATTAATTGATATTGATCAGAAATGCTTAGTTTCCATTTCTTTGCTATTATTGATCAATATCAATAACTGAGTACCCACATAGGTACGCACATAAATATCAAAGTTTATTGCCTTGGGGCAATGACGTAAAATTTAAAATTTCCCCGGGACACACGATGGACTTTGATCATAATCGATCGCAAATTCCAAGCGCCGTATAGGCATCAAATTGCACGAGATGCAATAATTCTTGATATTTGGACACACGTCAAGAAATACAAAGGTTGATTTCTTGCGGGTGGTCAATTATATCTTTTGTTTGATACGATCGAGAAATTTATATGTAAGAATGTACATATGTTTATAGATTTTTGTGACCGAGAAAAGTAATTGAAATTTATATATGTACGAATGTACATATGTTTATCATTTTCGTGGCGTGAAGAAATGCAGTTGAAAATGTATATATGTAGCGATGTACATATGTTTGTAATTTTTATGACCGAGGAAAAGGTGATTGAAATTTATATATGTACGAATGTACATATGTTTGTCATTTTTGTGGCGTGAGGAAATGCAGTTGAAAATGTATATATGTAGCGATGTACATATGTTTGTCATTTTTGTGATTTTCAGGAAGGTAGGTATGAGAATTTGATTATTTGGTGAACCTATAGTGAATTCATGTGGTTGGTGATTCTTGTGAATTGTATGTAGGGTAAGGTTATAATATGCAGATTCATAACACCTTCCCCCTAAGAAAAAAATTTGGCATTCTCGTAGAGAACAATGAGTATGGAAATAGGTGTTTACAATTAATAGTGGTTGACTATGAGTGGTTGACTATCTCTATAAGTGGAAAACTTATGTTATGTATATGTGTAGAATGGTTATAAATTTGTTTAGGTTCTATATTAAATATATATACGGTTTGAGTAACTTCTCTTTTTTAATTAAAACATTTTGGTTTCTATTTACTAAGTTGTTACATTTAGGTTTTCTTTTGGGTTTATAAAAATATTTCTTAGTTTTATATGTATATACATAAGTAATGAAAGAAAATTTTGGGTAATTTCTTTTGCTTGACTAATATTCTTCCCAATTGATATCTTATTTTAGATGCTTAAATATTTTTTTCCCTTTTTTTATTTTAGTGGGAATTAATGATTATCTTAATGTGTAGCTTTAGTTAGAGGATTCTTATTTCTTTTTACATTTTTGTTTTCGTTATCTTCCTCTACTTGATCTGACTCGTTTTTCTGAATTTTTCCTAGGGCAGGTTTAGATTTAATGAATTTTATAGTGACCTTTATAAGTATTAAGGAAATGATGATAATTATTATTATGTAAATTAAGACGTATTGATGCACGTCATGAGGGGTAACCTCGTGTAGTTTGGAATTTTCAGAATTCTCAAGTGTTATTATGTCTTTGCTTAACTCGAAAAGTGTTTGTTGATTTTTATTTTTAATTGTGATAGTTCTAGGGATACTATCACTAAGGGGTAGTTTGTGCTCTACCGGAGTGATCATTGAGATATTAGCCGAAGGTATGTAGAATTTGTTTAGAACGTTTGATTTCTCTGTATGACTGTATATCATTAATTCTTCGCTTCGTATATAGCATGGGGGAGATATTTCCAGTATTCCGTTACCTTTTAGTTCTAGGGGTTCGGTGTTATGACCACAGATGTTATCTACTGTTAGTGGTTTACTTAGGCTGAAGAGCCATTTATTCGGGTTGGATAGTTGTATCCATAGGGTAGATGTTTCTATGGTGTGAACCTTGCATGAAGGTGGAATTCTGGTTGCATACTTTAATAGTTTGATCTCGCATTGATTTTGTTTGGATTTTGTACCGAGAATAGGATGCGTAATACGGCATAGATGTGTGTTGTGTGCATGAATCAAACAGTTGTTGAAATCGTTATTGTTCATAGGGTAATACTTGTCTTTATTTAGGGTGATCACTAGGTAGTCAGTTGTAGGTTTAATGAAGAAAAACGAGTTATTGGATGGAACTGGGAATGGAGTGACCTTGAATGCTTGGAAAACAGCACTTAGTGGTAGTGGAATTTTTACTTCAATAATTATTTGATTGCTAATTGTGTTGGTGCTTGTTTGGCTTATCTTGTAAAGATCTATGAGCTTGTTTTCAGATTAAGCTGTGGGTAAGGAAGTTTCGGCGGGGAGGTTTTTTCGAATTATGGTTAGTACTTCCTCAAGTTGGGGAGGACATAAAACACGGAAAACCAAATCCAATAATCATAATTTGGTTTTCCGTGTTTTATGTCTAGCAACATTTCTATTATCGCCTTGAGTGAGTCTTGGTATCTCATAAGAGATAAAGTAATGGTTGATATGGTGCTTTCGAGCTCTAATTCTGTGAGGCTGACGTTTATTGTTTTAATTGCTTGGGATATTTTATTTGCCTTGTCTTGAAGGTTGCTGAATTCGAGGTGGATATCAACAGTGGATTTATTAAACAAATTTACTGTTTTGTCGACGATTAAAGTTTGGGCCTTTAAGAAGGTGATCTGGATTATCTTTAAAGAGGTTTATTTGCTCGTCATAATGCTTGCTTTGCGTCGGCTTCGTCTAAGGTTCCGAATAAGGTTTTACTTAGACTGTCAATAGCATTTATTAATCCTCGACGGCTTCTATTTTGTTGAGGGTTAATTATTTCAGCGTTCTGATCTACGTCCTCTAGAATTAATTTTAAGTTATTTATTTGGGCTCCGCAATGGTTAACGTTAGAGACTCTCTTTGTGTTAAGAAGAAGACAGATTTTCTCCACTTCATTTACTTGGGCTTTTAGAATTGTAAATTCGTAATTAAAACTCCCTAGATCGTAATACGTTACAAGTTTCCAGTTTGTGCTATATAGTTGGACGTTGCCAGATTATTCGAAGTAGATTCCTGGGGTAGATGTAAAGGTTGTCACTACTGTTCCGTTGGTCATTCCGATAAGTAAGGTCAGAGTTATTATGAGGCTGATCATCTTGCCTGTAGAAGAATTGACTATGTTTTAGTCTATGAACAATTTTAGATGATTATTGTGGATTTTTTTGTTTTTATTTCCTATACGGACGATAGAATTTTCTGAGGAGACTGCATCTATTACTTCGTAAGAGCCTTCCCATAGAGGAGAGAGTTTATTTTTTCTGGTATGATTTTTTATAAGGACTTTGTCTCCATTTATCAATGGCTTAGGTTTACTTACCCGGTCGTAATACCTTTTAGATTTTTCTTTATTTTCGATAAGATTTCTTTTGGCTACTTTATGTGAGTATTGTAGGCGTGCCTTTAATTCGTTGGCATAATTCTCATAATTATAAGAAATTTCGGGATCCTTCTTTAGGGTGGTAGGAATTTCCGCATGGAATCCGTACAAAAGTTCGTGTGGCGTGTAGCCAGTGCTTGAATGAGTTGCGTTATTGTAGGCAAACATTGCGTAGGGGATCCAAGTATCCCATGTAAGTGAATCGGTTGATACGTAGTGCCTGAGGTATTCGGCAAGAGTACGGTGGCTCCGTTCTAATGCACCGTTTGTTTCCTGGTGGTATGGGGTGGTTTGTAACTTGTGTATTTTCAATAGTTTACAAGTTTCGCTAAATAGTGAACTCAAGAAATTAGTTCCTTGGTCGGTTAAAATAGCTTCAGGTAAACCATGTCTACATACCATATTGGTTATGAAATGTTCGGCGACAGTTTTTGCTTCATCGTCTGGTAAGGGAACTGCCTCTGAAAACTTAGTCAAATCATCTTGGAAGGTAAGTATGTACTTGTTATTTAAATAACTAGAAGGTAAGGGACCCACAATATCTAAGAAATTTTTTTCGAATGGTTTACTACTGGTAGATGTGATTTTCATAGGTATTTTCCGGTTTGAACTAGATTTGTGTTTTTGACACGAAGAACATTTCTTTATATAATTTTTAATATCTTTAGCTATTCCTTGCCAGAAGTAAATTCTTTTTAATTTCTTTATCGTTCTTGTTTCTCCTTGATGTCCGCCTAGTGGGGTGACGTGATAGTCTCTGATTACTTGTTCGATTTCTTCGGGATGATTTAGTTGAATGATTTTCCCAAGGTAAAAAATAGGATTATGACTTGAATTTCGGAATTCTTTTGAACAGAGAAGCTTTAGCTTGAAATAGGAAACATTATCTAAATTTGGAATTTGAATATGGATCGTTTTATTGTTAGAGGTCAATTCTTTAAATTTTTTGAATATATCTATTATAATGTCCTGGTCAGATTGATCTTTAAATGGTAAGGGAGCTCGTCCTATTGTGTATGTAGTGTTCTTTTGTTTATAAGCTTTTATCTCTCCCGGTGGAATATTATAATTTTCAGGTAGATAAGTTTTTAATAATTTTTCTAAAGTGGTTTCCGCAGTAGGTAAAATGAAATATTTTTCTTTAATTCCACGAATGGGCAGATGGTTATTGGAGTTTTCCTCTATTATTGTGACCTTTTGCTCATTGATTGTGGCTTCCTTTTGAGCCATTTGTTTACTTCTCGTCATTATTTGAATATTAGTATTTTCAGGAATGAGGCGGCTGAGGGCATCTGCGTTTTGGTTTGTTTTACTCGATTTATAAACGATTTTATAATCGTATTCCTCTAGTTTGATTCTCCATCTCATTAATCGAGAGGTAGGATCTTTGAGGTTCATAAGCCATGTAAGCGGCTTATGATCGGTGCAAATGGTAAATTTCCGACCATATAAGTAGGGGCGAAATTGCGTAACGGCAAATATTATTGCTAGCAGTTCTTTTTCTATGGTCGAGTATCTGGTTTCGGCTTTATTCAGGGTTCTGCTTGCGAAGCTTATTGGCTTATCATGACCGATTTTGCCCTGAGATAGCACGGCTCCTATTGCTAAATCACTTGCGTCTGAAATGACCCGAAATTCCTGGTCAAAACGAGGATATTGCAAAATAGGGGCGGATACTAACCTTTGAGTAAGGAAAAAGCTTCCTCGGTGAAGGCGTCCCATTTGAAAAGAACGTCCTTCTTTAACAATTCCGTTAAAGACTTGGCTATTTTTGCGAAGTTCGGAATAAAGCGGCGGTAATAGCCGACGAAACCTAGGAAAGATTTTATATCTTTCTCCTTTTTTGGTACTGGATAGTTCTGAACTACCTTGATCTTAGAGGGATCTGGTATCACTCCGTTTTCAGTCACCAGGGGACCTAAATAGGCTATTTCTTTACTGATTAAGTGGCATTTCTCAGGTTGTAACTTGAGATTGTGCTTACGTAATCGTTCAAAGATGTGTTCAAGCCTAGCATTGTGTTCTGCTAGGTTATATCCATAGATAATTATATAATCCATGTATACAAAACATTCAAAACCTTGTAGACCAATTAGGACATTATTCATCAGCCTTTGGAATGTGGCTGGAGCCCGTTTTAAACCAAAGGGCATTCGATTGTAATGATAATGTCCGTAGGGTGTACTGAACGCAGTTTTTTCTTTATCATTCCTATTCATGGGGATCTGGTGAAAACCGTTAGCTAAATCTAAAGTACTGAAGTACTTTGCTTTTCCTAGTTGATCCAAAATATCTGTGATATTTGGTAAAGGGAAAGCGTTGCCGACTGTTATGTCATTTAGGCGCCTGAAATCAACAACTACTCTCCATTTTTTATTACCTGCGGCATCAGGTTTTTTTGGTACTAGCAGTAATGGGGAGTTCCATGGGCTTGAGCTAGGACTAATAATTTCTTCGTCTAACATTTTGTTGATTTGATTATTTATTTCCTCGCGATGAGCTTGAGGTAATCTATACGGTCTTATGTTTACCGTAGGTTTTCCAGGTAATATAGGAATTTCGTGCTCTGTAGCGTTAGTGCAAGTTAGGAAGTCTCCTTCTAGGTAAAAAATGTCGATATCCTTACGACATATGTCTAGAATTGAGTGCGCTTCTTCCTCGTTGAAATGAGAAAGATCTATCTCATTTTTGAGTTTTTGTAATCTTTCTTTTAAAGGATGCTTGTTCGGATATAATTTTATTATGTTATATTTATTAATATTTTGCAACTGAGAGCTTATGTCCATTTTATTAATTGCGACATCTTGTTCATTGGGATTCAGTAGGAGAATATTGGCATGACCATCCTCGTCAGGTTTGATCAGTGTATTTCCAATTATTACTCCAGATTCCAATTCTTGATGTTTGCAGTAAAAGGTGCCTCTTTTGTTGATTTTTAATTTTGCTACTAATTGAGTACGGGCCGGTATTTCTATACTTTCAGCTCCGACTATTATTGATTTGTTTTTCATTTGACCAGCTTGTGGTATGCACGAATTAGAATTTATTTTGCTAGCTTTTTTAGCTGCATTTGGAATTACTTTTGATTCCATTTTACTTTGTGTATGGGCCGGTATTTTTATGCTTTTGGCTCCAATCGATTTAAGTTTTTCTTGACCAACTTGTGGTATGCATGAATTAGAATTTGTTTTGCTAGCTTTTTTAGCTGCTTTTGGAATTACTTTTGATTCCATTTTATTTTTATTTTCAGGGGACACTTCGTTTAATTTGAGTATGAGAGTTTTGTTCTCATAATTAATAATGCAGGAAAATCTTTTTAGGAAATCATGACCTAATATTCCATCATGTTTCAATAGAAAATTGCTTTCTACCATGTGGATGTCATGAAGGAAAGATATACCTTCTGCTTGGAAATTGCATTCCGCAGTTCCTAATGTGCATAGAGGTTTTCCTGCCAATGAGGTTACCTGTATGGATTTTCCTTTATTTACGATAGTGTTACCTAACGCCGTGGTGGCCTTAAGTACTGAAATTTCAGCACCCGTGTCTATTAAAAATGTACTAGTTTCAAATGCTGTTATTGAGTTCCTGATCGTTAGAACTAGCGACTGCTGATCGGAATTCAAAGGGAGAATTATTTCTCTGTGTAATCTTGGGGTTGAGAGTGAACATCTGCGGATATTGTCATTAAGTTGAGGCGAGACTAAGCTTCTGTTAGCTCGTCTCGCCGAAGATCGTTTTCCGAACGTTTTCTCGCATCTAAGCTTGAGTGTTTTTTGAATTGGGGTTTTGGTTCCGATATTCTAGTTGCGGATCTTATATTAGAAGGCTGCGAATTATTAGTTTTCCGCTGGTTTTCGAAATTATATGGCTGCCGTTGCTTTGGCTCTGTGTATTGAAAGTTGTTTGTTTGCCGCTGATTTGGTTGAGAATTTGGAAGGTTGTTTTGCTGCCATCGATTAGGTTGTTAATAGTGAGAACTACCAGGTTGTTGATAACGTGGATATAAATTCTGTTGGGGGAATGTATTAGGAGGTCGCGAAGTGAACAACTGTTGCAGGAATAATCTTTTCCGGCATTCGCGTATATGATGATTTGGCGTTTTACAATACGAGCAAATCACTTTGGGGCTCTCGGTTTTGATTTTAGTAGAATAACAGATTTCTGACGTGTGACCTTTTCTGTTGCATTTTGAGCAAGAGAGGGGTCGGTCGTTAGAAGGAAGGTTCCTCTCAGACTGTTCGATAGCGAATTTGGTTGCTTCTTTGAAAGAAGAATTCTTTTGGGCTTTAGTTAAAAGACGAACTTGGTCATCTTTTAATCCGTCCTCAAAAGCTCTGAGAACCATTTCATCATTCTCGGCTACTAGCAGTCTAGTTAGTGCTGGGTCACTTGTAAGAGCAGATGTAGTTTCATCATACAAGGCGACCCATTTTCGAGCTCGGAAAGCGTATTCTTTTACGTCTTCTTTCCCGTATTGTTTGAGAGAGAGTATTTCGCTCTGTATGGACAATCTGGAACGTGTTTCTAAGAAACGATCTTGTAGCTCCTCTCGTAAGTTTTCCCATATACTGACGTCGGAGTATTTAATTACGTCATAGGCTCTGCGTACGAGTTTTGTTTTTATAATTTGTAAAAATAGGGCCTTTTCTGGTGCCGAAGTTTCCTTTTTTTGGAACATTTCGCAAATATTTAAAAAACGATGCAATTCGCTAGGAGTACCATCGAATTCGGGGATAAGTGACTTAGCGTCATTTATGCTGAGCTTATCAGCCATATTGGGGGTATCTGCAGGTATTTTCTTTCGCGGTTTCTTCCGATGGATTTTTAATCCTGGTACTAGGCTGTCCCTAACACCTAGGAGTTTTTTTCGTCTCGTGAAAATGGTTACGAAAGAAACGGTGGTTTAAAAAATTTTAGTGAGGAAAGCAATTGCTTAATGGTCGTGACGAAACCTCTTGTACTGAAGTTCCGGAGAATTTTTTCAACTAATTGTGACGAAACTCTAGTTTTGGAGTTCCGGAGAAGTATTACACGAAGAAGAGAAGAGAAAAAAAGATCACTTGAGCACTTTTAAGCTAATTATAACACACTTTTTTCACTTGACACTGTGATGATAAAAGGCGGAGAGAAGAGAGAGAAAAAATTTATTATTTTTTCGAGGGTGGAAGTCAGAAAAAAGAAGTCAGATTTTCGTTTAACATGAAAGGTTATATAATTATAATAAAAAGGTTAAAAGTTATAAAATTAATATAGAAATAATATAATAATATAATATAAGGACTAACGACTAAGGACTATGTAACAAAAATATACTAACTTAACAGCTCAGCAACTAGCGCGTTCTTTTCGTTGATAGATGATGTTAACCTCTGGAAAGCTTCGAAATCCCAGGTAGCCTCCGGATCGTCCTGGTTACAATAATCGTGTACTATGCTGTACAGCTCTGTTGGTAAGGTGTATTCCTGCTCGAGTAACGTCGTTACGCTTTCCTCGTACTGTCGGGCTGCTGCTTCGCGCTCTTCCTCGGCTTCTCGGGCACTTTCAATTACTTCTACTGGCAAGCTTGCAATTAGCTCCCAGTCAGCGTCTGCGAATTCTTCTTCTTCCGGAATGAAAACGTTTATGAGTCCGGGAGCTATGTCAGAGTCTTGTGCTCCGATATCTGGATCTGTTCCTGGCCAGCACATTTGATCGGTTTTCGTCGGGTTGGTATTTAGATTTTTAGGTCTTACAAACCAAAATCCCACCGCTGCCACCAATTTTTATGTTGTACTTCCTAGTACAACAAGGGTTCTGGAGATAGTCTTAACTGACTATCGGGACCTTGTATTCACCTTTTGATTTGTCGCTAGAGGCCTTACCTTTGGTAGGGGGACTCTCTAGTTTCAGATCTCTTTTTTAAACACAACAACTTTTAATAGAATAAAACCTTTTTTTTTATTGTATGAAACACGGCTTTTTAGTTTTTAAACAAATCACTTCTTTTATGAAAATACTTATGATAACTTCTGAATACTTCTGATTCGAGAATACTTCTGATTTTTCCTATCCCGATACTCGTCTTTTTATTTAAAAAATTAACATGGGATGATACTCCCTTCCACATGAATCTATTTTTCTCAGGGTAGGCAGAATAATTTATTTGGGGCAAAGGTAATATATCTTGGCTTGCAATTAATTGATATTGATCAGAAATGCTTAGTTTCCATTTCTTTGCTATTATTGATCAATATCAATAACTGAGTACCCACATAGGTATGCACATAAATATCAAAGTTTATTGCCTTGGGGCAATGACGTAAAATTTAGAATTTCCCCGGGTCACACGATGGACTTTGATCATAATCGATCGCAAATTCCAAGCGCCGTATAGGCATCAAATTGCACGAGATGGAATAATTCTTGATATTTGGACACACGTCAAGAAATACAAAGGTTGATTTCTTGCGGGTGGTCAATTATATCTTTTGTTTGATACGATCGAGAAATTTATATGTAAGAATGTACATATGTTTATAGATTTTTGTGACCGAGAAAAGTAATTGAAATTTATATATGTACGAATGTACATATGTTTATCATTTTCTTGGCGTGAAGAAATGCAGTTTGAAATTTATATATGTAGCGATGTACATATGTTTGTCATTTTTGTGACTGAGGAAAAGGTGATTGAAATTGATATATGTACGAATGTACATATGTTTGTCATTTTTGTGGCATAAGGAATTGCAGTTGAAAATGTATATATGTAGCGATGTACATATGTTTGTAATTTTTATGACCGAGGAAAAGGTGATTGAAATTTATATATGTACGAATGACCATATGTTTGTCATTTTTGTGGCGTGAAGAAATGCAGTTGAAAATGTATATATGTAGCGATGTACATATGTTTGTCATTTGTGTGATTTTCAGGAAGGTATGTAGGTATGAGATTTGATTATTTGGTGAACCTATAGTGAATTCATGTGGTTGGTGATTCTTGTGAATTGTATGTAGGGTAAGGTTATGATATGCAGATTCATTACAGTATATAATCAATACTAACAAATCTAACGTTAAATTCGTACAAGGAAAATTCCACTGAACGGGCACATGACCTCTACAATATACTCGAATATGGCGAGCGACAGGATTAATGTGATCAAATATAATTACATAAGCAGTGATATTTTAAAGAATATAGATATAAAATATATAAAAACAAAATATTCTTCTAACAGACTCTAGCCTAACATCCCGTCCCGGAGCGATTCTTACACAGGCAAATTACGCGATTAATTAATTCGAATGCTGTTCGAAAGTATTTCTAAAACTTCCACTCAATAAGACAAAGTCGGTTGATTTTTCCAAAGGAATCATCAAAAAAAAACAAACTCCCAGGGACAAGTTCTGCACAATACAACTTCCAGCAAAACGCGCACAATTTACATTTTTTTTCGAGTAAAAACTTACCGCTAGTCACCAACATCGAGACGTCGAAAACTGTATCTCGCCTAGCTGTAATTCATCGCACGATACCATGATGCAAAAATTCGGCTCGAAAAACAGATATTCTCTGCTACTACAAAGAATAAACACACACCCGCACTCCGGCAATAGGCCAGATGTTAGCAAGATTCGTAAAGTCGAAAGAACAAAAAAAAAAGAAATGCTCGCCAGCCGGTGGCTGGGGATTGTAAGTCGGGTGCGATGTAGGCAGCTTGCGTGGAGGCGGTGAGTTTTGGATCGTTGGTGAGGGATTGAGTAGCGAGTAGTGCTGGAAGTTGTATCGTGCAGAACTTGTCCCCGGGGGTTTGTTTTTTTTTTATGATTCTTTTGGAAAAATCAACCGACTTTGTCTTATTGAGTGGAAGTTTTAGAAATACTTTCGAACAGCATTCGAATTAATTAATCGCGTAATTTGCCTGTGTAAGAATCGCTCCGTGGAAAAACCAAGGGTTACCTGTGCGCCAGTTTGACAGGAACATTCTGTGAAATAAAGAAAATAATTAATGAGTTTTATATATATATTTCGAGGGTAAAGTTAGCATAGTAGTTAGTATACATATTAGGGAAAACGCTGTGCCGTTACTCACAGAAGTCCTGGTGACGATTTTGTGACAATGTATGCGGACTACAGCGTCTCCTTATACTCAGGTGGAAGTGAGTGTGGGTAGAACTGTCAGCGGGCATACCTTTGCGTTACAGCACATGTGATTTTCTTGACAAAACTATCCACGACCCGGTTCATATTTATAGGCTATGAAAAACCATTATATTTCCATTATAATAATAATACCGTAAGTATGTATAAGATGTATGGCATTTTAAATAAATGATATTAAAATTGTCTATATAAAAAAAAAAAAGGAAAACACTAAATGCAAAGCAATACTGAGCGGGTCCTCAAGTTAAAATGTTGTTATGGTACTAGATTGAGAGTGATTTCTTTTGGACGTGAAGTCCCAGCTGTCAGCATGAGCTTACAGATCAGTCGGTGGACAGCGTTGACTGCAGGGCGGCACGATAGCACCTCGTATATTTCGGGACAGTTATAGGGGGGGTTAACCCAAAATCCTGCCGCTGCCACCTGCCATAATCAAAAAAAAAATCATTGTGCCTGGCAAGAAACTGTAGCGCACAATCCAGCCCTGAAGCGGCCTTTACACCACTTACCCTTACCTTATTGAAGGCGCAGATGAACTGCCTTCTGCTGCGTGCCCCATCTTCCCAACGACACTAAGGGCAGATTTTTTTACAGTGTCCCTATGTTGACCTGAAAAGAGAGAGGCAGTGGACCTAGCCAACCTTCATCTTAGAGATGGCTCCAGGAGAGAGCCAGACGGAAGAAACTAAAAGTTAAGCATTTTACACCGTTATAAATTTATTCGTTATTCCATTACACAAACTCTTTCCCATACTCAACCTGTCCTATCGATCAATCGAGGAATGGACCCTTGATTCTATTAGAGTTAGAAGAATGTACTAATACTCCTCTAAGACAAGCAACCACTGCTCCGTACAAGCAGCTATAACGTTTTTGGTAACAAGTGCTTATCCTGTTTAGTCTAAGCTAATATGTTAAAAACAATTGAAAATGTGTATAGTCAACAGTAACAGATTCAACAATAAATGCTTATGTAGTTCAGTCTAAGGTAATATCTTAAAAAAAATGAAAATGTGCATAATCGGCATCAACCTTCGCTCCAGCTAATATCTTAAAAGAAACGAATATACATATATAATCAGTACTAACAAATCCAATGTTAAATGCTTATATAGTTCAGTCTAAGCTAATCTCTTAGAAACAAAAGAAAAGGTGCAAAATCGGCACCAACAAGTCTAACGACAAATGTTCTTATACTTCCGTCTGAGCTAATATCTTAAAAGAAATTAATATACGTATATAATCAACACTAACAAATCTAACGTTAAATTCGTACAAGGAAAATTCCACTGAACGGGCGCATGACCTCTACAATATACTGGAATATGGCGAGCGACAGGATTAATGTGATCAAATATAATTACATAAGCAGTGATATTTTAAAGAATATAGATATAAAATATATAGAAATAAAATATTCTTCTTTCAGAATTATCGACATACAATCAATTATATTCCAATATTTTAGACACACAACTTTACTTACATAAGGTATGTTCCTTCTAAGGTGCTCCCTGGAGGTCGTGCCGCTGACTCTGAAAATATCTATTATCGTTCTTGATAGTTGTAAAATTGCACCATGTGAATATATCGAGAAGCGATCAGAAACTATTTGGCCTATGTGAAACTGCCGCAATAATACAAAAAAATGCTTATTTTGTTCACTTTTTTCTTTTTGTAGTCATTTTCGTTGTACTGAAGCAGGTCTAGTGCACCTAGAAATTCCTATACTTTGTTATGGACTTATGTTGAGAGTGATGTACTTCGGACGTTAAGTCCAGACTGCCAGCATGAGCTGAAAGATCTCCCGATAACAGCGTTGTATACAGGGCGGCACGCTAGTCCACCTCGACTATTGGCGGAGAGTGTGGGGGGTTCCACAAAACAACCTAACGCTGTTACCAACCATATACAAAACGAGATATCGTGCCTTCAACAAACGAACAGCTAGCACACACTCGGTCCTGAAGGGACCCTTACGTCACTTACCTGTATCTAGGTGGAAGGCGTATGTGTTCTGCCTTCCTTTGCCAGCCCCCTCCTCCCGTTTGACTTTGGGTGGCACTATTTTCCCAAGTCCCTTGTTGATTATCAGAATCCCGAAAAGGGTTTGTATTTCCCCGTAAATCCACGTGCAGTAATAAATTTTGCATAAGATAATTTTTCAAATCAGTATCCGGTTCGAAATGTACAGACATTAATTTACATAATCTTGGTTGAGAAGAATTTTTCTGCAGGGCACTTAGGAGCACTGAGCCTAGTTATTACCACTCGTAGGAAATTTAGAAAAGCCTTAGTTTCAGGTTAAACAATAGACATATAAATTTCCTCTTCCTCCGCCTATACCTTGAAGACGTTAAATAAATTCGCTACACTTCCAAAATTGACTTCATCAAACCTTAAATACGATTCCCTTGGAAGAAAATGGACAGCTATCTGTTGTCTCTTCTTATCTTATTTTATTTTTTTGTCAGCACCCTTTGGAAATTCCTAAAATATTTTATATCTCTAATTTGGCCTAGCTGAATTTATGCGAAAATATTACCTTTTCTTGGCTGGATGACTGAGAGAATTTTCGAAAATATCGAATTCCTCCAGGATGTATTTCACTCGCGCACTTCTTTCGAGAAAATAAGACAGATTAAGATGTCTTCTTCTTCCTTTCTGTCACGTCAACATGGCACCTGAGCGTGAGGAAATGCATTTTTCTCGGTCGGGTGCGTTCAGTATGCGGTTTACTTTAAGGTCGGCGTACATGCTTCAGTATTTTCAATATAGCATATTGCTATATGCAATACGCTACGACCATAACAATGCAGAGTGGCCTACACCACCCGTGGTTCAGACGACGCTGAAAAATGATCGACTGAGCTAGCCGGTCTTAAACCTAGGCCTCATCACTGCGGGCGCTCAATGTGTGTCGCGACCCACGACCCAATGCGTATTCCTCATCACTCGGACTCTACTTGTCCGACGACGCATCGAAGACACATCCTTGAGTCTCGTCAGTCTTTGGGCAGACCTCGACATCCTTCCCTGTGTGGGAAGCCAAAGCAACATCGACAAGCTGGTAACCCAAAAAAAATCCAGCCGGTCGATGTCTCTCTGCCCTCCCTCACCGAGATGCTGAGGAAGCCTGGCGATCAGTAACCGCTTTAGGTCTCCCGGCACAACATCTCGCTCCAATCTCCGACCGCGATTGATCAAGGGTGTGTCCCCAAGGCGTCGTCGAAGTAGTGACATGCTGACAGCCTTATACAGGAATGGATTCCAACAGGTATATCACCCACCATTGACGGGGCAATAGGAGGGCTTCGCGATATCCTATAGTTTACCAGTGAAGCTGGCTGGATGCCTTCTTAGGGCTACCAGGAATAGATTTAGTACTATTATGTCCGACAGTTGCCGAGTAACGAAATGTTATAGACGGACAGACAAGGGAAAATCCTCCTAATGCGGCCAATATGGAAGGGACTATACAGGGTTATCTCCTCATATGAGGTAGCGGTGTGCTGATGAGATTGAATTCCAACAGGTATATCACCCACCATTGACGGGGCAATAGGATGGCTTCGCGATATCCTATAGTTTACCAGTGAAGCTGGCTGGATGCCTTCTTAGGGCTACCAGGAATAAACGTGACAATAGATAGACGACGTTCCAGAATGGTTATCACTACCTGATGTCTTTGGCGTGAGAGACTCCTAACAATTTTCCCCGCAGATCCTCAAGCTCGTATAGGGAGTTTCCTTTCTTGCTTTTAACCCGACATTTGACAAATTTTCGTCCCAGTTTAGCACTCGTCTGCTGTTGGAAGTTGCTTTGGGCAAAATTCCTTCTAAATACCTCTTGACCCACTTTGAGATCGACAGGTTTCGCCCTGAGATTGTAGGCTCTTGAACCCTGTTCGAATGCATGTTGTAAATTTTCCTGCACTCTCGCACGGTTCAATCTCATTTTGTCTTCTGCACCTGCTCTCAATGGCTCATTAAGAGTTCCAAGGCTCCTCAAGATGGAATAGGAGCCATGTTCAATCATTTGTTGACCGAAGAGTGTTCGATAGGGAGAGAAACCAGTAGCTTGATGGAAAGAGCTCCTAAGGGAACTAGCTACTTGGCTCAGCTTCTCATCCCATTTTGTGTGTTCCCTCCGAATATACGCTCTAATCCCTGACAATAGAGACCTGTTTACTCGCTCTGAGGCGTTTACTTGCGGCGAGTAAACTGCCGTTCGCAAGTGCTTCACCCCATACTTATCCAGTAATCTGGTGAACTGAGTCGAGCAAAACTGGACTCCATTGTCAGAGACTATGACTTCCGGGACTCAGAACACGTGGAACACTTCCGTCTCAATGAATTGGTACACATTGAGTGTAGATGCTTTTCTCATCGGTTTGAGAATTGGAAATTTTGAAAAGTGGTCAAGAACTATCAGAATGCAGACGTTTCCTTTCACTGACCGAGGATATGGACCTAGAAAATCGATGTACAGCTTCTGCCATGGTCGTTCTGTCTTAGACTGGACTTTCATAGGTGGTCTCAGAATAGTATTGGGAGCCTTCGTTTCCTTACACACGTCACAGGCGCCTACGTAGTTTCTGACATCAACTGTCATTCGTGGCCAGTACAGATGTCTTCGCAGACGTTCCAGTGTTTTCCCTATACCTCCGTGTGAAGCTAGTGGCGGATCATGAGCCCTCGAAATGACGTCGGTGACAAGCCCTCGTGGAATCCAAAGCTTCCCAGCTTCTTCCTCCTGAATCGGATCGCCTGTTCTCGGAACAGTCCGAATGTAAACGAAGCCATCCCTGACGCAAAGATCTGGTAGTTTGCCAGAAGTCGTTTTAACCTTATGCCTTAGTTCCCCATGAAATATGGTGAACTAAGGTCAACTTCCGGGCCAGGATCTTCATTTGTGGTCAGGCTGTCACAATGAATGCGTGACAGCGCATCAGGGACGACGTTCAGGCTTCCTTTTCGGTGTTCAATAGTGAAGTCGAAGCCCTGAAGCTTCAAACTCCACCGCGCAAGTCTACCGCTGAGGTCCTTTTGAGACATCAGCCATTTCAAGCTCACATGATCAGTCACTATCTTAAATGGCATGAGTTCTATTAAGGGCCGGAACTTCTGTACGCTCAAGATTGCAGCTAGGCATTTCTGCTCTGTGACGGTATAATTTCTTTGTGCTGAGTTCAACTTTTTTGAGACATAGGCTATTGGCTTCTCGTGGCCATCGTCATCTAGTTGAAGCAGCACTCCTTCAATACCTTGTTGGCTCGCATCGCACTGGTTGACGAATGGTTTGGTGAAGTCTGGACTCAGTAGCAACGGAGCAGAAGTAAGTTTTGGTTTAAGTAGATCAAGAGACGTCTGGGCTTCAGGAGTCCATTTGAACTGACTAGGGTTTTTCAAGGTATCTGTAATGGAGGCAATTACATCAGCATAGTTCGGGATGAACCGTCTATACCATCCCGCCATACCTAGTAGGCGTCTGGTTTGCCGAACAGTTTTAGGTGACGGATAGTCAACTATAGCTGAGATCTTGTCTGGGTCAGTCCTAAGTCCTCCTTTCCCGACAATGAAACCCAAGTATTTAGTCTCTTTGATACAAAACTCGCGCTTCTCGACGTTGATAGTGAGGCCAGCACTCCTCAAACAATCCGCTACACGGGATAGTAGCGTGAGATGCGAGTCAAAGTCTGGTGACAGAATTAATAAATCGTCTAGATAGACGAGAACGTTCTCACGAAGACCGAAAGGAATGACTTTATCCATGAGGCGGCACATCGTTTGTGGAGCGTTGCATATGCCGAATGGCATCACCGTGTACTGATAGAGAGGATGACCAGGTACTGTAAAAGCGATCTTCTCTCTGGAATCAGCGTCTAATGGGATCTGCCAGAAGGCGTCTTTCAGGTCCAGGCTCGTAATGTAGATTGCCGGAGGAAGTCGACTCAGAAGTGCGTTTATCTGCGGAAGCGGATAGGCATCCTTCTTCGTAAGAGAGTTGACCTTCCTGGCGTCAAGACAAAGCCGGACCTTTCCAGGCTTCCTTACCAGAACAACTGGAGAGCTCCAAGGCCTCTGGCTCTCCTCTATCACACCCAGCTATAGCATTCGCTCTAATTTGGCATCCATCAAACTTTGTACTGCCGGCGAAATCGGATAAAAACGCTGTTTTATCGGGGCGGCGTCATTCGTTTCAATCTTGTGAGTGACCAACGTTGTTTTCCCAAGGCCTAAAGAGGCGAAGGAGGGGAAAAGCTGTTTTGTGGCTTCTAAGCGTTGTTGATCGAGACTAGAAAGAATATGGCAGTCGGTGTCAGAGGTAGCTATTACACTTGGATTCACTTCTGCGACTATACCCAGGACATCTGGAGCCAACCCAAATAGACGCAAGAAGTGTATTCCCAGATATAGTGCCTGTGTGAGCCCAGGAACCACGTAAAAACCCACGTTTTGGGTCTTATCACGGAAAGTGACATCCAAGTCCACATGACCATGCACAGTCGTCATGGCACCATTTGCTACTTGGAGCTGTGTCCGATACTTCTTCCATTCGACATCTGCTTCTGCAAGCTTCTCTAGAGCTCCCTGACCTAGAATACTGACAGTGGCACCACTATCAAGTAGTCCAAGCTCAGTTCGCCCGAGCAGCTTTACTTCGGCGTACGGTCGAATGTCGCTTGGCATCGACACGGAAATTTGTGCCAGTTTTTGTCTCTCTAGTCTCATCCGTCGACAGTATTCCCGCCAAGGAACGGTAGATCGTTTCTTTTTTGGTCCAATATCCAGGTCAGGAGACATTATTTCGGCTAACTCCGCCACTGAGGAGAAGATTCGCTCTCTTGCTGCTTTATACGGCGGCAGCGGATGTAAAACTGGCTCACGCCCACTCGTCATAACAGATCTTGGTGGCCGTTTTAAAACAGTAATGGCAGGAGGCCAAATCTCCTGCACAGTAACTTTGTCAGCTAAATGTGCTGTCGGTGTTAACGGGATATCGGAAATTAAAGACTCTTCCAATGAAGTGTCTAACAACGTCCTGGGCTTTCCAGAAGTGGAAATGGGAGCTTGAAGATCTGCGGAGAAGTCTATTAAGCTCTCCGTCTCTATCCATGAAGTATTCATACGATCAGGTGTTTTACTGATATCATGAATCACTGAATGATATCAGCGGACAAGTCAGGGATTCCTCAGGGTCTGCTAATGGAGCGGACCTTCCTCTTTGTTCAAAGCTTGAACTGGAGTGTTCGTTGCCGTTGTCGCTCGCGACGTTGACGATGGTCGGAAAGAGGTGGTGGTATTCCCGACCAGTCTCTCGTTTTTCTCTGCACAGTGTCCGCAGTTGGGCTTAAAAATTTTGTTGCACCCGCATCCGTAGCAGAACACTTGCTGTCTTACTTGCAGGCAGTCCTAGTAGTAGTGACCTGGCTGATCACAATTCCAGCACACTACTGGATGTCTGGTCGAAATGGCTGACACGTCGCTGAATCTAGTCTCACTGCCTGTTGCTATTGCCAGTTCGGGGTTTAAAGCCTGGAAGTTGTCAATCTCGTGTATTCGTTGGTTCCGGTAAGGGTTCCAACTACCAGCTGTCGCAATTCGTAGCTGCGTGGTTTGAATTCGAGTAACGAGCGATCTTAACTGTCCTATCGTATCGGTGGAATGTAGGCATATCTTCTCTTGAATCTCAAGCAGTTAGTTAGATTTGACGATTTCCAAGAATTGTTGGTCTGGCATGGCGTTCTGCATCTGATCACGCAGCAACACCAGATGGTAGTGATACATCGCGAATAGTTCACCAGGCTTCTGCTTTCGCGCCATCAGCTGCAAGCGGATTTTTAAATCGTCCTTGGGCACTCCCCATTCAATTGACAAACCAGTCTTGACAAATTCCCAAGTTGGAAAGGGATTTTGTCTTAATATCGACCAGTACCAATCCTTTGCTGGTCCCGTCAATAGCATGAGCATGTTCCTGACAAGAAGATCAAAATCTCCTTCTAGAGCGGAGGTCTTCGACTCGAAAAATAAATTCATCCACGGAGAGCTCGGAGTTATTTCCGTTGTATGTCAGGTTCCATCTTCTGATAGGACTGCCTGATCGTCGCGATCCTACACTCGCCGGGATACGATGATATGAAGCTGGTGGAGGCTGGCTAAAATTTGGTTCAGGCTGACCAAAAGCCAAAGGCGGTGGGTTAACCGACCGCCTACGCTCGTCGTGAAACTCTAGTGGTGGTCTGGGATTACCCATAGTAGGAAGTGGCCGTGGAAAATTAATTGGTGGCAGTGCAGCTGCTATTTGCTGTCGAACGCTACTTGTCAATTCCGTTCGTAATGCATTCAAGCTCTGCTCGGGGCCTTCTCGAACCAGGTCCTGCATTTGCATGCGCAAGCCTGCCATCGAAGCATCCGTAGCTGCTGAGGTATGTCCACTGCCAGAGGGCAGTGGGCTATTTCGTCGCGAGTGAGTATTTGTGAAGGTCATGAAATGTATATCTGGCATTCCAGGTGATATGGATCGTCGACTAGGTGGTGGAACTGTCAAAGGTGGTAACTCTAGTGACGGCATGTGAGGCAATGGATCGTGACTGACAGATTTTCCGGGCTTCGTCGTCTTCGGGACAGCCCCTGTATACTCAGTAAAATCATACTGAGTGAGATGGAATCTGCAGTTAGGACAGTTTGACTGCTGCCCGATCCACATTTTCAGACACGCCTTGTGGAACACATGTCCACAAACCATCTTCACTGGCTTCCTCGGTCCTGATGGAGCACTGATCTGGCAACGGTACCGGTACACCAGTTGCTCGCGATGGTGTTCGCGGAGTAACCTTTGTAGAATCAGTCGTATTTCAAAACAAAAAATCTTTAAACCATGGATTTGGGATAGATATCAGAAAAAATTTAAAGAATTCGAAATTCGGAAACTAACAGGCTCTTCAAAAATGAAGAACGAAATACTGGTTTAAAAATTTGAAGGTTGGAACGATATACTACAATTCCAAAAAATTTCTTCCCAACCGTTCGAAGATTAAGACTAAAATTTCAGCAAAAAAAATGTTTTTTTTTTATCGAAAAGACGAATTTTCAACAGTTCGGAGAGATTATCAAAAATTTCAAACAAAAAAATCAACTATTCGAAGACATTAGCAGAATGTTACTACTCAAGCTCGAAGAAATATTGATAGAGCAACATTTTTCGATCCAAAGTTCGCTTAATACGTTTCAAAAGAAAATTTCCAAATCATAAAATTTCTCCCTCACCTCCCAGAGCTACCCCTCACCATAAAAATCTAAAGGCCGCTCTCTCTCTTTTCAGGTCAGAACATTATACAGGCAAGCGACGTGAATGTGTGCATTGAAAAAAATGTGGAGTTCCCACAGAAATCTGGGAAGAGTCGGGTTGGAGAAGCTAGAGACTGAGAATGATACTAGCAGTTAGCAGTATGCCAACTCCTGATTACTGAAGGTCTCCAGCATCACTTCCATCCTCCAACAACGCCTTCCTTCCTCCTCACCTGATCTTCATGTCCAGCTAACTTTCCAACCGGGCAGAGTCATGAATCTGGCCAACTAGTTAGCTGGAAGCCAAAGAGTCGTCTCACAGATTCATAACTCTGTCCAGCCAGTTGGCCAACAGAGACATGTCTCCGTGAGAGCTCACACAAAAAAATTTTGTGAGGCCACCTACCATTTCCATGGCAGAAGGCCAGCGGGCAACATCAATTTCAAAAATTCCAAAAAATTCAAAACTTTCCAAAACTAGACAATTGTTCAGACTCGAGGCTTGACCAAAGTCAAACCTAGAGTCGAACTTCAATTCAAAAACTTTCAAAAATCTAAAACGTTACGTTACTTTAATCATCCAAATCAAAAATATCAAACTCTCAAAAACTTTACTTTACTTTACAAAAATTCCTATTACCACAACAGTCAGACCTCAGGTCCACATGTATTCTCCACTAGATATGAGACTACCGAGTCAAACGATTTAGCTAGAAGCCAAATGTCCATATCTCAAGTAGCCTCAGTCCCAGTGTCAAACACATTCGAACACCGAAGTTGACTGAGGTGGCCCCACGTTGGGCGCCATTTTTTTATGGAATTATGTTGAGAGTGATGTACTTCGGACATTAAGTCCAGACTGCCAGCATGAGCTGACAGATCACCCTGTCGTGTCCCTAGGTAATCAAACACTCCATTCTCAACAAATTCACTACAGTTATTTAATTCACTGATATGACTAATTTAACTTTAACTTTAACTTAATCTAACTATTAGCGCTGACCCATCGCTGTTTAGTTGTAACCCGAACTGACCACACCACATTCAGTTGCGCACCTCGAAAACTTGCACACGGAAATCGGAAGTAGAACATGACCCTCAAGATAATGTAATTATGATGCGGTAATATTCTACAACCGATGACGAAAACTACTGGCCAATGTCACTGATAGCAAGCAGCTGTGCTGTTGTAAACAAAACGGGCAATGGTACTCTATGCGAAGTAGCAGGTTTAGTCACTGCCGCTGAAATGTAAACAATCATCACATTATTTAGCAATAAGCGGATACCTTACTGTGCGAAGTAATGTGTTCCGCTATTGCTTGCTACTTTACTACCGGTACACCTGCCACGCTCTTGCTTCCGTGTACCAGCAGACTGGGCCACAACATCCCTCCCCCCTGGAAAAAACTAGTTCCCAGAGGAACTAGGTCCGGTGTGTTCATTTAGGGTATCCAATCAAAGGCTGTTGGGCTTACAATTTTTTAAATTAAATTAAATTAAATTTATACCTTAATAAAATTATAGCTTGCCTGACAATTTTGTTTTTTGTCTTTACACATTTTTTTTTTTTACAATTACAACTATTTCTCTTAGACTATATACAGGTACTTTAAATATTTTTTTTATTGATTTTTTTTTTGTTTACATACATTCATTATCACTTCATTTCTGTTCATCTTTTTTTTTTACAAACGCCGCTATGTAATACATGTCTTATATTCCTTGAAACGAGTTTTATTTGTTTATTTTAATTATTCACATTTTTCTTCCTTGAAGTTCTTACACAATATAAATTTTTCCTTTTAAACACATTTTCATCAATATAATTTACTACATTTCAGTTTCTTTCTTTCTCAACACCTTAGTTTCTTAATTCATCCATCCTATTATTAGTGCAGTCATATCTTCCTATAACAAAATATTGATCACAGTTTTTATTACCATACATAATATATACAAGATATTCTTTCATTTATTTCTTATGACATTTTTATCGTCTCTAATTTTAAGCTTTACAATTATTATTTCTATCTTATACTACCTCTAATCTTCACAATTATTGTTTAAATTTTATACCACCTATAATTTATTTTTCCAAACTACAGATTTCCGAAGCTAACTATTTACCAAAATATATATTGTCTATTTCCCTAACACTGACTTCTCCAGCTGTACGAGCAAGTTTTTAACGGCAGTGGGCTCGTTGGATTGTATGCACTATTACCTCGATGCCATTCGGATCCTTTATTCTCAAGGTGTTACTCCAGTTTCGTAGTTTGGGTGTTCCTGGTTGATCTCAGAACGAACGGCCACGTATGTGTGTACGAGTGCCTACTGGTGAATGGCTATGATTCCATCCCAGAGATAAACCATAATTGCTGTCCTTTTCGCTTCGCTTCTCTTCGGAAGTTTTGGAAGGTGTTTCTAATAGGGAGATTCCGGGTAAAGTAAACTGGCGGGTTATGCTGTTGCGCTTTATACATATAATGCTCATTGTTTACTTTAACCGTGCTGAACGTCTTCACATGCCTTTGTGCACTCTGATGATCTTTGACTTCTATTTTGGTACCATTTCAATATGCATGATGGAGTTCTCCCAATTATATGTATTGGGAGTTCACCCATAAATAAAAAAGATACACTTTCTCTATTTACATTGAAAGTTTTGTAATACTTTTTTTTAAGCTTACTTTTTTTTTAACTTATTCGACTATCTGTCTTAAATTTGTGAAGGTTATATCACCCTTATTTTCAGCCTCATCTTTGACACACAGTGAGACCTTGCAGATAATTCAAATGCTTTCCATTTGGTTCGCTATGTTTTTCGTTACTTAAACGCCTTCTAAACTCTCAGACACTTCAGAGTTGTGTTTATCTGAGGGCTGATGAGCGCGAAATGCCTTTCTCTCAGTCATTTAATGTTTAGTTTTATACTTTATTTTGTTTTTTATATATATTATTTTATATATTTTCATACCCACAGTATTGGTCTGATGATCAAATTGGTGGTTCTGGAACTGATGGAATCGCCAATTCTGCTTACGCATTGAGGTTGCTTTACTCTGCTGATATTCTCTACTTGCAATTAATTTTTCAATCTTGTACTTATTTACGTATATAATTATATACTTATATATATATATATATATATATATATATATATATATTTTTTTTTTTTAAACACTAGTATGTCTAATTATTTTCTTAATTTTTCTTTATTTCCCTTATTCTATAATTTTATACCTTAAACATTTATTACATATTTTTTACATTTACACTTTCAAACCTGAATATTCTTCTAACATCTAACCTATTTAATCTGCCTTATATATATTTTTTCGAATGATTTCTAACAAATTTGTTTGCACGTATGTGATATTTTTCCCCAATTTAAATTTCTCTCTGTTTTTTTTTTTACTTTGTCACCTTTTTTTTTTATTATATTTTTTCTTTTCTTTAATAATTATTTATATATATATATATATATATATATATATATATATGTATATATATTGTGTATATTTTTTATAAAAACTTCTCTTAAATTTCTAATTCTTCTTTTTTTTCTAAAATCTCAATTTTTAACATTATATTTCTCTTTATTTTCTTTAGTCTTTTATTTTTATCTTTCTATTTCAATCTTGCTCATAATTTTGTCAAGTAATATTTTCTCAGTTTTTTTTACGTTTTTATATATAAATTTATCTTACTGATTGGTTCCAAGTCCAACGGAATAGATACAGGGTCACGTTTATACCTCCTTCCATATTCTTTCTCGCCACAGACTCATCAAACTCAGCTCATCAAATTTCTTCTGAAATTAGAGGAAATTTGTTGGAAATTTCTCTGGTTAAGTCCCCCGAATCATGGGTCATAACCATTACTTACCATGTACATACCGTTGGGGTTTGAAGAAACATTTTTCCTCTCGGTTCTATTTCGAATCGGTGCTACCGTCTCTGTTTGATCAATATATTTTGGTAACTTTAACTTACCCCTACGTGGCATCCTCTGAGATCGCCGTTGTTGCAAATGGAAGTTGTAATTATCCTTATGCTCCCATCCAGGTCGTCTGGAAAGCTTTCGTGGTTGCGCTTCCCCATGCATAGAATTTGGGTCTTTGACAAAATAGGCTTCTGCATTAGCAATTCTCACGAATTCACGTCCATTCTTCCGACTATTTCCGCTGTGTACGTTATACCTGTGTTGTCTGGTCATCCGTACGCTTAATTCCTCGGTTATAGGCTCCAATATATGTACTCTTTTATCTGCATGTCGCGAAGTTTTGTCGACATTAAGTGACGTATTTTTTAATTCGGATTGTCGGTTATAAACGCCTGATACCATGTTTCCTGTCGTGTTGACCTTCTTCTTCTCAATCCTGGCCTGCTATTTAGCCAAGCTGTGGGTCCGACTTGTGCACAAGCTGCGAAATTTTCACAAGAATCACTTTCTCCCATGCCTTTGCTGGCGTCTTGTATGCCCAGCTTCATATTTATGCAGTCGATAATAGCTCTCCTACCGAGAAAATCCATTGCGAGTATACCGTCGGCTGGAATTGAGTCCGTATCACTAATGGCGTTAAATTTGCAGGCATGCTGGCTGTTGTCTATCTGCAACTTTGCCTCGCAAGTGCCAATGGAGCTCCTAGTGGATCCGAACAGTCCTCCAATTCTAATTTTGCGATATGTCTGTATGGGTGTACTGCTCTTTATGCTATTAACTTTAATTATACTGCATGAAGATCCAGTATCTATTAAAAGCCTTAACTTACCTTGTAATGCTATATCCGATGGAACCGTGATGATAAACTTATTCTGGGAATTTAATTTTTCTTCTGCCTTTTCTGCTAAGTATTTCTTCAGGCAGTTTGCTGTATAGTGATCCCGTGTTCGGCAAAATTGGCAGTAAAGCCCTTCCCCTTCTGGATGGATTCTTCCAACCACGCCTTTTTTAATGTCTGCGACTCTGACGACATGATGTATTCGGCAATTGGACGTTTCGTGCCCATATTGCTGGCATTCTGCACAGAAGGGTTGTGTGACACTCTCTCGCGAAATGTCCCTGCTGGCCGCACTTGAAGCAATGGCTGAGTCTGTGTCCATATGCTTTTCTAGGATATCCTCTGTACGGTTCTGTGTGAATCGGCTTTAACAAAGAGAAAGGTTTTTGGTGAGGTGCAGGTACATCTCCGTTAAAGTAGTCGCTGTTCCCTCCTTCCTGTGAAAAACCTTTATTGTTTGGTACCCTGTGCTGAAGTCTTATCGCGTCCTTTTCGTAGAATTCAGCGTCTGCTCGCACCCCTTTTAAAGAATCAAACTTTTGTCCTGTTAGGCGAGTCCGAATAGCCTGATTCCATACTCCAGCTTTAAATGTGGCTATCGCATCCGCTTCCAATTCCGCCAGAAATCCTTCATCTTGACTTGGGTACTTTGCAGAAACAGCACTTTTAATCTGATCCAACAGTTCCTTCATTTTGTTCGCAAACTCTCGTATCCTTTCTCCTGGCCTTTGTCGGCATGCTAGCAACTCTGTCCGTAGCTCGCTGAACGATGTCCGTGGCATATAAGCGACTTTTATTGACTTATGTAATGCTTCCAAGTCCTTTGGCTCTTCAGAGCTTATCAGAGAGTAAGCATCGTCTCTCAGTCGATATTTTACACACTTCATAAAATGCCTTGCTCTGCGGTTTCCAGCCGGTCGTATAGATCTTTACAACAACTCAGAAATCGATGCACTTCCTTCGCTAACTTTGCAGATCTTTCCCCACAGAACATTGGTACGTATTTAGACACCATGCCCATAATTTTATCATGTGCATCGGCCATATTGTATTATATCGGGCCGCCTCCGTTGATCTTCGTCTCTATTGTCTGTTTGTTTCTATTCTCAACTAATGCTCCCCTGCTCGCGAACTTTTTCTGGCAGTAATCGACTGACTGTTAAATCCTTTCTCTAATTCCGCTGCAATCTCTCCCGTTTCTTCCAATTGCTTCTTTATCTTTTAACGCTTTACTTGACATTCATTTAATTTTTCCGTTCTGCTCTTCAATACTTTTTTCTGAGCCTCGAATTTAATTAGCTCCTCCCTTGTCAATACATTACTCCTTCCTGATGACATTTATGTTCTCCGAACCCGAAGATTATCTGATCACTGCTATTACTATCTCGACACTATGCACTTAAATATCACTTCTAACTGCCACCCGAGATTAAATAATTAACATTAGACACGTAGATACTACCCAATTATCAATATTATATATTTTATGTATATATAGATTTTTATATTATTATTATACCCCGAATACCCAGATTACGATCAACGCCACTACGAAAATGTGGCATTAAAAACTTTATTGCTCACGAAAATAGAAAAAACGTCTTAAAATTATTAGTTTCTTATAATATAAAATCACACATGAAATTCCACAATTATACGCCACTCACTGACCCACACACTTTTTTCTTTATCTTCACATCAAATAATTTAACACTTCTATTTGTCTGCAATATATATAAAAAAAAATTATTTGTTAATACCTGAAAACGAGGGAGGATTAGACCACTTAAAAGCTTAACAACAACAAAATAATAATCTCACCCAACAAAACAAACTACAATAAAGTTAAAATTTTCCTACTTTTATCCATTTTCTCCATATAAAAAAAACAGAGAATAGATTTACTTGGGTGTGGCTCTAGATATTTTCAAGTACGACTAACTTTAAAACTCAATTTTTAACACAACAAAAGTTATCATTTCCTATCAACTAATTTTACATTATTTGCTTTATACGAAAATTCTACTGATTCATTCGCAACACAAAAACAATGAAGAGGATATAAAATCATCACAAAACAAACATGAAGATCAACGATTAGAATAATAATGTATACGATACACGAAAAATATGCGGAAATCGTCGCTAACAAAACAAAACCCAAAACAAAAAAACCCCCGATGAAATAATTACTTATATTTTAAATTTTTCACCTAGCACACGAGAAAACTTCCAAACATCCATAACTATTAACGATTAACACAAAAACTCACACTCAGCATTACAATAGCATCTTTAGGCTGAAAGATCCTACTTAATAAACTTAATATAACACTTCTTAAATTTAACCTGAAAAGTAAATTAAATTAAACAGATATCTTTTCAAAACAAAAATAAAAATACCAAAAGTTTTAAAATTTTTACTCATAAATAAAACAATACAAAAACAAAAAACACCACAGTAAGAAATCTTCACATTTCTTACCTTAGTTTTACCGGCTGCGCCAAATTGTCGTGTCCCTAGGTAATCAAACACTCCATTCTCAACAAATTCACTACATTTATTTAATTCACTGATATCACTAATTTAACTTTAACTTTAACTTAATCTAACTATTAGCGCCGACCCACCGCTGTTTAATTGTAACCCGAACTGACCACACCACATTCAGTTGCGCACCTCGAAAACTTGCACACGGAAATCGGAAGTAGAACATGACCCTCAAGATAATGTAATTATGATGCGGTAATATTCTACAACCGATGACGAAAACTACTGGCCAATGTCACTGATAGCAAGCAGCTGTGCTGTTGTAAACAAAACGGGCAATGACCGTACTCTATACGAAGTAGCAGGTGCCGCTGTAATGTAAACAATCATCACATTATTTAGCAATAAGCGGATACCTTACTGTGCGAAGTAATGTGTTCCGCTATTGCTTGCTACTTTACTACCGGTACACCTGCCATGCTCTTGCTTCCGTGTACCAGCAGACTGGGCCACAACAACCCGATAACGGCGTTGTATACAGGGCGGCACGCTAGTCCACCTAGACTATGGGCGGAGAGTGTGGGGGGTTTCACAAAACAACCTGCCGCTGTTACCAACCATATACAAAACGAGATATCGTGCCTTCAACAAACGAACAGCTAGCACACACTCGGTCCTGAAGGGACCCTTACGTCACTTACCTGTATCTAGGTGGAAGGCGTAGGTGTTCTGCCTTCCTTTGCCAGCCCCATCCTCCCGTTTGACTTTCGGTGGCACTATTTTCCCAAGTCCCTTGTTGATTATCAGAATCCCGAAAAGTGTTTGTATTTCCTCGTAAATCCACGTGCAGTAATCGATTCTCTCTATTTTGCACAGTAAATTCTTGCTTGACGTATAAATTTTGCAAAAGATAATTTTTCAAATCAGTATCCGGTTCGAAATGTACAGACATTAATTTACATAATCTTGGTTGAGAAGAATTTTTCTGCAGGGCACTTGGGAGCACTGAGGCTAGTTATTACCACTCGTAGGAAATTTAGAAAAGCCTTAGTTTCAGGTTAAACAATAGACATATAGATTTCATCATCCTCCGCCTATACCTTGAAGAGGTTAAATAAATTCGCTACACTTCCAAAATTGACTTCATCAAACCTTTAATACGATTCCCTTGGAAGAAAATGGAAAACTATCTGTTGTCTCTTCTTATCTTATTTTATATTTTTATCAGCACCCTTTGGAAATTCCTAAAATATTTTATATCTCTAATTTGGCCTAGCGGAATTTATGCGAAAATATTACCTTTTCTTGGCTGGAACGTCAACATGGCACCTGAGCGTGGGGAAATGGATTTCTCTCGGTCGGGTGCGTTCAGTATGCGGTTTACTTTAAGGTCGGCGTACATGCTTCAGTATTTTCAATGTAGCATATTGCTATATGCAATACGCTACGACCATAACAACTTAATTATGTATCTACTCCTCCATACCTGTAGGTACTTAAATTCTAGTACTGAAAGACTCCCTACTGTGATGAGCGAGTTTTTCCTTCAAAATTCTTCCTAACTACTATGGAAAATAATTCTAGACCTGGAGAATAGTTATGGCAGTCATCTTCTCGTCCTAGTAATTAATGCAAGGCAAGCTGCAGTATAGACCACCTGTGGTCTGTAACACGTTGACTAGTTTGGGGGCTCTTATGAAACAACTGCGTGGACTTCATGCTTCTCTATAGTACGGTATGACGCCATGAACACACCAACAATCTCTCCTGTTGTTAATCGCCCGACGTACGTATTCTTCCCTGTCTGATTCAATTTGAGGGTACACAAATGGCTTGAGAATTGGAGGGGATTGCGAAGCCATGTTTCGTCTATCGTGTAACATCACAAAAATCTTCACGCATCACCGTGTACGTCGTACTACTGCAGAAGTGATGGGTTTTCCCTTCTTTTATTTTGCGTAAATTTTATTCTATATCGGAATTTTCGTTCGCTCCAAATTAACAGGTTGATTAAATGAATACTATGAAGGAAAAATACCGGCCGTGCTAAATCCTTACAAATAACAGGATCCTCCTAGGTCACCTTCCTTGCCTTTTTCTTGTATTACAACTTTTCACTGCAGACTTTATTATATCATCACAACTTTTCTTTTGATTTCTTGTATTTTTTTCTATTTTTTCTCTTTTTTAAAAATCACTTCCCACAAAAAAGTTAAGGAGAACCACACTTTTCTTCAGACAGACCGCTCGCAGGCAAAATCTTCTTCTTTTTTTTTCTTTCCTTTTTTCCACACTCCCCTTTCTACTCTCTATTTGGGTGCGTTCGGCACATTTCGATCTCCATCCATACAGAAGACTGTTCGCGCCCACTTCATGCTGCTACGGGTCATAGTGCACAGTGCTATATACACTTTTAGAGCATATAACACACAGGATATAGGCTATGAGGAAGAAAAACTTGAGCATTTTTCTTGATGTAGTAGAATCGCATCGATGGCTTTGTTTCGTCATGGAAGTCGTAAACTACGATATTTTCAGAGGGGCACATAATTTAGTGGTTGAAACTTTATTAAATAGTTGAAGAATTATAATTTTCTGTCACCGTGGTTCGAATTATTTTTCAAAACAAAAAAAACTGTTCGCAGTATAAGCATAAGGAAAAGTACAAAGCCATAATATGTATTTGAATTTGTTATTACTGTTATTACTCTATTCTATTTTACTCATTATGACTTTCGATGTGCATTTTATGAATAATTTATTTGATAAAAATATTATATGTATGTTTATATAATTATTGTGCATATTGAGCAAAGTAGAATAGGTCCTCCTTCTCTTTAGCCAAGTCAAAATAGGCTCTCTTTTCTGCGTATGCACATTGTGACTTGTTTCCAGGGACCACCACGGGGAGGTTAGAGTTAGGAGAATTAGGTTCACGTATCCCCAGAATGCAATATGCAAAATAAATAATTGTAAATGCCTCCTGGACAAATCGTCCCCACTAATCTGGGCCGCTCCTAACCTGACCGTCTTCATAAATCTGTTGAAAAGCTTATTAGTATTTATATCTGAAATGAAAAAAAAGTACCATCATTGCTGGATAAGTAGACTGGCTGAGTCCTAATTTCTCAACAAAGTCTTCAGTAATTGCAATCTTGTTAGTTCCACTCGTGTTGCCACTCTGCATCTCTTCCGTTACAAAAGAAGTATCCCCAATCGCATTCTCTTCGTTTATCTATACAGCTCATGAGTTGTTTTATTTGATATATGATAATATAAGTAGCCTCGTTGCAGGAAGACTAAGTTCATTGGAAAAATTAACTTCATTTTCATTCCCATATGTTTTGCCTTTTGAAAAGAAATATTATAACAGATAAATATTTTGTAGTACATACTTAATAATATTATACATACTGAATTTGAACAGCAATCTTCACATTCAGTAAAATTATGAAATGGTATTGCACAAAGTTTTAGGGTTTTACGAATGTTGTTCTTGTTAATGCAGTTTGCATTGAAATGATCCGCACATGCGATGCTTTGTTTTGAAGGTATGTAATTCGTCCGACCAATAGCTTCCAGCCATTTTTTACACAAGACCTTATCTTGAGGGAACCTAATTTGCAAAATTTGGAAAATTAAAGATAACTTGCAAATAAACGAAATTTAGTAAAAGAATCCCATTATATCGCAGTTTTTGTTAATTTTTAATTTTTAATAATTTTAAATATTTATGTGCCCCATTTATTTCCTGATAATATTTCTTGGCGTTGCCTTTGTATAGCTGACATAATATATATGACCCTAAACTTTCCGTCAACTAACAATGACAATTCAATAGTAAACATACAAACCGGCATTGGAAAATGTTAAATTTTTTCCACGGCTGTTTATTTTTATAAGTATTTCACATATATTTTATTTAAAACACTTTAATTTATTGGTGAAAAAATTAAACTTGCCTGAAAAATGATTTCCTACGGCAATAACTCCGGTTATTTCTGCAACACAGTGCAGCACACTATTTCACCATAATTCAAGACTCCCGGAGTCTCGATTATATAAAATCTTTTACACAAACACTTCACTGCTCTCTCACTATTAGTAAGTATAACTAAATCACTTTGTATCACTTCTTTAAGGAAAAATTACTACGAAAACACCGGACTATTTTCGATAAATTCAAAGAACTTCAGAAATGTCAAGAGTATCGAACTGACACCAAATAAATAACCCAGCCCCGTGTCTACAAAAAAAAAATGCTTATCACACGTACACGAATTTTACACAGCATAGCCTATCCTGTTTGTTATATTATCTAAGTCTACACTACGCTACGACCATAACAAAGTCGTCAAAACGATCATGTTATCAGTCGTTGCATGAATCGCAGTGATTACAAAAATATTCGTGCAGCAAGTGTGACGCTCTCCTTTGCACATCACAGACTTTAAAAACGATAAATGCGACGTCAAATTAATCGCAGAGAGGATTTAAAAACTCTTATTTGTGCACAAATGATCAAATGTGCATATTTGACGACTTTAAAAACACGCCCAGTCATGTTACAAGCTCAACAAATTCCAAATATATTCAAAATTATTATTTTTATTGGAAGATTAACTCCTATAACATCAAATATTCCTTAAACTCGATTTTTAAGGAAATAAAATTAAGCAATTTTTGTCTGTCTATCGCTAAAAGTAGCTATGGGGACAGAAAAATGATTACAAATGTTATATTGCCATCTATTTCTACTCTATATATTCATTTGGAAAATCCATTGAACTGAAACTGAACTATGGTGGATTTCGTATAGAACTTATTATTTCAATTACAGTGGAATCCAGTCGTTAAACCAAAAAGAGACGACTATAGAAAAGTCATCCCATGGTAATGTAACGATTTCAGTGGTGTTAGCGGTCTATGTTATACATGTCAGTGGTACACACATACAACTATATCTTACTCAGTTGAGAGTTTTTGAGATTAAAACGGTTTTTCGTTATGGTATTATGTTGAGTGATTGGCTTAGACGTGAAGTCCAGACTGCCAGCATGAGCTGACAGATCACTCGACGGACAGCGTTGACTGCAGGGCGGCACGCTAGTTCGCCTCAACTATTGGCGGAGAGTGTGGGGGGGTTCCACAAAAGACCTGCCATTGCCGTCAGCCATAATCAAAAAAAAATCTTCGTGCCTGCAACCGAACAGCCAGCACACACTCGGTGCTGAAGGGACCCTTACGTCACCTACCTGCATTCTAGTGGAAGGCGTAGGTGTTGTACCTTCCTTGACAGCCCCATCCTCCCATTTGACCCTGGGTGGCACAATTGTCCAAAGTCCCTTTGTTGACCTGTAAAGAGACTACTGCGGACCTATACAACCTTCATGCTAGAGGGCTCCAGGATAGTGAAAGGAGAAATAACAAAAGCTTACATTTCCATTACGTTATAAATCAAACTTTATTCATTAATTTCTCTGTTGTTCGAACACGCTTTTCAGATGTTATAAGTTACTCTATATCGTGAATTTCAACCAAAGAAAAATTCCGAATAACAAAATAAAGATAAAATGGAGCACGCTTCAATAATGTATCTCAATTCCTACGAGTCTATCTGATTGGATGCAACGTTTCGGTCGTATGGTTAAAGTACATTTAACTACCAATATTGGTAATACATAGTAATGAACTAAATTATATACGCGCGTACCTACTTTCAATGGAAATACTAATTATATTGTAATAATAATAATACTAAGAAGAATTAACGGATTAGTTATACAAAAACCCGGATTCAGCAGTGATTTGGTTTATAAATTCTTGCATTAATTCATGATATATATTTTCTATTGTGGTTGCTGCTGTTGTTGTTGTCAATTTTTTTCTTTTTATTAAATATAATTTCGTCGAGTTGTGTATTCTTTTAAAATTGTAGTTTTATGCAATTTAATTAACTGTATGGGTATTTTGTTCCTTAAGTTTTATTTTTATGTAGTAATAATAATTAATAATTAATAATAAAAATAAAAGTCGTCACTTTGTGACATTATAACTCATAATATATCTAATGAAAATTATTTCTTGTTTTTAAATTGTATGTGTATTTTTGTTTTTGTTTTTCTTAAAGTTCAGTTAATGCTTAAATTTTATATATCCTTTTTTTTCTGTGCGCCTAAGATACCGAAGGAATTTATTAACATAAATCTGATTCATGTATTTAAAATTATATACACCGTATATGTATATGCAACAGATCAAAGAATTTTTTTCCCCTTTTTGCTAATTTTAAATGTATAAAAAAAAACCAAGTGGCAACAACTTACATGGAATTCATTGTTGTGGATCCATCGCCGAGGCGCCTCCGTGATGATCCGCATGCCACTGCTTAAGGGCGGTACGCTAGAGCCAAGGAATTAGGTCAAGGAATTTTTCCACTTATTTCTTAAAGAAAATTTGACATTAGGTCAAGGAATTTTTGACAATTTGGATTTGTCAATTGTGTGATATTTCTGACAATAAAGAAATAATAAAGAAAGTGAAGAAATGGATAATTTCCAATGAAAAATGAAGATACAAGTAAAACAATTTTTATTCGTACATTTGTCATTTTAAAATTGATGCACCTCTTGCAAAATCGCCGTTCCTTGGTTCAATTTTTCAATTATTCCATCAGCGTCAAAATTCCTTACAGAAATAAGTGCATCGGTACTTATTTCTTCAAGAAATATTGACATAAATGGATTTTTCGTAAAAGAACGACATCTTTTTGTCAATCGGGAAGTAGAGTTTTTCTGTTCGAATTACTTTTCTCTAGCGTACTACCTTAAGGAATCGGCCAAGAAAAAATTGCTTGAGCAGTCCATGACACTTTTTTTACATAGTTTTTGTATAGGAACAAAAATTCCTTGGCTCTAGCGTACCGGGCTTTACTTGCTAAAAGAAACATTATAAAGGCAGCCAGCCCAATGTAGCGCTTATATGATTTATCGAGAACCTTAATCCAAAATATGCAATTTTATGTGACCGACGTGATACACACTTTCCTTAGTATTATTCGTTTCTTGAAAAAATTTGTTAACAGCCCAGGCATATAAATATCTCCTTCGAATTTATTTTATGTGACCCCACGTATTGGTTTTCCTTTCCTTTTTCTTTTGGCAATCGACGACACTTTGAGTACACATTCCACTGAAAAGTACCAATAAACGAATCAAATAGATGCGATAATTATAGAGAACGCTGTGAAAATCATTTTTCATTGCATATGCACAGATTAATGCATCAGCTAACCAAAACACAGTATAACTTGTCACCTTAGAAGGTGAGTGCTTTTACCAGTTCTACAGATTAATATAGCGAAAAGAGCATTCATATTATCCAAAGAAATAGGAATCTCAAACAAAGTATCACACTTAGATTTACGATGTGAAAAAGATATTATCAAGATTAATAATAATACTCTTCGTTTAACGTTTTCTGTGCTTAAAGGTGCGTGTAGAAAAAACCTTTCAGCGACCTCATTGTCATAGCACGATCATAATGTCGCTGCATTTTTGGTTCAAATTCTGGTTGCGAACTCTTGGTCTCTGAATTGTCTGAAAATGTTACAGTCTCTATGAGAACAGCATTTATCCGACCGCAATTATGCAAATTGTGTACACATGTAAAGGTGATGCGGGTGGATTCTCTACATCACGTGGAATTTTTTTTTAAATTAGCTCATGCTGAGGATACATTCTAAACCATGTCTTAGATGTAGTACTGATTCTTGAAAATGTCCGTATGCTGTAAATATTTCACCCTTGAGAAAGAAATATTGGTAGAATATTTTGTAGAATATTTGTAGAAATCTTGAATGTACTACGATTCCTACATCTGTGTTGATATTGAGGAGCTATCGAATTCCTATTAGACTTTTGGGAGGACTTATTTTGTGCAGATAGATGGAAATAATTCTATTAATGGAAAATTTATCAGTGAGGGGGCTGAGAAATATTCTAAATTTACTTACAATGTTTATTTCCTGGCCGATGTTTCCGAAATCTTTTGGTTTATTCTCCTCGATGTTTCACTTGAGGCGATTTGACTACAACAGAGAAGATTGCCTTCTTCTTACTTTTCTTCACCGACATGTCACACGAGCTTGAGGAAGCATTACTCTCGGTCGGGTACGTTCATTCTGCGTTTTACTTTAAGGCCAGCTTACATGCATCAACATTTTACATGTAGCATATTGCTATATGCAATAGCTACGACCATAGCAGGGTAGAGTAATCTGCGCCACCCATGGTTCAGACAACGCTGAAAAATGGTCGACTGAGCTAGCCGGTCTTAAACATAGGCCTCATCACTGCGGGCGCTCAATGTGTGTTGCGACCCACGACCCAACGCGTATTCCTCATCACTCGGATTCTACTTGCCCGATGACGCATCGAGGACACATCCCCGAAGTCTCGGCACTCTTCGACCAGGCTTCGACATCCCTCTCAGTGTGGGAAGCCAAAGCCACATCGACAAGCTGGTAACCCAAAACAACCAGCCGGTCGATGCCGCTGTGCCTTTCCTCACCGAGATGCTGAGGAAGCCTCGCGATCAGCAACCTAAAGAACTGATTCCTAAGCTTTCCCGGCGCAACATCTCACCCTGATCTCCGACTGGCGATTGTTCAAGGGTGTGTCTCCCAGGCGTCGTCGAAGTAGTGACATGCTGACAGCCTTATCCAGGAATGGATTCCAACAGGTATATCACCCACCATTGACGGGGCAATAGGAGGGCTTCGCGATATCCGATACTTTACCAGTGAAGCTGGCTGGATGCCTTCTTAGGCCTACCAGGAATAGATGTGACAATAGATAGATGACACTTTGAGACTGGATATCACTGCCTGATGTCTTTGGCATGATAGACTCCTAACAATTTTCCCTGCAGATCTTCGAGCTCATAATAAGCGTTTCCTTTCTTGGCCCTAACACGACATTTAACAAATTTCCGTCCCAGTTTAGCACTGGTCTGCTGCTGGAAATTGCTTTGGGCAAAATTTCGCCTAAATGCCTCTTGACCCACTTTGAAATCGACAGGCTTCGCCCTGAGATTGTAGGCTAGTGAACCCTGTTCGAATGCGTGTTGGAAGTTTTCCTGCACTATCGCACGGATCAATCTCATTTTATCCTCAGCATCTACTCTCAATGGCTCATTAAGAGTTCCAAGGCTCCTCAAGATAGAATAGGAGCTGCCATGTTCTATCATTTGTTGACCGAAGAGTGTTCGATAGGGAGAGAAACCCGTAGCTTGATGGAAAGAGCTCCTAAGGGAACTAGCTACTTGGCTTCGTTTCTCATCCCATCTCGTGTGTTCTTTCTTAATATGTGCTCTAATCCCTGACAATAGAGACCTATTTACTCGCTCTGAGGCGTTTGCTTGCGGCGAGTAAACTGCTGTTTGCAAGTGCTTCACCCCATACTTGTCCAGCAATCTGGTGAAATGAGTCGAGCAAAACTGGACTACATTGTCAGAGACGATCGTTTCCGGGACACCGAACACGTGGAACACTTCCGTCTCAATGAATTGGCACATATTGAGTGTAGATGCTTTTCTCATGGGTTTGATAATTGGGAATTTTGAAAAGTGGTCAAGAACTATTAGAATGCAGACGTTCCCTTTCACTGATCGAGGATATGGACCCAGAAAATCGATATATAGTTTTGCCATGGTCGGTCTGTCACAGACTGGACTTTCATAGGTGGTCTCAGAATAGTATTGGGAGTCTTAGTTTCCTTACACACGTCACAGGCGCCTACGTAGTTTCTGACATCAACTGTCATTCGTGGCCAGTACAGATGTCTTCGCAGACGTTCCAGTGTTTTCCCTATACCTCCGTGTGAAGTTAGTGACGGATCATGAGCCCTCGAAATGACGTCGGTGACAAGCCCTCGTGGAATCCAAAGCTTCCAGGCTTCTTCTTCCTGAATCGGATCGCCTGTCCTCGGAACAGTCCGAATATGAACGAAGCCATCCCTGACGCAAAGATCTGGTAGTTTGCCAGAAGTCGTTTTAACCTCATGCCTCAGTTCCTCATATTCCAACGAGTTGAAACATGGCGATCTAAGGTCAACTTCCGGGCCAGGATCTTCGTTTGTGGTCAGGCTGTCACAATGAATGCGTGACAGCGCATCAGGGACGACGTTCAGGCTTCCTTTTCGGTGCTCAATAGTGAAGTCGAAGCCCTGAAGCTTCAAACTCCACCGCGCAAGTCTACCGCTGAGGTCCTTTTGAGACATCAGCCATTTCAAGCTCGCATGATCAGTCACTATCTTAAATGGCATGAGTTCTATGAAGGGCCGGAACTTCTGTACGCTCAAGATTGCAGCTAGGCATTCCTGCTCTGTGACGGTATAATTTCTTTGTGCTGAGTTCAACTTTTTTGAGACATAGGCTATTGGCTTCTCGTGGCCATCGTCATCTAGTTGAAGCAGCACTCCTTCAATACCTTGTTGGCTCGCATCGCACTGGATGACGAATGGTTTGGTAAAGTCTGGGCTCAGTAGCTACGGAGCAGAAGTAAGTTTTTGTTTAAGTAGATCAAGAGACGTCTGGGCTTCAGGTGTCCATTTGAACTGACTAGGGTTTTTCAAGGTGTCTGTAATGGAGGCAGTCAAATCAGCATAGTTCGGGATGAACCGTCTATACCATCCCGCCATACCTAGTAGGCGTCGGGCTTGCCGAACAGTTTTAGGTGACGGATAGTCAACTATGGCTGAAATTTTGTCAGGGTCAGTTCTCATACCTCCTTTTCCGACAATGAATCCCAAGTATTTGGTCTCTTTGATACAAAATTTACTCTTCTCGACATTGATAGTAAGGCCAGCTTTCTTCAAACAATCCGCTACACGGGATAGTAGCGTGAGATGCGTGTCGAAGTCTGATGACCGAATTAATAAATCGTCTAGATAGACGACAACGTTCTCACGAAGATCGAAGGGAATGACTTTATCCATGAGGTGGCACATCGTTTGTGGAGCGTTGCATAGGCCGAATGGCATCACCGTGTACTGATAGAGAGGATGACCAGGCACTGTAAAAGTGGTCTTCTCTCTGGAATCAGTGTCTAATGGGATCTGCCAGAATGCGTCTTTCAGGTCCAGTATGTAGGTATGTAGTTTTCCGGAGGAAGTCGACTCAGAAGTGCGTCTCTCTTCGGTAGCGGATAGGCATCCTTCTTCGTCACCGAGTTGACCTTCCTGGCGTCAAAACAAAGCCGAACCTTTTCAGGCTTCCTTACCAGAACAACTGGAGAGCTCCAAGGACTCTGGCTCTCCTCTATCACACCCAGTGATAGCATTCGCTCTAATTCGGCATCCATCAAACTTTGTACTGCCGGTGAAATCGGATAAAACCTCTGTTTTTGCGGAGCTGCGTCATTCGTTTCAATCCTGTGAGTGACCAATGATGTTTTTCCCAGGCCTAGATAGGCGAAAGAGGGGAAAAGGTGTTTGGTGGCTTCTAAGCGTTGTTGATCGAGACTAGAAAGAATATGGCAGTCGGTGTCAGAGGTAGCTATTACACTTGGATTCACTTCTACGACTATACCCAGGACATGTGGAGCCAACCCAAATAGACGCCAGAAGTCTATTCCCAGATATAGTGCCTGTGTGAGCCCAGGAACCACGTAAAAACGCACGTTTTGGGTCTTATCACGGAAAGTGACACCCAAGTCCACATGACCATGCACAGTCGTCATGGCACCATTTGCTACTTGGACCTGTGTCCGATACTTCTTCCATTCGACATCTGCTTCTGCAAGCTTCTCTAGAGCTCCCTGACCTAGAATACTGACAGTGGCACCACTATCAAGTAGTCCAAGCTCAGTTCGCCCGAGCAGCTTTACTTCGGCGTACCAGTGCCAGTTTTTATCTCTCTAGTCTCATTTGTTGACAGTATTCCCGCCAACGAATGGTAGATCTTTTCTTTTTCGGTCTCATATCCAAGTCAGGAAACATTATTTCGGCTAACTCTGCCACTGAGGAGAAGATTCGGTCTCTTACTGCGTTGTATCTCTGCAGACGCGTATGATACGGCGTCAGTGGATGTAAAACATGCTCACGCCCACTCGTCAAAACAGAGCTTGGTGGCCGTTTCAAAACAGAAAGGACAGGAGGCCCAATCTCCTGCTCAGTAACTTTGTCAGCTAAGAGTGCTGTCGGTGTTAACGGGATATCGGAAATTAAAGACTCTTCCAATGAAGTGTCTAACAATGTCATGGGCTCCCCAGAAGTATAAATGGGAGCTTGAAGATCTGCGGAGAAGTCTATTAGGTTCTCCGCCTCTGACAATGAAGTATTCGTGCTATCAGGTGTTTTACTGTTATCATCAGAATCACTGAATGATATCAGTGGGCAATTCAGGGATTCGTCAAGGTCTGCTAATGGAGCGGACCTTCCTCTTTGTTCAAAGCTTGAGCTGGAGTGTTCGTTGCAGTTGTCGCTCACAACGTTGACGCTGGTCGGAAAGAGCTGGTGGTATTCCCGACCCGTGTCAAGTTTTTCTGTCTACAATAGCGACAATCAAGCTTGAAAATTTTCTTGCGTCCGCATCCATAGCAGAACACAACTTGTCTCTTCTGCCAGCAGTCTTGATAGAAGTTACCAGACTGGTCACAGTTTCAGCAGGTTACATTCTGAGGGGTTATAATAGCAGATAACAGGACATCCTCACTGCCTTCAGGTGATGTGTACAATTCAGTCTCAGTCTGACGAAATTCATCCACCTCGCTGACTCTTTTCCCGCGATAAGCATTCCAGCTGCTCGCTGTCGCGATTCGCTGCTGTGTCGCCTGTATTTGAGTCACGAGACTCCGTAGTTGATGTATATTATTAGTGGGATGCAGGCAGACCTTTTGCTGAATGTCTGGAAGCAGGTTTGACTTTATGATCTCTAGGAATTCTTCGTCCCCGAAGGGACTTTGCAGTTGATCGCGCAACTGCACTAGGTGTTGGTGGTATGTTGCAAATGACTCCGCTTCTTTCTGTTTGCGCAACATCAGCTGAACTTTGACCTTAAGGTCATCTTGCGGTACTCCCAATTCAGCTAATAGAGCTGTTTTCACATACTCCCATGAAGGTGTGGAATTTTGCCTCAGGAGAGACCAGTACCAGTCCATAGCTGGTCCAGAAAGCAAGGTTGTCATGTGCCTTACCAGAAGTTCGAAATCTCCTTCTAAGGCCGAATAGGTCAATGCTTCCACTCGAAACACAAATTCGTCAACAGTAAGCCGTGAGCTGTCACCGCTATACGATATATTCCACCTGCGGATAGGACTGCCAGAACGTCGCTGTCCTACGCCTGCAGGGTTACGACTAGGTGGTGGTTGTGGATGTGGGACAAAATCTGGTCTAGGCTGATTGATAGGCTGACCAAAGGCTGAATGCGATCTATTTGACGACTGCCTACGCGAGTAGTGGGATGGTTTTGGTTCATCCATGGACGGAGGTGGTCGTGAAAAATCCACGGGCGGCACTGCTGCTGAGATCTCTTGTCGGAAGCTATTCCTTAACTCAGTCCGCAAAACATTGAGGCTCTATTCGAGGCACTCGCGTACTAGGTCTTGCATTTGTAGGCGCAAGCCTGCCATCAACGCATCCGTAGCTGCTGAGGTATGTCCACTGCAGGAGGCAGCGGGCTATTTCATCGCGGGTTAGGATTGGTAAAAGTCCTTGAATGTAGAGCTGGCATTCCAGGAGAGAGTGATCGTCGACTAGCTGGTGGAATTGTCAACGGTGGTAGGTCACGTATTGGCATGGAAGGTAATGGATCGTGACTGACAGTCTCTGCAGGCTTCGTCGTCTTCCGGACAGCACCAGTATACTCAGTGAAATCATACTGAGTGAGATGGGCTCTGCAGAACGGGCAGTTTGAATGCTGTCCAATCCACGCTTTCAGACAGGCCTTGTGAAACACATGTCCTCTATCCTGACCAGTCGCTCTCTAGACAGACGGAGCACGGATCTGGCAAAGCATCGATACCCCAGTTGTTTGCGGTGGTGTTCGCGGTGTAGCCATTGTAGAGTCAGTCGTATTTCAAAATACAAAAACTCTTCAAACCAAAGGTTTGGAATAGATATCAGAAAAACGACAGAGAATTCAAAAATTCTCAAACTAACAACCTCTTCAGGACAAAGATAATGAAATATCAGGAAAAATTTTCAAAGGTTGGGACGAGATACTACAATTCAAACAAAAATTTTCCCAACCGTTCGAAGAAGTTGCAAACATTTTTTTTTGTTTTTTTTTTTTTTTTTTAAATCAAAGCTTCGAAAAGTTCGCTGAGTATTCTCGAATCGAGACAATATAAATGCTAGTGACAATATCCGAAGTTCAGAAACAATAGCAACTCATTGAATAAAATTTCCTTTCTAGCAACAGTTCAGCGTTTCAAAAAAAAACTGTGAAAAATCAACGAAATCGACGTTCAATATAGCAAAAAATTCTACCAAAATATTTCTCCTTCACTTCCCGAAGCCAACTCCCAAGACAAGAGGTCTTCAGGTCGCTCTCCCTCCTTACAGGTCAGATATACTAGCAAGTGACGTGA
Source organism: Dioctria linearis (assembly GCA_963930735.1). Taxonomy (NCBI): domain Eukaryota; kingdom Metazoa; phylum Arthropoda; class Insecta; order Diptera; family Asilidae; genus Dioctria; species Dioctria linearis. The sequence continues at coordinate 98,725,969 of OZ005740.1, forward strand.
GTGTGTGCATTGAAAGAAATTTGTTTGAGTCCTCACGGAAATCTGGGAAGAGTCGGGTTGGAGAAGCTAGAGACTGAAAATGATACTAGAGATTCTTCAGCCAGGCAGTTAGCAGTATGCCAGCTCCTGATTACTGAAGGTCTCCAGCATCACTTCCATCCTCCAACAACTCTTTCCTTCCCCTTCACCTGATCGTCGTGTCCAACTGACCTTCCAACCGGGCAGAGCCATGAATCTGGTCAACTAGTTAGCTGAAAGCCAAAAAGTCGTCTCACAGATTCACGACTCTGTCCAGCCAGTTGGCCAACAGGGACATGTCTCCGTGAGAGCACAGACAAAAAAAAATTTGTGAGGCCACCTACCTACATGACAGAAGGCCAGCGGGAAAGATCGACTTCAAAAAAATTCAAAAAAAATCAGCTTGACCGAAGTCAAAGTTGAACTTACAATTCAAAACTTCCAAAAATCTAAAACGTTACGTTACTTCATTCATCCAAATCAAAAAATCTCAAAATCTCAAAAACTTTAAAAACTTTACGTTACTTTACAGAAAATTTTCACATACCAAAACAATCAAACCTCAGGTCCACATGTATTCTCTACTAGATATGAGACTACCGAGTCACACGAGCTAGAAGCCAAATGTCCATATCTCAAGTAACCTCAGTCCCCAGTGTCAAACACATTCGAACACCGAAGTTGACTGAGGTGGCCCCACGTTGTTATATTGCCATCTATTTCTATTCTATATATTCATTTGGGAAATCCATTGAACTGAAACTGAACTATGGTGGATTTCGTATAGAACTTATTATTTCAAGTACAGTGGAATCCAGTCGTTAAACCAAAAAGAGACGACTATATAAAAGTCATCCCATGGTAATGTAACGATTTCAGTGGTGTTAGCGGTCTATGTTATACATGTCAGTGGTACACACATGCAACTATATCTTACTCAGTTGAGAGTTTTTGAGATTAAAACGGTTTTTTGTTATGGTATTATGTTGAGTGATTGGCTTGGACGTGAAGTCCAGACTGCCAGCATGAGCTGACAGATCACTCGACTTACAGCGTTGACTGCAGGGCGGCACGCTAGTTCGCCTCAACTATTGGCGGAGAGTGTGGGGGGATTCCACAAAAGACCTGCCATTGCCGTCAGTCATAATTAAAAAAAAAATCTTCGTGCCTGCAACCGAACAGCCAGCACACACTCGGTCCTGAAGGGACCCTTACGTCACCTACCTGCATTCTAGTGGAAGGCGTAGGTGTTGTACCTTCCTTGCCAGCCCCATCCTCCCATTTGACCCAGGGTGGCACAATTGTCCAAAGTCCCTTTGTTGACCTGTAAAGAGACTACTGCGGACCTATACAACCTTCATGCTAGAGGGCGCCAAGATAGTGAAAGGAGAAATAACAAAAGCTTACATTTCCATTACGTTATAAATCAAACTTTATTCATTAATTTCTCTGTTGTTCGAACACGCTTTTCAGATGTTATAAGTTACTCTATATCGTGAATTACAACCAAAGAAAAATTCCGAATAACAAAATAAAGAAAAAATAGAGCACGCTTCAATAATGTACCTCAATTCGTACGAGTCTATCTGATTGGATGCAACGTTTCGGTCGTATGGTTAAGATACATTTAACTACCAATATTGGTAATACATAGTAATGAACTAAATTATATACGCGCGTACCTACTTTCAATGGAAATACTAATTATATTGTAATAATAATAATACTAAGAAGAATTAACGGATTAGTTATACAAAAACCCGGATTCAGCAGTGATTTGGTTTATAAATTCTTGCATTAATTCATGATATATATTTTCTATTGTGATTGCTGCTGTTGTTGTTGTCAATTTTTTTCTTTTTATTAAATATAATTTCAATCGAGTTGTGTATTCTTTTAAAATTGTAGTTTTATGCAATTTAATTAACTGTATGGGTATTTTGTTCCTTAAGTTTTATTTTTATGTAGTAATAATAATTAATAATTAATAATAATAATAAAAGTCGTCACTTTGTGACATTATATACTCATAATATATCTAATAAAAATTATTTCTTGTTTTTAAATTGTATGTGTATTTTCGTTTTTGTTTTTCTTCAAGTTCAGTTAATGCTTAAATTTTATATATCCTTTTTTTTCTGTGCGCCTAAGCTCCCCAAGGAATTTATTAACATAAATCTGATTCATGTATGAAAAATTATATACGCCGTAAATGTATATGCAACAGATCAAAGAATTTTTTTTCCCTTTTTGCTTAATTTAAATGTATAAAAAAAAAACCAAGTGGCAACAACTTACATGGAATTCATTGTTGTGATGATCCGCATGCCACTGCTTACTTGCTAAAAGAAACATTATAAAGGCAGCCAGCCCAATGTAGCGCTTATATGATTTATCGAGAACCTTAATCGAAAATATGCAATTTTATGTGACCGACGTGAAATATTTCACCCTTGAGAAAGAAATATTGGTAGAATATTTTGTAGAATATTTGTAGAAATCTTGAATGTACTACGATTCCTACTTCTGTGTTGATATTGAGGAGCTATCGAATTCCTAATCGACTTTTGGGAGGACTAATTTTGTGCAGATAGATAGAAATAATTCTATTAATGGAAAATTTATCAGTGGGCCGAGAAATATTCTAAATTTACTTACAATGTTTATTTCCTGGCCGATGTTTCCGAAATCTTTTGGTTTATTCTCCTCGATGTTCCACTTGAGGCGATTTGACTACAACAGGGAAGATTGCCTTCTTCTTACTTTTCTTCACCGACATGTCACACGAGCTTGAGGAAGCATTACTCTCGGTCGGGTGCGTTCATTCTGCGTTTTACTTTAAGGCCAGCTTACATGCATCAACATTTTACATGTAGCATATTGCTATATGCAATAGCTACGACCATAACAACTTAGATTACGGGGAAAAAAATCCTCGAGAAACCCAGTTTCGAAAAATTTCTTTTTATCTACTAAAAATGATTCTAGTAAACCCAAAGCTTGCCTTAAATCGTAACCTTATAGTTTGAGTGAGACAGAGAGTCGTTCCATGAAGTGTGAGTGAGACTAGCTTGACGTCGGCTTCCGGGCCACCCTGTATATATTATTTTACAAATTAATAAAATAGTTTCGATTAATAAGTAAACTTACCATTTTAATCTCAAAAACCGTAACCCCCGCAATATACAAGCCATGAACAAAGTCGAAAAAAGAGAGCAGCGGGCCGGTCAGCAGGCGACATCCACCGTCCTCTTGCCTTGTCTTACTGAAGGAGTTTTTCATATAAAAGTTGCTTGTATTTCGTTCAAACGCTATAATTTCCGTAAATTTGTTCTACACGCTATATTTTTTTAAAACTATTGGAAAGAAAACATATTTGGCTGCAATTTGTTTTAACTTCATTTTGCTGTGGGGGCGACAGTTTTGGGCTTTAGGACCTGTTAAAGATGAAATTTTAGTTTTTCCTCCATGACGAGTATGTTATGGTATTTATGTTTAGAGTGATTGGTCAGGACGTGAAGTCCAAACTGCCAGCATGAGCTGACAGATCACTCGATGACAGCGTTAGTACAGGGCGGTACGCTAGCACCTCGTCTAAGGGTGGCGGAGGTGTGGGGGGAGTTCCCGAAGTAACCTGCCGCTTGTCATCAACCATAATCAAAAAAGATTTTCGTGCCTACTAACAACAAGCCAGCACACACTCGGTCCTGAAGGGACCCTTATGTCACTTACCTGCATTCCAGTGAAGGCGCAGATGGTCTGCCTTCTTTGCCAAGCCCCATCCACCCATTGACTTTGGGTGGCACAATCGTCCAAAGTCCCTTTTTGACCTGTAAAGAGAGAGACTAGCGGACCTAGACGACCTTCATGTCAGAGGGCTCCAGGAGAGAGGAAGGAGAAAATAAAAAGTATTTCGAGCATAATTACGTTACAATCGTTATAATAAACAATATTTTTCTTTTATAAAACATTATGCAGAACAATACCGTTTCATCTTTCCTTATATTCTTAACCACAACAGTGACTAGGTGAAGAGGAAATCTTCCCAAACTATGATACAATAACACTAATAGTGATGCTAAAGCATTTGAATCCTATTCTGTTTTGCTTTTCTTCCAAAAATAAAATATGTACTTTTAAGTATTGAATATATATCATTTGAATCCTATTCTGTTTTTTTTTTCTTCCAAAAATAAAATATGTACTCTTAAATATTGAATATATAGCCTTTAATAGATTTTACTCGGCTTGTAATGCTCTTATATTTAATATTATATATAAAAAGATCATTTATAAAACACTCAAATTATATTATATTCCACTGCATTTCCCCTTTTTTTTCCTTTTTGTTGTTTCGCATATATAAGTATTTTCAAGGTGGTAAGTATGTACGTATGTAGTGAAAATTTCTTATTGCAGGGAATTTGAAAATACGTTTTCTGAATCTCGTTCGACGCAAATTCGATCTAGGATAAATAAAGTCGTATCATAGAGCCGGAGTCGATAACATGCGTAAAGATATATTATCTCATAATATAGAGTGCACATACTGACTCTATGAATATTTCTGTAGAAGCTGAAGCAGAGTCAGCTACCAATTACATAATACACAGAGGAATTACCTCTTTTCTGACCGCTGTGGCGGACTTAGCGACACTATTTTTACCATTTATATATTCATTTTGTAAATTTTTCTAAGTGAATTCATTTCGTTTCATTTTGGAGCTCCAAAAACAACTGATGACTTTAATAAAAAAAAATATATATATATATATATAGCTATATGTATCAATAGAAAACGTACTACTAAATCCCATATCATTTAAGGAAGTTAAACGAAACCTAAAGTCTAGCGGATCGAAAATTATATAAAAACTCGTTCGGAAGAAATCGTTTTGTCTTTTGTGTACTTCTTACAAAATCTGATGAACCGATATTTCATAGTTACCTAATTAACTTCACCTGTATACAAGTTCCTGTAAGAACGATTCAAGTTCGCAAGTAATAACACTGGAAGATTTGTTTCGTTGTGGATCTTCGAAAAAGTTCAGCCTCTCATGCAACCACAAAACATCCGCTTTCAAATTGTGACAGACTGAGCCCCATGACGCATGGGTTCATGTTGTACAGCAGCCTCTGATGCTAATTTCAGATTTTTCTTTTTTTTGTGTGTGCAGTACCGCTTTTCGCTATTAAATTTGGCTTTGTTGTTTTAATGGATATTAAACCAATATTTCCCCGCATAGGCTATTGCTACTAGCTACGGTTGATGATGTCAAATTAGAATTTGAAGCCCGTAGTTGTTGTTGATTTTGATTTGTGTTGATGGACTTAAGGAGCCAGGAGACTGTGACGGCGATGAATTTTTAACTGGCACTTTTGCTAAATTTAGATTTTCTTGTGATGTATTATGGGTTATAATGCGTAACTTTTCAGACCCTGTGATGTCTTGTAACATTTTTTTGCACAGAGTTTGCTAATCTAAATTTCTATCCAGGGACAAGAAAACAATGATAATCTAGTCACATACCATGAGAATCCGGGTAATGTTAATGCCAAGTAACCGGCAGTTAAGTCCCTCGGTAATTTCCTTGCCGTTATAAGTCCTTCAGCCTTATGCTACTGCAATTTACTTTGCATATCTATATCCAACGCAATGAAGCCGAACTGTCGGAATACCTTTTAACTGGACGACGAGGTGGCGGATTACTTATGTTGCTAGAAAAATATTTTCCCCATTGAAATTTTATTATTAGGGATGACTAAAAAATTTTCTAAACTTACGTGCGGGGTTAAATTGATAGCCGATGCCGATGGAAAATCCTTGCTTTTTTCGAACTCTAACTTTTCACGTTTGTTCGTGTCACGTCTGAGAAGACAGAAGTCGATTGTCTTCTTCTTACTTTCGTCAAAACTAAAAAGTAAGTGGAAACGCTCTTCTGGTCGATTCGAGTGTGTTCGAGTAGTCAAGTCACGCCATCCATATAGGACGTAACTTGCGGGTAGAGTTCTGCTGCTAGCTGTCATGTAGCATATTGCTATATGCAATATGCTACGACCATAACAAGTATCCAAAAGCAGTAAGAGTGAGCACTCACTGCATGCTGTACCCGGCCAAAACCCTCGAGAATACTTCCCAAGCCATGAAACAGAAATCTATGTGTGCGTGCTTAGTCCGTTTTCTAAAATGTTCTATATTGATACTTATGGAAAAGTGCTAAACATTGGCTTTATATATGCCAGAGAGCCTAAACTACTATCCATACAGGAAAATAGTCTTCTAGTAATTTACAGCTTGGTTGCTTACCTTCCCAAAGGCTACACTTCCTATATACCTTACTTAACAAAATATTAGAATAGTTTTGATTACAAAGTAACCTTACCATTTTACGCTCAACACCTCTCTGCTGAGTGATAATTGCATGTGTGAATGTGCAGCCGTAGTCCGAATCTGTAGGCAGCTACATTCGATATAATCAGCCCACGGCATGCCATGGCGGCACAGCGACATTACAATGATTACTCAGCTGAGAATTTTTGTTTGAGGAATTGTAGTCATTTGGTTAAGATAAATTTTTTTAAATAATTTTGTTAGGAAAGGTATGAAATTTTTATTACGGTTCGGAAGATAAGAAAGAAGAAGCTTGAGATTAACAGAACGCCATTTTTCTGTATGAATAGTAGTTTAGGGCGGAGGAGCTATTCAAATCAAACTTTTGTCACTTTTACATAAGAACACTGCAAATATTTTAGAATGTAAGGACTACGTTGGGCCTCGCATGTGGTAGGGAGGCAGTCTGTTTCATGGCTTGTGAAGTATTCTCGAGGGTTTTGACCCGGCACGTTAAGACCTTTTAATGTGTCGGTGCCTTCGGCGACTTCATGGATTGCATTATTTCCGGGGGTTACGCAAAAACTCTCAACTGAGTATTATATAGTTGCATGTGTGTATGAGTAGCCCATTGTTATAAGTCAGTGGTGTAGCCGTTATCCAAATTCATTGTAATTCGATTTCATCGGACCATCGCACGTTTCCATTTATGCAATTGTTACTCAGCTAAGCGTTTTTGTTTGGGGAATCGTAGTCATTTGGTTAAGATAAATTCTTTTAAATAATTTTGTTGAGAAAGGTATAAAAATTTAATTACGGTTGGGAAGATAAGAAAGCAAGAGTTTATGCACGTGGCCTTGGCCTTGGTTTTTGTATTGTCTTGTAATGTACCTACAAAATAATTTTTTCATACCTATGACTGATAAGTTTTGATGAAAGAACGTATAGAAGACAAATTTATTGATTTAGATACAGCAAACTATTTTCTTGTGGATAATTCAATCATGAATCATAATTCAGCTTTGATTTGTAGTCTTAAGAGTGCGTTTGGCCGTAGCCCCCGGAATATACAAGCCATGAACAAAGTCGAATAAGAGCAGCGGGCCGGTCAGCAGGCGACATCCACAGTCTTATTGCCTTGTCTTACTGAAGGAGTTTTTCATATAAAAGTTGCTTGTATTTTGTTCAAACGCTATAATTTCCATAAATTTGTTCTAGATGCTATATTTTTTAACCATTAGAAAGAAAACATATTTGGTTGCAATTTGCTTTAACTTCATTTTGCTGTGGGAGCGACAGTTTTGGGCTATAGGACGTGCTTAAGATAAAATTTTAGTTTTTCCTCCATGACGAGTATACAAAATGCAGTGAGAGTAAGCTTACTGCATGCTGTATCCGATACGTTAAGGCACTTTAATGTGTCGATGCCTTCGGCGACTTCATGGCTTGTATTATATTCTGGGGGTTACGGTTTGGCTTTTGCACTGCTTGTTTATACCCGCATATTACCTCAACATTATTTATTTTACTCACTAAAGCTCAAGTCTCTTGAGATAAAACTTGTTAAGCAGAAAATCGACCTAGACTTCGTCGCAGAAAGCTCAACTCAAATAAGAAGCTGTTTTCCTTTATTAAGTAAAGTAAATACAAACTGGCTGCGAATGATAAATTTTAAAATTTTATTATAGAAATTTTGACAAAATTTACAAATAAAGTTTTATTAACTCGTCACTCACAGCTGAAGGGGTTAAAATTCCTAAATCCGTGAAAAGGAGTGTAATATATCCAGGAGGTGTGTAATCAATCATTGGATGAGCCTTTGTCATGTCCTCCAGGCAATTTTTCGGATACTAAAGGAAAGAAATAATTCAAAAACCCTTAAAATCACCAAATCCTTTTATTACCTTGTAATCATTAGGTAAATCACGTTGGTTAAGGGGATAAAGTCTTGTAAATTTAAAACTTTCAGCCAAAACATAGAAAGGTTTCTTCATTTCCTTGGCACATACACCCATTGTGAAGCTACCAATTCTATTAATTATTCCTCCGCTCCCGACAACGGCCTCAGCGCCAACCATCACTACATCTACATTTTCCATTACATATCCTATGGCAGAATCTATTATTAGCGTGCACTCTATTCCGGCATTATCTAGTTCTTTACACATTTTTGTCCTAGAAAAGGAGTTACACAACAAAAAGTACGCAGAAATTGCTTAAAGATCCTTACCCTGAATCATCAGGTCCTCCATTCGTTACGTAAACGTGGAATTGTTTATTCATTTTGGCAGCATGTATCAGTGCTTGTAGAACTACTCTCGATCTAGAATGGGTTAGCAATTTACATCCGTCTGTGAGAAATTGTGAAGCCCGTTTGGCAATTTTATTTCTTGATTCCAGTAACTTATCTAAGAACAGTTTTCCCCTATGCAACATAATTTGCTTACACTCCTCCATAGGTTTATCATCCAATTTAGCCAACGTGATGAATCGAGAGAATAGCTCACATCCTGAATCAACTGCTATGATGGATAGATCAGTGCTACGCATCGCTCTTATTGCTGTTTGCATTGTGGTGTGAAGGTTGTGAATTGTATCGACTGTAAAAGCAAGTGTTATTACTTAAGTTTTTGCGATTTTATACAAATATTGTAAAACATTTTGTCTTTTCAAAAACCATAAGAAGGGTCTTTATTGCAGCGATCCCAGATGATAGGCTTTTATCATTTTCCACCAGCTCTGTGAAATACTTCACGACATCTATTGAAAATAAAAAAAAAATAGTAGGGTTTCTAAATAAGTAGTTTTATGGACAGAATACCAAAGTCAGTCTCTTCGTTTTCAGGCATTTTATAAAAAGTCACTTAAGCAAAGTTTACAAATCAAAAAATGACATTTGTATGACGTTTCCACTAAATGCTCAGGCTGTGTTCAAATTTTGGCTATATAGCCAGAAAGGCTGTAGCTAGGGCTCTTATTTGGGTGAGTGAATGTCAAACATTAACAACGCCGACGTGGTCGTCGTTTGATGTCAAAAATATTTAGAGAGAGTACTGCTTGTATGAAATGCATTATTACCCACGCCGGCGTCGTCGTCGGCATGGTCGTCGAACCATCCCTAATCCTAATTTTAACGCACGCGCTCCATTGCTGCCAATATGCAAAATCTAAATCTATTATGAAAAAACAAGAAAAAATGAAATGATATTTGAATTTCTGAAAATAAATGATTTTATGTTAAAAAATGTGACTTGAAGGAAAAGAAAATATCTTTTTTATTACTATTAAAAATTTTATTGCAAACCGGCAGAGGTTACAAGCAAATAACTCAACTGTAAAATGTATGGGAAATTAATGTATGGCGCTAACGCCAAGAGTTAATGTAACTTGCCCGGCGTTTGACGACGATGACGGCCACGCCAAATGATTGAATCACTGACATGTATATGGACTGCTCGTTGAACCAAAAATGCATGAAAGCATATGGCACCACTTTCATATTCCTGTCTCTTTCCGTGAGAGCATACTTTCCCACTGAACTGTAACGATTAGGAACGAGAAATTGCTTGTAAAAATCCTTGTAAAAAACACTTTCTTTGACTCATAATTAAAATTTAACGATACAAATAATCCCAAATACTTTTATAGTAAATTCGGTAAATCCCACGGACATGCATATAAGTAAATTCGCAAATAATTTAAATATAGCGGCAATTTACGACAGTTGGTAGCACTGACAGTGAGAGCATATGGCTGGATTACATTACAACGCCCAGGCCGGCGTGGTCGTCGTCAAACGCCGAACAAAACGCCGGGCAAGTTGCATTAAAGCAGGCCACAGACGATACAACTGTTGTACCAACCTGTGTTGGCATACAACCGTTGTATGGTGTGTGGGCAACGAGGTAAGAGCTAAAGGAGATGCAAATGAGAAAATATCACGTACCGTAACCCCCGCAAGATACAAGCCATGAACAAAGTCGAAAAAAGAGAGCAGCGGACCGGTCAGCAGGCGACATCCGCAGTCTTCTTGCCTTGTCTTACTGAAGGAGTTTTTCATATAAAAGTTGCTTGTATTTTGTTCAAACGCTATAATTTCCATAAATTTGTTCTGCATGCAATTTATTTTTAAACTATTAGAAAAAAAACATATTTGGCTGCAATTTGTTTGCTATGGGGCGACAGTTTTGGGCTTTAGGACCTGTTTAAGATGAAATTTTAGTTTTTCCTCCATGGCGAGTATACAAAAAGCAGTGAGAGTGAGCTCTTACTGCATGTTGTACCCGGCATGTTTAAGCCTTTTAATGGCTTGTATTATATTCCGGGGGTTACGCACGTACCCATTTCTAACACATTGACACTGATATTGTTTGTACATAAGCGCCGTAAAATTTGTACACCTGTACACAATTGTACAGCCTGTTCGCAATTTTAATCGCTTTTATTTTCATATATTCAAAAGTATTTACTGAATTTGCAAACATGAACATAAAAAAGTTAATAATTAAGAAGAAAAGTTCAGTGATAAAAAGTTTTTGAGTAATATTTGCTTCGTGCCCCTACGGTTATTTCATGAGTTTTCCTGCGTCAATGCGCCAAGCCCAAATCAAACCAAACGTAAGTATGGATCTGACAGCGAAGACCAAAAACGGCGGAATGAAACATACACAAATGCAGGGCAATTTTGGGTACGCTCATGTACACAGACGTAACCCCCGGAATATAATACAAGCCATGAAGTCGCCGAAGCCACCGACACATTAAAAGGCCTTATGCCTTAGACACACAGCACTCTTAATGAAGAAATAACTAACGACTCATTAGTCTATAATGATTCATTATAAACTGCGGACACACAGCCATTTCTTTAAGTTGAGCTGTCAAACTGGCTTTGATGAACGTATCACATTAAAGAAGCAATATGAATCGAATTAACGCGATAAACTTTGTTTTCATTTGTTTATTTTTCGAATTTAACAATTAACAAATGAGAAAAACATTATATTTAAAAAAATATTAATAATATAATTTGTGATTTGCATTTCTTTGCATTTCTTCTTCTTATTTTTCAAATCGGCAGATGCACAGCGGAGCTCCAGATTTACATTATATGCCAAATCTAGCACATTTTTCCTCATTATAATGAAGGAGGAAAACACTTCATTAGTGTACTTCATTATCATCTGATTTTCGAGCTATAATGACATATACTATTTGACACATAGCATTTTAATGAATAGTTAGTGCAAATGATTCATTAGTTCGTGCTGTGTGTCTAGGGTATTACCGTGCCGGGTACAGCATGCAGTAAGAGCTCACTCTCACTGCTTTTTGTATCTCGTCATGGAGGAATAACTAAAATTTCATTTTAAACAGGTCGTAAGGCCCAAAACTGTCTCTCCTACAGCAAAAAGTAGTTAAAACAAATTGCAGCCAAATATGTTTTCTTTCTAATAGTTTTAAAAAAAATATAGCATGTAGAACAAATTTACGGAAATTATAGCGTTTGAACAAAATACAAGCAACTTTTATATGAAAAACTCCTTCAGAAAGACAAGGCAAGAAGACTGTGGATGTCGCCTGCTGACCGGCCCGCTGTTCTCTTTTTTCGAATTTGTTCATGGCTTGTATCTTGGGGGGGTTACGACACAGATCGTACATATGATTGCATCTCCTTTAGTTATTACCCCGTTGTGTGTGGGCCAATTGGTACGAAGCATCCAACAATCAAGCTCGGTTGGATGGTTGGATGTGCATGCAGGTCAACCGCTGTTGTATATGCAACCGTTGTATGGTGTGTGGGCTTGTTGTTCAACCGTTGATCCGATTTCATTATCTGTCAAGTTTTTTATTGTAATTGCGTTGTAAAAAACAAACCAAAATGGTGTCAATTAAGTATAAGGACTTCTGGGAAGAGTTTATTGATATATTATTAATTTTCAAAGACATAATCACAGCTGAAAAACAAATGCACATTTTTTTTTTTTTTGACAACCGATGACATTATTTCGGAAGAAATTATTGCTGAAGAAATCGGTCCAACAGTTGTATCGTGTGTGGACTACCATACAACTGTTGGTCCAACGGTTGGTCAACAGCCGTTGGACCAACAGTTGTATCGTCTGTGGCCTGCTTAACACTGGGCGGCCAGCGACATATCTTAATTTCCCTTACATTTTACAGTTGAGTTATTTGCTTGTAATCTCTGCCGGTTTGCAATAAAATTTTAAATAATAATAAAAAATATATTTTCTTTTCCTTCAAGTCCACATTTTTTTAATATAAAATCATTTCTTTTCAGAACTTTAAATATCGTTTCATTTTGTCATGTTTTTTCATAATAGATTTAGACTCTGGCATATTGGCAGCAATGGAGCGCCAGCGTTAAATTTAGGATTAGAGATGGGTCGACGACCATGCCGACGACGACGACGCCGGCGTGGGTAATGTAATGCATTTCATACATGCAGTACTGTCTCTAAATATTTTTGACATAAAACTACGACCGCGCCGACGTCGGCGTTGTTAATGTAATCCGGCCAATACTTTCTGAAATCAAAATTGGTGCCACACAAAACAAGAGATCAAGCAGTCCATTTATATATATGTCAGTGGATTGAATTCAGAAATCGAAAGGAACAAGCTTAGAATATATTCTAAGGGCACAAGATATATTAAAAATTGAACAGCGATGCACCACTGCAGTCTGGACCTTTATTGTCTTTTTGTTAAATATATTTCGATTTGAGCTTATTAGATAGAATAAACAGAATACAATTTGACAATTTGACCTTTGCTATTCACACAGTGAGTGCTTTTCTTTATTCATTCCGAATATTCAGAACGTACCAAAAATGTTTATTTATCCATTCGGAATATTCCGTTTATTCCATTCTGTGTTTCCTTATTCGCAGTGGTGTATTCTGAACGTACTCTTTTTATACTACCTCCTTAGATAGAATAAACAGAATACAATTTGACAAACCTCAAATGGCAAGCATCGATTCAAGAAAATGGAAGGCAGTAATAGCAGAAGGCCCCGGGTAAGTTATACTGATTTCCATTGATCACGTTGTCTATCAGAAGTGTTACACTTTTCTTGCAGTGTTACACCAAAATTGTTCCATTGACCTGCACTGCTAGAAATGGTGTACGTCTAATGTCGATTTCCATTGATATTTTAAGAAAAGTGCACGTCAATCAATGAAAAACAAGTTCAATGGAACAATTTTTGACGCGATGACAATGTAATAGTAGCTCATATCCGTGTAATTTGTCAGATTGCAATTTTCTGGGAACAATAATATCACGAATAACGTAAAAATTATGAAAATTGTGATTTAAAAGATTTTGGCGTGATTGCGGATGAATTTGGTGGAGCAGTAGTTGAAGATTTATATGTGATGCTCAATGACATTCAGTTGTGACATTTCTCAGATAGATGTGTGCGTATTCCGGTTTAACACCGCCGATTATTCAAGTGTAGCACCACAGGCGTTTTGACGTACACCATTTCTAGCAGTGCAGGTCAATGGAACAATTTTGGTGTAACACTACAATAAAAGTGTAACACTTCTGCTACAAAACGTGATCAATGGAAATCGGTATAAAAGCCTGTGGTGCTACACTCGAATAATCGGCGGTGTTACACCGGAATACGCACCCATCTACCTGAGAAATGTCACAACTGAATGTCATATACTACTGCTCTACCAAATTCATCCGCAATCACGCCAAAATCTTTTAAATTACAATTTTCATAATTTTTACGTTATTCGTGATATTATTGTTCCCAGAAAATTTCAATCTGACAAATTACTCGGATATGAGCTACTATATCATTCTCATCGCGTCAAAAATTGTTCCATTGAACTTGTTTTTCATTGATTGACATGCACTTTTCTTAAAATATCAATGGAAATCGACATTACTCCTTCCAAGAAGGTAGAGCAGAAAATCTTGCCCTAGGTCACTCTAGTTCACTTTAGAGCAGAGTCATTAAACACAGTTCAGTACACATTAGAGCATTTTAGAGCAATTCTCTGATTTAAGTAAACACGGTTTTCTGCTCTTTTCTGCTCTAGAACAGCTCTTTAAACAGACCTTCTATGCCCACGGTATATAGAAGACAAGTATTCTCATTAAAATGTTGTACTAGAACTGTGACTTTCGTCCAATAACGTATATACATTGCTATTGAAAAGAAGAAAAATTGTGTTCTCTGTAATGCACTTTCCTATATATTTGGACACAAATGGCGGAACGTGGTTCGTAATGGGAATACCTTGTATCTATGTACCGCGCTCTATGCCTTAGCCCATACAGGGGAGATTATTGGCACTTTTTAAGCCCGGTACGCTAGAGCCAAGGAATTTTTGTTCCTATACAAAAACTATGTAAAAAAAAGTGTCATGGAATGCTCAAGGAATTTTTTCTTGACCGATTCCTTGAGCTAGTACGCTAGAGAAAAGTAATTCGAACAGAAAAACTCTACTTCCCGATTGACAAAAAGATGTCGCTCTTTTACGAAAAATCCATTTATGTCAATATTTCTTGAAGAAATAAGTACCGATGTACTTATTTCTGTAAGGAATTTTGACGGTGGTGGAATAATTGAAAAATTGAACGAAGGAACGGCGATTTTGCAAGAGGTGAATCAATTTTAAAATGACAAATGGACGAATAAAAATTGTTCTACGTTTATCTTAATTTCTTCGATTTCTTTATTATTTCTTTATTGTCAGAAATATCACAAAATTGACAAATCCAAATAGTCAAAAATTCCTTGACCTAATGTCAATTTTACTTTAAGAAATAAGTGGAAAAATTCCTTGACCGAATTCCTTCCTTCCTTAAAAACTTCTCGTCTGGGTTGGACCTATCAAATCACCCACTAAATATCATTTATGAAAGCAGTTGCTTTCTTAATAGATCTTGACTGTAAAAGTGCTAAAATATTACAACTCCTGACTGCAGTTCGTAGAAATGTAAAGCAGCAGAAAGACATCCATTCCGTTGAGATTCCTAACTCAAAGTGAACGGTATGGATGTCTTTCCGGTATGAGGCTCTAGTTACTCGATAAGTATTTGAATTTGTTTTCTTACAACGAAACATTTTGGGAATAAATTAGAATTATTCATAAGTTTGCAAATATAGTTTAAAATTCACAATATAAAAAGTTTATTAATTTCCACCCGGAAGAACTTTTGAAGCCTAAAGGCACTTTCACATTAAACACAAGAATCAAAAAAATGTAAACCGAAAAACTAAATTTATTCCACTTTAAAACAAGATTTTTACTCAAATGATTAATAAAATCATGGGAAATAGGATAAACTAATAATTTAACTAATAAAATAGTATATTTATCTCAGATTTTTCGGCTAATAAAATATAAAGGTTTTGGAGAAATAAGAATTTTAAGAACTTTTATTTTTAATGATTCTAAATCAAATTTATAAATACAAGAAGAAAAAAAAACAACCGCCTCGTCCGGGATTTGAAACCGGGACCTTCCGCTTCCCGGGCGACTGCTCTTACCACTGAGCTAACGAGACAGATGATTTTCCTTCTTGCATTTATCAAATTTGTAACTAGCCTACTAAGCCACGTTTTGCTTTCAGCTGGCATTAACCAGTAACGATGAAAGCGCACAAATAAATTGTAAATTCAATTTTATTTATTTTTCCCGCGGACGGGAATCGAACCTACACTTGTTAGAATCGGTCAATGATGGAGAAATAAGAATTTTAAGAACTTTTATTTTTAATGATTCTAAATTCTAAATTTCTAAAATTCTTATTTCTCCATCATTGACCGATTCTAACAAGTGTAGGTTCGATTCCCGTCCGCGGGAAAAATAAATTAAGGTTTTGTTTTTCTTAAAAATCTGAAATAAATATATTATTTAGAATAGAATAGAATAGAAAAGCATTTATTAAAGAACCTCAGCTTTCGTTACAACGTTAGGTACATCGAGTATACAATAGATATTGATAATAAGTCGAGTGAATACAAGGCTTAGAAAAATAACAAAAATGCAACGAACAAACTCATTGCAGTAGAAAACTATTTAGTAGTAGTTTATAGGACTTAAATTAAGGTTGATGTAATGCAACATAAAAGATAAACGAGAATGAAATAAGATAACATACCATATGATAAACAAAACTAAAGTAGAACAAATCAACAAAAGTATGATGAGTAAAAAAGAGTAACAGATAAGATTAAATCCAAAATAACACACTGACTGATTGCACATAACATAAAGATCCAAATATAAATTACCAAATTAATAACTGCCAGCATGAGCTGACAGATCACTCGGCGGATAGCGTTGACTGCAGGGAGGTACGCTAGCTCGCCTCGGCTATTGGCGGAGAGCGTGGGGAGGTTCCACGAAAACTTGCCGCTGCCGCCTGCCACATACAAAAAGAATTCGTGCCTACTTACAAAAAAACGCCGGCACACATTCGGTCCTGAAGGGACCCTTATATCACTTACCTACATCCAGTGGGAAGGCGCAGATGTTCTGCCTTCCATCGCCATTGCCCCAACCACCCTGCGATACTGCGAGCGATATTGTACAGTATCCCTTTAAGACCTGAAAAAAAAGCGAAGGCGCGGACTTAATCAACCTCCATAGTGAGAGGGCTCCGGGAGAGTCAAAGTAGAAATCAAGAAGGCTTAAAGCATCATTACGTTATAAACTGTTTAATCAATGCTTATTCTACTCCTGTACATGAAGTTAATTTGGTACCGTAAGGACTAATTTTAAACAATTCAAATACTATTGTTGGCTGATAATACTAAGTAACACATCCTCTACGCCTACATTGCCATCTCTTCTCTAACCACAGTGTTCTTCTAGCCTGTGGTATTTTACTAATTATAAAAGTTCCTGTTGACAATAACAATAGGTACTACCTCTTTTCAAGATTTATTTTAATAAACTTATTTTTAAAACATAGTTGCACTAGGTCTCAATACTACAATACATCTAGATGAAACAAGAAAACAATAATCGAACGCGTAAAGGTTTGAGAGAAGTATTATGAGTAATTGGTTTTCTTCCCCTTTTTTCTTTATACTTGATTAAAACTCATCTTTTGTACGAAAATTTTCAGACTGTCTGTCGTAACCACATAAGGGGTGTTCTTTAATATTTATTTCAAAATATAGCAAAATATTAAAAAAAACAAATCCAAAGAATCCGTCGGTTATTGAACGGATATCATACAGTGTAGGAAATTAGAACAAAAGAAAATGTACTTACATGTTATCCGATTCCTCGAAGGAGCTCCCTGGAGGCGGCGGTATTCATTTCTGAGAGATCTGTATTGCTTGAAGTTGTTTGAAAAGAAAATATTACTCTGTTTTAATTTCCTGGTCTCGACTGTCCCCTTATTTGTGCATGTAGTTACTAATTTGCTACATTATCATATTGGTATAATTTTGTTTAGGAATCTACTGACATACTATACTACTTTTACCCTATTGTTCTTGGCACAGTTAATTTAGACTTAGCGGTGCCTACTGAAAAAAAACTTTCATTTCAGTATCATTTTGTAATTCTAATTACGCCAAAAGAACTAAAGGTTCAGAAACTTCTAATGATCTATTAAAACTCTATAATAATATTGCCACTGGTAATGTTCTCGGCACCGTTCTCCTCTAAACAGCTTGACACGAAACATCTAATTTCGTTCTAATTGGTAGAACGGGTAAGTTCTGACGCTTGAGGTAAATGATTATAATCTGACACTTCCAGCTGCCGTGATGAGTACTTATGGAAAAGAAATTGACAGATGCAACCGAAATTTCGTTTTTCGGCCGAAAAAAAGGTAAAAGTTGTATTTCTTAAAAATCTGAGATAAATATGTAGGATGGCCCAAAATAAAATAAAATTTCTTTGCATAACTATTTACTTAATTTTTAATTGCACGTATCGATTGTTGGTCGTTTGTTGGTGATTGTTGGCTTAATTTAAACGTTTGTTGGATAATAGTTTTTTCGGAAATCAAAAAAGAAAATTCACCATCAAGTTAGCCGGAAAATTCTTATTTTTAAATTTATTTTATTTAGAACCAGCTCAATCAATGAGTAATCGTTTGTTGGACTCGTTTTTATTAATAAAATCGTTTGTTGGTCCCTTAATTCTTCGCTGATTGTAAAAATAATTTAAAAAATTTATAAAAAAAATTATAATCATTTTTTAAAAAATGTTTAAACATTTTTAATAAACTGTGACACATTCCAGCTGATGTGCTGTGACTTTCCTCAAATATTTTTATTTTGTGTGCGTGTAAAGCCCGGTACGCTAGAGCCAAGGAATTAGGTCAAGGAATTTTTCCACTTATTTCTTAAAGAAAATTTGACATTAGGTTAAGGAATTTTTGACAATTTGAATTTTTCAATTGTGTGATATTTCTGGCAATACAGAAATAATAAAGAAAGTGAAGAAATGGATAATTTCCAATGAAAAATGAGGATACACGTAAAACAATTTTTATTCGTCCATTTGTCATTTTAAAATTGATACACCTCTTGCAAAATCGCCGTTCCTTCGTTCAATTTGTCAAAATTTCTTACAGAAATAAGTGCATTGGTACTTATTTCTTCAAGAAATATTGACATAAATGGATTTTTCGTAAAAGAGCGACATCTTTCTGTCAATCGGGAAGTAGAGTTTTTCTGTTCGAATTACTTTTCTCTAGCGTACTACCTCAAGGAATCGGTCAAGAAAAAAATTCCTTGAGCATTCCATGACACTTTTTTTACATAGTTTTTGTATAGGAACAAAAATTCCTTGGCTCTAGCGTACCGGGCTTAAACAATTATATTCGTACACACTTGTAGTTATATGTATGAGTTTGCTGCCATAATAGCAAAATTTACTGCCATAAAATATACTTCTGGCTAGAACTTTGTATGGCTAATTATGGCAGTAAAAATTTCCCCTTCGTAATTTGTTTCGAAATTAAGGCGGAACCACAATAGAAATATACGGAAGTACGTAAAGCGAACGGTCCCTTCAATTTAACAGGCGTACACACAATAACTTAACCCATTCTATGCCTAAAATGAGTCACGTATCAGACCCGAAATGTCGTGGTCTGGCCAAAAGTAAAATCTTCGTATCAGACACGTGATTCTATTTATATTAAATGAAATAATAAAAATACAATTATCAAATTCTGTGGCTTTATTAAATATTAAATGCAGTACTAATAATGTCCACCGGTTGCGCAAAATTTTCCTTTGATGAAACTGCTTGTGGTCACGATGCATGAGAAAGGCTATCATAGAAAGTAACACACATAATCATCAATCAATTCATAAGACATTTACTGAAATGGTCCTTTTCATTAAGAGCTCGCATATAAAAGTGTGGTAAAACCAATGTATTGTACAAAATACTTATTCTTCGCAAAAAAAAAAAAAAACTTCGCAGTCACCCCATATAATATCGTCTGCATGCTATTTATATTTCAGCTTATACACAGATATTTAAGATCTACTTTCTAATCGCACAGAAATATTATCATCACAATTAAGCTTGATATGTACATTTAGATTTAGAGGTGTACTATAAATAAACGCAATTTTTTTCTCTTAATCATAATTTAAAAAACGGTGAATTATTACATTACACCTAGTGAAAAAAGCAATGATTTCTAATTATTGGCGTTTATTCCATAAAGTACCTAAATTAAAAAAAAAAACTCTTGACAACAGTATCAGTTCACAGATATAAATTGAAGCTAACATAAATATTAACTGTCTTCGCCAGGTATTTCCGAATCCTCAACAGTTTTTGTAGAAGGAACATAAACTTTGAACGAGAATTTCGTTTTAATGAAGGATCCTTGAAATTGTAATTTAAATATTTATACATTAAAAAATCAAATTTTATACTTACTGTAGAGAGGGCGTTCCCTGACAAATTAAGGTTCGCGCGAACTACAATGGAAAAGAATAAGTTTGCTTCTTTTATTTTCAAGAAAATAATTACGTGATTATCCAATTGGTCTCTATCGGGAAAATGAATAGTATTACGACAAAACTTTGTGATAAGATCAGCTCGGCAAACTACTATTTGCTGTGTGCAAAACTGTAATCGACATGGATTCGTAGCTGATTTTATCCTTGGCCATTTTTGTAATAAACCTGCTGTAACGAATTTCGGAAGTGATCCTCTTGGCAGAATATTTAGAGCAACCATTTCATAACAAAATCCCAGTGAATATTGACTCCTAAATACTTACATTTATAGCATTTTCGATATGTTTTTTTTTCTATTTGAGCAGTGTCAAGTTTCTGATTTTGAACGCCTGAACAGAACTATTTTTGACGTCTGATTATTTTTTGCAATTGACAATTTGATGAAATGTCACAAGTGACACTTCGCTATAAAAGAGTGGGAAATAATGTTTTGACAGTCGATCACCTCTTCCTTTTTTTCTAATAGTGCAAAGTAATAACACCCTCTCCCTCACTTTGTCAGTAAAATCGCATGTTCGAGTAATGTAAATCAGCCATAACTCGTGTGAGGGGAACTTTCGTTAAGTTGAAATATCCAATTTTCAGTAAGTATAGTGCGGTAAGAATAGGCTGAACCACAATAGACGTAAATAACTGTACGAAATTGAACGAGACTGAGGTTAACTTACGAAAAATTGATACTTTTAGCCTAAATATATATCACATTCCGTAAGAGTTATTATCTTGATATTTAATGTTTTCAATTTTGAAAAGTGGTAAAAGTGAAAAAACTAACAAATTTTAAAAGGTGGTAAAAGTATAAAAAATTAACAAATGGAAGTTGATTTAATTGAAGATTTGTGCTTTCTATCAATTCACAGTACCATTTTTATTCCATTTTAAGTTTTACATTGCACTTTTAATCATTTAGTAATAAATTAACTGTTTGACACATCGTGTTCTTACGGAATGAGCGATTCTTACCGCACCTTTATTGACTGCAATTTGACTTTTAAATTTAACGAAAGTTCCCCTCACACGAGTTAAAGTTAATTTGTGTACGCCTGTTAAATTAAAGGGCGCGTTCGCTTTACGTAAGTAAAAGTACTTACGTTTACTTCTATTGTGGTTCAGCCTACACATCGCGTTCTTACGGAATGAGCGGAATGAGCGATTCTTACCGCACCTTTACTGACTGCAATTTGACTTTTAAAAATTAACGAAAGTTCCCCTCACACGAGTTATGCCTCATTTTCATCCTTAAGTTAATTCATTTGACTAATTTTCCTGTTAATTTTGTCATTCTAAATACTAATTTGGCAGTATTAATTCTTCTTCGAAAGAAAAAGTGGCTTATAAAATCAATATTTTTAAATATTGACTTTTGGCCGTATTCACCAAGCCATTTAATACAAATTTAATTTTAATTTAATTTTTATTGAGGGACCGCAATTAAATTTTTGTAGCTATTCACCAACCTTAATAAAATAAATAATTTCGGACATTTCGGACTATCAGCTGCAAGATTTCCGAATTTGCCAAGTGACAGTTCTCGTGAGAGTTCATATAATTTAAATATTATTAAAAAAATTAAAAGAAGTTTTTATGTATTATTTAAATATAGAAGATTTTATGTAATATTAAAAATATTTTATAATATATGTACAATTCGTTTTAATTAAAAATAGCCCATATTAAGCAATTGCTTCTTCAAACTTTTAACTGCGCTATTAAAAATATGACATTTGACTGCATGACAATTCAATCAGCTGATATCGAAATTAAATTTATTTAAGAGAGGGTAAGGCCTCACTTAAAATTAAATTAAAATTAAATTTTCATTAAATCGACTCGGTAAGTGTGGTTGGTGAATAACTTTAATTGAAATTTTTTTTAATTTTGCTTGGTGAATATGGCCCTTAGTAAAATTATCATAAAATTCTTTTATCCTGGTCACTCTAAAGTGCGGTACGGTAGAGCCAAGGAATTAGGTCAAGGAATTTTTCCACTTATTTCTTAAAGAAAATTTGACATTAGGTCAAGGAATTTTTGACAATTTGGATTTGTCAATTGTGTGATATTTCTGGCAATAAAGAAATAATAAAGAAAGTGAAGAAATGGATAATTTCCAATGAAAAATGAAGATACACGTAAAACAATTTTTATTTGTCCATTTGTCATTTTAAAATTGGTACACCTCCTGCAAAATCGCCGTTCCTTCGTTCAATTTTTCAATTATTCCACCACCGTCAAAATTCCTTACAGAAATAAGTGCATCGATACTTATTTCTTCAAGAAATATTGACATAAATTGATTTTTCGTAAAAGAGCGACATCTTTTTGTCAATCGGGAAGTAGAGTTTTTCTGTTCGAATTACTTTTCTCTAGCGTACTACCTCAAGGAATCGGTAAAGAAAAAAAATTCGTTGAGCATTCCATGACATTTTTTTACATAGTTTTGGATAGGAACAAAAATTCCTTGGCTCTAGCGTACCGGGCTTAAGAAGATAAATAAGTATGTATTTTAGGTTTCAATGAATATTCTGGAACAAATGTATTTAAATATTAGTTTTTATTACAATAAACATATTTTGGATGCTACTGTATTTTTCGATATACAAATTTTAATTCGAACATTTTTCGAAGCTTCTCGAGAAGAACAAGAGACGTTCTGACACTGACGTGCAGTTGCGAGGTTAGTAAGTAATTAAAGTTAAAGATATCATTAAAACTAATGGAAAAACTACATCGGTGTTAGTCGAGAATTTTTGAAAATAACATCAATTCCCTCAAATCATACAAAATATGTTGGCATAAAAGGTCTGTAGATGTCCGTAGGGAATCATTCAAAGTGTTCACATTTCTTGGAGTTGATAAAAAGATTCAAAGAAACTTCATTCAGACAATTCATTCACAAACTTAATATCAGTCTGCGCGACTACTTAGCATTATCTATATAGCATTATCTTACTTGCAGTTTGTGATGCCCGTTATAACTTTACATATGTAGACATTGGAGCTTATGGCATAGAGTCTGATGGTAACAAATAATGAAATAAAATACCATATTATATAAGATATTTACACATATACATTCCAGGTGGAGTGTTATCAAGAAGCCAATTTGGGAAGGCACTCGCAGAAAACAACTTGAATTTTCCATCAGATAAGGCTCTGCCAGATACTGTCGTTCCTTTCCCCCATTATATGGTTGCAGATGAAGCTTTTCCACTAAAGGAAAATTTGATGAGACCCTACAGTTGCCGAAACTTACCGCCAGATCAAATAACCTTCAACAAGAGGCTAAATAGAGCTCACCGTATTATAGAAAATACCTTTGGTATTTTGGCATCTCGATTTCAAATCTTCCAGCGTACATAACGTAGGCAGGCTCATTAACCGTACATTAAATGGAAACAACCTAATTTAAATTAAGAAGAATGTCTGTTTTCTTAAAAATTGCTTTTTATTTTGTGCAAGAACTTAATGAATTCATTAGTGTTGTTTAAATTAAAACTAAAAATAAAAACTTTTGTTTTATCACATAACTTTACGTTATCAGAAACTTCAACTGTATCACATAACCACTCTATTTTTGTTTTCAGTGAATAAGTCATGGACATTATAAATTTTGTTTCATGTTTATTTGTATAATTAATTGCAAGATTTTTCCCTCAAGCATAGTTAGCTTTCTCCTCTTCAAGCTCGTCTAGGATTTTTGCAAAATAATTTCCGAACTCTGAAAATTTTGACTTTTGCTGTGGGGCGAATGACTTGGAAATATTTATTAAATCGGTTATTTCGCTTTGTGTTGCATCGCTGGAGAAGTTCTCATTATAAGCTGAAGGCAAATCGCTTTCATGTGATACTGGATTGGTGTCTTCAGGGAAACAATAAAAAGAGCTCTCAGTTTCTTCGTTGGTTCCAGACATGCTATCATAAGTCCTAGTTAGTTTATTTAATTAAATGAGTAGATGTAAAGAATCTTCACTTCTTACCTTCTTTTTTTATACACAGTATCCAAGAATCGAAGCTCATCCAAATAAATCCAATTGCTTTTTTTCCACCACTTGCTCCACTTCTACTTCCTTCAGATACTTTCTTTTTTCTCTGTTATATTTTTCCCTCAACCTTTTCCACATGTCTTGACATTCTAAATTGGAATTTGTTTACATTAATTTATCGGAAAATTAAAATCTTTTCTCACTAACCTGATGCGTGATCTACATCCCCAAAAGTAATTTTTGAAATCTCCCTCCGTTTCGATAGTCGTACTAAATTATTTTTATAGTTTCTTTCTTCAGGATTTCATAATACACTTTCTTGCTGTACAGCAATAATAAATATGCAGCAATTAAAATGTTCCATGCTTCAAAATGTTCACAGAGGGATTTTAATTTAATTCTATAGATTTTAGGGACTGTTGAAAAATATCTCGTCAGATATCTTCTTGAGAAAAACTTTTTTTAATTTATATTGATTTGCTGATTTCGAAAATGAAGTTCTCCAATTTCGCCGCACGTGTCGCTATGAGTTAATTTTAATGAAAAAGTTTGGCTGTGTCAAATGTTTGACTTTGTAAGTGCGGGATTCTTGTGGTTTAAGTGAACAACATTGGAGATGTGCAAGGGAGAAAAGATTATAGGAACTGTTGCAAGAATTAGAAAAAGATGGAGATATTTTTCAATTAGTAAAATAAATTAACTTAACGATGAAAACGAGGCATTAAACTTAATTTGTGTACGCCTGTTAAATTAAAGGGCGCGTTCGCTTTACGTAAGTAAATGTACTTACGTTTACTTCTATTGTGGTTCAGCCTAATCGCACATTCCGTAAGAACGCGAAGTGTCATATCTTCAATTAAATCAACTTCCAATTGTTACTTTTTTCACTTTTACCACTTTTTAAAATTTAAGACCAAAAATGTCATTCGGGCACTGTGAATTAATAGAAGGCACAAATCTTCAATTACATCAACCTCCATTTGATACTTTTTTCACTTTTACCACTTTTCAAAATTAAAAACATTAAATATCAAGATAATAACTCTTACGGAATGAGATATATATTTAGGCTAAAGTATTAATTTTTTGTAAGTAAACCTGAGTCTCGTTTAATTTCGTAAAGTTATTCACTTCTATGTGGTTCAGCCTTTATTCACAGACTGTTTCATTGAGCCTGTTTAGACCGTGCCATTTAGAACTAGTTTTACATAAGTCGACTTACGTAGAACTAATATGAAGTGGTGTAAGCATGCCGCATTACGAAAAACTAGTCCTACTTTAATCCGGTATTTGATGCGGTATTGACCTACAAAATTAGTATTAAACGTAGACATAAACCTCAGATAAGGAATTGTTTACAAACTTGAATGCGTTATATTCATTCATAGAGAATTGTTATTCTGTTTTAATGGAAACGAGGAATTAAGAAGGAAAAACGAGCGACTGGTCAGAGGGAGGGACAAATTCTGTTAAAGACTTTTGATTTATTGAAGAAAGTATTCCGTCTGTAATGGATGGTAAAAAATTAGATATTTGGAAAATTTTTCTTCTTATGCTCTATTCTCTTGTGCACACCGCATGCAAAAAATTAAAATATTATTTCTCATTTTCTCGAGAGGAAGTAGGCAGATCTGACAAATTTGACAACTGTCAAAGCTTTAAAGGCGAAAACCCAATGAACGCGGCAGGCGTCGCGTCGCTTTGACAGTTCAATAGAATATTCGTGTTTAAGTTCGTGCTGGCCAAATGGCTGCCGCGCTTGCCGGATTCCACGCGAAAGTAGAGCAATGTTCTACTTTTAACGCGCGGCAAACGCTTTGACAGTTATTTTGATTGATTTTAAGCTGTTTATATGCTTAGTAAGCTGCAAATTCAAGAACTGCCACATCTAATAACTCTGATATATCCACTATTTCACTTTTAAATAATAACTCAAGCTTTTCTATCACTTTTTCTTTTTATAAATAAATCTTAAGAGTACCAACGCGACGCGTCCATTGGGCCTTGCTCAAATCGTACACGCGTCTGCCGCAGAGAACTGTCAAAGCGACGCGACGCCTGCCGCGTTCATTGGGCTTTCACCTTAATACGAGTGGATTAAACGGCAGCCGGATTAGTCCTACGTAAGTCGACTTACGTAAAACTAGTTCTAAATAGCTGCGGTCTAAAGGGCGGTACGCTAGAGCCAAGGAATTAGGTCAAGGAATTTTTGACAATTTGGATTTGTTAATTGTGTGATATTTCTGACAATAAAGAAAGTGAAGAAATGGATAATTTCCAATGAAAAATGAAGATACACGTAAAACAATTTTTAATCGTCCATTTGTCATTTTAAAATTGATACACCTCTTGCAAAATCGCCGTTCCTTCTTTCAATTTTTCAATTATTCCACCACCGTCAAAATTCCTTAAGCCCGGTACGCTAGAGCCAAGGAATTTTTGTTCCTATACAAAAACTATGTAAAAAAAGTGTCATGGAATGCTCAAGGAATTTTTTTCTTGGCCGATTCCTTGAAATTAAGCCCGGTACGCTAGAGGCAAGGAATTTTTGTTCCTATACAAAAACTATGTAAAAAAAGTGTCATGGAATGCTCAAGGAATTTTTTTCTTGGCCGATTGACAAAAAGATGTCGCTCCTTTACGAAAAATCCATGTATGTCAATATTTCTTGAAGAAATAAGTACCGATGCACTTATTTCTGTAAGGAATTTTGACGGTGGTGGAATAATTGAAAAATTGAACGCAGGAACGGGATTTTGCAAGAGGTGTATCAATTTTAAAATGACAAATGGACGAATAAAAATTGTTTTACGTGTATCCTCATTTTTCATTGGAAATTATCCATTTCTTCACTTTCTTTATTATTTCTTTATTGCCAGAACTATCACACAATTGACAAATCCAAATTGTCAAAAATTCCTTGACCTAATGTCAAATTTTCTTTAAGAAATAAATGGAAAAATTCCTTGGCTCTAGCGTACCGGGCTTTACAGAAATAAGTGCATCGGTACTTATTTCTTCAAGAAATATTGACATAAATGGATTTTTCGTAAAACAGCGACATCGGGAAGTAGAGGTTTTCTGTTCGAATTACTTTTCTCTAGCGTACTACCACAAGGAATCGGTCTAGAAAAAAATTCCTTGACACTTTTTTTACATAGTTTTTATAGGAACAAAAATTCCTTGGCTCTAGCGTACCGGGCTTTAAACGTACTCATTCATTCCATTATAGCCCCCTGCACTGACATATAATAAGAATGGACTGCGCGTTCTTGCTTCAAAAATGGCACAAATATTGAACAGGCTGTGAAAACCCTTTACTTCGTACAATTGCACACCGATTCATAATTTATTATTATTTGTCGATTGGAAACACTAAAGATGTTATAAAATAGTATTGCATTAAATTAAAATTATTTAGAAAGTTAAAAACTCAAAAACTCATTTGTAATATTACTGAAAAATGTGCTCCTCTGCAGATTTGTTGTCAAGTTTCCTTGAGCTTGTAAGAGATAGACGTATAAAAACAATATATTTGTCTGAATTTTTATGTCAATTCCAATGCATTCCAATTAATACAGCCGTACTGTTTCCAAAATTGGTTACAGTTCAGTGTATATTTTGAGCTTGAAAGAGACAAATAGATTTTAACAAAAATTTGTGCCATTTTTCCCTATAGGAATTAGATAGGATGGCTCAGTACATTCTTATTATATGTCAGTGGCCCCCTGTCTACACTGGCCATGAAAAATTGCTTACCATATTTTATGGTAAAGTCCATCTTGGAAAAAAAAATTTGGTGTGGGCAAATTATGTTAAGACATTTCATTTTTGATTGGCCGATGGCGTTATCAAGACCGAAAAGACTGTCATCAGAAAATTGATTGCATTAAAGAATTTGGAGCTCGCCGAGTTAGAAAAGATGAAAAAATTAAGAAAACGAATATACAACTTTATAGTTCCACAAGCACTCATTTAGTCAGTAAAAATTAATTAATTTAATTAGTTCCGAACGCGTTAGCTTATTTCAGCCATTGTGATGATAAACGTAAAAATTTATGGTAAGCAATTTTCTTGGCAATATATGGTAGGCAGTATGGTATACCATATATTGCATACCATGGATTATTGCCATAACTACACGGTCTACACTGGCAATTCGGTAGCAATAACATATTAGGGGCTTTCGGCAAGCACTGTCTCAGTGAGACATCTGAGACAAAACTTTGAGCAACCGTGTCTCAGTTGTCACAGTTCAAACCAATCAGCTGATTTGCCAATTTTGACATTTAAATAATTTTGACCACAGAAAATGGATAGTAATAAATTGAGGAAACTGTTGTTAGTTTATTCAAATGGTCATGAAACTTTAATGAGCAATTAAAATCACAAAATAACGAAACTGAGTCAACTGAGACAAGAATATTCAGTTTCACTTGTCTCAGTTGCTCAGTGGTTTCGTTCGAGTTTGGTAGCTCAATATGGAACTAAGACAGTTCACCGAAAGTGCAGTCTCACTAATGTCGTTTTCGTTTGAACATCCAGTTTCGCTCTGGAGACAACCCCGTTCAATCGAACGGTTTCAGAGTGCCTCTGAAAAAATTTTGGGCGGAAAGTAGTGCATACAAAGATGAAAATAATAACAAATCTTCCACTTCAGAATCACCGGAACTGCTAGAAGATGATGAGTCCATAAGCTCACTGATAACATCTTCCATTTTCAATAATTTTTAATAATTGTTACCTTTAAAATAACATCAAATGTTAAAATGTCAAATGACACAATACCCAAATGACAACTAGCTTTTGTTTGTGTAGGTGAACTCACAGTGAACCCGAGAAAATTTTCAGAGCGAAACTGATGCTTTTTAGGTTGCCACCAGAGGCAACCCATGACGTCATTTTTGCTTCAAACGAACGCTTTGACAGTACTTAGGTTGGTGCTTCCCAAGAGCGCCTATTGTATACCATAATTTATGGCCAGTATAGACGGGGGATAATAAGCACAAAAAGATCATCTGACAGCTTTTCAAAAAAGGTTTATTTCTGTCTATCCGTTTTTTATTATTTTTGCAAAATTTAATCTCAATTTTATAGGCCACCCTTTTCGCACAAACAGCATACTAGGCTTTAATGGACTATAGAATGTGTGGACAATATAATTTTTTTTTCTTCACCAGTGCTTATTACAATTACAAAAAAATATATATATTTAACGGTTTTTTGTCATTTCACAATTATTTTAATTTCTATTATGTTTTGTTCTGATATGGTTCCTGTTTATGCTCAATTCTACTTCGTTTCTATTGCAAATTCCAACCCTGAACTGAAAGCGGATATAAACCGGATGTGGCAAAGTTGATCGAACGAAGACAGAACGAAACTTTATACAAACGCCATTAAGATCTTCTGGTTACGACAACCATTTTAATCACATGTGAGTATAGTGAACTCTGAAATAATTATAGTTTACTAAACTAATTCCCGTGGTAACTGGGAACTTGTGCTAGTTTAGTTTGTGTCCAAAAAGGATTTAAAGAAAAAGTTTGTGTTCTTCAAGTTTTTCCGTGGAAATAACACAATTTTTTGACACTTATTGATTGTCGTTCAGTCGATGTTTTGTCTCTTAAAAGCTTTTATTGCTTTATTCGTTTCTTATTCATATTCAGTTCTTGTGTATAAGCTAATTAAAGTGCAGTTTGTGTGAACTATTTTAGGTAAATTACTATTTTCTTAATGAATTTGTATCTTTTTTTTGCCAAAGATGTGGGCATTCTGCAATATAATATAGAAATTGGACAGGCCAACATGATGAGGTAGTTTATACTGTGCCGCGCAATCAATTTGATCTAAACTACAATATTAGGCAATTTTAGATAAAGTGCTCCTTTATGCACAGGGGTTTCAACTCTAAACTAATAAAATTCCTGTAAAATTGCTGATTATTGGCGCCGATGACACGTTCGAAATTTTCGCCGCTACAGCAAAATATCTATGTGTATTGAAGATGTTGGAGGTGTTTCTGCACATGTATTACGGATTGCTATATGATATAAAATAATCGTGGCGATGCTTGATGTATATAAATAAAAAAAAAAATATTACGACTTGACTTCGTGTTAGTGCAGAGGTACTTTTGATTTCTTTAAGGATTGGATTATGTTGGAACGCCGAATTACCGCGTGTCTTTTTTTGGAATAGTAAAACGCAAGCAGTTTTGTTGCGCTGCATGCAATTTTATCCAGGGCGGGCTATTATCTGTTTTCCACGCCTTTTTTTTTTACAAGGTAGGCGTCTTGCCTTACTTCCCAATTTGATCTAATATCAACTTACTGCTGTACTTAAGTTCGACAAGAAGTTCATAACCTCTTATTTTATACACAGATTGAGAAAATTGAATTTTTGTCAATCGGAATCATATTTTTTGGAAAATTTAGTTATTGTTTTTACTGCATCGAAGAATTTTTTCCTATCGATGACACCAAAAGCATCCTTAATATTCAAGGCTATTAATATTATGACTTGGTTGAACGAAAAACCTGTATGTACTTAAAAGAAGTCAAGGTGGTTAAAATAGGAAATGCATTAACGGATGAATTTGCTTCTCAAGTTTCATTGTTCAATATAAAGAAATCTTAAAATGTCTCATTGATAAATAAAGATGAAGAATAAAACTAGGTACTCAATCTCTACTCATTCTTCGCTTGATTAAAAACGCTAAACGAATTGCTGTCAAACTTAGCAACAGCACATATGTACATATATTCTTCGATTCCTTCCCGAGTTGGTTAGGATTAGTTAACGAAGACTAACCATTCTTTTTATATAACAAATGGGTTTTTTTTTCATTCATAGTCTAACGAAGGATAGTAAACTTCCTTCTCCGGTGAAAAATGGAAGGGAAACTGTTCGGAAATATCATGGTAGTAAGTATAGGTACATAGAGGTTCCCTGGTACAGTAAAATCCGTTCTTAATGTATTATAAAGATTTTAGTGAAATAGAACCAATTACACTGTCTATATCCTAATTAATATAATATAATATATTACAATACAAAAAACTACTAAAAGTCTGGCCAAGACATGTCCAAGAATCGTAGGTAACATCGGAAAAATGTTCATTTTCTTGTTTTTCATTAATCAATCAAAGAGCTCCCCATGAGTACAGAGAGAACGTCGATAAAATTAGTTAGTGTTGAAATCCAAACTAGGAAACATAATTGTTTTACTTCACAGATAGTGTACATGTGACACTTATCTTTCACTTTTTTTAGAAATACCTTTTTCTTTTGTGCATTATTACAATATTATATGGGTACGTCGATGGAAATATAATATGTCGCGCCGATCCTTAATGAGCATATTAATAGATATTACGATAAGTTTATAAACAAATATCAATGAGTGTCCTAATGAGTATTATTAGTAAGAGAGACGCTGAGGCACAAGGATATGAGCATAAAATCCTGCTCAGCATATGGATTACAGTTTTCTCCCGGAAGAACAAATTAAAAATTAAACAAATCAAATTAATTCTTTAATTCAAGATATCGGAGTATCTTTGCTCTACCATATTTTTCCTAATATTTAGCTTATAATTATCTAAATAGAAATTGGTCCCTTAAACTTAAATTTGAGATTCTAAAAATTCAAACTTGAATTTGAGTCACCATACCCCATATATTATATAGACATAAGCAATCTAACATTACATACCTACTTGTACTCATTCTTAATACAACTATCTTATTAATCGCTGTTACACTACTTAGAACCTAAACTACTCTGTAAATATGTCGATGTTTTATTACCTAGTCGGTATACCCAACGCTAGTCTGCGTGGCGCATATGCCGGGGTTTGTAATAAATAAACTTTGAATTTGAATTTGATCCAATAAATTACAAAATAAATACTCAAATTTTCCTAAAGTCGGCCAGCCCTGACAAAACTGTCTGTAAAATGATTTTGCAAGCAAATACGAACAAAACGAAAATTGAAGAGAATAATAGTTTGTTTTTAAATCATATAACAAAAAATCATTTCTCTTATATGTATGACGGTTTACTATAAGCGATTTATTCTGTGCACATATTTCAGAGTTAGTAAATGTGTGCTCCGTGAATTTTTTGGAAATGAGATTGAGGTAATTGCGAAGTCGTGTAGTTTTCCTAAATAGTTTTGTATTTTCTACTTTAGTATTTCATTCATTGAAGTGCATTTATACTTACATTTTGAAGTGAAGAAAATACTAAAAATTTAGTTTTTCTAAAATATATATGGGGGGGGGCGCATTAGGGAACGGAATTTCGAACTTTTCCAAATGGCCGCCGTTAGGCTGATTCCAAACCTTAAGTCGACATATATCCGTTCAAAGATATCTTAGATTTATAATACTTTAAAGTCGGTCACAAATATAAACCCAACAAAAGAAAAAGTTATAATTGACCTAAGACCAATAATATACCCTAGATGAAAATAAAAGAAATATAGTGAAAACACAAAGTTTTATATGGAAACACCGATTTTGCTCATTTTTGAAAGTTACTTACTATTTTTATGAAAACGCTGCGTACAAATGTCAGCTCTCTCCATCAATGCGTATTCAGCCCGTGACCAAATATATAGTGAAAGCCTAAAATTTTGTATGGCAACACCAAGAATGGGTTGCCCAATTTGAGTCATTTTGGAACTTGTTCTTGTAATTTTCATGAAACCGCCGTGTAGAAAACTTGAGCTGTCCATGTCGATGCGTTCTCAGGCAGTTTCCAAATATATAGTACGTAGGTACTTGAGCTTGAACTTGTGACCTCATACCTAGTTTAAAATATTGAAAAAAACCCTTCGAGTTTTAAATTATACATCAGCTTAAGATTATTTTAAATTTAATATTGAAGTTATGTATACTATACATTATATAGCTTTTCATGACAGAGTATACATAACTTCAATATTAAATTTAAAATAATCTTAAGCTGATTTATAGAGTTTTAGAGTTTTCAGCATATCTTTCACAGATGTACGCAAATTACACTTTTAAATTGATCATGACTTTGTTTTGTAACTTTTGTAGCACATCCTTTATCTCCTCAGAGTTCATATACAAAAGCGTTAAGCAGGATATACATTATGATGACATGCATTTTTTACAGAAATTGTGAGGAAGATAGTTAATTGAAATTTAAATGCTGCGGAAGCAATCATTGCAATACCTCACACGTATGCTCCCCTCTTGTTTTTATGGTAAAAATTGCAAAATGTCAAACTCTACAAACTCTAATTGGAAATTGTCAAGTTTTTAATCGTTTTTTCGTAGATATACAACGACGGATTATGCAAAGAAGTATAATTTTACAATTTCCAAAATATTGCATGAAAGCACGAAGGAGTTCGAAGCAAAGGATCAGATTATATCGAAAAAATGTCTAGCAAAAATCAGGTGGTACTGTAATTCAGTTCTACAATCAACATTTTGTACGATAACAAAAATTTTATATAATATTTATTTGGTAGTAAACAAGAATTCAGTAACTAATCTGCTAATATGTATGTAAACGTCAATCCACCTCATGCACTCAAGTGCTCACATAAAAATAATTCCACTCCAGTACCGAACTAACGCCGGTGAAGATAATTCCAGTCCGGTTCGTGTTCGCATGACGGATTATCTCAAAGGCGGAATAATTTTAGCAAATTATAAAGGAAAAGGACCACTGCACTGCTCCATATTTGTGGACAGAAAACCTCAGAAATAACTTCATTATTTTCTATAAAGAAATATTTAATAACTTTCAATTTCGCAATTTTTAATTACAAATTCAAAACTTACTTTTGCTTATTTCGCCAAATAATTTGACTTGCCAGATATTTATATGCTATTTATAGTAACAACAACACTATGGCAGCACGAGTAGTCGAAATTGACAAATTAGGGTTGTCAATAACAATGTTTTAGTTTCAGTGACTATAACAATTCCCGATGCTTGAGGTCTTTTTATGGTTCCGGACGCGCACACAGTGAAAAATCGACTTCGGGGAAAAAATACAGAACGCGTTTGCTTCTATCGTCACTCGTAAATAAATTTCCGTATACGATGTACTATCCCCCTCACAATTTCTGTAAAACTTGCATGTCATCATAATGTAAATCCTGCTTTACGCAATATATGAAATGTGGAAGCACAAGTGTGTTATAAAGCCTTATTGCACTTGTACTTACCATGTTCCTAATTCTTCTCAAGAATCCGATTTTCTTTGCAATCTTCGTATACGTGTAATTCACGTGATCTTTGTTTTAAATAAATTAACACTCGAGTTATTTAATGCAAGCTACGCGTCCAATTACTTCACCATCTAATCTTATAGGAAAATCAGGGTATTAAATGTCATACTTTGTTTTGGTCGTATTTACTTTCAATTTATTACGTTTTAACCATTTATTCAGTCGGACTAAATCTTCGATCATTTCACGTACCATTCTGCCAATAGGTCTGTCTGGTAACTATAGAGCAGAAAGCTTTGCGTAAAAATTAAGTAAAGACTTTTATGCGGAAGGGGGGATAACTCAAGAAAAGTTACCAGACAATTCTGGAATAAATTTTGTTAGCTTGTCATGTGTCAAAAATTTGACAGCTACTTTTCCGCCTGAAAAAGAAAAGAATTAATTAATTTGACATATGTTTTAAAAAACTCGAGATCTTTATTATTTTTATTAAAATCACAACTCTTTAGTAGATGATCAGTTTTACATCATTCGATAATACAACAAGCGGCTTAACCTCAAATTTAATACATACTTTTAACAGTCAGCTGATTGCATTGCATGTCGATGTTACACATCCTCTTGATCATTTGTAACTTTGTGCTAGAGAGGAAACGTATCAAGTTACTCAATTTTTACGATCCCAAAAGTGAATAGACTGTTTGTGTGTAAATTTGCGTAAAAGGTTTTTACTTACACCGAGTCAAAACTTTCGAGTTAACAGACAGACCTAAGATTTTGCATTAAATTTCACCGCTTCGTCGTTTCGACGGGAAGAGGGTTTAAGATTTTTAGTACTTTTTCCACTTTACACCCTGCAAGTTTCTTGATATACACACTATCAAGGTGAGATTCAGCTCAGATGATAGCAAACCGTCTAAGCTTTTCAATGAATGCCTAATCATCCTTCCTGTCACCTTCCGTCGGAAGTTGTAGGACGTCAAAGTAAAAAAATTGGAAAAAGATTCCTAATATTTTCAAATTTTAACGATTTTCCAGAAAAAATTGATGATAACTATACGGTTTGTTTTACAATATTTAGAAACCCCGGAAAGTTACCTTTAATTTGAATGTACCTACCTAAATGCAACCGTTTTTTTTAGATATTCCCGTTTCTATGATTCATAATTTCATTAATTTTGCTACTGACGGTGGTAATCGCGCCTACTATTATGCAATTCCTTGCAAATCCTAAATTTTTATATGACAACAACAAGATGGGTTTGCCCCGTTTAGCACATTTTTGAAGCTTTATTTTATTACTATGAACATACTGCACAAAATGTCAGCTCCTACGTGACGCGTTCTCAGGCAGTGTTCAAATATATAGTGAAAACGACATTTTTGTTTGGCAACCCTACGAAGAAGTTACCGGATATGTCCCATTTTAGAATTTAAAGTTAAAAGGCCGGTGTGCAAATTTTCAGCTCCCTAGGTGAACGCGTTCTCGAGTTATCGTGAGAACTGAGACACGGTCATGCAAAAATCAAAATAACTTTTAATATTATGCTTGGCATCCAACCCATTTTTCTCTACTTGTATTATTTCTGTGCGCTACAATCGGAATGACAAACTTGGTATACCCTATCATCTGGGGTATAAAAATGTAATTTAATTATTATACCTACACTTAAAATTCCAAAATTCGTACTCCTGGGTCACTGACATGTATATAAATGGACTGACTTATCTCCTGTTTCATGTGGCATCAATTTTGATTTCAGAAAGAACGCTCTCACTGTCAGTGCTAGCAACTGTCGTAAACTGGAGCTATATTTAAATTATTAGGGAATTTACCTACATGCATGTCAGTGAGATTTACCGAATTTGCCACAAAAGTATTTTAGACTATTTGTATTTTAAATTTTAATTATGAGCCGAAGGAAGTGTTTTTCACAAGGCTTTTTTGGTAGGAAAGTTTTGATTACCAAGCTGCCAGTTCTGGAAATACCGCTGAACTTTAAGCAATTTCTCCTTCCCAATTTTTACAGTTCAGTGGGAAAGTATGCTCTCACTGAAAGAGACAGGAATATTAAGTTGTGCCATTTGCTTTCATGCATTTTGGAGTCTATTTATATACATGTCAGTGAACTGACACAGACTCTTGTAAATCCCCTACTGACTAGATTTCTGGCCATCCAGTACTGACTAGTTAGTAAATTAATAAAATGGAAAATAATAGGTAGGTTCTGGTGGAAATTTGTGTTTATATTTCTAATCTTCTCCTTTTGAGTGGAAAATGACTGAAAAAAGTTTTTTTTTTTTTCATTAGCAACGCATATAGCAGGGGAATGTGTGCCCGCTTGACGACATTTTGATAATAAACTGACTGTGAACAACGGGCATTGTTATGGTTTTGGTGTTGGATTATGGTTTTCAATCAATCAAATCAATAATGATCGAACGCAAAGCGTTTGTAGTGGCAAAATTGACAGACGAAGTAAGTACTGACCGGCAATAATGCTGGTAGAGCAAAATGGATGGAACACCCACGCATAATATTAAGTTATTCTGATTTTTACATGTCCGTCCGTCTGCCCTCACGATAAATCGAGAACGCGTGTACTTAAAATGCTGACATGTTTTTTTAAAAGACGAATTGAATTTCGAAAAAGGGACCAATCGGGCAACTCCTTCGTGGGGTTGTCACACAAAAATTTCATTTTTACTATATATTTGAGCACTGCCCGAGAACGCGTCAACGTAGAGAGCTGAAATTTGGTACATGGTGTTTCATAGAATAGTAAATAAAATTTCAAAAATGGACTAAATCGGGCAGCCCTTTCCTGGTGTTTCCATACAAAAATTACGGTTTTTATGTATAATGTGAAAACGATCAGTTCTAAACGTTTTTATTGTGCTGAGAAGCTCTTCATATGTGTATATGAAATCCTATGAAATTGGTATCATTTTTAGTGTCCGACGAACCCTTCCAGAAATATATGCGAAAAACCACATCAAAAATCAAATGTGCATAGATGGGTGACCATATAAAATTACATACGCGCATTCATCTAGGGCAGTTTGTGGCCCATGTCCCCTTTCTGGAGGTTGACTAAAACCTATCGTCCCATTTTCATTGTATGCCCAATTTTAATTTGAAGTAAAGTGTAAATAATAAAGCAGTTTTATTATTTTAAGCAATTTTATTATCGCATATAGAAACAACTAAACCGGTTTTATGCGGTTACTCTTACATAAATAGAAAAAAAATTAAAATGTACATTTTTTACAGATTTTTTACGATCAAAGAAGTGAAATAATCCAATGCGGAATTTGTAACTTGGGCAAATATTCAAATTTTGTTTCCATGTCAATTTTTAACTGGTCAAATGATCAGTAAAAGTTATGTATTTGTTTTCTTGGGAGTTCAGGAGTCTCGTTATCCTAACACTGAACACTTTAAGGATCGAAACTGAATCAGCTCTTTACGGCCAATATTCACCTTGTGAATAGCAAACTTTGCGACGAATGATGAAATAATTCCTTTAGCCTTGATAAGGTTCATCTTGTTTCCTTGAAGCCTTATATTGATTTCGTTCATTTTTCGTAAAATATCTGTAAGGTACGCAAGTTCCAACTTGCGTTGCTTCAAATTCTCACTTAAAACAGGATCAGACGTGTCGAGAAACTCAGTAACCGTGTCAAATTATTCGAAGAAACGGCGCAAACAGTTCCCTTTGGAAAGCCACCTCACGGCCGTATGTAGAAGCAAGCGTTCGAATTTCTCATCATTATCGTGGCAAAGTTATCGGAACAGACGATTATTGCGGGAATTAGCTTTGATCTTGTTGACACCAGTAATAACCAGTTGTAGGGTTTCATGCAGGACATCACTCAATTTTTTCGTAGCTACGTGTTAACAATGAATGTCACAGTGAATAGTGATGGCCTCTAAGGTGGGCTAGAACCCAGTATGACGACATGACATGGCAGGAGCACCGTATGTTGCGCAAGCGCTCACGTTTGTTAGGGGAATCTCTTTAAAAATCGATGATCCTTCGTATCAGTGATCAAAGTTCTATCAAAAAACATTTCCTCGGTAAATTCCTTTTGTTCATTGATAAACCTCACATAAGCTAGTAAATTGCTTTGTTATCAATCATAGTTGATTCATCAATCTGCAATGCAAATTTACTTTTTCAACAAATTGGTGAGTTTGGATTCAACCTCCGTGGCCATTTCGTCAATTCGGCTTGAAACAGTATTGTTGCTAAAAGGAACCGATTGACTTATCTTATTACTAGGGCCCTCGCCTAGCATGATTTCAACAATTTTTTTGGTAGCCGGTAAAACAATAGTTTCGCCAATTGTATGAGGTTTACCACATTTAGCGATCAATAAAGACACCTCTTAAGAAGCGAGAGGACTTTTGTCAGGATCGGTTGCTCGTTTTTTAAATAATTCACTCACATTAGGCCGTTTATCAGCTTTAGCTTTGAGGTGTTTAAAATAACGTAAGTTCTTTACTCACTTTATCGCTGTGTACCCTTGATAAATGATCTTGCATTCGGGAAGGCTTCATGGCTTCATTACTAGTAAATGTTTTATCGCACAAAAGACAATGTGGAAACTGCACATTTTGCGGTCACGTGATAAAACCTAATTTTAAATACTCAGCTGAGTCACAGTATATTCATACAGTAGCCCCCAGCTCGTGTCAAACTGTCAAGCGAGTAGGATGCTTCTATAAAGAGACTATACTTTCTCTTTCAACCGTTTTAACGAACACACTAGTCAATTTCTAATACAAAGGTTCCTATGTAAATCTAAAGTGGAAGAAACAGAACTTACAGCATGCACAAACTTGTACCAGAGGAAGAGGGACAAAATGACAATCAAAACTATTTCTGCAAGAAAAAAAAAGCTAAAAACCATTTGTTCCACTTCCCATGCCATTCGGCTTGGTCCATTGAATAAATAACTAATAAGGAAACTGCATATCGAGTGAAAACCTAAGCCAAGCGAAATGTATTAGTGTGCTATATTCGTTTCGTCATGGCAATAGTGAAACAGTGAAATTTTGAAGGGGGACATTTTTTATAATCCAAATTGCTATGTAAAATACACAAATTTTTGGCGCCCCCATATCTTCAGGAAATATTCCTTGTCGTTGCCTATGATAAGTTAAGTGACTTGTCAGCAGAATTTTC
Organism: Dioctria linearis; assembly: GCA_963930735.1. Taxonomy (NCBI): domain Eukaryota; kingdom Metazoa; phylum Arthropoda; class Insecta; order Diptera; family Asilidae; genus Dioctria; species Dioctria linearis. The sequence goes on from OZ005740.1 coordinate 98,765,719, forward strand.
AAATAAGTGACCAGCCCTCTTGTAATTTCTCCTCCCGCTCCATGGGTTTGACTGTCATTGAATTGCCTACTCACGTACACTGTATTCGCACGAAACCCCGTTATTCAATGGGTAGAACTATCAAACTGTCAAACATTATTACAGCCATTTTGCCTGTTACACTGTCCATGGAACGAACACCACTTTGCAATCAAACAGCTGTTTAGTGATAGAACAATACATTTGCAGACTGGTGGTGAAATGTGTACTTACATAAAACTAATACTTCTCCCAGCCATTCTGCAACTAGTTACTGTTCGTTCATTTACATCCGTATCATATTTAATAGTTCCCTCTTATGGGAGAAATGTTGAGGTTTTTTTTTTTTTTTTGTAATTAAAATTCTAAAATTCACTTTTCAGTAGTTTGTTCTAAGCTGGCCTACTGTATAAATATACTGTGAGTATTGATGACATTTCATTTTTTTTTGAATCCATTGTGCATGCAAACCACTGACTTATAACAATGGACTGAGCGATTTGCTATTTCATGTGGCACAAACAATATTGTGTTTCTGTATATCACAATTAGAGCACCCTTTAAAACGATTACATAAAAAACATGTAAAACTCAACCAATCAGATGAAATTTTACACCCGTAAATCGAATTAAATTAAAAAAATATTTTCTTATGCGCAAGTGATATTTTAATCGCTTATAAGGAATTACACTCATTCCGACTTTAATTTTCAAAAGTCATTCTTAACTGAATCCTGCTTATGGGCAAGAGAGACGGAGCATGGTAAACACTATCTTTACCTTATTCTTTCTGAAGTGATTGCATCTGTAGCCAACATATAAACATCAAATGGCATAAGCAAACGTTCCAGAATGCAATATTTTGTGTTGGTAGCTCCAACTCTGCCATAGGGCGAAAGAGAGAACTATAAAACTTGTGCCATGCTTTCCTATAGGAAAACGACATACGCTCAGTCCATTGTTATAAGTCAGTGATGCAAACGCACAAAAACAGAAAAGATACGCAGAAAAATTGATGGTGAGGTACACGAAGGCTAGTGAAAACTGAAGACGATTTTAGGTCAGCGGCAAGTGTGTTGTGATGGCAGGAGGCAGGGGTGGGGTTGAGGCATCAGGCAGCCTTGCTGAGCAAAAACTAATTTGGACTGTGGAGAGGGGTGTTCAGTGAACTCGACAATTGAGAATAACCAGCGACTCGTGCTACCGGCAACTTCTACTGTACAGTGCCCCCCCCCCCCCCCCCATACTCACCGCCCCAATTCGCTCCCACTTATTTATTGCACCCTGATAACCCTAATCGCCCACAGGTTGGGAACCACTGATGTAAGGTATCACAAGGATTAGTCTTACATGTAAATCTGTATGTTCACTTTCTTCTGAAATTAGTGCTTCATATCAATTTTTTTCGACTCTCTCAGCTGGTAATGGAGCATAACTGCATGCATCCGAAGGGCCTGTAAAAGGAGGTGAGGAGTTCTGTCGTTTGGCTCCCCTTTCATTGTAATTTAACACGGCGATGCCATTAGAAAGGAGCTGCAAAACTTTTATTGCATATTCTTATTCTAAAATTCTTGTTCCCTTATGTCTCTTACAGGGAGTGCGTCCAATATTTCCTGCTGGGCTGGTTACGTAAATAAATACAGTTTAAGATGATTGTGATCTGGACTTTTGTTGTTTTTTTAGACTAAAAACAAAACATGCGGAATTACGAAACACGATCGAATAATACCCTTAATGTTCCGCGTATTGTTTTACCACAAATAAGAAAAATACAGATACCCAAACACCGTACAAACAAATACTTAAAGATTTTCTCTCACAAGCCCACTACCAACAAACTCTCATTTTTCAAGAGAGATACGTAAAGATAAAATTGAAAGCAAGAGTGGAGGACTGTGAGAGAGTTCAAAATCAACCAAGTTGAACAGCCATGCTGCAGGCAGAAATATAACCACTGTATCGTTGTAACCCCCGGAATATACAAGATTAAGTAAGTCTTGATAAGAGCGTACCGGGTCGGTTAGCGGAAGATATTACAATCTTCTTGCCTTTGCAGATTTTTTCATGTAAAAGAAGCTTGTATTTTGTTCAAACGCTATAATTTCCATAAATTTGTTCTACATGCAATTTATTTATTTTTTAACTATTTGAAAGAAAACATATTTGGCTCCAATTTCAAGCATAATTATAATGAATTGTAGGAATATCAAATAATTCGTCTAAAATCTATTTGGTAAAAAATTGGACATATCGATTTATCTATGTAGTACCACTAAGCATACAGTATATAGAGAAGTCATCTTGAAGAAAATTCTTCTTAAGTACCTGGGCTCCCACAGCTAATTTCTGCTTAAAAGAATCGATTCACGCTTTGAATCCCACGTTCTGCCTCCTATTTTATGCCAATGAAACTAATATTAAAATGAAAAAAAAGAAAATTTGTAGACATACATACATAGGTAGATTTCCTTGTGGGAGGTCACGGTATTAAAAAGAAACCTTTTCCTTGTTAATAAATTCTCTATTTATTGTATGCTTAATGGTAGTACATTCAAATTATCGCAGGCTTCATAAAAAAATTATGTAAATACATATTATGTCTGTTGTATGTCAATATTTCACACGTGGAAATCATTTTTGGTATATTTGTAGATTTTTTCTTGTGGGGTTGAGGTAATAAGGATGCTGTTTGCTTCACTTCTTTAGCAATGTTTCGCCACAAATAAGAAAAATACAGATAACCTTTCACCGTACTTAAAACTGACGTCAATTATTGCGGCTAACCGACAAACAAGTACTTAAAGCTTTTCTATCACAAGCCATCTACCAAACTCTCATTTCTCAAGAGAGATGTAAAGATAAAATTGAAAGCAAAAGTGAAGGGCTGTAAGAGAGTTCAAAAACAATCAAGTTTGAACAGCCATCGTGCGGTGCAGTATTGCAGGAAGAAACATATAACCATTGAAGCGCTATATCGTAAGCGTAACCCCCGGAATAATCTCAAAGAGACATGTTTCTCGCATAGAATCTCTCGTAAAAGCTTCAAAGCTCTTTTTCGATACAGTGTGCTTTCAAGTTAGTGACCGAACGGCACTGATCCCCATAAGGTCTGCACATCTGGGTTTATCTGTGGTTTTACTGTAAAGAATCACGCACTTATTCTTTTTATTCCCTAGATGATATCTATAGGGTATACTAAGTTTATCATTAACGCATAGAGATAATGATAATGTCTCGAGAGCGCAATCACTTAGAGTACTGAAAATTCGCAAGCGATTTGTTTAAAAAATTGTATAGTTAACTTCGAAAATGGGACAAATCGGGCAACTCCTTCGTAGGGTTGTCATTCAAAAATTTGGTTTTCACTATATGTTTGGAAACTGCCTAAGAATGTGTCGACGTGACAGATGACTTGTACACACCGTTTCATAAAAATAGTAAATAAAATTTCAAAAATGAACTAAATCGGGCAACAACCTCTTGGTGTTGCCATACAAAACTTGTAGCTTACACTTTATTATACCCTAGATGAAATCTAAAGGGGTATACTAAGTTTGTCATTCCGTTTGTAACACCTCGAAATAATGATGGTAGAGCAAAATGGATTGGACACCCACGCATAATATTAAAAGTTATTTTGATTTTTGCATGTCCGTCCGTCCGTCCGTCCGTCCGTGCGCACGATAACTCGAGAACGCGTACACTTAGAGAGCTGAAATTTTGTACACAGACTTTAAAAAATAAAAAGTAAAATTAAGTTCGAAAATGAGACAAATCGGGCAACTCCTCCTTCGTGGGGTTGTCATACAAAAATTTCGTTTTCCGTTATATATTTGAACACTGCCTGAGAACGAGTCGCCCTAGAGAGCTGAAATTTGGTACGTGGTGTTTTCATTGTACTAGCAAACAAAATTTCAAAAATGGACTAAATCGGGCAACCCATTCTTGGTGTTGCCATATAAAAAATTACGTTTTTTATGTATACTGTGAAAACGATCAGTCCAAGACATTTTTATTGTACTAAAAACTTCTTCAGAATATGAAATCCTATAAAATTGGTTATAATTATTTTTTCTGTCCGACGAACCGTTCTAGAAATATATGCGAAAAACCACTGCAAAAATCAAAATTGCTCAAATGGGTACCCATACGAAAGTTCATACGGACATTCATCTAGGGTATCATAAGAATTGGTCTTAGACCAATTCTAGCTTTTTCACTTGTTTAACTTTTATTTTCGTCTAGGGTATAATATTATTGGTCTTGGACAAATTAAAACTTTTTCTCTTGTTCTTTATTAACAATAATCGTGTAAAACAAGCATTAGGCGAGTTATAGTCCCTGCATGATGGATTTTCAAATCTTGTAGTGCTCTTCAACTCGTATAGAAGCTGCTTTTTTTTGGCTAATTGTTTCCATTGTTGGACTCAATTGTAAAAAAATGCAACAAAAATATTGATATATTTTAAATCTTTTTGTCTTAATTTACCAGAGGAAAATAAAAAATGAATAGAAAGGTAAAAATAAAACTGCATGTTTCCATTTGGGAATGCTGCGCGTTTAAGAATTCAATTAAGCAACAATATTTATGTTTAAATGAAGTCTGACCAGTCGGAATCCTTTACTTGCCTCGAGTATACATGTAATGAGTTTACCAATAAAATTCAAAACATAAATGAACTTTAGAGTAGGTTACCTAGTTACCTAAATATATTATAGAATCTTTGAATGACTTACTCACGTCTGCATAAATACAATTCGCCTGAGGTTGACCGTTTCAGCTATCCCAACTACAATGCTCTTAAGGTTGTCAAGAGCACCTTTGTACAACGCGAGCGAGGTGAAAAAGTATGAGCTGGGGTTTTCCCACATGCATCACACACCCATAAATATATATTGCGACGATAATTATATTAATTAATTTTAAAGCCGAGTGACGGAGATTTAGACATCCCTAGTTATTTTGCATTTAGAATTAATAAAATATTGGAGATAACTTAATTTCGGCAAATAATAGGTACATATATATTTTATTTATCCATACATTGAAAATTGCACAGCGATACTAGGAATCGAAAGTAACATAGAAAATATATATTTCGCTTATTATTGTTACCTGTTAGAGATAAATAATTGTATTTATTTTATTATTTTAGACTGAACCACCCCCAAGCCGAGTCGGTTTGTTTAATATTTCGTGTAGAATCGTTAATATAACATAAATTTAAAAAATGGCTGATATCGATGATACTCATTTTGAAACTGGGGACTCCGGAGCGTCAGTAACATTTCCAATGCAATGTTCAGCATTGCGTAAAAACGGTTTTGTTATGTTAAAGGGACGTCCATGTAAAATTGTTGAAATGTCAACATCGAAAACTGGAAAACACGGTCATGCCAAAGTACACTTGGTTGGTATTGACATTTTCAACGGTAAGAAGTAAGTATTTATGCGTACTATTTGCGTAACCAACATTTTATTACATTTAACTCTTATAACAGATATGAAGATATATGCCCTTCAACTCACAATATGGACGTACCACATGTTAAACGTGAGGACTACCAGTTGACTGATATCAGCGATGACAACTATTTGACTCTTATGAGCGACAACGGTGATCTACGTGAAGATCTTAAACTTCCAGAAGGTGATTTGGGCACCCAGTTACGTTCAGAGTTCGATTCTGGCAAAGAATTATTGGTGAGTTGGGTTTTAAATTTTTTTAGAGCTTAAGAGTAATATAAAAATAAAGAAGTTTAATGTCTTGGGTCTAACTATACAGTGTGTTCCCATCTAGGTGGTCAATAGAGCAGGAGGTGAAGTACTCACTAGGTGGCCCAAAAATGTTAAAATGTCTAAATACTCATTCAGAATTTGTTAGCTAATGTAATTTTAAACTTCTATGCAATATTTCAGTGAAATTCATTCTCTCAAATTGAAAATTGTGGCTTTTGGCTATTTTGGACTTTCTGGAAAACTGTTTCAACATTTTCTGTCATAACTTTTTAATTTGACAATATTTTTTTTTATTCTTAGTTATGAACTTATTGTAGTGAAGTCGTTTTAAAAATTTAATTCTTCTATCTTTTATAAATTTTTCAAAACGAAAATTCGGACCCGAAACTCAAATTTTTTTTGATTTCGCGTCAGTTTTTTTGTCAGGAAAAGTGGCTCGCGGGTGTACTTTTCTTACTATAATGTAATCTACAATCGATTATCTTCCACCACACAACTACAACTTAAGGGGGGGGGGGGGGGAGGTCATGTAGTGTATGAACTGTTCTCAAAATGCGATTTTCGAAGGTGAAACATTTTTGCAAAACAAACGTACCACATACTTCTAAGCTCTGCTTATAAATGGAGGCTAACCAATTGTCCTTGTTTTAAGAGTGCAAAAAATGCAAAAAGATTAAATGAGGAACAACGACTATTTTAGTTAATTATGCAGAATCATAGTCATAAAAAACAATTAATTCAGTGAAAGAATTACTGAAATCGGATAAAAATGACGAAATTATAGCTATTTTAGCGCCGCATTCCCAAAAATGCGCTCTAACATGATGACGTCACGATACACAATACAATTAGCGGTCTAACGCAGTGTAGTTGATGCACCGCCGTGATAGAAAGTGCTCGGGATTGGATTTGTTTTGGATTTATTTCATAAAATATCGTCTTATAAATATTATATTGTGCAAACTGGCATCGTGCGTGTTGTGTGCCGTGACGTCATCACCAGATTCGCCGTTTTTAATTTCCGTTTTTTTAAACTTCAATAACTTTGTCATTTTTTTACGGATTTGAGTCATTCAAAAAGAAATATATCCAGAAATGTATATTGCTTTTGATCTGATATATTAAATTTGAATATCTTGTAGTAAGATTGTTCTCCATTGATAAGTACCGTTAAGAAATACCGTTTAAAATTCTTCCTAACAATTAATCATCTTCACACTAACATTTCTTAAAAGTAGAGAAAATATGTGAGGCGCAAGGGCCTAACCCCAAATTTTTACAATAGAGATAATTGGTGTTAAAAAAGAAAAAAAACATAATTTCAACGGTAAGTTTTTTTTATAAATTGAAATTCATAATGTTAATAAACTAATAATTTTGATTAATGAAATAAGGAACTACGTAATCGTTGCAGAATAAAGAAAAAAAATGAAGTTTTATATCCAAAAATGTTGCTCAGGTCGTTTTTTCATTGACGAAAATATTATAAAATCCAAATATTGAGGGTTAGGCAGATTATTCTAAAGAAAAATTATTTTAGTGTAACGCAAGTTATCATAAGTATATAAATTACGTACAAAGAGTAATGAAAAAGATTTTATTCAACTTCTTCCTCCTCTGTGATCTCATTATAAAATGTGTGAAATACTTGTAGGATGTATTGGTTTTTTTTTCTTGCTCATAATATTACACGTTCCCAATCTGAACGTGTAAAAATATCTGCAAAAACGCATTTCTTTTTTAATTATCCCGAAATCTCGGTCGCAGGGTTAAAAAAGAATGACCAGGCACCAAAAATTTGTGGTCTATGAGAGTGACTGGAAAAGAGGGGTGATTGACCATATAATTGAATATGGCACTCATTCGTATATTTCTGTTCTGACCACCTATACATAACGAACTTTTTGCATTTAACAAAATGTTTAACGTAATTATGCAAGATCTTGAGGACCACGTGAACTTAAACCATGCAATGTGTACATAAACGCTTCACCGATAATAACATCATGTATTGCTAAACAATAAGTCCACAGCTGACTCTTATAATAAGCAACACCATTAGAAAAACCGCTGTTGGTAAAGTCTTCATAAACTCGAAAGATACCACAACAACTTCGTGTTTATTGGAAACTTGTTCGATTTCTTTTCTGGCAAACTCAGCCTTTCGAAAATTTAGATCTCTTTCAACCTCCAATTTATTTTTCTTATCTGAGTCTTCTTCAGTTTCAGTTTTAATTTTTAATGAATCACAAGTTTACAACTATTAGAAATAGGTGCACGAAAATGTATGTTAAAGTTCTCTGAAAATACTTTAGTAAAAACAGGATTTGCATAAAAACATATTTGGATACAAGATTTGCAAATGATTTAGCATATAAGTCGTACAGCAACGAATTATTCAAATCAGGTGCAATACTGCCTGTTAAAATTTTTCATTCTCGAATAATGATAACTAAATTTAGGAAACTTTTCAATCGCTCGCAACACACGGTACACTCTTTCCTAAAGGAAAGCCTGTACAATTTAGAGCTTTCAAGTGAACTGGACATTTTTTATATAAATTTGTATCATCTGGAGTGGCGTGTTGTCCTCTTGAAAACTTCAACGTTCGAGGCTACACTCCTATACCCTTTTGACATTAAACTCCAGCTGATTAGTTAGAACTGTGCTTGTAAGGAAGATAATTATTTAAATACGGCATGACAAACAAAGCAAATTAGCAATTGTGTGTGCTCTTATGTACATAGTTAGCCAATGTGAATAAAATGAAGAATAGGAGATTCTGACAAAAGAAGAGGTTAAAATTAAGAAATGAGTTTAGGTCTAAAGGAAATTGAACGATAGCAGTCCTCACTATTTGTACAATTATTTAAGAATGGATGGAACAATCTTTGAGATTTTGCTATTCAAAAGTACACCATTTTATTGAGCACGATGATACAGTTATTAGGCAAAGTATTCCAGCTCAAGAGAGACTTATAGCCTCATGTTTTTTGTTTATTTCTATAAAATTAACTGAAAAATTCCTTTGGAAAATTCCTTAAATCCGACATACTTCACATAAATTCGCCACTTGTCGCATGAAGGTGTTTCGCAACTTACGTACGAAAGAACCGCACGGACTGCTCGCACACGCAATCATCGTAAGTGTGGCTCTCAGAGGGATCAATTTGGGGAGAAAAATGAGATGATTATTCACGCGCCAAGGTATATAGAATACAAGTTATTCTCATTAAAATGATGACACATTTCAGCTGATGTGCTGTGACGTAATTTTGTGACTAATGTATATACATTTTTATAGGAAAGACAGAAAGGGGAGAGAGAGAGCACTGTGTTCTCTGTACCGTACTTTCCTATATATTTCACGATATTTCGTCACGTAATGGTGGAACGTGGATCCTAATAAGAATACCAAGTATTCTATATACCTTGCTCACGCGCAATATTAACGTGCTGTCACACACGATCGTTTCTAAACCAACAGGAAAATGATTGCTCGCACGCAAATCCCATCCTGTATGGCTAGCTAATGAATAACTTTATTAATTCAATTCTTTCGGGACTGGTTTTATTAGTTGCCTCATGTTTACCTCGTTTGTCTAATTTTGGTGTTGTAATGGAGCTTTCATTGCTTTTGTAGTCACCAAGCTCATAAAAGTGTTGAAAAATACTCTTAACCCTTTCATGCCCGAATTATTTCTAGCGTGCGGAATATTCCTATATTATAAAAAATATTCTATTGGGATCTTAAATAGGCTGTGTGTAAAGTTTCATCCCGATCGCACTTGGAGTTTAAGTGGGGGAGAAAGATTTTGCGTATACGCAACATTGGGCAGGTTGGTGTGTAAAAAGATATTTTTTTTACAAAATGCTGTATTTAGTATAAATGAATTAAATTATTTATGATAGGATAAAAAAAACACTTTTTTTCGTATTGCAGCATAAGTGTACATTGCATTTTGTACACTTGGAGTTTGGGAAACCTCTCTTGCAAAGCCGGCAACGTCCTCTGGAACAATGTGGTGATTTCGAAGGACAACCGCGTTTTCTTGCAACTATGGGGTTATTGCATTTTGAAATTAGTCCATTTATAATTTCTGTTTGAAATTGAATTAGTGGCATGTGCTTTTTTTGGTGGCTCGGTATTTTCAAATCGCGGCGGTATACCAGCCATCCATTTGTAACTACTGTGCCTAGACACCAGCAAATTATGCGACTGTAGTACTTATTTGACCTTTGATTTATGCGGCATAATTAGACGAGCATGTCCGCAAGATCTACTCCCCAATAACTTTATTATAATGAGCTACAATTGCCGGTCTGTTTATCTCAATATGCTCTTTCGTTTTTGCATTCCATCGTTGACATTTTCCCAATGGCTCGACAGCATAATTGGAAATGAGTTGGACAGATTTATTGTCATACCAATGAACAGCTGCTATGTTGTGACTTTGTTCAACTGTGTAGTCATACGATCCTCGACCCAGGTTTACAAGCTGTTTTTCGGTTCGTAACCCACAATCGATTACCCCGAATTGTACCCACTGAAAATATTCCAATCTCTTTGAAAGCTATCATGAGACAAAACCAGTGTTGTCAAAAAATCTTTTGAAATTTTGTCGTTTAGGTAAAGTAGATGCCAAATATAAAACAATATCAGACGAAATACCAAGCCCATATTTAGGAAATGGAAACCATGAATGATTCCAGAGGATCCTGCTCGTGTGAACACCTTAAGCCCCATTTATGCGGTTTGTTTGACAGATAATTTCATATTGCTTCTTCCTACAAGCAATATTACACATTTATATTATTTATATATCTAGAAGATTTAAATATGTACCTTTAAAAGGAATACCCTGTTCATCAACTGCCTGAAATTCTTGCGGGGAAATCTCATTGAATTTTTCTTCCAGTTTGGCCAGTACAGGACGAATTTTGTGGAGTTTGTCATACTATGAATGTCTTTTCAATAATTGCTTGTGGTTGTCGTTCACATAAATAAATCTTTTGATATTTTCAAATCTGGTACGTTGCATAGCATCTACCACTAAGGGGAGATGAAGTTCTTTAGACCACTTCATTCCCATTTGCAGTACTTTCAAAACTCCCTTATACATTAATATGCCAACGTAGCGCTCTATTTCTGAAGTTGTACACGTCAACTCCAGCCCCGTCTCCTGCAAATTAGTATTTGTTTGTTTCTTGACAAATCTTTTCTATTACTTTGAAATCGATAAATATGCAAAAATATTCCAGAGGAGTTTTAATTTCAACATATCCCTCGAGGCATTTGGCCTTTCCAGGTGGTATATACTGGCTCAATATCATGTTTTTCCCACTTAATTTTTTTTATATCATATGATATGTATACTCCCCAGTTGGTCCTTGGATTGCTTCAGTAAGTGTAACAGGTTCATTAGATCCATTTTCTCCATCATCCTGATCGTACTTTTAAAATATCTCTATTTCTTCTTCTTTTGTTGCTTTCTAAAACTTCTTCAAGGCCTTCTTCAAACACTCCATTCATCCTTCATTTCATCTTCATTATCGTCCCAATCAAATTCTCGCATATATTTTTCAATTAAATCTTCTCTTGAAGTCATTTTTCTTCAGACCAAAATAACAAATAAAAATTCTATAAAAAATACCCATAGTTACCCAATGTTGCTGCCATGCAACATTGCTTTTTCAGAAATTCCAGAATCCGTACAGTAGAATTTATTATTTAAAAAGAAAATCAAAATATTATATTTCGACTTTCCTCTACAAGTTAGATGTATTATATTTACATGAAAAATTAACTTACCATCGAATATAAATTAATAAAGTGAACACTTCTGCAGACAAATTTTGTTCTTTCGAGTACACACAAGGTATGGATATCAAATCCGTTAATTTCTCGAGAGAACACATAAAGCAATGGTTAAAAAGCTTTCAAAGCATTTCGACCAGCTAGCGACGATTTAAAAGTTCCCAAAGTAAATGTTGCGTACACGTAACATCGGGCATGAAAGGGGGGTTAAGCTGATTTTCGTCTGATTTTCGTTTAAAAAAAGTGCCACACCATAGACAAACTAATAACATAGGGCAGCGACATACGATTAGGTTTTTCCCGTCCGGCTGGCCGTCTACGGTTTTTACCGTCGCCGTGATTACACGACATACGAGACAGTTATTCTCGATTATTTTGCGGATACAAGTCAAGTCAGTGAAGTTAGTTCAGTAATTTTTAGGGGTGTTATAAAATATGGAAAACATTAGTGATATTGAACTTGTAATTATTTTGCTTTTAATTGGGGATGAAGAAGAAAGGAAAAAAAATTTGCAACGTAGATTTTCAGTGCATCCGTTAAATCAAATTGGAAATTTTTCGTTGTTATAGACAGAAGCAGGTAATGTAATATACATACTTTCGTCTTTTGCATGAATGAGGAAAAGAACTTGGCTATGTATTACTGTATTGCGACTGAGACAACGAGTTAATCACAAAAGTAGAGAGAACGCAGGATTACCAGAATGATAAAATCTTCTTGAATACCTTCAAAATCCTTTAAACCTATTTATAATAATGTACATCAGGTCGCACTACCTCCCATTTTTAAGAAAAAGATAAATTTCGCTTTGGCCTAGATGGTGAAAAGAGATGTAAAATTCCTCTCAAATAAAATTCTCATTTTTCCCGAAAATATCAGAGAATCCAGCAAGAATTTCTCCCACTTAATCTCTTCACAGCAAAACGAATGTAAACAACGTGCTGCTCAATTAGCATAGAAATTACACTAAGAAACATTGGCCACCCACGCTATAACAAACACTAGCCGATTCTCTCAATTTTTCACCAAAAACTGGTTTTCACAAAAGCGCGGGAACATTTTATGAGAGTAAAATGTGAAAACCAGCCCCTTATTTATTTACGAAAATGAATAATTTACCATTCTGTTTCTTTGCATGCAATTTGCGCTTTCACATTTTTTATCATTATTCATAAAAGTTTTAAAGAGAGTTTGATTTTTTTTTTCATTTTTTTTCTTTCTTTCTTCCTTTTCTTGCCGTGTGGATTTTAAATGTAAAACAATCGGAAAAATCTTCTGAGTCCTAACTTGTCATTAAGTTACTTTGCTACTGCACTGCACTAAATTTCAACAAACCTTCCGGGAAAAACCGAAACGTATGTCGCGGCACATTGCTTTGCACTCAATGAGTTTAAAATTTCATTCGGCAGCAAAGCAAACCGTATGTATCAGCCGTCATCAAACCGTGTGGCCAGCCACGGTTGCTTTCAGGTTTTGAAACCGGTCCGGTTTTAACCTGATCGTATGTCGCTGCCAAGTTAATCACTTGGGATACATTTGACACGGAAAAAACCTAATCGTATGTCGCTACCCATACAAAGACTGGACACGTAGAGCAAAAATATGCAACGCTTTTTTAGAATATAAAACTAACGATGCCTCGCTTGGCACTTGATGACGCGCGAATTAAAAAATATTGGAAAAATGTATGAACTTATCTGTATGATTCGGACGTCAAGTAGATTTTATTATACTCTAGAATCTAGATGAAATAATAGATATAGAGTAGGTATACCAAGTTTGTCATTCCATGTGTAATGAATGAATGCGAATGCTTGATTGGAACTCTTTTCATGGGATAGAGACATCATAAAAGAAAGGTACATGCAGATGTAATAAATGAAACCCCTAGCATTGTACTCAAGTGGACCATAATGCATTTTTCCAATATTTTTTAATTCATCGAAATAATTTACATAAATTGGTTTGTGTACCTTATAATAATTCCCGTATCATGCTTTTAACATTCACGTACTCACGTGAGGTTAATTTTACCTGAAAGATTTTGTATTTTTTATTAGTATGTATGTTTATTATAATTGCATCACAGAATGAAAGTACATACTGTACCTGAAAATAAGTCTAGTCCGCCACCAAAATGAATAATAATTCTACCGAAACATTTTGTGTTTACGCGTCTATGCTCATAAAAATTATTGTCGCCCTCCAAAAGGAAAAAATTTCCAGTAAATTTCTAAGAAAAAATTGCGGCCTTACCTACATTTCGAGGCATATCGGTTAGATTTTATATTGGAGTGAGTCACTGCTCTCGGCCTCGGCAATTGCCGTCTTTATGTTCCAGGCACTGACTTATAACAATGGACTGAGCGATTTGCTATTTCATGTGGCACAAAAAATATTGTGTTTCTGTATATCACCGTTCACCCTTTAAAACGATTACATAAAAAACATGTAAAACTCAGCCAATCAGATGAAATTTTACACCCGTTAATCGAATTTAATTAAAAAAAAATTTTTTCTTGTGCCCAAGCAATATTTTAATCGCTTATAAGGAATTAAACTCATTCCGACTTTAATTTTCAAAAGTTATTCGTAACTGAATCCTGCTTATGGGCAAGAGAGACGGAGCATGGTAAACACTATATTTACCTTATTCCTTCTGCAGTGATTGCATCCGTAGCCAACATAAAGACATCAAATGGCATAAGCAAACGTTCCAGAATGCAATATTTTGTGTTGGTAGCTCCAACTCTGCCATAGGGCGAAAGAGAGAACTATAAAACTTGTGCCATGCTTTCCTATAGGAAAATGACAATACGCTCAGTCCATTGTTATAAGTCAGTGGTTCCAGGCCCTTGACTTCGAATTCTTTGAATGTATTAGAGTGGTACGATTTCGTACTTCTCTTAGCATTTGTTCTTATGGAAAAATGCATTACTTTCAACTTCAACCTTCTGCACAATGTAAATAAGCCTCCGTGCTAAAAGTTTTATTCGGGAATTTTGTTATTTAATTCCTTGTGCATTTACTAGCATAAAAATCTAAGTACTTTCTTTAAGAAAATTGTTTATATTTTATTACTCAAACATAACACTACAAATAAAAATGAGAAAATGCGTTGAATTCTGTTGCCTTAATACCACAAATCACACTGGAAAGCAATCAGAGCTTTGTGCTTGCCTATTGAGTTATATGAAAAAAATAAGTCTTTCAATGTTTAACACACAGTAACTTCTTAAGTAGAATAAAGACAAAAAGACAATGTTAACCATTTTTTTTATATTATCCCGTAATGTTTCTATCAATTTAAAAATATTTCCCACATTCCATATCAAATAATTCAGTTTTTTTCATTTCAAACATGACTCAAAGTATTTTTTAACCAATGAATCGGCAGAATCGCCTCATATTTTCACAAGCTTGTTCACTGCGCTGTGAATCGAATGGACGGCAACGGTTTTCTGTGTTTAACTCTTCATAACTTTTAAATTATAATTCAAATATTAGCCTATTTTATAGGGAAATTTGTTGCCTTTATGGTAGTATAATTTATACTTTAGGTTTTTATACATAGTACATATATCAGCTGCTGATTATTATAAAACATCACCACATCAGCACATCAGTAGTCTGGTGTGGCACTTGCGACAAATTAGTCACCTGCTTCCGAGGTTGTGACAAAAATTATAAACTGTGGTAAATGGATATTCTACACCAACTTAGAGCAATACAAGTACATATTGAAATTCGAAAAATATTTTTGATTTGAATTTGTAATGTGATGTGTTATTTTCAGTTCATTCTACGTAATGCAAGGCTTGCTGAACTGAATAAAAACACACAAAATCAGTAGAAAAGTTTGTTTAATTTTGTCGTATATTTTAACATTAACGTACGACAAGGGTAAAGGATGATAAATAGAGAGCGTCATGTAAGTAGATCTACCTTTTCGGTATGAGGAAACGAAGTGTTTAAGGGAGAAGCTTTTAGTGCTACACCCTTAGTATATTTAGGAGGAGAGGCTTATGATACGGAAGCTCTTCTGGTCTAGTCTTTATAATAGATACGATCGGCTTCTGAACGAAAATTGGCCTCGAAGTTTTCCATGCCACTTCACATATCCTAACGCAATACATGCCCTGAAAATAGCATCGGTATAAGGAGCTAATTTTACTATCTTCGCCGCTAGAAGGGTCGAAAAAATTCTATCTAGACCTGAGATTTTGAAAGCCGAGAAAATTGACTCATTTTATCATCTCGAGTTCAAACATCTTGCCAGGAGTGAAAGGAGGTAATAAAAATTCACCATTCAATTGTAGGCCTTCTTCAAGCCTGCGACGAGAAAGGGAGCCTAAAGGCAAAAACACATTCAGACCAAGTTGAGCACTGGTCTTATAGCTAGCCGCAAAGCAGCTCACTTTGCTCAATGTTGGAAATTCGACTCTCTCATGTCTACTATTGTCAGCAGATTTTTTTATGTCAAAATGGCAATAATTGTTGTTGTTTTGAATTGTCTGAGTTAAACTTTGAAGTCAGCTGCGAGGAAACATTAGAAGAGAGGCCAGGCCAGAGACTTGTTTTTCACAACACACCCTGTATTTTAAAAAGTGTAGGGAGTACAGTCAGAGCTCCTCCTCATCTCAGGAGTTATTGTGGTCTAAACTAAAAATTTCGGGTTTACTTACCTTTTTTTTACGGCTACTTTATTTTTTTTATTTTTTTTTTCATAAAGGTCATTAACATAATAAAACTGTTTTTTATAAAAACTGTTAACTGTAGACTAACCTCTTTAATTTGACCTATTACACCCTATGTGGTTTCTGTAGCCATTAAAGAGCTATTAGCTCTTAACCTATTCTCAAACTATACTCAAAGATAGACTGAAACATGTCATTTAAAAAAATATCAGCTAATTTCGGTATGACCTGAATAGGTTTTGAGCTAATAACTCCTTAACAGATAGCACAAACCTTTCTGCAAAAAAAAAAAAAAAAAAAGTAAGAAGATCCAAAATTTTTAGTTTAGACCACAATAACTCCCGAGATGAGAGGAGGAGCTCTGACTGTACGCCCTGTACTTTTTAAGATACAGGGTGTGTTGTGAAAAACTAGCTTTTTTCTTAATCACTCTGTAACTCCGAACCGGTTGATATTGCCCGCCCCTCCCATACAATTTTTTGTTTGGCTAGATGAGTACTATCAACTCCTGCTCTGATGACCAACCACCATGGTGGAAACACCCTGTATATACAATGTGTATTTTCGAAACTTGATCAAACGAAATGTGCGGATACTAGACACATACACAAACAAAAATTGAATGAGGGGGGTCCACATCAACCGTTTGGGAGTTACAGGGTGATTAAGAAAAAAATCTAGGTTTTCACATAACACCCTGTGTCTTAAAAACTACAGGGCGTTCGGCCACAGTTAAAAGGTCATTGTATGCAGAACTTCATGGCCTTTCCAACAACTGTTCAACCAGCCCTATACCCACTCGCATAAAGAATTATGGTTGTCTAAACTAAAAATTTGGGATTTTCTTACCTTTTTTTTTAATTTGACCTCTATTATTTTTGCAAAAGGTCGTTAACATAATTTTTTTTATAAAAACTGTAAACTGTAGACTCTCCTCTTTACAACAAAAGGGGTTGGACACCCACGCATAATATTAAAAGTTATTTTGATTTTTGCAAGTCTGTCTGTTCGTCCGCACGATAACTCGAGAACGCGTCCACTTAGAGAGGTAAAATGCATACGGGCAACTCCTTCGTAAGGTTGCCATACAAAAATTTCGTTTTTCACTATATATTTGGGCACTGGCTAAGAAGTCGTCGACCTATACAGCTGAAATTTGGTATATAGCAATAGTAAATAAAATTTCAAAAATGGACTAATCGGGCAACCCCATCTTGGTTTGCCATCCAAAATTTTGGTTTTTCACTATATATATTTTAAAACTGCTTGGAAAACGCGTCAAATTTTGTACTCAGCGTTTTCATAAAAATTGTAAATACAAGTTCAAAAATGGACCAAATCGGGCCTTGGTGTAGCCATACAAAACTGGCTTTTTACTATATGTTTGGACACTGCCTGAGAGCGTCGCCGTAGAGAGCATAAATTGTGTACACAGCGTTTTCATCGAAATAGGAAATAAAATTTCAAAGATGAACTAAATGGGAGCAGCCCCTTCTTGGTGTCGCCATACAAAACTGGATTTTCACTTTATTGTTCTTTTTTTTTTCATCTAGGGTATAATATTATTAGACTAATTATAACCTTTTCTCTTGCTTTATTATTAATTATGCCATTCAAATCATAATATTCAAATTTTGTATTTTTTATTTTTCAGTGCACAGTTCTCAAATCCTGCGGAGAAGAGTGCGTCATTGCAATTAAGACCAACACAGCTCTTGACAAATAAAATATAGCACATCATACCTCGTCCCGTTGCTTATTGTTTATTATAATTATATATTTAAATATAATAATAAAAAGAGGAAGTATGAAACAATGATAACCATCGTTTCCCCAAATGAACAGAGTAATCAAAAGGAATAATTTCTGCCAACATCAACTATAATTTAAAAAAAAAAACATAAATAACTATAACTTATAGGAGAAATCAAATATTCTAAGTCTGCAGAAAAAATAACAAAAAATCAACAGAACTAGAAATGAAGAAAAAAATACAATTTTTGTTTTTTACAAAACAACCTTTTTTATATTATTTTTATTACTATTAAACATTTTTTAAAATTAATTTGTGTATGGATCATAAATAGGAGCTAAAATAACAGAAAATTCATGTTTGTAAAAAAAAGTAAACAAGAAACATGGAATAGTCAGCAAGCCCAAGCTAGCCGCTAGCCATCATAAACATTGAGCACGTGGTATGAGTGTGTTCCCCGGGGGTGGTTTTTTTTTATTTAAAAGCAGGAGTGAAATTAAAACAACGTGTATATGTAATAAATTTAAATGAATATGAAGAACCTTTTTTGCTAAATAAATTTAAAATAAGAAAGCTGTTAAATTACACTACTTATTATTGAATTAAAGAAAGACATGAAACCAAAAGATTTTTAAACTTAAAATTTCTACTTTCTAATTTTTATTTAATTTATTATTTTGTTAATCTCTTTTGGCATTAAACATTAGGGTTTTTAAAAAGTTGTTCACGAAATTCAACGCTTATATTGCCGTCGTTAGGTAAAACGTCGTATCAAGAAATTTTAAAGTTTTCGACTAATCGATTATTTTAAGGTTTTCTTTATACTATAAAAACTTATTTTTCATAGCATAGATATATTTAACCTTGAAAAAACTAGATATATTAGACATTGAAAGTAACTTACTACTTTTTAGCTTAAAGTTGATAAAAACAAACATCAACGTCATTTGTTTGCCTAGATCCCATTTTTAAATATTTTGCAGATAAAAATTTTTACCTAACGACGGCAGTATAGGTTTTATGACATAGTATCTACGTTTAACCTTTATAGCGAGAGTTATTGGATCGGACTTACAATTTTATTTGAAAAAATTGTGAAAATAATTTAAATTGAGTGTAAGTTTTTTTATTATTTATGTTAGGTGATGACTTGGCCGCAACGGTATACTAAGTTTGTAACGTATAGAAATAATGCTGGTAGAGCCAAATGGGTTGGGCAAAATATCAGTTATTCTGATTTTTTCTGTTCGTCGAGAACGCGTTCACTTAGGCCAATGTCACACAAGCTTCAAAGTGACTGCGCGTCATGATGAAAATCTCGTTCTTGTCACACGAGCTTCACACTGACCGCGCGCTATGATGATACACTCATTGTTGTCACACGAGCGTCACTTTTAGCACAACAGAAAATTATGTTACTCTTTTCTATTAGCTGTTTATAGCTTAATTCCAAATAATATCGTTAAAACTTTTAAAAAAAAACAACAAAAAGGAGAGAATTTTTGGATGCATCCGGAAGATATTTCACTGGGCATTTATTTCTCTTTGAAACATCCTAAATTTAAGAAGTTTTCAGAAAAAATGTTCAACTATTATCGTATGCCTGATTATGATCTTTGTATATTTCATTGCTAGTATGCCAAAGATCTTATCTCTGGCATATCATCTTTATCTACATCAATTTTCCTATTCACAATTTAAATGTTTTGCACCACATCAAAAACATTACTAATTTCAAATAACGCGCGCCCATTTGGCAACTCGTATGGCAATGCAGATGCCTAGCAGTAGTCCTCATTACGCTCTACAGTTCGCGCATAATGAGGGGGGACCGCAAGACCAATTTGGTTCGCGCGACCACATCGGGGCCTTTTGGTCGCGGGGAGCTCGAGTATACAGCTCCATTATATGTCTATACTCTCATTGCGCGTGGTCAAATGGGAGCGCGGCATACGGCACTCGTGTGTCATTGGCCTTAGAGAGCTGAAGTTTTACACACGGGTCATAGGGTTGCCATACAAAAATTTCGTTTTTCACTATTTATTACAGTACAGTGTATATAATAGCTATGCAAATTTACAGCACGTAATGAGAATTGAATTGCATTATTACCTACATCGCAGGTAAATAACTGCACAGCCGTTCGATCAGAAATTTGAAAATGGCGGAAACTATTTGCACGGAATTTTTCTGTAATTATGTCTAAATATTGCAAATGTAAACAGCTAGCAGAATTCATGAATGTGCAGTCATTCTAATAAAAATGCAAATTTTCTGACATTCTAAGGATTCGACCCATTATTGCATGAAATAGAAAGAAAATGAATGAATGGAGAGAAGTTTTCAGGTAAAATCAAACTTATTTCACCTTAAAGTGAAGTGAAATGTACGATATCGTATTCGTAGACTGTACAAGACGCCTGAATGGGTTAAATATAGATATAGAAACAGTAGTAGTGATAGGAAACACATAAACAATTCCGTTATACACTAGTTCTGGCAAAATTGGATGTTCCCTTTTAGGATGACCATTAATCACCTGTTTTTAGCCCCATTAAAAAAAAAACAACCTGACAGAAGCAAAGGCACATAGATGTGCAATTATTTTTAAAAACCGCAAATATTCCACAGAATATTAACGGATTACTGTCTATTTTTCAGTGTTAAGAGGAATTGTTTTTGTTTTACACGTGCGATGCCATGAGTACCTGTCCTACAGCCAGCCATGGAAGGAAGCCTTATTAAACCTTCCCCTCTGCATTTACAGGTGCAAAAGGAAGCGATCTGCAGTGCTATCATATCGCAAAAGTAGCAATAGTTCAAGACAGGAGATCTGGTTGGTCATCTAACTATCTTAAAACAGATATTCTTCGAGAAAATGACAATATCTGATAATCACACCCAAGGTGGATTTTGTAAGTTCTTTCGACGTGGTTTTGGAAGGCTGACAACAATGGCGCTCCACTAAACCTTTCCTCCAAAAAGGATCTATGGTTGATATACAGGGTTAAAAAACGAACAATGGAGTCGGACTGGGCGTATACGGTCCCAGATGTTATATTTCAAAAGCCCTGGGCTCTACTTCCACCGTATTCCAAGCTGAGTTATTAGCAAATCAAGAATGCGTCAATACCTGTATTAAAATGCCATACCGGGACATGAGGAGGGTCATAAAGGCAATGAATTGCTGACGGCCTAGCCAAAAGAGGAGCGGAAACTCCCTTTGTCGGACAAAACCATTTTGTGGCATTTCAAAGTGGAAGAATAAATAAATAGCTATAAACAAAAATCCCTTTATTGGGAAAGTCTATAAGGACTTCGTCAGGCAAAAAAATTTATTGACACCTTTGGAGGAAAACAAAATAATTCATACTCCGTAGAAGAACAGAGCTTAAAATAATCACAATTCACAATTTAAATGTTTTGCACCACATCAAAAACGTTACTAATTTCAAATCACGCGCGCTCATTTGGCAACTCGTATGGCAATGCAGATAGATGCCTAGCAGTAGTCCTCATGACGCTCTACAGTTCGCGCATAATGAGGGGGGAACGCAAGACCAATTTGGTTCGCGCGACCACATCGGGGCCTTTTGGTCGCAGGGAGCTCGCGTATACAGCTCCATTATATGTCTATACTCTCATTGCGCGTGGTCAAATGGGAGCGCGGCATACGGCACTCGTGTGTCATTGGCTTTAGAGAGCTGAAGTTTTCCACATGGGCAACTCCTTCATAGGGTTGCCATACAAAAATTTCGTTTTTCACCATTTATTACAGTACAGTGTATATAATAGCTATGCAAATTCACCGCACGTAATGAGAATTACATCGCAGGTAAATAACTGCACAGCCGTCCGATCAGAAATTTGAAAATGGCGGAAACTATTTGCACGGAATTTTTCTGTAATTATGTCTAAATATTGCAAATGTAAACAGCTAGCAGAATTCATGAATGAGCAGTCATTCTAATAAAAATGCAAATTTTCTGACATTCTAAGGATTCGACCCATTATTGCATGAAATAGAAAGAAAATGAATGAATGGAGAGAAGTTTTCAGGTAAAGTCAAACTTATTTCACCTTAAAGTGAAGTGAAATGTACGATATCGTATTCGTAGACTGTACAAGACGCCTGAATGGGATAACTATAGATATAGAAACAGTAGTAATGATAGGAAACACATAAACAATTCCGTTATACACTAGTTCTGGCAAAATTGGATGTTCCCTTTTAGGATGACCATTAATCACCTGTTTTTAGCCCCCTTAAAAAAAACAACCTGATTGAAGCAAAGGCACATAGATGTGCAATTATTTTTAAAAACCGCATATATTCCACAGAATATTAACGGATTACTGTCTATTTTTCAGTGTTAAGAGGAATTGTTTTTGTTTTACACGTGCGATGCCATGAGTACCTGTCCTACAGCCAGCCATGGAAGCCTTATTAAACCTTCCCCTCTGCATTTACAGGTGCAAAAGGAAGCGATCTGCAGTGCTATCATATCGCAAAAGTAGCAATAGTTCAAGACAGGAGATCTGGTTGGTCATCTAACTAAACTAAAACAGATATGCTTCGAGAAAATGACGATATCTGATAATCACACCCAAAGTGGATTTTGTAAGTTCTTTCGACGTGGTTTTGGAAGGCTGACAACAATGGCGCTCCACTAAACCTTTCCTCCAAAAAGGATCTATGGTTGATATACAGGGTTAAAAAACGAACAATGGAGTCGGACTGGGCGTATACGGTCCCAGATGTTATATTTCAAAAACCCTGAGCTCTACTTCCACCGTATTCCAAGCTGAGTTATTAGCAAATCAAGAATGCGTCAATACCTGTATTAAAATGCCATACCGGGACATGAGGAGGGCCATAAAGGCAATGAATTGCTGACGGCCTAGCCAAAAGAGGAACGGAAACTCCCTTTGTCGGACAGAACCATTTTGTGGCATTTCAAAGTGGAAGAATAAATAAATAGCTATAAACAAAAATCCCTTTATTGGGAAAGTCTATAAGGACTTCGTCAGGCAAGAAAATTTATTAACACCTTTGGAGGAAAACAAAATAATTCATACTCCTTTGAAGAACAGAGCTTAAATTGACCACAGAGCGCTTCTCAGACATTGTTCCTTGCGGTATCACCTAAATAAGATGGATTTGGCTGAGACTTCATCCTGTCGCTACTGTCAGTATGCTCATGAAACCTCAGAATATATGTTCTGCAATTGCGAAGTATTGGTGCGGAGATCACTCCACCTGGAACATGCCTTTCCTCTATCAACTTCGTGTTGGACTTTATTAACAGTCTAACGGAATAAATTGAACGAGGGCTCACAACAGATCTTTCAAGTCGCAGTGAATGCGAGGCTAACGCCTGCACACTCCACGAATCTAATTTACATATGTGGAATTGTTTTGGTTATGAATTATTATACCCTAGATGAAATCTATAGGGTATACTAAGTTTGTTATTTTGACCTGGTCTTGTAGCTTACTCCATAGGAGATCTGCTTTGTGGCTAGCTCCATCCAATCATTTGTAACTGTGGTTACTTGACCTATAACTAGGTAAACCACAAACAATTTACCACATGGCGACTGTAGCAGTTTTACCACACCAGGTGATATTGGGGAAGTTCCACTCATTTAAATTTCAGTCGTTCTCATTAAAGTGTAAAGAGCATAAATTCTAACTGAATCAGCTGGAAATTTCTTTGCTTTCCACACGAGCATTTGCCCACTTTTGTTCGAATCGATTTACACTTTGCTTGAAGAAACTAACCGGATATTGTTTTTGCAACTGTACTGTACAATTCAATATTTCTTTGAGTTAAAATAATATTCATTATCCAAACAAAGAACATGGGATTGGTACTTTTAGGATTAGGTACTTTAGGCCATATTTTGGTAATCTTTAGTGATATTGTTATGTTCGGAGACAAGGAGCAGGATGCTGCTACATGTAAGCCAGAGCCTATGTGGACGATTCGCCCAACCGAACGCCACCTAATTGACAGGAAGGGATTCTTACAGCGAAGAAGAAGAACGAAAGAAAAAGGATAGGCGTGTGACACTTCCTGAGAGGGAAAAATAAAAGGAATGTTGCGTCCATGAAAAAGTAATCAACAAGTTTCGCGACTATCCAAGCTAATTCGGCCAACTGCTAATGAAAAAAGAGAACGTGAAAGAACTACAAATTTTCGGGCGAAAGTATTTTTTTGAAAGCAAGGTGGCATATTGAACTTTTTGGAGACCACATTTCTGAAGAAGGAGGATGAACCTTCTTGTGTTTTAAGCCAGATTCCGATTAAGAAGAACGTAAAGTGGCGAAGATTGATTTTTGAAAATTCCTGGAAATTGCTTGCTCTTTAATCGAGCCAGAGACAGTGTCCATCATCAAAGGACTATCTCGCACAGTTCGCTTCATCCAGCCTCATACCAACACATTCTCATACATTGGTGCGGAAAGCACAAAAATCCCCGGCAAAATTTTCCCAGATATCCATGCAGAAAGCATGAGTTATCAATGACAGCAGCACCCTAGATGCAAAGGACTCCATGCCGTCCAAGCGTACGTACAGTCGTCCAGTCAGACCAGCTTAATAGGAAACAAATACCGATCCAGATTCAGGAAACATTGGGGACGTTTCACATAGTTCAGGAGTTTTCCAGAAACAGGGCAATAGAAATCAGTTTAGCTAGGCTCAAAATTTGTTTGATAACCTTGTTTAGACTTTTCAGACAGTGACAAAAGGGACATCCACGGAGGCGCCTCTGCGGTGGACTATGACCCATCATGTATGTAAGTGTTGACTCTTATTATTAAAAAGGTTTGGTATCACGATTATATTCTTCGAAGTCTAGTCATATTTTTTTTTTTTATATATACATCTAAGCGAAGGTTCGCTGGTTAACAAAGTTACGTATGTACCTAAGTAGGTAAATTAGAAGAAATTCACAAAATTAGCTGTATCAGCTGTATCAGATAAACAAGCAGGTATCCGAACTTATTTCATTTCAATTTGAACTATGGAGTAGTGGCATAGATTACCTACATACATGCCATTATAATTATTTAGGATTTAAATGAAACGATTCAAATTATTTTAGAAGTAAATCTATATATATACATGAATTAACCTGTTACACGTATAGTTTTTCAAAATAACAACAAAAATGAATCTAATACGATACCTACATACATGCCATTATAATTATTTAAGATTTAGATGAAAAGATTAAAATAATTTTAATGAAAGGATTCAAATTATTTTAGAAGTAGATCTAGATACATGAATTAACTTGCTATAGGAATTTGTCAAATTAGTATGAACGGACTTAGTATCATGATGAATATATGGTGGCAATAGCTAGAACAGATATGTAATTAAAGATTTACATGTAGCGTGCCTTGCATATAGCCGACATTTATGACGTAATGCTACCCTAAAGGTGTTTCAATCTTTCTCCTTCACTCTCCTGGAGCCCTCTTAAATTGCTGCCCTCAGTGTCGTATGGGTGGATGGGGCAAAGCAGCCAAAGGTACGTCACCTGCGCCTTCAAATAAGTATGGGTAGGTAGTGTGAAGGTCCCTTCTGAGCCGGATGTGTGCGATGGCTTTTGGTTAGGTACGAAGTATTTTGTATACGGCAGGGTTTCCTGGAAACTCCCCACACTCTCCGCCAATAGCCGGGGCGAGCTAGTGTACCGCCCTGCATGTCAACGCTGTTTACCGAGTGATCTATCAGCTCATGCTGGCAGTCTGGATTTCACGTCCAAGCCAATCACTCAACATACATCCATAACAATATACATGTCTGAATGAATTCTCACATGAACTGCCTTTTCTTGAGACGGATTTTGAATAATAGCTCTCTCGATGATTAATTATTGCCGTCTATAGTACGTCTACAAATTTCCAAGTGAATCTTAACTTTTTAATTATACTTACTAAAAAATTTGTTAAGACGGATAATTGTGGAGCTTTCCAATTAACCCTATTGTTTTTTTATAGCTAGTATCAACAAAGGAAAAATAGAGAAACAGAGAATTCCCCTGTGGTAGTCGCGTATTCAACGTGTCAAAAGATTTTTCTATTTACTAGATTTTTGGTGCTTGTATTTGACCCAAACATTCGTATTCCTGCTCGTTTTAGTTGTTAAATAGGGACCTCACAGCAGAAAAAAATTACATTTAAACTGGAAATTATTATTTCGGGAAAGATTTAATGATAAGGAGTTTCTTTTAATAAAATTATCAAATAAGAACTTGACCTTCCAACTAACTAATAACATATAATCTTGTTTTACACATTCCTAAAAGCTATTGCTCTACGGTGCTATTTTTTTTTTCTATAAAACTAATGTTTTGAGCCTACATAAGTATTTTCATTTATTTTTAATATGTTTGGCTGGGAAAATTGAATTTCAGTCAAATGTGCTGCATATATTAATTTCTCAAAATTATCTTGAGCTAATTGGTCCTCTACCATTGTATGGACTTCCATTTTAACGAAATACAATTTTATACCTATATTGTAATGTATTTATCGAATGAATGACTAAAAACTACATGAAGTTACCATATGATATGGTGTATAAGATTTAGTTGTTGCTTTCCTCTAACGAGCCCATGCAATTTTTTTCTTGTCTATTATAATTGTAAAAAGTTTTGTAGGATCAGGTGAATGTCGGACATATCATTTATCTATAAATTTTTCTTTTAGTAATTTAAATGATTTTACACGTATACAATTTATATATTTTATCACCCATGTGCTTTCAAATAGTTCTAGTTTTTCAGAAATATGCGTACCTATGCATATATGTACGTACATACATACCTATATTCTTATATTATATCTTCCGGCCAGCCTCAAACTCGTTTAACCAAAAATCACCCTGAACCTGAAGTGATAATTAGAAGAAGCACGGGGAGAGTGTAACATTCCACATTTGTTCCATTCTTTACATATGTACATGTTTACCAATTTTTTTTCGAAAATAGAAAAATTTTCGTAGAATTTAGTGTCGTCCGCCAGACGTAAAAATAACAAAGTTCAAATTCCATTGATCATAATATGTATACATACATTATTTTTAAAAACTAGGTACATTTTAAAAATATTGTATATTGACCTCCAGTGATGCGATTTTTTTTTATTTTTAGTTTAAATACGCAAAAATACGATTTAGCCTTTGCTCATAAAAACTAAATTTATTAGCTTGGATTTGGATATACATACTCCTCGCCTGCTAACAAATAAGAGAGGGAATAAAGTATTTGCTAGATTTCCGTTTGTAAATATGGTATACAAAATATACAATCGCGATAGTTCGATTTCGATTGTTGTAGAAAGAGGAAGCTGAATGGTCGGTCGGTATTCAGAATCATCTACTTGGTTCACAAATCACATTCGTTCAACTGCGGTCGTATGGGTTGTATTCGTTCTCGTTTAGTGGAATCTCGGGGAATATAATAGTCGACTTTTGCTTAACTTAGCTATTGTGATTATTGTCATTTCGAATCCAGCCTGTGGACTGTACTTACAGAAAGTACATGTGCAGAAAAAAAAAGATATTTGTCAAATAGACGTCAAATCATCAAGTGGAAGCGCAACGCAAGTGTCAAAACTCTGCTCTGGTGTCTACATGTGTCAGGGGGGTTTGTTTGCCGATTTCTGAGTTCCGAC
Source organism: Dioctria linearis (assembly GCA_963930735.1). Classification (NCBI taxonomy): domain Eukaryota; kingdom Metazoa; phylum Arthropoda; class Insecta; order Diptera; family Asilidae; genus Dioctria; species Dioctria linearis. The sequence goes on from OZ005740.1 coordinate 98,793,440, forward strand.
CTTAAGTGCTCTTCGAAGGTGTAAAATCTGCATTCCCCCGTTCCCTTCAACAAGCCGCGTTTGAATCGTGCCCATGTAGTTTTTGTAAAAAGAAAGTTTTTTTACGTTCAAGTTGACATGGCTTTATAACAATAGGGCGCTCAGCAAATGTTAAATTTTTGTATAATGTTCTGAAGATATTCGTATAATATTCGGTTTTATATCGCTATCTAAAAATCCACAGTAATATGTGACATCGTAATATTTATTTTCGACTTATTATTAACCCGCGAATATAGTTATCCAAGCACAAGCATCGTCAGCAGAGCCGATAGATTTCTAAAATGGCACTTCATACAGAAACGAAAACAACAAAATTCAGCTATGAGTTTGTACTTAAGAATTTTCTTGCAGGAGGTAAGTTTTAATCTTAATTTCGAATTAAGCATTTGTGAAATTACTTTAGAGAAAGTTATAACATTTCCATAATTCATTCTAAGTGTGAGTATGAGTTATTTAGGTGTGTGTTGCACTTAGTACTTCCTCAATTCCGTTAAATATTTCAAACAATCAGACATTGTTCGCACGTTATCGAGTCATATTTGCATAAGCCTAGTTGACATTATGCTGATTGGCCAGCGCTGATGCAAAAGTTAAATTCGTTTGGATTGGTGCTGGTAAAATCAGTCCGTGTGAAGTGCTGAAACTATCAGCATTGATGTTGACACTGCTTATTTTGAGCTGATTCTGAATGGTGGATCTGCATTGCCGGTAGGCAAATATTGCGAGGCATAATATGGAAGGTTAAGCCTGAAACATTCTGTATTCAATTTTAAGTGCTTTTAGTTGATATAATCTTCCCATCATCCATGCTTCAGAGATTATTACTAGTTTTTTGGATTACCTAATGCACACATACCAAATGTCATTATTAAAAATAAAATTAAACATACCTTGTTCAGTTTCCTTTCGCAGCAAAACGTTAACACGTTTCGCGTACGATTCTTTAATTATTTATAAATTTATCCAAATCAATTTGCAATAAAATTACTTTTAAATATTGTTTACTTTGTAAAGTATCATGTCCCATTTAATTCACATTTATTTCGTTTCGATGAATTTCTCATACTCATGCAACACAAAAAAAAAATATTCGGGCATATGTACAATAAATACATTGTACTTACGAAAGCCTGGAGATGTGCACGTACACAATAAACTGAATTCAAAGGTAATATTGCGTCACTAGTAGCTTTAGCTGCTAAACACGTACTGATGTAATTTAAGAAAACTACTTTCTCCTTTTTTGCTGGAAGAATAGTGCGTAAAAATATGTAAACTGGAAGAAATTCTATAATTGAGTTATTGGCAATGTCAAGGCACTTTCATTCACATCCTCCCAATTTTACGGATAGTACTATGTATTGAAAACATTATGCGACAATCTCGTCGTCTTTCAATAATCATTTGTTGTTTGGCCTCCAGAGACCCGTGTCGTGTGACGTATAATGTGTATACATTTCGGAGATGCAAACAATCTCTGAAGAGACCTAGTCTCTATAGAATTTTATGGTCTCCGGTCTTCCGTCGTGTATTTTAAAACAAAGAAAGGTTCCAGGTTCTCCCGGGACTATTTGTGTGTTCTGGTCAGTTAAGTGTAGGTCTACTCGGAAAGGAGAAGGAATAAGGTGGAGTGAATTTAACAAATTGTTATAAAGAAATTAATAAAATTATTAATAATTAAATAATGGATTTAGGGCAGAAAATTTGTTTCGTTCAATAGAGTTCTGGTCATTTTTGACAAAAAAAAACTAAGGATTTACTTTTTTAAGCTTTTTCACTTTTCCCATAACATAACTTTTGAAATAATTCTTTCTAAAAAGACGTTTTGATCTTATTAACCACTACTATATTGCGTAGATCCTAACTATATGCATCTCTGTAAATATGTCTTACTACCTAGTCGCTGCACCCAACACTTTCTGTGTGGCGCATATGCCGGGGTTTGTAATAAATAAAGTTTGAATCTGAATTTGAACATCGATGATCCGAATCTAACGCCATTATTGCAAAATTTTTTTTTATGTTTTCTGCTGCAAAGATTTTAATTACGTATATTGTTTCAATTTAATTTGACTATCAGAACCAGCTTAACACAAGCTCACTGCATAGACACGTTCAATAAATAAACGGTCGGTAGTTGGTGTTAGTATTAGTATGCTACACTAAATATAGATCAAACACCGGATGAAGTGACATGCAATACGGCATAGAAACAGAAAATTAAGTATTATATAGATGTATTTTTAAAACGTGCTTGGAAACGTCACGGACAATATGCTCAGCTTTAATATTAACAGCAATGCACATGCGATTGATGGGTTCATACATGCTAAAGTTGGATCTTGCAGAGTTAACATGCAACAGAGGTAACCTTCTCAGATTGTGCCCACTATCACGGAAAGAGATTTTGCTAAGTAGCAGAGGAGAATCAATATTCGCGTTAAGAGTTGATGTACAAAAGTTATATCGGCGACCATGCTACTTTTTGGAAGCGAGTGCATATTCAAAACGTTCAAGCTGTCCTCATAAGGTGGAAGAATCAATGAATTATTCCAGGGTAGGTGCGTAAGAGCGATGCGCAGAAAGTTCCGCTGAACAGACTTGATGCGGTCGATGTGTGTACCGTAAAATGGAGACCAGACCTGCCTAGCGTATTCAAGGAGAGGTCTCACAAAGCAAGTGTACAAAAAAAAATTTATGATGGGATTCGAGAACTCTGGAGACCAACGTTTGATAAAGCCCAGCATAGAACTACTCTTTGATAACATGTAGTTTATTTGAGAGATAAAATGTTTTGATGAAATGAAGATGCGATCTCAAGAGTACTTCCCATAAGTTGCTGGAGACCGATTCCGGGAATTTGGTATCGTTCAGTTAATGCCTTTGCTACTAAAGATGGTCTCCTCTCTGCTTTACTCACGTTGAGTGGATATATGCTCCGAAGAAAGGTTCATGCAGCTTCAATTCCAGTTGGCATGAATGGAATTAGGACCTTAGAATATATAGAGAGTACTGTGATAAGCTAAATTTAGCGTAGTTAAATCCTGGTTGTGTTAGAATCTGTTGCCACTGTAGTGAGAGCTCAGTACAGGCGTGTAGTAGAATCAACTCAACATAGAGAGCGGGACAACAAGATATATGATTGAAAATACTGCGTTTGCTCCCACCGAGAATGATCTTACTCGTGCTCTTAATCGCTGTCATTGCGCCAAGATACCTAGGAAGATTCTCAGCAGTATCAAATGTAGGCAGCTGAACATGCATTTCTCTAATTTCCCCTACACAAAGATCCAAAAGAAAAGCCACGTTCAGAAACACGAATTTCATAGGTATCAACACTTCGTGTTCCTTCTATTTTTGCAGACTTGTACTTGCACTTGTACAAGTTTTGACGTAGTATGGAGACCAGACCTGCCTAGCGTATTCAAGGAGAGGTCTCACAAAGCAAGTGTACAAAAAAAAATTTATGATGGGATTCGAGAACTCTGGAGACCAACGTTTGATAAAGCCCAGCATAGAACTACTCTTTGATAACATGTAGTTTATTTGAGAGATAAAATGTTTTGATGAAATGAAGATGCGATCTCAAGAGTACTTCCCATAAGTTGCTGGAGACCGATTCCGGGAATTTGGTATCGTTCAGTTAATGCCTTTGCTACTAAAGATGGTCTCCTCTCTGCTTTACTCACGTTGAGTGGATATATGCTCCGAAGAAAGGTTCATGCAGCTTCAATTCCAGTTGGCATGAATGGAATTAGGACCTTAGAATATATAGAGAGTACTGTGATAAGCTAAATTTAGCGTAGTTAAATCCTGGTTGTGTTAGAATCTGTTGCCACTGTAGTGAGAGCTCAGTACAGGCGTGTAGTAGAATCAACTCAACATAGAGAGCGGGACAACAAGATATATGATTGAAAATACTGCGTTTGCTCCCACCGAGAATGATCTTACTCGTGCTCTTAGTCGCTGTCATTGCGCCAAGATACCTAGGAAGATCCTCAGCAGTATCAAATGTAGGCAGCTGAACATGCATTTCTCTAATTTCCCCTACACAAAGATCCAAAAGAAAAGCCACGTTCATGAACACGAATTTCATAGGTGTCAACACTTCGTGTTCCTTCTATTTTTGCAGACTTGTACTTGCACTTGTACAAGTTTTGACGTAGTCTGAAATCTGTCTATTTGGAAAGATCTCTGACATTCATACTCTAAATCTGGAGTTCTTGCGTTTTCCGGGGAACGCTATGCTTCTGTTTTGTTCGCATCGGTTGGTGACGACGGTTGTACCTTTCGATGTGATATTCCCCTCGCGCTGGAGGACGTTGTTGATTCTGGAGAACGTAGATTTTATGTATAGTTCTGAAGCTCGCTTACAAAAACGTTTTCATTCGTCTGAATTCATCAAATTCGGTATTTACCAAAAGTTGGCAATATGTATAGACAATCTTTAATATCTTTAATATATCTTTAATCTGTCTACTGTCGATTGGGGACTTCCTACGGAAATGAAGCTCTAATGGCTTTTCTACCATACATTTCGCAACACCTTTTACGTTTTATTGATAGCGTTTTATGCCGGCTGACGGAGTCCTGTAGCAAAAGAAACGACAGGAAATTTTGGTATCTGATTTTCTATCGATCCTATCAGCACTATAGTTAAACGGTGCTAATCGCGTTTGGTTCCATAAACAAATCATCATTCTGCACTTCATAATTTTCTTTTTCTACCCTAGTTGAAATCTCATAGGTTATATTAATATCTGATCTCATCCTATTAGTGCCTGTGTGCCCCAGGGCTCTTTATCTTTCCGTCTCTCTTTTTAATTTACATTAATGATTTGCTTTCCCTTATTTTCAATCTCATCCATAGTTTCGCTGATTACATTGTCCTTGATTTCGCTTACTCGTTTGACACTCTATTGAATAACGATCTTAACGAGGATATGGGCAAAGCGAATCGCGCCGAATTCATTTAATACCCAACGCTGGCGTTTCTCTTTAACACTATTTTCCGATTCGCTATCACTAGGCATTCTTGGCATTATTATTTCCAGTAAGTTAGGCTGGACAGACCACATCTTCTCTGTTGCCAAAGAAGCATCGAAATGTCTTGGATTTCTGAAAAGGTTTAAGAAATATCTCTGCCCGTCAAAACTAGCGCAAGTCCTACATTACACCTGGAATGAAGAGCAATTCCCACATCCAGGTCGAGGCTGGTCGCACAGACTTAGCTTCATTAGATATTGTTCAAAAGAGAACCTTCAAGCTCATTGGCGATGTGGCAATAACTTGTCATATAGACACGCTCGAGTACCGTGGCAATGTCGGATGCCTTTCGCTCTTAGTTGTAATTTTTCTTACTATTGGTATGAAAACACCAAATTTTAGTTCTCCACGTCGACGCGTTCGCATGCAGTGTGAAAATATATAGTTAAAAACGCAGTTTTTGTATGGCAACTCTACGAAGAAATTACCCGATTTAAACCATTTTTGAATTTAAATTTAAATTTTTTTTTAATACGCCGTGTACAAAAGTTGAGCTCTCCACGTAACCGCGTTCTCAGGCAGTTTCCAAATATATAGTGAAAAACCAAAGTTCTCAAGCAGTGCCAAAATATATAGTTAAAATCTAAAGTTTTGTATGGCAACCCTACGAAGGAGTTGATAGATTTAAACCATTTTTGAACTTGTATTTGCAATTTACATGAAAACATAGTGTACAAAATTTCAGCTCTCCACGTCGACGCACTCTCGGGCAGAATCCAAATATATAGTGAAAAACCAAAATCTTGTATAGCAACACCAAGTAGGGGCTACCCGATTTAGCCCACTTTTTAAATTTTATTTACTATTACTATGAAAACACCACGTACCAAATTTTAGCTCTCTACGTGCTCTCGCTGTCAGGTAGTGTTCAAATATATATTAAAAACGAAATATTTGTATGGGTAACCCTACGAAGGACTTGCCCTATTTAGTCCATTTTTGAACACGTATTTTCAATTTTTATGAAAGCGCACACAAAATTTCCGCTTTCCACATCTAGGCGTTGCAATTTTTTACGTTTCGACAACAGCGCCATCTACCGTGTCCAAAGCTATCCTATCTGTCAAGCTGGAACCAACCAAACATAATCACAAAATTTCATTGAAGTCGGCTGGGCGGTTTCGGAGATAGCGTGTTCAAACACAATGACACTGGATTTTTATATATTAAGATACATATTATAGTAATACATACGTGGCTCACATGGAGTAGCTGTGAGAGTAAAGTACCCCTATGCATAATATGAGCATAAGGTTGATTCAATCAATTGTGTCTGAAAGACCTAGTTCTAACTTTGAGTTCTTGTTAACTTTATGATTTATAAGGATACTTTTTTATCACATTTTTTAATCTCTGTCTAGGCTTACATCCTGACATCATTACATTTCCACATGCCATTTCCACAATTAGAATTTATAAATTGTAGATTATAATTTCATTTATGTCTATTTATACATTTGTATGTTTTTACATTTACTTATGATTTATTAGTCGCCCTGTCTAAGTCCTATTTAGTCGTTAGTTCGGTATAGCGGGCTGTCCTTGCTACTGATCTTCTAATAAGTCTAACCCTAGAAATGGCCTATACAGTGAAGTACCCACCCTGACCTCAACTTATATTTGTATTAAGCAACCGCACCGTATAGGTACAAAATATCGTCCAGGTGATGAAAAATTGCATCACGCTCCAATCATACATCCATTAAGTCCGCCAGCGAGAAAGCTCCGGGCCCTGCCAGGAATTAAAAGCTCTTGTGGATTTGTGGTTATGCTCATCCTAATCGAATGTTATGCTATCCCCTATAGTTTGTTATGGTAGCCCTCTCGTAGAAAGGTACCCTTACGCATCGTTCGGAGTCGCTCTGGAGATACTGACAGGAGTTTACGTGTAACATATTTACAGGCGCCATATAATAGTAGTCATTAAGAGAGTCGATTATGTTTGTTGTTATTACGTTTTTAATTAGTGGGTTATCATGAGTTTCTGCTTTCCTGAGGAACCTCTCGGACAGTAAGTAAGTTAATAGGGGTAGAATATCAGGCTCCCTGTACAAGCTCTTGTTAGAGAACCATTTAACACTGTTAGGCCTTCTAAATTTACCAAGGCAATGTCTAACAACTTTTCTCTCGAATGTTTCTAATTCGTTAGCAACGTTGGGGGTTACTTGGAACCAAGACGTGAAGCCGTAGCCAATGATCGGACGGATTAGTGTTTTGTAAATGAGTAGTATAAATTTCTTTGATAGAGCTTTCGCAATTAAAAGAGGCCTCAATACTGCTGCTTTAGCTTTGTTTAACGCTTTCCTCGCATGAGGATTAAAGCGTAATCTGTTATTGAAGTTAATCCCCAAGTATTTGATTTCGTCTTTGAGAGGTATTAAGTTGTTGTTTACTCTTAACTGGAGGCATTTGCTATCCCTTAATGCATTATGATGTCCCTTGTCACTTCCGTTTCGGAAGCAGATCAGACCACCCTTGCTCATTTGTTTAAATCAGGTATGAAGTTTGAATCCTAGTTAGGGCAAAATGGGGTTTTTCATCTTGTGCTAGGATTAGTGTATCATCGGCATACATGATTGCGGATGGACTGTCCGTTGAGAAGTTTCTGAGTGGGAAATCGTATTAAAAAGCTTTGGTCCAAGAAATGAGCCCTGCGGTACGCCTGATTTGATCAGGATTGCATCAGAAGTGTCCTGGGAAATAGAGATTGTGGTGAATGTTTCGCTCACAAAGCTACCAATTAGTTTGGTGATCTCCAGAAGGCACCCAACTTCCAACATTTTAAACCTTTATGTCACACTCCGTCGAATGCTTTTTCAAGATCAATGTCAAGACCCACTGAACAGGTTTTCTTTCGCAGATTGCCTGTGATTCAATTGGCCAAGGTTAGGACCGCATGGTCTGTCGAATGGGATTTTTTAAACCCAAATTGATTGCTTGGGAGTATCTCGTGTTCAACACAGAGATTGTCAAGCTTGTTGGCTATTATTCTTTCGTTGAGTTTTCCTAAGTTGGAAAGTAGGGCAATTGGACGGAAATCCTTTTACCTGCTTAGAATTAGTTTTTTTTGTTATAGGAATTAGCCTGCCTATTTTCCAGGCTGATGGAAAATAACCGTTATTGGTGCATTGATTGAATATAATTGCTAATTTGGTGTCTAAGAGTTTGGGACATTTCTGTATAATGTAGTTAGAAATTTTGTCGGCACCATACGATTTTTTATTATTGAGGCCGGCTCTAGTCTCAGTCACTTTTAAAGGAGTGGTGATTTTACTCTCACTAATATTAGGTGCTAAGGCTGGATTCGTGCCGGAGAATTCAGTTAGGGTTCGATCCCCAGTGTGATTTGTGCCAAAGATTTTTCTACCCGTGATACGATTAATTTCTTTAAAGGCTTGTGGAGATGGACTTATATTGCTCAGTCGCATCTGCAAAGCGTCGTTCATTTCCATTTTCACTTTCCGCCTGCATCTGATTCTGGCATTGAGTTCGTTATATTCCCTATTTACTCTGTTTAGGTTACGGTGGTAGATTCTTTTTTGACTTCGTAGCCAAACTTTTCTTAGTTTAATTAGTTTCATGGTTTCTCTTGAAATATTATTGTATTTATGGTCTGCATCATTCAACATTTGGCAGTGTCTCTCTGTGCAGTTACTGATTTCCCTCGAAATGGATTTTATGTGCTTGTCCATATCTGAATTCGGGATGTTTACACTCACATGAATCTCTACCCTGTTCAGCCTATTATGAAGGTCAAACTTAAAGGCAGCATAGCTTCTGTAGGTGCGGAGAGCCATTGGGATCAGAACGAAGTTGTTTATTTTGATATCTGCTAAGAGGCTAAAGTGGTCAGAAGGAGACGCGAACGTGCAGCAGGTTGCGCTATTTCTGCTGGATACCGTGTCCAGTAAGCTTGACGATATCAAAAAGAAGTCCAGCACCGAAGCCGATCTTGGAAAAGTTGGTCCACTTGGAGCTAAGATATCTAAGTTTAAAAAGGGTCCACTGTTGAGCCAGTTCACTAATATTTTACCATTGCTATTGCTCTGAATATCTCCCCATTTGCCGTACCCGGCGTTAAAGTCGCCGCCTATGATGACTAGATAAAACTCGCGAGTGAGTCGGTAAAATTTATTTAATTCACTAGTTAGGGACGCACCAACATTACCAGGGATGTAAATGATGCCTATTAGGAGCTTTTTTGGATGACCCCGCCCATCATTAACCCTTTGAGCGGTATCGCCGTACATGTACGGCCTCTGGTGATCCAGATAGAGTATCGCCGTACATGTACGTCCAGCCATGGTCCAGCCCATTTTGGGCGGTTTTTTTTTTTTACATAATTCTAACAATATGTTTGTAGGTATATTATTTCATATTTTTTTGTTTCCCTCTACTATGCCCCCCCCCCCCCCCCCCCCCCCCTCCCCATGGAGTTAAGAAATTACGTGATTTTACGATGAAACGTCATTTTCAGAAAATCATATCTCGAGAACGGAGTTACCGATTTTGCTGATTCAAATGCCAAATGAAGCTTACTGCTTCATAAAAAAATATAGCAGCACCGAACGAAAATTTTTTTTTGTTAATAATAGTATTTGTGTCAAAAAAATAGTATTATTTACTATTGAGGACCTCTAACACTTTTTTTTTTACATTTTTATTTTGAAGTTAGAAGCCTTATCTATCTATGAATAAAAAATTGCGATGGAGTTCGGCTTCGTTTTTGAGAAAAAAAAATATGGGTGAGCTGTATATAATTTCGAGAAAAATATTCATCTCGGCGTTTGTGCGGCCGTCGAAACCCTTCCTGGAATTATTACGATTCCGAAACTAGGAACACATGGAACACATTGTCTTTTGTTCTAATGAAATGCACAACTAGGAACACATGGAACACATTGTCTTTTATTCTAATGAAATGCACATGGACTTTATTTACACACACACATGTACAAACCCTTCGCCACATATTTCGAATATGATCAGTCTTTGTAGCACGCTTTGAAGTCGGATCGCGAAAGTTGAATTTTGTATTTTCTGTGACGTGCAAACAAAAATAATTATAAGCCCTCAAAAATGTCAAGACTTAGTGATAGTGAAATAGATGATTTGTTCGTTCAAAGTGATGATGAAGACGAAGTGGATGATCTCGATGACATAGTCCTCCATTTGAATATTTCTTCCGATGAGTACACCGATTCCGAGGATGAAGCTCAACTTCCGACTCGACGACCTAGAAGAGAAGAAAGAAAATGGGAGAAGGGTCATTTCTCGCCTCAACATATTACATTCGACAATCCATCATCTGGCATTCAGCCAGGCTATGTAATGGAAACCGAAGTCGATTTCTTTACGCTCTTCTTTACCAATGACATCATGCAGACTATAGTGAAAGAAACAAATAGGTACGCAAATCAAATTAGCCTTAATCTGAGTGCAAAGTCAAAATTAGCAAAATGGATAGATACGGATATATCGGAAATGTACATTTTTGTGGCCACCATCATGTTGACTAGTTTGGTGGGCAAAAACTCAATGAAAAATTATTGGTCTACAAACCAAATCATTGCTACTCCGTTTTTTAGAGTACTTTTTTCG